>CM064521.1:11464531-11563554 GCA_032716605.1 Paralithodes platypus
TTATATCACATTTTGAACATATATTGAATAATGATTAATTTTAGCAACTTTTAACATTATTATTTGTTATCTTAGTCTCTTGTTTGTAATCCCTTATTATGCCTTACATTTTTCTTCGCTCTTCTTATTGTCTTCTATACCTCTTTTCTCCCCTTTTTGTTAATGTTCTCTCTTATCTATGTGTTCTTATCTCACATTTCTTGGTATATCATATTCTGTGAACCTCATTTAGTGTGTTTCTCACTTCACCCTGTATATATTCTCTTAATGTGTGTATGTTTGGTTAAGGGAGCCCACCTCGCTTTTTTCTCTTTCTCTCCCTCTCTCTTTGGTTTGTATTCATTCGGCCCCATTCAGTCTACTGTTTTACGACGTTTACCCCATCCAGGTGTCAATATTTTCCTGGTGAGCGGTAGCGAGCCAGCATATATAATTTTTTGTTTTGACAGCAAGCTAAATTTGTACATTTTTCGTTAGAAAAATGTCTGCGGCGAAGCCGGATTTCTCCATACAATGCTGGCTCAGCGAAAGCAATCGACACCTGGATGGGGATAAACGTCTTAAAACAGTAGGCTGAATGGGGCCGAATGGATACAAGCCAGAGAACGAGAGAAAAGGAGAGAAAGATAAAACAAATCCGGTGACCCCCCTTAAGGCAAGCCACACTTTTGCTTGTCTATTTCCACATCTACTGTCCACGTCCTTTATTACTGTCCACGCTCTTTATTACTGTCCACGTCCTTTATTACTGTCCACGCCCTTTATTACTGTCCACGCCCTTTATTACTGTCCACGTCCTTTATTACTGTCCACGCCCTTTATTACTGTCCACGCCCTTTATTACTGTCCACGTCCTTTATTACTGTCCACGCCCTTTATTACTGTCCACGCCCTTTATTACTGTCCACGCCCTTTATTACTGTCCACGCCCTTTATTACTGTCCACGCCCTTTATTACTGTCCACGTCCTTTATTACTGTCCACGCCCTTTATTACTGTCCACGTCCTTTATTACTGTCCACAACCTTTATTACTGTCCACGCCCTTTATTACTGTCCACGCTCTTTATTACTGTCCACGTCCTTTATTACTGTCCACGCTCTTTATTACTGTCCACGTCCTTTATTACTGTCCACGCCCTTTATTACTGTCCACGCCCTTTATTACTGTCCACGTCCTTTATTACTGTCCACGCCCTTTATTACTGTCCACGTCCTTTATTACTGTCCACAACCTTTATTACTGTCCACGCCCTTTATTACTGTCCACGCTCTTTATTACTGTCCACGTCCTTTATTACTGTCCACGCCCTTTATTACTGTCCACGCCCTTTATTACTGTCCACGTCCTTTATTACTGTCCACGTCCTTTATTACTGTCCACGTCCTTTATTACTGTCCACGTCCTTTATTACTGTCCACGTCCTTTATTACTGTCCACGCCCTTTATTACTGTCCACGCCCTTTATTACTTCTCCTTTATTACTTCTCCTTTCCATTTATTACTTCTCCTTTATTACTTCTCCTTTCCATTCATTCGTTGCTCTTCCTTCTCATTTATTACATTTTCTCTCTCCCTTCTTACCTTATTACCTGTTCTTGAGTATATTGGTTTATGTTTTCTCTTCCTCATTTATGTCGTTTTCTTGTAGGTTTTTTTGTACTATCTTGTATTGTTTTCTTTTTATCTTTTCGTGTGTTCTCTTTCCTTTTCGTGTGTTCTCTTTCCTTTTCGTGTGTTCTCTTTCTTTTTCGTGTGTTCTCTTTCCTTTTCGTGTTCTCTTTCCTTTTTCGTGTGTTCTCTTTCCTTTTTCGTGTGTTCTCTTTCCTTTTCGTGTGTTCTCTTTCCTTTTCGTGTGTTCTCTTTCCTTTTCGTGTGTTCTCTTTCCTTTCCGTGTGTTCTCTTTCCTTTTCGTGTGTTCTCTTTCCTTTTCGTGTATTCTCTTTCCTTTCCGTGTGTTCTCTTTCTTTTTCGTGTGTTCTCTTTCCTTTTCGTGTATTCTCTTTCCTTTTCGTGTGTTCTCTTTCTTTTTCGTGTGTTCTCTTTCCTTTTTGTGTGTTCTCTTTCCTTTTCGTGTGTTCTCTTTCCTTTTCGTGTATTCTCTTTCCTTTTTCGTGTGTTCTCTTTCCTTTTCGCGTTTGTCGCTTGTCCACTTGCTTCTCTTTGTACTCTTTTCTCTTCTGTTCTTTTCTCCTCTCATTCTTTTTATGTTAGTAGCCTTATTTCTCATTTCTTCTCCCGCGTCTCTCCGTTTGCTTTTCCTCCCTTCTGTTTTATTATTTGCTCTTTTTCTTATACTCCCATTCTCTTTAGTTGTCTCACTTTCTGTTTCTCCTTTTTCCTTGTTCTGCTCACAACTTATTATCGTTTTAAATTCCAATAGTACTCAGTTTTCCTCGCCGTTCTTCTCTAAACACTTCTCCTTTCTAAATATAAAACAAATATATAATATACAAAATATTTACAATATACAATATACAATATATACCATATACAATTATATAACATATAAAATATATACAATATACAATATACAATATATACAATATACAATATATACAAATATACAATATATAAAATATATACAATAAATGTTGTGTATAATATATATATATATACATATATATATATATATATATATATATATATATATATATATATACGGTATATATATAATATATATATAACTTTTTCCCCATAACCCTATATGTTTAATTTTCTTCTCCATTTCCCTCATATTTTTGCTTTGTTTTTAATTTCCTCTTCTTTGCTCTCCTTAAACTAATTTGTCACCTATAATAATCTGCCAGCAATCTACCCTGTTCATTATCGGTAGGCCAGCAATCCCGACCCTAACCTCTCGTAACTCAAAAAGGAATACAGTAATTGAGCTAATATGTCTACCATTTTGGGAAGAGTCGGCCAGGGAATAGGTGTGGAAGTTTACAGCCCATTTGCCCTTGCCATTGCTGAGTTACAGAGGTTAGGGGTCCACATTTCTGGCCTACTTATCGTGAATGGACTATAGTTGACAAAGATAAAATAGCTTCAAAATGTTGCCAGAATGAAGTTAACCCCGTGAAGATTATGACGCAGTTTGACCATTTATTGTTGGCTATCATTAGACGATCTTATGCAGTTTAGGAAGGACCTCTAGGAATCGAAGGGGTCAAAACCAACTCAGTTAGGCCTCTGACACCCTCAGAGCCTTCCTAAGCTGTATAAAATCGCCTAATGATAGCCAAAATAAACTGTCCAAACGCGTCATTATCCTCAAGGTGTTAATGAAGGGTAGATATAAGGTGTTAATGAAGGGTAGATATAAGCTCTGTTGTGATAAAAGCTCTCTCTCTCTCTCCTACCATCTCTACTGTCCTGTTCACTCATTTGCCCTTCTCTACTCTATACTTCCCCCTTTCCTCTTATCTATCCTATGCATACTTCTCTTCTATCATGTATATTCTTCACTCTTAATCGTCTCTTTGTTTATCATGCATACCCGGTACTTCTTTTATTTAGTGTATATTCTTCACTCTTTATCTTTTCTCTTTTTATCATGCATCATTATTTTCTTTAGTGGATATTCGTCATTCTTGATCGTCTCTCTTTTTATCCCGTCTCTCTTTTAACATCCTACTATCCTTTCTTCCTATCCCTGTACTTATTCTTCTCTCCTCTCCTCTCTGCTATCTTATGCATACTTCTCTTCTTTCGTGTATAATCTTCGCTCTTGATCGTCTCTCTTTTTATCCCGTCTCTCTATTAACTTCCTACTATCCTTTCTTCCTATCCCTGTACTTATTATTCTCTCTTCCCCTCTCTTAGCTATCCTATGAATACTCCTCTTCTTTCGTGTGTATTCTTCATTCTAGATCGTCTCTCTTTTTATCCCGTCTCTCATTTAACTTCCTACTATCCTTTTACCCTATCCCTGCACTTATTTTTCTCTCCTCTCCTCCCATTTCCGCATTTATTCTCCTCTCTTCACCCCTGCTTCCCCATTATGCACTTAGCGCTCCTCTATTTCTTAATTTTTATCATTTTTCTTTAACCTTCGCTTCCCAGCAGTTTTATTCTTCTTCTTCCACACGTCAGAGCAAATTGCATTACATTTTCAGCTAAGTTAATGTAATGTCTGCCTGCCTACTTTCCACTGATCTTTCTCTCTCACTATTTCCTGCTGGCATTTGTGGGATAGAGGATGGAAGGGAGAGAAGAGCATTTGTTCTCTCTAATAGGCATATGTATTTGTTATGCCTCAATTTGACAATCCCTTACAAAGACCAGCATTCATGAATGAAAGCTTTCAGAATTCCCACCAATCATCAGCATTAAAGAAGGCTGCGGATCTATGGAAAGCGACATAACAGAAAGCAGCAGTGGCGAGCACTAGATGACCTAGGTTCCAATAGCGACTTTGACCAACCCCCACCACAAATTAATGAATCAGAGGCCCAACTAAACATAATAAGTAGAGTTCACATACACAGACTACGCTGTGGACACCACCCAACACTCAGAGCATACCAACACTGGATAGACAACACATGCACATACTGTCAGACTGCATCATACACACATCAGACTGCACAGCACTGGCAGCACAGTCACCAACACAACGTCAGTGGAATAGAGGATCACTAGTCGGCACCAACTGAGACAGTCAACTTCCTCCGTAGTTCCGGTGTCATTGTCATTGAGCAGTGACACCGCGGATTGAACAGTAACAAAAACTTCCCTCAAGGAGAAGTACAGTAGACCACTAACGATCTACGGAGTGACCAGCTGACTTCTCAATACTACCCAGCTGACTCAGAAGTGTCACAGTAGCCATCTTCAAGGACCTGTGGTGGGACTGTCGTCCCAATATATTTACCAATATTGTATTCGCATTGTACAAATATTTTAAATAATGTTTTGAATAAGTGAAAGATACACCAGCATATTCAAGATCCTGTATATATATATATATATATATATATATATATATATATATAATTTTCACTGTTGATGAAGCTGATATATGAATGTGTAGAAACTTATTTCCTTTATCCCAAAGGGTTCAATTATTACAGTTATTAGGGTTATCTGTTTATTTATAAAAATAATAGGACAAGTAATTGGCTTTGTGATGTCAGATGCTACTATTCCACCAAAGGTCATGGGAGATGGCACCCATAGTGCTAATCTCCACGGTGTGGAAGGCGTTGAGTTGAGCAACGACATTTTCCTTGGTGATGAAAACAGCTTTAGGAATCTCTCAGGGTTGGCAATTGGTGACAGTGTCGAAGGTGATCTCTTATGCTTCCTGTCAGTGTCCTGGTTCATCTCACTAACCAAATCGTTTGAAAGTGTTGCTTAACCCTTTCACGACGGGGATGCCCTTTTCATTATATTCTAGCTGAGTTTAGACGATTTTATGCAGTTTAGGATGAACCTGTGATACTTAAAGGGGGAATTGAGATTCTTGGTAGCCTTTTAACTCCTAGACGTCCTTCCTAACCTGAATGAAATCGTCAAATAGTAGCTAGAATAAAATGAAAAGGACGTGACCCGTTCTGAATGGGTTAAGTAGCTCCTGTAAAAGTGGAAATACTGGTTATAATAGTATATGCCAAGAAATTTTGAGTTTAATGCCAAGCATTGCTCTTAGTAACAGCAGGGGTGCAAGATAGGTGCTGAGTGATGCTGGCTACTGTGGGTGCCAAGCAATGCTGGTTTTACAACTTGGAGTGTTGCTTAGATGCCGAGCATTGCTGGCAATATCCCAAGCTAGCAAGAGTCTTACGTGTCTGGTGTTCTGGCCAGGGTTCTTAAAAGAGTGTTTGGCAGTGCTGGTACTTGCCTGACAAAATTGGTGTTGAGAGCCAGTAGTCTTATCCTTTTGGCTGGATTTCCCAGGCGGTGGGTTGAGAGGAAGAATGTTGTGTGCAAAGTCCGGATGCAGGCTTTTAATAAGTCGTTTTTGGTCGGACCCATGTCGTTTTGTCCTTAGGTCGTTTGGTTGGTTGATGTCCCCTTTTTGGATGACAAGGGCTGAGATAGTAAATATATAATTGTATATTTACATATCATCTGCATTTGTCTATGTATCTATATATATCTACAGTATACAGTATATCTATTTCTCTATCTGAGTATCTAGTTATTTACTTCTATCCGTCTATCTCTTTTTGTTTGATTTCCAGAATGATTTCCATTGTGTTTGCCCAACTATTTATCCATCCATCTATTTGTCCTTCTCTACTATTTATCCATCCATCAATCTCTCTCTCTCTCTCTCGCTTACTCTCTCTCTCTCTATCTCTCTCTCTCTCTCTCTCTCTCTCTCTCTCTCTCTCTCTCTCTCTCTCTCTCTCTCTCTCTCTCTCTCTTTCTCAGGCAGCACGCACGTCTTTAAGGCGGGCACATAAAGTGAAGACACAGCTCAAATATTGGCATATATATGAGCAATGCCGGCAGGGGAAAAAAAACAAACATAAAAAGACACAAAAAACGAGGGAGAACGAAGACCGGCGAAAATCAAATCGGGCGAAGGAGAAAACGGGAAATCAAAACAACATAATCGCATCGAGAAATAAAAGAAAACGTCATCAGGAGAAGTAAGAGAAAACGTAATCAAGAGAAATGCGAAATAAATGTGAGCGATGTATTATGGGAGAGCAAGGAAGGGGGTAGTGGGGGGGGGGGGGGGGGGGGCAGTGTGTTTTGGTAGGCGGGCGAAGTTTTTTAGGAAGTGACTCGGCATGTCGAAAATTTCTGAAACTGGACGGGAGGAAAAAATGCACGGGGAGAGAGAGAGAGACAAAGAGACGGAGAGAGACAGTGGGGCGGAGTCTTGAGAGAGAGAGAGAGCGGGGGAGGGAGCATGCGAAACCAATGAAGAGAAGTGGAGGGAAAGGAGAGTACATTAAAAACACTTGAGAGAGCGAGAGAACGAGAGAGAGAGAGAGAGAGAGAGAGAGAGAGAAAGAAAGAAAGAAAGTGAGTCAGAGAGAGAGTGTGTATGTGTGTGACAGTGAGAGCTAATGAAAACAATGAAGAGAAAATGGGGAGTATTATTAAAAGTACGCTTATATATGCGTAAAGGTGTTTTGTTATGTGTGTGAGAGTGTGTGTGTGTGTGTTTGTGTGTATGTATGGTTGTTTGTGTGTGTGTGTGTGTGTGTGTGTGAGAAAGAGAGAGAGAGTGTTTGTGTGTGAGAGAAAGAGAGAGAGTGTGTGTTTGTGTGAGAGAGAGAGTGTGAGTGTGTGTGTGTATGAGAGTGATAGTGAATGAGACAATAGGCACATCAGATGGCGAGGAAGGATGTACATTAGAGAAGGAGGAGCTGCCAAACACAACACACTCGCGTGAAAACTCTAATACAAAAAGTCGTATATGAAAAACTTAAGGGGACAGTGGCTGTTTGTTTGGTCTATTAATTCATTTATTCATATATGTTTTAGTTTCCTCCCTAGACCTCCATCAAGCTTAGAAAAATACCCCCTAGACCCCTGCACTTATGCACAAATACTGTATGTGCTACTTCTCAATTTACTTGAACGCGAAGGTCACATTAAGACTGTTATGTATGTTGTTGTTCGCATTCTTTTGTATTCCTTTTTATTAACATTAAATTATTTTGTTTATAATAAGATATACGTGTCATTGAAGTTTAAAACTATTTAGAGTACCTGTTTTAATACAATTACACATGTAATATATACTGTATATCCGGGCTATCACTAGGCTATATTATTACGCTTTGTAAGAGCATCCTTTGACAGAGGATTAAGGGCAGTTTCTAATTATTAATACCTTTAAATTGGTTATTTGACATTTTTTGGGAGTATACTGTATATACTGTATTATTGATAAAAGTCTCTTCTATTTTGGGAGTATACTGTATATACTGTATTATTGATAAAAGTCTCTTCTATTCCCATCATAACAACTTTTTATATTCCGTAATTTAGCTACTGCAATCAAAACATAGGAACTTCAGTTACTACAAATATGTAAAACATATGAATGACATAGGAACAACTTTCGTGAATATATATTAGTAATAGCTACTCGTTGTCGCTCGTACATTGACAAATTATAGATATATTATATATTATATTATATAGTATATATTGGCAAATAATATTGTTTTCAATAGTTATGCAGGTTAGCATATTGTATTGGCACGAAACTAATTTATATTTTCTTATAACATCACCAAGAAACATTTTGTTTTCACACCCACCATTTGTGTATTACAAACATAGGCCTATATAACGCAGCACGTGCATTTACAGTATACACAATGCTAATTTAATACATATCCCGTAAGGATATATTACACTTACTTTTCCATCACCCTTATAGACCAAAAATATTACATTATAACACACACATACACACACACACAATTATATATATATATATATATATATATATATATATATATATATATATATATATATATATACCGGTATACATATATATATATATTATATATATAGGTATATATATATATATATTATATATATATATATATATATATATATATATATATATATATATATATATATATATATATACATATATATATATCATATATATATATATACCGGTATACATATATATATATATATATATATATATATATATATATATATATATATATATATATTGTATAAGATAGAATATGAAAAAAGTAAATGTCCGAACAAATAGCCAACGTTACACTAAGCTTATTTAATGTACATAAATTGTCTCCCTCCCCTGCCTGCACTCCCCTTTCTCCCTCCCTGCTCCCCTCCCTCCCGGCCTCCACTCCCCTCTTTCCCTCCCTGCTCCCCTCCCTGCTCCCCTCCCTCCCTGCCTTCTCCCCTCCCTCCTCCCTCCTCCCCTCCCTGCCTTCATAATATACACAGGCAGGCCAGAGTGGATAGGGTGTCACACGGAACATTCTATCAGCAATTCTTGAGGCCCAGAATCATCCCGGCAACAAGTATGAAATATTTTGCGTGGGTAATCGGAAACTGAAGGGAAGATAGATAAATACTAGTGACATAATGTTTATACCAGTTTAACTCCTAAGCATCCAGACTAGAATTGCCGGTTCAAGTTGAGGGAGGAAGCACTCGTGTGATACCGGGCTTAATATTAAAAGTGGTGGCAATTATCTTGTCAAGTACCGAGCTAAAAGTGCTTTACAGCCCCCCACACACCCAGCCACATTTTGCATATCTTTATTTTATTTTTTTATTTTATTTTTTATTTTTTTATTTTTTATTACAACCGGTAATATTCCACTTTCAGAGAGCAGGGGTGTTGACTGGCCTATAGCAGGGGTGTTGACTGGCCTATAGCAGGGGTGTTGACTGGCCTATAGCAGGGGTGTTGACTGGCCTATAGCAGGGGTGTTGACTGACCTATAGCAGGGGTGTTGACTGACCTATAGCAGGGGTGTTGACTGACCTATAGCAGGGGTGTTGACTGACCTATAGCAGGGGTGTTGACTGACCTATAGCAGGGGTGTTGACTGACCTATAGCAGGGGTGTTGACTGACCTATAGCAGGGGTGTTGACTGGCCTATAGCAGGGGTGTTGACTGACCTATAGCAGGGGTGTTGACTGACCTATAGCAGGGGTGTTGACTGGCCTATAGCAGGGGTGTTGACTGACCTATAGCAGGGGTGTTGACTGGCCTATAGCAGGGGTGTTGACTGACCTATAGCAGGGGTGTTGACTGACCTATAGCAGGGGTGTTGACTGGCCTATAGCAGGGGTGTTGACTGGCCTATAGCAGGGGTGTTGACTGGCCTATAGCAGGGGTGTTGACTGACCTATAGCAGGGGTGTTGACTGGCCTATAGCAGGGGTGTTGACTGGCCTATAGCAGGGGTGTTGACTGGCCTATAGCAGGGGTGTTGACTGGCCTATAGCAGGGGTGTTGACTGGCCTATAGCAGGGGTGTTGACTGGCCTATAGCTAGTCTTATTTGTTTTATAGCTGGCGATAAATTGGCTTGTTCACATCTTAAGGGGGGTGGCCTGCATTTTGTCTCTCCCTTTCTGTCTTTCACTGGCTTGTATCCATTCGGCCCCATTCAGACTACTGTTTTAAGACGTTTATCCCCATCCAGGTGTCGATTTCTTCCTGGCGAGCGATAGCGAGCCAGCATTGTATGGAGAAATCCGGCTTCGCCGGAGAAATTTTTCTTTTGAAAAATCTACAAATTTAGCCTGCTGTCAACAACTTTTTTTTTAAATATGCTGGCTCGCTACGGCTCGCCAGGAAAAAATCGACACCTGGATGGGGATAAATGTCTTAAAACAGTAGGCTGAATGGGGCCACATGGATACAACCCAGAGAGAGGGAGAGAGAGACAGAAAACAACGAGGTGGGCCCCCTTAATTACTCGGCTATTATAAAACTTTTATAGCCGAATATGCTTCTGTTAATTAAAGTTAGGTCAAATAGAACTTGAAAGGCTATCAACCTTCTGGATTATTAAGCCAGCACACTGTTAATCAAGAATAGCGTCCGGATTAGAGCTCCTTATCGAGAACTCCAGTCCTTTGATGGTGTTAATTACGACAACTAGGTCAGAATATGCTACTGAAACATAGTAGTTCCATAGTTTGCCATTAGTTATCCAGAAATGAGCTGTTAAGGGGGGTGATCTGCTTTTTGTTATTTCTGTCCTTTTCTCTCTTTCTCTGGCTTGTATCCATGCGGCCCCATTCAGCCAACTATTTTAAGACGTTTATCCCCATCTAGGTGTCGATTTCTTCCTGGCGAGCGATAGCGAGCCAGCATTATATGAAGAAATCCGGCTTCGCCGGAGACATTTTTCTATCGAAAAATGTACAAATTTAGCCTGCTGTCAAACAAAATTAAAAAAATATTCTGGCTCGCTACCGCTCACCAGTAAAAAATTGACACCTGGATGGGGATAAACGTCTTAAAACAGTAGGCTGAATGGGGCCAAATGGATACAAGCCAGAGAAAGATAGAAAAGGACAGAACAAAAACATCTGCAAAGTTTAAAAACAAAAATCCAAATCCAAAATAAAGGATAGTGTACTGTATACTGTAATAAAGGATAGTGTACTGTATACTGTAATAAAGGATAGTGTACTGTATACTGTAATAAAGGATAGTGTACTGTATACTGTAATAAAGGATAGTGTACTGTATACTGTAATAAAGGATAGTGTACTGTATACTGTAATAAAGGATAGTGTACTGTATACTGTAATAAAGGATAGTGTACTGTATACTGTAATAAAGGATAGTGTACTGTATACTGTAATAAAGGATAGTGTACTGTATACTGTAATAAAGGATAGTGTACTGTATACTGTAATAAAGGATAGTGTACTGTATACTGTAATAAAGGATAGTGTACTGTATACTGTAATAAAGGATAGTGTACTGTATACTGTAATAAAGGATAGTGTACTGTATACTGTAATAAAGGATAGTGTATACGTATTAGCGTCCGATTTGCAAACTCAGTTACTTATGTTCCACTTTCCGAGATTAGTAGGGTGGGTGGACTAATTGTATATGTGAACGACCAATTTGTATGTATGTATGTATGTACTGTATATGCTCAGGCCCAATACCCACTTTTCATATTTTTTAGTTTTATTTTCTATTTTACTCTATTTTATTATTTATTTATTTATTTTATTTTTTTCTTGGGGGTGGGCGACTCAAGACAGAGCAAGAACAGGGAAAACACAAAACACAAGACAGAACAACGAACAAACACAGACAAAACACAAAATTCACACACATCTAGGTCACCCAAGAGAACGACCAATTTAGCCACTGATATTCTAGTTCCAGAGAGTAGCGAGAGGGTAAACTGCACTCTCGAAAAATCTTGGGTCTAAAAAGAGCGTGACAAATTGTATAAAAATCCAATTGAGAGTGTTTTATATTTCTAGCCTTCTATCAGATTTTTTGTTTTTATATAAGTATCATAAATATACAGTATATATATGTAGATTATTATGGACACTTTAATAGTTTCAGTGCGGGTGGTATTCCTTTCATGCTATCTATCTATCTATCTATCTATCTATCTATCTATCTATCTATCTATATGCTCAGGCCCAATCCCCACTTTTCCTATTTGTTTATTTCTAATTTGGCTAATATTAGACGAGTTTCAGCAGTTTAGGAAGGACTTCTAAGACTTAAAAGGGTACATTCTTTGTAAATTGACACTTGAACTACCACAGATCCTTACTAAGTTGCATACAATTGTCTTAATCTAGGTAGAAGACAATGCAAAAGACGTCACCCGTAGTAAAAGGATTAATTACCCTTTTAATACACATACTATTTTACAAAGTACTGTTATGTGATAAGGGGAGGTTTTTAGTTTGGTCTCTAGCTATCCATCAAGCTTAAGATCACACCCCTTTAAGGACATTTCAAGATAAATTTGTACATTTTTAGGTAGACAAATGTCCCGGCTGAAAGCCGGTTTCTCTTAAATTACAGGCTCGCTATCGCTCGCCAGGATAACATCGACACCTAAATGGCACGAAAGGTCTTAAAATTGACAGAAATGGGTCGAAAGTTCTTAAAATCGTCAAAATAATGGGGCAAATGTCTTACAATTAGAAAGGCAACGGGGCTAAACATGAGGGAGAAAGGAGTCAAGAAAAATATCCGCTTAACGGCGGATCCCCATATTGGCCGTGGTGATTGAACCTAAACACCTACAAAAGTTACTACAAAGTAGTGGAAACCTCCCCTTAACGTCATAGTTGCACACTCCAGAGATAGCCAGGAAGAATCGAACGCTAACTTGTCCCCATTGGCCTGAGCGACACCACTGGACCACCGCAATTATAATTAACACGTCCAATCATAATCATCATTCAAAGCTAACCCTTTCATTCGTATATACATATTAATTAATTGGGCAATTAATAACAGTCATATTTAGCATTATCAGTCATCATTAAGACTCAGACAGTAATACATTTTCATTGTTTACAGTTATCCATGATTAATTAATTAATTTACATATTCATCGTAAACTTAGCTCTTACTAACTCTCATTTATCTGTATCCTTGATTGTGTATATGTGTATGTATTTATAAGTATATACCTGTATATGTACAGTAATTATATATGTGTATGTATTTATAAGTATATACCTGTATGTACAGTAATTATATATGTGTATGTATTTATAAGTATATACCTGTATATGTACAGTAATTATATATGTGTATGTATTTATAAGTATATAATTATATGTACAGTAATTATATATGGTTATGTATTTATAAGTATATATATGTACAGTAATTATATATGTGTATGTATTTATAAGTATATATATATGTACAGTAATTATATATGTGTATGTATTAATAAGTATATATATGTACAGTAATTATATGTGTATGTATTTATAAATATATATATGTACAGTAATTATATGTGTATGTATTAATAAGTATATATATGTACAGTAATTATCAGTCTGGAATAAATATGCAAGTGCTGCTGCTATAATGGACATTTATATGATAATTTAATGGCATGTACAGTAAGTGGACTTATGATGTAAATATAGTATATATAATTACGTAATTTAATGAACTTAGACTATAGTGTTACTTGCTATGCTTCAAATATATTAATAATTTTTGTCTATATAAGTTTCCCTGTATTGTGTTCGTAGTTAATATACTGTACATTTATTTTGTTTCTCCTGCAGGTAAGTGTGCGAGGAAGCAGCCGATCCTGGAGATATTGGTAATGTACGAAGTATTAAGAAATATACCTAGGTTCGAATATTGTTGTAAAAGCAAACCCAGATCGTGATGGAGAAATCAAGAGAAAAATAGGCATGGGTTGGAGTGCTTTTGGTAATCCGAGCTCTTTTATGAAAACAACCGGTCTCATTCAAAGAACATTGTACAACCAGTGTCCTTCCAGTACTAGTTTTTAAAATAAGAAACCTGGTGTATAACACAAATTCTATAATGTAAAATCATGAGTGTTCAAAAAGTAATGGAGAGATGCTGTTAGGCATAGCTTAAGGAGATAGAGAGAGAGCCCTTCAAGCAGAATAGACACAAGTAAAAGACATTATCACTTGTACTTAGTCAGGTTGCATATTTTGAAGACATGATAATAGATGGATCAACAGAGTACAAAGGAGTACAAAGGAAATCAAGCAACAGCAGATCTAGTGACCCTTCTAGGCTGCTTGTCCTCCAAATCACTGAGGATCAAGTGTCCAAACAGTGGTTTAGAGTGGGTAAGGGAACTAATGTCCGTGGCAGGATTAGGAAGTTAGTAGGGGATAGATGGGTTAGTAACTGAGGGGGGGATAAAATACAGTTATTCATTTACAAACGCAGTCAGTCGCGGGTTTGATGCGAGATATTTGTCTAGGCGGAGTTTAAATGAATCAACGGTGCTGCAGTCTATAACGTCTCGGGGAAGCCCATTCCACAAGTTGACAACTCGATTGAAGAAGAAATTCTTAGATTAGTGTGAGTTAAAAGATTTACCAATAATTTTGCAACCGTTTCCCCGCGTGTAATTAGATTGGTCGATAGTGAAGTACTTACGTACTACAGTTCATATTGTCGCTGCCTTTGATGATTTTGAACACTTGAATCAAGTCACCTCTTAATCTGCGGTGGGTTAAAGGAAATATATTTAATTCTCTAAGACGCTCTTCGTATGGTTTGTTCTTTAGGCTAGGTATCATTTTGGTAACTCTACGTTGAACTCGTTCTAGCTTGTTTATATCTTTTTGGTAATAAGGGCACCAGCATTGAACGCAGTATTCCAGAAGAGGGCGGACTAAGGAATTGTAAAGGGTTAGGATAACTTCTTTGGATTTATGCTCAAATGACCTGCCTATAAAGCCAATTATTTTGTTTGCCTTCTTAACAACTTCTGAACAATGTTTACTCGGTTTTAGGTTACTCGATATTGTTACTCCCAGATCGGTTTCTCTGTTTACATTCTTAAGCTGAGTGCCATTCATCAAATAGTTTGCTTTCTCATTTAGGTATCCGATATGTAGTACTTTACATTTATCCGCATTGAAACTCATTTGCCAAATTTGGGCCCAACATGACAATTTATCTAGATTGTGTTGCATATCGTTAACTTGTTCTTTTGAGAGTACGCTATTTGCAATTTTTGTATCGTCAGCAAATTTTGAGATTGTACAGGTGAGACCCTCATCTATGTCGTTGATGTAAATTAGAAAGAGAATTGGTCCCAGTACCGATCCCTGGGGTACCCCGCTACTTACATTGGTCCATTTAGATGCCTTACCGTTTATGACTACTCTTTGCTTTCTGTCGCTGAGCCAATTTTCTATCCATTTCAACACACAGTCTTGTATTCCATGCGCTTCTAGTTTTAGCAGTAAACGTTTGTGGGGAACTTTGTCAAAGGCCTTTTGAAAATCAAGGTATATAATATCTACAGCTTTACTCTCATCGTAGAGGTTGAGGATATCGTGGAAGAAGTCTAAGAGATTTGTTAAACAGGAACGTTTTTTACGAAAGCCGTGTTGAGTATCTTTAAGTATGTTATTTTCCTCTTAAGTGATTTACGAGTCTGTCTCTTATGACCGTTTCTAGCATTTTACATACAACTGAGGTTAAGCTAATTGAACGATAGTTACGGGGTAGGGATTTGCTGCCTTTTTTTAATATCGGTGTTACGTTGGCTAGCTTCCACTGATCAGGCATAGTTCCAGACTGCAAGGATTTATTGAATAGTAATGTCATTGGTTTGGAGAGCTCATCCTTAGCTTCCTTTACAACTCTAGGCGAGATTGTATCAGGTCCAGGCGTTTTATTTACCTTGAGTTTATCTAAACAATTCAATACTTCTCTCTCTGTAACGGTGATATTGCTTAGAACATCTGAATTATCAATCTGAATCGGCGATGGTGTAGGGATATCACTGAGGTTTTCTGTTGTGGAAGCTGATGCAAAGAAGGTATTGAGGGCATTACTCATTTGCACTTCGTCTTTGGTGTATTCTCCTTTTTCATCGACTAACGGTCCAACAGTTGAAGTAACTACTTTTTTCTTTCTGATATAACTATAGAATTCTTTCGGGTTTGTTTTACTTTGATTCCCAATATGTAACTCTAGGGTCTTTTTACTTTGCTTAATTAACTTTTTGGCTTTGCGTCGTAGCTCTACAAATTTCACCTTTTTCGTCATTTTGTGAGGATTTTAATCTATCATTAGCAAAATTTTTAGCAAGCAGACAGTTTGAAATATCTTTATTCCACCATTTGGGCTTATTATTATGGCCTGGACGCCGTATTTTCGATGGTATGCAGTCTTGCACTGCTTTTAGGTAAGTGGTTTCGAATAACTTCCAAGATGTATTTATGTCATTATTGTTAATTAAAAAGTTAATTAAAAAGCAGAGGAAAACATTGGGAACTAGAGACGTAGAGAAGAGGTAGACAGAGAACCAGATAGAGGGATGATGTTCGAAAGTGTTCCCGGGGTGGGATGGATCAGGCTAGCATCTGACATTATAGAGTAGAACAGTTTGCGAGAGGCCTTTGTTCTGCTGTGGACTAACTCAGGCTGACGATGATGAATATAGTGATGACGACGGTAATAGTGTATGGTGCTGGTCATTTATCTCTTTTTCTCTCTCTCTCTCTCTCTCTCTCTCTCTCTCTCTCTCTCTCTCTCTCTACTGTATATATATATATATATATATATATATATATATATATATATATATATATAGTAGAGAGAGAGATAATGCGAAAGGGTAGAGTATGTGATAAAGTGTGTGGGGCTGGAGGAGGAGGGTGGGAGAGGGAGGGAGGGAGAGAGAATGGAAGTCCCAAAAGAGGAGGAGGAGGAGGAGGTGTTTGTGCCTTCTATAAGGAGACGCTATTAACTGTTTTCATAGATCCCATTATAACCTAACCTACCTATCCTCTCCTAGCCTATCTTAATATAATATAACAATATTATCCTCTCTGTGCCTATCTTTCTTATAATCTAAACTATTATCTCCTAGCCTATCTTCATAATTATATTCCAACCTATCCACTCTTAGCCTATCTTATTACCGTATACTTTAACCCATTCTCTCCTAACCAAGTATGACCTATCCTATCCTAAACTACTCAAATTAACCCTTTCCTACCCGAACCTAAGCTAGCCGAACTTAACTTTCGTATGTTGTGTTCTGTGTTCATTCCATTATTGCTGGGAGGTTATAATTACCGGTATATATTATTCACATTAAGTATTATCAGATAATTTATCACTACTTGGAATACTTTAATTATTCACATTGGTTATTTGCATTGTTTTGCAGTGATGATCTTATTCGTAATCTTGAAGATTTACAATGAATTGTTTAGCATATATTGATACTTTTTTACACTGAAGCTTAGCACATATAAATGTCTGAAGTATCTAATTATTTACGCTGAAATCTAGCATATATATTTGTTTTAATACGTTATGATTTACATTGTACTAAGGCATACAATAAGGTTTCAAGGTTTGGAGTACTTGATTAGTTACGCTGAAGATTTACAAATATTACTCTTTGCTTAGAGCACGTATCATCATTGCGGATAAAGCTCATTTAATAATTGATTTGAATACTTGATATTTCTGAATTTATGATTAAGAGATATTTCTTACTGTTTGAAATCTTTGTTGCTATTATTTAAGGATTTACATTCATTACTTGCTTCTCGAAATTCTATTTCTTACACTTGGTCCTTGGAACACGTGACCATTTACAGTAAGAATTAAGCCTTTCAATCAGACGACGATATTTTTACTATTACACGCTGCCAAGTGACCTTACTGGGCTTTGGATTGAAGTCGTTGAATGAACGAGTTAAAGCCTTACTTAATTTTTAAATTCTTACAGGTATTTACAAAGTTGAGTAAAATCATCCGGAGCTAGAATATAAAAAAAAAAAAAATCGTCATCTGATTGAGAGGGTTAAGAGATATTACTCCCTGCTTGAAACACTGAAAGCAAAGGAACGAGCTACTATTGTTAAAGCCGAGGCGTATTTTTCTCAATAAATGACGGTGTGGGTAGAGAGTTTGGGGAGAGAAGAGGAGACTGCTGGAAAGAGGGTGTAGGGGCTGATATATATACCTATATATATATATATATATATATATATATATATATATATATATATAGAGAGAGAGAGAGAGAGAGAGATTTACATAGAGTTATATACATACACAGACCCCGAGGTCCTTACTAGGCAGTCCGGCCTTACAAACTACTGTTTTTATTGTGTCCCCTTTTTTTTATATTCAAGACTTCCCTTGAAAGCATTTATTGTGTCGCTCTCCACAACTCTGGCTGGTAGTCTGTTCCACTCTGTCACCACACTGTAGGTGAAGAACCTCTTTGTGACATCTAGGGTTGCCTTTTTGTTTTTTAATTTCGTTCCATTTCCGCGAGTTTGAGTATTATTATTAAATGTGAATAGCGTATTTCTATTGACTTTGTCGAAGCCTTTCAGTATCATATAGCACTCAATAAGTTGACCCCTCAACCTCCTCTTGTTTAACGAGAACAGATTCAATCGCTTAAGTCTTTCTTCATATGGTTTATTTCTTAGTCCTGGGATCATCTTCGTCGCTCTACGCTGCACTGACTCGAGTCTTACAATGTCCTTGTTCAGATAAGGTGACTGCACACCATATTCCAGGTGGGGCTTCACCATGCATATGAACAGTGGCACTATTACGTTTTCATGTGTATAAGTAAATGTTCGTTTATTAAAGCCAAATTATCTGTTTGCCTTGTTTGCAGCTGCTATTCATTGGTCAGAAGTTGTTTAGGTTTTCAGATATTATTATCCCTAGGTCTTTTACTAGCGTTGTGGTTTTTATTTGTTGGCCATTCATTTCATATTTGTATTTCTTATTTTTGCTACCAAACTGCAGCACCTGATATTTATCGACATTGAAGGGCATCTGCCATTTTTCAGACTTTGTTATCTTGTTTAAAGCAGACTGCATCGAATTTCTGTCTTCTTCGGTCAGGACTGTATTCCATATCTTTGTATCATCAGCGAACTTGGAGATGGTGTTGTTTATCCCTACAACGATATCGTTAATGTAAATGAGAAACAGGACCGGTCCAAGGACTGAACCCTGCGGAACTCCACTAGTGACAGGCTCTCACTCGGATTCTACTCCATTTATCACCACGTCTTTTGTCTGTAATCCAATGTTTTATCCAAGAATTAATTTTACCTTTGACACCTATCCTCTCCAATTTAGCCATTAGTTTCCGATGTGATACCTTATCGAAAGCTTTTTGAAAGACCAAGAAGATTATGTCTAGTGATTTCGTCGTATCGTTGTATGTGAATAGAGAGAGAGAGAGAGAGAGAGAGACTGTATAATGATTATACGTTTGTGACCGCGATTGTGACACACTGACTACTCCAAAAAGTAAAGGTTGAGCAAAGGGACCCGGGACATAATCAGAGTGCTGGAGATCCGAAAGCTTTTACTCACCCTTTGGGCCAGCGAACAGGCTCGGGAGGCCACCCCATCGTGTTAGACTGAAGGGAGAGAGAGGGAAGGGAGAGAGACTGTTGTTTGGGAGAGAGAGAGAGAGAGTGAGAGTGAGAGTGAGAGAGAGAGAGAGAGAGAGAGAGATGAAAACAAGAAGAGGAGAGAGAACAAGGAAAGGAAAGGATGGGCGGAGAAAGGGGGAGGTGGAAAACAGAAGGAAGGCGGAGGGAAAGACAGAGGAAGGGGGAAAGAAAGAGAGGAGGGAAGGCAGGAGAGGAAGAAAGAGAAAAGGAAAGGAGGAGGTATAGAGAAGGAGGGAAGGCAGGGACGAATAGAAAGGGGAGAAGGGGTAGAACAATATGAAGAAGTAAGGGAGGGAGTAGAGGAAGACTAAACGAGAGGGAGAAGGGGACACATAATAAGAAGGGAAGGGTTAGAGATAGAATGAAGGAGGGAGGGGAGGGGAGGGAAGACGGAGGAGGAAGGGTTAGAAGAAGGAGTGGGGGGGAGATCAACAGGGAAGAAGGAGAAGCAGACAGAACAAAGGAACATAAATAATGGGAGAGAAAGAAGGGGATAGAGAAATATAGAACAAAGGAGGGAGAAAAGAAGAGGGTTGAGGAATAAGAGAAAGAGAAGAAAAGAAAGATAAACTCAGGAGGTAAAAAGGAAAAGGAAGATATAACAAGTGGAGGAAGAGAAAACGGGGATATGAAGCGAAAGAAGAAGGTAGGAGGGAGGCAGAGGAAGCAAAGGAAGACAGCAGGGGGGAGGGAGAGAAAGAAGAAGGTAGGAGGGAGGGAGAGGAAGAAGAAGAAGGTAGGAGGGAGGGGAGGGAGGGAGAGCGGAGAAAGCACCCCTCTCACTCCTAATGGTCCACTGTCTCCCACACATTAAGAGCCTCATTAGTTAGTGTCCAGAGAGAGAGAGAGTATGCGTGTGTGTGTGAGTAAGACAGAGAGAGAGAGAGCGTGAATGAGAGAGAAAGAGAGCGAACGCGTCTGTGTGTGCGTGTGAAAGAGAGAACGATTATATATAATATACCGTATATATATATATATATATATATATATATATATATATATATATATATATATATATATATATAGTATATATATATATATATATATATATATATATATATATATATAGAGAGAGAGAGAGAGAGAGGACAGAGAGATGGGGGGGGGGGGTAGTGAGAGTGAGAGAGATAATGGACTGGGGATGAACTTGGAAACAAAACACACACACACCTACACGTGCGCTTACTCCCTTTCTTGCTCACACACACACGCAACTATACACACACACACACATTTATAGTTGTGTGCTATTGCTGAAAATTATCGTTTATGAAACCTTACAAAGTCTTGCAACATTATCAACAGTATCAGTAAGAAATAATTATATATTACATACAATATATATTTCGTCAATACCAACATAACACAATTCCTACAAAGTATATAACTCTTGTAGCATATTTATATATTCATATTTCGTATATGCTTTACAGCAGATGCCAAAAAATTAGAAGACATTTAAATGAGAAAATAATATATTGCATATTTTTCCTTTTTTATTTTATACCTATATTATGTAAAGAAAACTCATTTTTAATCATGGATTGATACCCAGTCCACACACTATTTAGTTCTAGCTTATGACGATATAATTAGAATTATTTTTTCCGAGTTTTGGAAAAAGGTGGATTATTCCTGGAGATTTTGTTGTAGCAATTAAAAAGTCTACTAGGCTTACAGTATATATACAGAGTATACTGTATATAGGGATTAAACACATATTCCAATTATTAATTTTATAGATGTTTGAAAAGATAACATATCTCTCCAATCAATTAAAAAGAGAATGTATTTGATGGAAATATATTATGTGTTCTGGGAACCTTTATGTTATGTAGATAGCATCATTAAGTGCAGTATACGTTTCCCATTTGTCGTATGTTATTATAGATATTGACAATGGTTTCAAAGCGGTGATTTAGATCTGAACAAAACACAACAGAGAACAAGAACCCAAAACCCCTTAATCGTGTTGTAACTGTCCCATGTTTTTCTTACTTGTTCTATGCCATGCTGTTCGTTGTTTTTATTGTAGTAAGGTTATTTTCTGTTGTGATGTTCCAGATTGTATTGATTACTATTATTACTTGATATTTTGTGGGTAAAGCAATAGTTTACATTATATATAACGGCTGTTTTTCATCATTGCTAGTTAATGTAACAAAGCAACTATATTAATTAATAAATAGACCAGCTAAATTATTGTCACAAGCAGCAACAACATAAGACAACACTAGGAAAACTGTGATTATCAATCAACAAGAAGGCGAATATACAGTATGTACAGTATACATACAGTATATATGTGTATATATATATATATATATATATATATATATATATATATATATATATATATATATATATATATATACTGTATATATATGTATAATTGTGTATATATATATATATACATTATATATATATATATGGGTGTGTGTGTGTGTGTGTGTGTGTGTGTGTGTTTGTGTGTGGATGTGTGTGTGTGTTAATATAGAAAGAGACAAATGAGTGGACTTTACCCCAAAGAGAAATGTAAAATTATAAATAAAAATGAAGCCGTAAACACTGATAGAGTGAAGAGCGAATTTAGAAGAGATAGATAGATAGATAGATAAAGAGAGAGAGAGAGAGAGAGAGAGAGAGAGAGAGAGAGAGAGAGAGAGAGAGAGAGAGAGAGAGAGAGAGAGAGAGAGAGAATGATTATACTTTATGTGCTCCTCCTACACACTCTTGTTTGGAATGTTCGCTCGTATATCAGTTGTTTCCCTTTCGCCTTATTTTACTTGAAGTTTTATTTTACCTTCTTTCAAATTTGGTGGTTTAGTTTCTCTTTGAACAGTCATGTTTTCTCATTCTTTTGTCTCATTCATCATATATATTTAGTATTTTTACCAACATTTCCTCTATGTTTAATTCATTACTGTGACATCATATTTATCTTATTGAGGATAATACTAAACGAATATATTTAGCCTAGGAAGGATTTCGAAAAGTAAACATTTAAGATTTGTGAATTGATATTTTATTCATATATCAATAATATACCAATAACTATCACCGACATTAGCGTTAGCTGTGCGTAGTATACGAATAAAGTTACAAAATGTACTTTATCGTCCAATAAGATTATGAACAGCCAGAACTAGAAACATTAGACAATTACTTATTAACCCTCTAAGGATCATGACGCAGTTTGACAGTTTATTTTGGCTATTTTATTTACTTTTAGAAGGCCCTCTAGCAGTCAAAAGGGTACAGTTGGCCAAATAAGTCGTGTCGCCGCTGTCATTACGTTTTGCTCTCTGTATGCTGCATTAATGTCTGTCAGATGTTGAATAGGACGTGTATAGATAGGGACAATGGACATGTTTGTATATCTCACTCGGAACGATAAATTAATGCTTATATATCGCTGATACCAATTATTAATTGAAATATACTTGGTGCCGCGACATCACTTATTTGGGCAACTGTATAAACTATCTCACTCATTCTTCTGACTCCCACAATTCCTTCCTAACATGAATAATGTAGTCTAATGATAGCCAGAATTAACTCAAATCGCGTCATGATCAACAAGGAGTTAATTACCGTTGTTCGTGATGCGTGAGGCAGGTGTCAGTGCCGGGAGAAACAGGGGTGGGCTGACATGTCCGCTTAGGGTGCTTATGCTTCTGCCCCCTCCCTGTCGTTCCTACTTCCTCCCTGTCCTTCCTCCTTCTTCCCTCCCAGCCCCTCCATCCCCACCCCTCCACCGCCCCCTTTCATGACGGATATTTAAGGCCTCTTAGGTACCAGTATTTGTTAGTGACCTGATGAAGCTGTCTGCGAAACGAAACTTTGTCAATAAAGTGTTCTTCCTCAGATGGTGTTTTTTATCCATTCTGTCTACTTTTTAAGTACCACTCAACATTAAATATTTAGTCTGATTTTAACAATAGCACTTGACATGGTTTCGATTCCTTACATTTTCCCTTATTAGTGTTGCTCCCATAAAAATATGATCTTGGTGTACTTTCTCTATGTGGGGGGAATTACTGTATATAAAATTAGCAAGGAATACAAAACAATCTTAATTTCAGATTGTCTTTGAAATTGAAATTATATGTCAACTTATAAGACTTTGTGCTTTATATTCAACACTTACGAATGTGAGTATGACTTTGTGATATATATTCAACACTTATGAATATGAATATGAATATGCGCGTATTACTTGAGTGAGTGTAGGAGACTAGCGTGAGTGATGAGTGCGGGTGCCTACACTGCCTGTCTGTCTGTCGCGTTGAGGATCTGGTGGTTGTACAAGTGGTGTCGGCAATCTACCGTGAAATACATTGTGTATTAAACAACTTGGTATTTTATTGAAAGATATAGTTAAGCATTGGCCATTGTATTGACGTCGTAAGTTGAGTTAGAATGATATGATAGACATATGATATAATGTTATGGCATTTTGTGAATCATATGAATTATTTTCATGTTTACGAAGGTGTGAAAGAGATAATTTATTTTGGTTGATGTAGGGTGATGATTATTATTCGGAGCTGTTGTGGTGTTTGTCTCTTCACATCCAATAAATTAGACGGACAACCACCACTGTAACACCATATAACACAGTCTTTTGGATATATATATATATATATATATATATATAATATATATATATATATATATATATATATATGTCGGTATATATATATATATATATATATATATATATATATATATATATATATATATATATATATATATATAAGTGTTCTAAATGTGTGTTAAGAACAGTAGAACTCTCTGGAAGATGTGATGTCTATCTTATGTCTATCTCCTGCTATGTTGCCGCGACTGCCTTGCTTCTTCTGGTGTGTTATCAGTGTGAGGGTTTCTGGGCAAGTGGGAGTCTTCCTAAGAATCTGCCGTACACCTGACTGTAACTGGGTGTGGCAAACTACGCAACTTAGGTCCATCTATCCAACATGACTAACTTATGACATACTACGTGACTTGGGTGGTGAAATGATAGGTAGACAGCCTTTAAGAATGCCAGCTAGTGTCTGTTATGGATTCTCTTTCTGTTATAGGTGTACAGTCATCTGCTAACATACATGTGCCATTAGTAACTATATTGTAATATACTATCTAAACCTATCATAGAATAGTATTATCATTGCTCTATACATTCCTAAGTATATAGTATAACAAGCAGTAGTTCTGGTTTGCAATGTGGAAATGCTGGTGAGATACGCAACTTCGCTGTTTATGAAAGTAGCAATGGTCTCATAGACTGCTGCATCTGATGGCTTGTCGGGTTAGAAATGCAGAAATGCTGGTGTTACATACAGCTTCCGGAGGTCATACTTGTCCAGAGTTTGGGTCAAGGTTCTAACATACATTTTTTTGAAGCGCAGCTGGGGCTATAGCTGAAGCCATTAACTCTTGTTTTTCCTAGTTAACCATGACAATTTAATCGAAGATCCTAAAGAAGGAATGCACTAAGGATAAGAAGACTGCATTGAGCATGTGGTGAGGCAGACGTTTATGCCCTTGTATCCCACAGGTGTGTGATGGGTCTCCGTGTTTGAGATCGTATTTTTACAGACGAGCATAATTTGTTGTTATATTATACCAGTTCATTAATCCATAATATATCAATAATTATTATGTTCATATTATCTTCTAAAAATTGTATATATTTTGTTTTTGAAAACACTTACCCAAGCACTATTTTGGCAGCAGACTTGTAGATGTGTGGGATAGCTTAACGAGTGTTGAATTAACTTTGAAAAGTTGACAGAATGATATGAATACCCATTTGAGGAGCAGCACTTTATTGACAACGTTTCGCAGGACCTTCTTCAGGTCAGGCCGTCCAAGGCCTTTGTGTATGTTAGTGACCTGAAGAAGCTATCTGCGAAACGTTTTCAATAAAGTGCTCCTCCTCAAATGGTGTATATATTCAGCTTAACTAGTCCTCTATTAAGCTCAAGAGCGTCAGAGAACTTCAATAATCGGATCTGCCTTAAACGTATCTGTTGGTGTTCTGCACGTTATCTGATTTGATTATGTTTCCTGATGTTCTACTTATTTTGCTTTTCACTTCAGTATTTTTCTCTCTCTTTCAATTCTCCTTCCTGTTTTTGTTTAATCCTATTTTCTCCCTTCCTTCCTCTGTCTCTCCCCCCTTTCTCCTCCCTTTCTTCTTCAATCCCCCATCATGAACTGAATATATTTAGTTCTCTGTTTGTATGTGTGTGTGTGTGTGTGTATGTGTGTGTGTGTGTGTGGAGAGAGAGAGAGAGAGAGAGAGAGAGAGAGAGAGAGAGAGAGAGAGAGAGAGAGATAGATAGAGAGAATAGTTAATTATACGGAAAATCGTAAAGAATGGTTTAGTGAAGCACTTAAAAAGAATACAGATACTATTCAATATTAATGAAGACATAGCAGTATAGAGAAAATGAACAAACCTATTAAAGCGAGGTGATAAAAAGCAATAGAAAGTATTAAGAACATTTTGAAAACGAAGAGGCAATACAAGGGAAATGGAAGCTATAAATACATATACTGTATATATATATATATATTTGTTTTCTTTCATGCCAAGGCTTCTTTTAGTTTGTTCTTTTTCTTTGTGAAAACTGTCTACCTCTGGTGGCACTTTAATTTCTCAGGCTAGTCTCGCTCTTCTCTCTCTCTCTCCTCTCTCTCTCTCTCTCTCTCTCTCTCTCTCTCTCTCTCTCTCTCTCTCTCTCTCTCTCTCTCTCTCTCTCTCTCTCTATTTTCTCTATATATATATATATATATACAGTATATATATATATATATATATATATATATATATATATATATATATATATATATATACCCGGTATATATAATTTGTTTTCCCTATGTGGATGAGGGAGACAAAAGGCAAAACTGCCTGTGACGAGTGCCTCCCACAGAGTTAAAAGAGTGACAGGGCCAAAATCAAGGAACGTTCGAGCCAAAATGTCTGGACACACGTAGTTTGAAACAATTTAAGTCATAGGATGAGGGAAAGATGGATTTAGGGAAAGATTTCCAGAGCTCAGCTGTTGAATAGAAGAATGATTGGGAGTAACGTTTCACTCTTGAGTTGGAGAGTTGTACAGAGTAGGGATGGGATTGTGTTGCAAGACGGGTACTACGTACCCTACATACAGTAGAGGAGGTGGTATGCACTGAGAGAGCTATGAGGAAGACTGATTATTGTAGTAGCGATAGAATAGCGAGAGAGATGCAACATTGCATATATACTGTATATATATTATATATTTTTTGTTTTTGTTTTCTATATTCCAGCTACTCGCTCTCGGGCATAGGCTGATAGCCTTTACACTCTACCGCTGAACACGGTGAGGCCCGTGAGGTCTTGTTCCAGTCTAGGGAGTGAGACATGCGAAGCACCTATTCACGGCTCGAACCCAACTCCATCTCTGAAGCTGCTTCGCCTCTGCGCTTCACAGTCTCACTCCCCAGACTCGGACCCTCACTCTCAGAATGCCACCTATTGAGCAATTAACTCACTAGGCATTGCCCCCCTGTAGCATATTTTGAATATGGGAATATGCATACAGTGCTATTTAATCAGGGAACAATGAGGGTATTTTGTTTTGGTATTTTGGTGTGCTGTGGTAATGCACTGAAACTAGGTACAGCACAAATTCCATCCCAATAATATCTTCCCATTGACATATTGGGATTCGAACCCCGGGTCCATTGGATTACCAGTCCAGTGGCAAGACCACTCTGCCACACCTCCACCTCCTCTGCCATATATATATTCTGACATACGGAGCCCTGTATGTTAATTTAAGAGTTAGAATTAGAGTTGAAGGAGCCCACTACCCAAAACGGTGAAGCAGACTAGCGAACGAGCGAGTGGGCAAACCATCTCCCCCCATACCAGCATGCTAGCCTTCACACTTCGATGACCGATGCTATGACGTATGATCGACGCCAGGAGCTGTGAATGGACCTCGCACCTGTTATGTGATTCGAGGAGCTATGATTGGCGCCGGCACCACCCGCCGCCTCCTGATTCGTTCCTACACCATCATTGTTTGGTATATAAGACCCGAGTTGTGGGCATTCAAATCAGTCTCATTTGGAGTTGGGGAAGGTGAACTTGCAGCTGGAGGAAGACGGGGTGAAGTATTATAATGGGATTGTGACTGTCAGTCAGATTATATAAATGTGTGTTAAGTGTGTTCGGTGTAAACACTTATGTTATGTTGGTTAGTGAGATATGTGATTGGGAATTAACGTGAACGCTACTATTATGTGTTTAACTATTTGATTGCGAATTAACGTTAACGCTACTATTTATGTACTTAACTATTTGATTGGGAATTAACGTTAACACTATTATTATGTACTTAACTATTTTAGTTGACTAACTTGTGGACTAAAGCAACTCTTTAAGTAATTGGGTTATGATGAAAGTAATACTATTGTTTTATATTAATACTTACGAGTTCTTTCATTTTCTTTGAATTAAGCTTACATTGCTTAATGGTGTTTAGTACGGTGATGCTATTGTCTCGTATTAGTAATATCGCCTTAGACTAACATGGCTGTGTTAATATTACTTCTAGTGATTTCCTAAGCTGAAGAAAATTCTTTTGCTTCAAAATATTATATTTTGCTTTTCATATTATTTGAGTGAGACCTGAATCGAATCTATGAAACGATCCTGTAACTTTATTTACTCATAATCAAACCTCAATGTTACGTGGTTAAGAAATAAATTTAACTAATTATTAAATATATATCTAACTTTTTATGTGACTTTGATATTACTCCTGATGATAATAATAATATAATACTATTAACGTAAGACAAGAACCAAGAATAATTACATTAAATATAAATAAAAGGACATAGAAGAAAACTATTCATTTCAAAAAGGGTAAGAGACAGAAATATTCTTACTTTAATATTTATCTTTCAAGACTTTTTATAAAATTAATAGTCCTTCTTTAGCTATAACTTATTCGGTTCATAACCATAGCCTACTAAGCTTCGGTTAAATAATAATTCTTTATAAATACTACATGACTTTAATTAGTTTCAGTATTTTTCATAATTAAAGAGTATCAGTCAATAAAGGATATTAAGTCCTAAGATCCAAAAGGAAAGGAAGCAACAACAGGAAATATTTTTATTAGATTTTACTTTTGTTTTGCCTTCAGCTGACTGATACCTTAATATATATCTCTGTGCTATCTAGATTCATCAAGTTAACCACTTGAGGATCAAGATACGTAACAGAAGAGTGGCGACCTTGCCAGGATTCGTTTCATACAGTTTCACTCAGTTTCATTAACGTTTCACTACTTAACAATCAAATATTAATCATGCCTCAACTAATTAATAACGAAGATGCTCGAGTTTTCATAGAATCAGAACCCACAGCCCCTGATATTTGACTGTCTGTCAAAGGCTGAACTGAAAGTGCTTGCCTCATATCTCCAATTAACTGTCTCAAACATGTCTAAAGTAGAGGTGGCTCAGACCATAAAAACCCACCTGTTCCCTGTAGAAGGCGGGGAGGGTGACGGAGCAGTTGGTGGGATCCCGAGTAATCCTAGCCAACTTGATGAACAATTACCACCTGGTTTGACCGGTGATCAAATATTAGAACTAGCTAGAATAAAAGCAGATACCGACTTAGAACTAGCCAGAATAAATGCCAGTGCAACGACCGAACAATGTGAATATCAATATCGTACGGCTCAACTAAATGTCAATACAAATGCTCCCGTAATTGCTCCCCCTCTGGGATTGACTATGACTAGTGTCATTCCACCTTTCACTGAGGATAATGTGCAGGATTTCTTTGTTTTGTTTGAGGAAGTTGCTGGAGGTATGAAGTGGACAAGAGATCAATGGCCTTTTATGTTACAAACTGTTTTGACAGGGCAGGCTCGAGCCACGTATTTGTCAGAAGTAGCAGAAGTTAGGCAGGATTATGACAATCTCAAAGAAGCTATCCTAAAAACCTATCAATTGCAGCCTGAGGCTTACAGGCAATCTTTCCGTAAAAACCAGAAGAAAGTAGAAGAAACCCATAAGGTAGGGCCAGGACCATGACTAAAACTTTCAATCATTGGGTCAAGAGTAAGAAAGTCACAAGCTACAACGATCTGAAGGAGTTGGTCCTGTTAGAAAATTTCCTATGGAAAATTGATTCTTCTGTATCCTATCACTTAAAGGGGAAAAAGGTAGATTGTCTTGCTGACGCTGCTGACATGGCTGACACATACGTGCTCAACAACAAATTTCGTGGAAAGAAGCCCTACGATAATTCTAGTTCTAATTTTAAGTATCCCAATCACAAATCTGACGGACCCAGTCACAAGCCTATAACGTCTTCCCCAGCTAGCCAAAATAGAAATGTTCCCCCAACTAAAAATGCGACTCAGGGCAATGGTAACAGAGGTGGGCCCCAAACTAATAGTAATGCTCAAAGAGGGAACGTTCCCGTATCCCCTAAAGTATGTACTTTTTGTGGCATGAGAGGCCACCTAGCTTATCAGTGCTGGGCCAAGGAGAAAACCGAGAGATCGGGGCAGACAGTTGCCGCCGTATCTCAAATTCCATGTGTGCCTTTAATGCAGGGCTCCCGACAGGAGTACCTAGCACCAAATGTTCCTTTAATGCAGGACTCCCGACAGAAGGAGTACCTAGCACCAAAAGTTCCTTTAATGCAGGACTCTCGACAGAAGGAGAACCTAGCAGCTAACGTAAATCATCTAGACAGGGGTGTAGTAGCATGTGTGGTGCAACCCACAAGGGTTAAACCAATAATAATTTCACCATCAGTGCAGGACAGTTACCGTCCCTTTATTTCATCTGGCAACGTGAGATTAAATGGTTGCATGCATGAGGTAAAAATTCTGAGAGACACAGGTTCTACTAGCACCCTCATGGTGAATCCTTACACTGAGTGCCCACCTGGCGAACCAGTTGTAATGAGAGGTGCTGGAGGCCAGTTTTATGCATACTTGGTAAAAGGCGAAATTGAATGCGAGTTACTACAGGGTGAGGCCACCATAGCTTTGTGTAGGTCCCAAGATATCCCTGTGCCTGGGGTAACACTCCTTTTGGGGAATGATGTAGCAGGTGAGAAGGTCCGACCAGACCCCATTTTGTCACTTTCCCCTGTTAACGAGCCACTAACCGGTGAGCTCGACAAGGAGTTGCCAACTGTTTTCCCTGTGTGTGCTGACAAACGTTCAATGTCTCAAGTAGCAGTTCCCTCAGACAGAAATATACCGAATGTAAGAGTTGATGAAAGGGATGATGAGAGTGTGAATGATGCTCCAACTGTGCCTGATGATGTGACTGAGGTGGATTTATCTGACACCTTTATGGCTCATCTTGACCCTAACGATGACCATGAAACCCCTCCAATTTGTCCTAGCGGCCTGGTAGAGCTACAGAGAGATGATAGTGAATGCAAGGAGTTAGCTGCCAGGTCCGTGAGTGAAGAGGAATGTGAGAAGGAGGGTGGTGAATGTTTCTACCTCAAAGGAGGAGTATTGTGGCGAAGATGGAGACCGCCACACAGACCAATCGATGACGGGGCTTGGGACGTCCATCAAGTAGTAGTCCCCAAACCTTGTCGTAAAGATATCATGGAAATGGCACATTGTATACCATTGGCAGGACACCTAGGTGTGAGAAAAACTCTAGACAGAATCAGATCCCACTTTTACTGGCCAGGAATGCGTGCAGATGTAGTGGAGTGTTGTAGAGTGTGTCACACTTGCCAGATGACAGGAAAACCCAATCAGAAGGTGCCTGTACATCCTCTGGTGCCCTTGCCCGTTTTCGAGAATCCTTTTACTCGGGTGGTAGTGGACATTGTAGGCCCATTGCCTAAGACTTCCCAAGGTAACATTTATTTATTAACTATCATGGACATGGCAACTCGCTACCCAGAGGCTATACCCTTAAGGACTACCTCTGCTCCAACTGTAATCAAGGAACTGCTCAAATTTTTCACCAGAATGGGTTTCCCCCATGAGGTGCAAAGTGATCAAGGAACTAATTTTACCTCTAACATTTTCCAGCAGTCCCTGAAGGAGTTGGGTATCGAGCATGTAAAGTCTAGCACCTACCACCCAGAGAGTCAAGGGGTTCTCGAACGATATCATCAGACATTAAAGGGAATGTTACGTAAGTATTGTACAGAGACCGGAGTTGAGTGGGATAAGGGGGTACCTTTTCTTTTATTTGCTACTCGTGAGGTTCCAACTGAATCCCTGGGTTTTTCCCCTAATGAGCTAGTTTTTTGGCCAACCTTTATCTGCCAAGTTCAGGGGCCCATATAAGATCATTCGGAGGGTGAGCATTACCGATTATCTAGTAACTACCCCAGACAGGAGAAAGCCCACGCAAGTATTCCATATAAATATGTTGAAGCCCTACCATAGGTCCCCTGATTCCTCTCCTCCAGATTCTCCCACTGTGGCAGTGAATGTCAGGACCTGTGAACGGCCTGGTGCGGACAAAGTCTTCAGTTCTCTTACTGATCCGCAGCAGACTGTTCCAGAGCCTGAAGGTATCCATGCAGACTTTGACTTGTCATGTAGCCTATCCAACTTTCAGTATAATTCAGTGGCTTTGAGGGAATTACCATCTAAACTATGTCATCTTCCCTCTGATCAAGCGAACCAACTAATCTCTGTTTTATCTCAGTCTCCCAATGTGTTCCGTGATACTCCAGGGCTCACTTCTTTGGCCGTGCACGACATCGACGTAGGGGATGCAACTCCCATTAAACTATCCCCCTACCGTGTCTCACCACAACGCAGGAGTATACTGCAGGTCGAGCTTGACTTAATTTTTTCAAACCAGCTGATCACAAGGGCCTTCAGCCAGTGGAGTAGTCCGGTCATACTTGTGCCGAAGCCAGACGGGAGCCATTGGTTTTGTAGGGGCTATGGGCAAGTCAATGCTGTCATAAAGAACGATACCTACCCACTGCCACGGATCAAAGATTGCATTTACCAGTTTGGCCTCATGCAGCAGTAAGTATAATTTAATGAGAGGATTTTGGCAATTAGCTCTCCCTTGTAGCGAGGTAAATATCATGCTTTTGTAGTGCGCTTTTAAGCCTTCAGCTGTGAGATGCCTTGCAGTTCGAATAACGCTCCAGCTACGTTCCGGCTATGTTCTGATGTGGTACCTGGAGACGTTGCCTACTTTGGGTGATATCCTTATTATATCCTCATTATAATCTTGCTGTTGCCAATCTGGTGGTGAATCTATTTATGTATTATGTTTAATATTATGTACTATACTCCTTAAACTCTTTTCTAGGGGGGAGGTCTGACATACGGAGCCCTGTATGTTAATTTAAGAGTTAGAATTAGAGTTGAAGGAGCCCACTACCCAAAACGGTGAAGCAGACTAGCGAACGAGCGAGTGGGCAAACCATCTCCCCCCATACCAGCATGCTAGCCTTCACACTTCGATGACCGATGCTATGACGTATGATCGACGCCAGGAGCTGTGAATGGACCTCGCACCTGTTATGTGATTCGAGGAGCTATGATTGGCGCCGGCACCACCCGCCGCCTCCTGATTCGTTCCTACACCATCATTGTTTGGTATATAAGACCCGAGTTGTGGGCATTCAAATCAGTCTCATTTGGAGTTGGGGAAGGTGAACTTGCAGCTGGAGGAAGACGGGGTGAAGTATTATAATGGGATTGTGACTGTCAGTCAGATTATATAAATGTGTGTTAAGTGTGTTCGGTGTAAACACTTATGTTATGTTGGTTAGTGAGATATGTGATTGGGAATTAACGTGAACGCTACTATTATGTGTTTAACTATTTGATTGCGAATTAACGTTAACGCTACTATTATGTACTTAACTATTTGATTGGGAATTAACGTTAACACTATTATTATGTACTTAACTATTTTAGTTGACTAACTTGTGGACTAAAGCAACTCTTTAAGTAATTGGGTTATGATGAAAGTAATACTATTGTTTTATATTAATACTTACGAGTTCTTTCATTTTCTTTGAATTAAGCTTACATTGCTTAATGGTGTTTAGTACGGTGATGCTATTGTCTCGTATTAGTAATATCGCCTTAGACTAACATGGCTGTGTTAATATTACTTCTAGTGATTTCCTAAGCTGAAGAAAATTCTTTTGCTTCAAAATATTATATTTTGCTTTTCATATTATTTGAGTGAGACCTGAATCGAATCTATGAAACGATCCTGTAACTTTATTTACTCATAATCAAACCTCAATGTTACGTGGTTAAGAAATAAATTTAACTAATTATTAAATATATATCTAACTTTTTATGTGACTTTGATATTACTCCTGATGATAATAATAATATAATACTATTAACGTAAGACAAGAACCAAGAATAATTACATTAAATATAAATAAAAGGACATAGAAAAACTATCTATTCATTTCAAAAAGGGTAAGAGACAGAAATATTCTTACTTTAATATTTATCTTTCAAGACTTTTTATAAAATTAATAGTCCTTCTTTAGCTATAACTTATTCGGTTCATAACCATAGCCTACTAAGCTTCGGTTAAATAATAATTCTTTATAAATACTACATGACTTTAATTAGTTTCAGTATTTTTCATAATTAAAGAGTATCAGTCAATAAAGGATATTAAGTCCTAAGATCCAAAAGGAAAGGAAGCAACAACAGGAAATTATTTTATTAGATTTTACTTTTGTTTTGCCTTCAGCTGACTGATACCTTAATATATATCTCTGTGCTATCTAGATTCATCAAGTTAACCACTTGAGGATCAAGATACGTAACAATATATATATATATATATATACCCTGTATATATAGAAAGAGAGAGAGAGGGATCTGTGTTCAGGATAAAAAATAAAGAATGTTATTTGGTATTAGGGAATGATAAATATGCTAGTTCTATATTTTGTGATACTTGGAATGGTATTATGGTTATATTGGTTTTACTGATGGAGTGTTTTAATTCATAAAATATTTGAAAATAATATTGATATTAGTGTGTATATGTAGGGTATTTTAACAGGGAAGCATAATTAGACTGAAGAACAAAAGTTATAACATTAATTAATTCAAAATTTTCATAATAATGCTAAGGAAAATGATAGCTGGTGGTTTTATATAATTTCATTTGAAAAAACTGTGTTGGTGGTGTAATGGTTTCGGACTTTAGGTGCTTATGTTCTGGGTGTGGTGTCCCTAGTTCGAATCCCGGGGGGAACATATGCTTTCACTAGTTTATTCAAGTACATTGGGGTTTGTAATTGATGATTAATGTTAAGAACGGGGTGGTGCTTATGTCCATGAATACTTTGTAAAATACCCATTATCCCCACAATGTTATCCTATTCCCCGTGGTAAATTTGCCACACGTCATAACTACTGTTATTTGTGTACTTTCGTTACTCATAAGTATATAATTACAAGCAAAATATACTGTATACTGATAATGTACGCTCATATTATTCTGGATATTGTTTAAATCAATTTTCGATATTTCTTGTGTTTTTAGATACTGTATATAGGTAAAATAGAATCATTAAAAGTATCCCTACAAAAGAAATAGATCTGTAGGCAACTGAACATTCTGCCACCCGAAGCTCCCCCATCGAAATTAACTAAACTGAACTAAACATATAATATGCATTTAACTTAACTACACCAAATTAGGCTGAATTAGGCTTGACTAGATAAACTAAATATACCTTAACTTATCGATGCTAAACTAATCTAACCTAAATTATCTACCCTAAACTAAACTAAGCCAACATTACCTTAACAATGAATATAAACACTATATGAGGAGGAGCAGGTTATTGACAACGTTTAGCAGATAGCTTCTTCAGGTCACGGAAGAAGTGACCTGAAGAAGCTATCTGCGAAACGTTGTCAATAAAGTGCTCCTCTTCATATGGTGTTTATATTCATTCTGTCAACTTTTCTAAGCTATTTCAACATTACCTTAACAAGACTGAGCTCATTTAATCTTAAGCTACTAAGCAAATTGAAGTATCGGTAGGCTAATTTGGAGGTAACCGAACTTGACTGAATGAACTAAACTAAACTGTAGTTCAAACTAGGCTAATTGCAGTTGAATATCGAACCGAACTAAACTATTGAACTGAAGTGAAGTGAGGTGAGTTGTTGACCAGCGTGTTGATAAGTGGGTCACCCTTGGGCCGCGGATCTGGAGCACAGCGACTCATAAATCATATCACCTCACCCATAAGTATACAGTCACCAGCAAAAGTACACAGTAGATATTGACCACTTGCGAGTTTCGGGCTGTAAGGAAGTTCATGCTGTAGACATGGCTATTTAACCTATTGACTGCGGGGTCCGCCATGGCAATTTACAGCAATTTACAGGATTTTAAAGGGGAGGCCATGTACGCAGCCGGATCCCTTACCCCCTACTTTAGGCTACAGGAAGAAGGCCCAACCGCGTTTAAATATAGCCTTCATATCGTTTATGCCATGTCGCTCCGTAGCTCAGTCGGTGGACCTCCGGCCTCTTACACAGGAAAACCAGTGTTCGATCCCACCCGGATCTAGTGTATTTTATATATTTATTTTGTTATTTTTGTTATATTATATTATATTATATTAGGTTAGGTTAGGTTAGGTTAGGTTAATCTAATGTAATATTTGCAGAGGGGTAAAGGATCCGGCAGGGGGTAAGGGATCCGGCTGCGTACATGGCCTCCCATTTTAAAGCCTCTTAAAGCATGTAGAATCGAGTGCGAGTGAGCGGGAGCGCGGAAGGTCACCCATCCTCTCCCCAGCCAGCCGGCTGGGGCACTGAGGAGTATGAACCATACTCTCGCTAGACATACAGCGCTACCAAAGCCAAATGTAGCGAGACATTAGCGATAATTGCTCAGCATTAGCAAATGTCTATGGTAGCGCTGCGGGTGAAGCCTGCGTGCTACGAAGCTCATTTTGGTTTTATTTTGAAGCTCTTGTCTTCTAGTTTTTGGCTGAATACATTTAAATTCAATCAGAGAGTAGCTTAATCAATCAGGAGTGCCTGAATGAACCCTAGTATGGCGGAAATATGCCCGCAGCGTAAGTGTTAACAGAAATACAATATTGTATAGGTCCATAAGTAGACTATAATTTCTATTAAAATGTTAAAGAAAAAAACAAGAAGTTAATTCAGAGTAATAATTGTTCAATCAGGGCATATTTAGACTGAATGATACAGTATATATAATTATTTATTATTCAGGTACATCATTAACCCGCTGAGTCCCAGCTAGTTATTAATAAATGTACCACCAGGGCCCAGCAGGTTTTGAATTTTTGTTTTATTCCAGAAACAATAGCGAATGGGTTAGGAATGAAGGAAAAAAAAAAAATTGTCATAAAGTGCAAAAAATGGTCCTACAGAGCCCCCGAAAACGGATTTTACAAGAGTAAAAAATTGAAGGCAATTTCCCCCAAAAAACATGTTTTTGCACGCTCACGCGCACGCGGTTGGACTTTGAGAGTTTTCAACCATCGGCATGGGTGCGTGGGATACTTACACAGTTCCCATACAAATCTGAGCCCTCGGGGTGCCATAGGACCGGAGTAATTAGGACCGGACCGGCCAGGACGCAAACGTTGCGTCGCTGGGTTCTGGTGATCGAACATTGCCGACGCAACACGTGCGACGCTGGGTCTCAGCGGGTTAACATTATATATTATATTGTGACGTCTACCAGCGTTGGCAGAATCGCCTCTCGTTAGCCACTAGACATCGAAATGGGCTACAGTTATCAGAGAATGTTGTTCTTTCTTTCCTAGTAATCGCATTGTCACAGACAGTCCAGTGGTGGTCTTTGTTTTCGTCTGTGACAACGGGAAGTATTTTATATCATTAATAGAATATAAGATGCATTGTGTAAAGTTAAAGAGAAAGAGCGATGTAGGCAGCGTGGTGGTAATATGTGCGTGTGTATGTATGTGCTGCCTCCCTCGCTCGGAGGAGTTTTCCCGCTTGCGCGCGGGCTTTCCCACGCCCTTGATTGGCTGGCGGATCCTGGCGCGTCCTGAGGACGCCTGCTGTCTTGTGACGTCTCGGCTCGTGATTGGCCGACCATCGCGCCTTTGCGGGCTCCTGTGTAACTTGCCTCCTGCATGAGGGTCCCCAGGAGCTCTCCTCGTCAGGACAGGCTTGGCGCGCATGCTTCTAACATCCCTTTGCATACTCTCTCCCGATCACCCCCTTTACCACTGTCTCTCTCTCTGAACTTCTTCTTTTCCATTGCTTCTCACCTTTATTCAATTACTTGTCCCCTTGGGTTCTGCAAAGTTTCCATAGCCGGCCCATTGTATTGTATGCGCCGTCCTCTGAGATATTTACATGTACTTAGAATAGGTTTTGAGGGTTCTTAGTTAGTAGAGGTTAAGAACTTAGTGTGTCTCCATTATTGATTTAGTGTTTCTGCTCTTTTATTTAATGCTAGACTGGGATAAGGTAACTGTAGTCGTTGACCCCGATGTGTGTATGGTTTGCTTATACCTACACAACTTCGACCGGTCCTGTGGTAGCCTTTGTTGTCTTTTCGCTTGCGTCCTTTACGAGTGCAGCATTGTGTTGACTGAGGGTTTTGGCCTGTTCCAGTTCCACACTTTGCTGCCTCTTTGCTTGTCTTTAAAGGGTCGCCAGGATAGAACCAGATACTTGTGATCTGGATGTATCGAGAGAGCCCCCTAGTCAATTAACGTAACTTAAAGGATGCAGTCTTAAGGACATCGCTAGGCTACGAGCCTGTCTTGCTCAACCACAGTTCCTTACCTAGAGTATTCCAGCTAGACATTATTAATCGAGTAGACACTTATTAGTATTTAATATAAGCTCTTTATATGTACACATTATTATTCACAGCATTTATTAGTCTAGGTTGTTGTTGAGTTGCACAACCATAGCAGACTGTTTCGTTGATGAGGAAGTACTTGTTTTAGTGTCGAGCATTGCTACCGTTGCGTATTTATAGTATTCTCGTGTCAGTTAACATTATATGTCCTATCTTTTGGTGTATTCCATTTACACGTGTGGTGTCCTGCCTCCTGCCTTTATATAGTTCAAGATAAGATACGAGCATCTTATGAGCATCAGACTTTCTTCAGAAGTTTCCAGGTCTATGCTGTAGGGCTATACTTCACTTTCTTTCAGATAGGAGTGAAGAGTTTATTGTTGTTTAGAGTAACTGTATTAAAGCATCTTTTTATTGTATTAAATCTTGCAGTGATTTAATTGATCTTTCCATAGATTCCTTTTTATGCATTTTAACGTAACTTGCATCTTGTTTGTTATCAGGCTATACCAGTGTGGGTTAGCCTGAAGTAGAGTACATTTATGCCCAGTTAAGGATACCCCGCTATCGCAGATTAACTCTGGAGGGTATAAGTGTTTTGTTCGCCGGCATATAAGTTCGAGGGTTTGGATCTAGCGTACCGTTGTTGCATAGTGCCCTATTACTAGTCCAATCATTAAGTGCCCTTGCTTTATTCGTAGCCCCGGTCGTAACAATATATATACACAATACTGGTTTATATAATGTGTGTGTGTGTACAGAAGCAACATACATCAACATTCATCCTTAGTATATTGTATACTAATATTTAACCAGCGTATTCAAGTTATGAATGATAAATAACATAATTATGTATCGTTCCATACAGCCGCTTTCCGTCCCAGTATATGAATGATAAATAACATATGTATCGTTCCATACAGCCGCTTTCCGTCCCAGTATATCACGTGCGCAGTGAAGAAAGACATCAGTAATATTTATTTTATTATGTAGCCAAAATATACATATGTATAATAAGTATAATATTATATATATTATAAGGAGTTTAATGAGCGGAATGGAGATGAATCAGCACTTCAAACAACTATCTTATAATTGGTTTAGTCAATCAAGTGACTACCGGTATATAACCACTAGCTATATTTTAGATTATCTATCATATCATGTAAGGTATAATAATGTATGTCACGGTTAGCACTCCTCTTCTCTCTTTCTCTGGCTTCTATCCATTCGGCCCCATTCAGCCAACTGTTTTAAGACGTTTATCTTTATCTAGGTGTCGATTTCTTCCTGGCGAGCGACAGCGAGCCAGCATTGTATGGAGAAATCCGGCTTCGCCGGAGAAATTTTTCTATCGAAAAATGTACAAACTTAGCTTGCTGTCAAAACAAAAATATATATATGCTGGCTCGCTACCGCTCGCCAGGAAAATATACACCTGGATGGGGATAAATTTCTTAAAACTGAATGGATGAATGGATACAAGCCAAAGAAAGAGGGAGAGAAAGAGAAAACACAGCGACACTTATCTGTGCTAGTATGTACGGGCTCTTAAATTAACTAAGCTGATCTGGTGATAGCGACAGAATATTGTATAAATCCACTGTTTATGCCATGTGAATATATAATGCGAGAATACACATTTTATAAGCAGAATGTTATACTCTACTTTTGTATTATATCGAGGTCCAAAAACAAATGCAGAAAGTTATATATTGTATAATTATTATTATACTGACATTTATGTTTTCGTAGAAGTCTATTACTTTATATTATATCCTTATTTACTTATTTATCTTTAGAAATCATATATTTTATTCAGACGTTTAAGAAGCTATTTGAGCTTATCGGTGTCGTGTGGAAATGAACACTTCTGTAAGAATTTGCTCAGCTTAATAGTTATATATTGTATGACTTACCAACCCACCTTTCAAAACAATATAATGAAAACTAAATAGCACCCTTGATAATGAGGAAAACATTGTAATCGTTCCCGAAGATGACAATAGCGCTTTTTCCGGGGTTTCTTCTCCTCCTTCTTCTTCTTTTTATGTGGAATATGGCGAGAGGGGGGGAAGCAGCATCATTTTTCAGGGCAGGGATGAGGAATAAATCATGATTCACCACTCATTAATTTTGAGACCCTGGGGAGAAGGAAGAGGAGGAGGAGGATGGGGGAGAATTAGGAGGAGACTGGAGGAAAAGGAGGAAGAGGATGGAGGAGAATAGGAGAATGAGGAAGAGAAAGAAGAGGAGGAGAATAGGAGGAGGAAGAAGAGGAGGATGGGGGAGAATGGAGGAGAAGAAGGAAGAGGAAGGGGATGGAGGAGAATACGAGGAAGAAGAGGAGGATGGAGTAGATTAGGAGGAAGAGGAAGGGGACGGAAACATCGCTCGTGTGACACCGCCTTAATACAAGACGAAGAATAATAGACACAATTAAGAATGATAGACACAATTAAGAATAATAGACACAATTAAGAATAATAGACACAATTAAGAATAATAGACACAATTAAGAATGATAGACACAATTAAGAATAATAGACACAATTAAGAATAATAGACACAATTAAGAATAATAGACACAATTTAGAATGAATAGCTAGGAAAAGAAGTAAGCATAAGGAGGACAATTGCTAAGAATTAGACTGGGTAATGGACTTTGTAAAAGAGATGGATTAGGGAGCTGGAAGAGTATGAAGTAAAATTGGTAATATTTGCATAACAAGTCAACAAATTTGAAACAATACACTTACATTAAAAGATGGAAAGGGGGATTTAAACGAGTGAGAACTATTGTACTTTAAACGAGTGAGAACTATTGTACTTTAAAACAAAAACCTGTATCAAGTACTCAAGTAATGAACATTGGTGAAAAGTAAAAGTTTGATAAGATTAAACATTTATATTTACTAAATATAATTCTTGTACATAATGCAATATTATTATATATGGCATCGTTTAAAAACATTACGTTAGTAGTGTTTCTCTGTTTTACCAATAACAGTTTATAATTCTTAATGTGTTTAAAAAGCCGAACAAAAATGTTTGAAATGTAAAGCATAGTGAATATTACACACTGATTATATACCAGTTGTTGTGTTATTAATATTGCACACACGAATTCAGCATTGTCAGATGGTTTAATATGTACAAAGGTAAAGAATAACGCATAACACAAAACGAGGAGCCAAATATAAATACTAACTTTTTATGTAGATAGATAAACTAGGAAAGGAAGAATCTGAATGAGGATGAAGATGAAACATAGAATATACAAAGCTGAATAACAAACTTAAGCAAGTCAAAACGGTATTAAGAATATAACATCAAACCCTGTTAAGGGGGCCCACCTCGTTTTTTTTTTCTCTCTCTCTCTCTTCCCATCTCTCTTTGGCTTATATCCATTCGGCCCCATTCAGCCTACTGTTTTAAGACGTTTACCCCGATCCAAGGGTCAATATTTTCCTGGCGAGCGGTAGCGAGCCAGCATATATATATTTTGTTTTGACAGCAAGCTAAATTTGTACATTTTTCGATAGAAAAATTTCTCCATACAATGATGGCTCGCTATCGCTCGCCAGGAAAAAATCGACACCTGGATGGGGATAAACGTCTTAAAACAGTTGGCTGAACGAGGCCGAATGGATACAAGCCAGAGAAAGAGAAAAACAAAAACAGGTGACCCCCCTTAAATATATGTGAACGCAAAAATGAATGACATCAGAAAACATGCAAAGTATGACACGGGAGGACTAACAAAAATAATTATGTAAATAGGAAAATGGCAAGTATGTTTTATCTTTTCAGCAACATGGCGTTTTTTCATTATATTTTTGACAACATTAGAAAACTTTGTGTACATATTAGGAAATAACTCTAGTATTGAAATAGAAAACTTCGATTTTAATTAACACTGTCAAACCCAGAGACCCCACACAAACTAAATACAATCTTCTAATAATAATCATAAATTCCAGAATAAAAATATGGGATGTGTCATGGTATACGAACAAGTTTAAATTAAGAGTCAGTAGATAAGTGAAACAAATTAAGAGTCAGTAGATAAGTGAAACAAATTAAGAGTCAGTAGATAAGTGAAACAAATTAAGAGTCAGTAGATAAGTGAAACAAATTAAGAGTCAGTAGATAAGTGAAACAAATTAAGAGTCAGTAGATAAGTGAAACAAATTAAGAGTCAGTAGATAAGTGAAACAAATTAAGAGTCAGTAGATAAGTGAAACAAATTAAGAGTCAGTAGATAAGTGAAACAAATTAAGAGTCAGTAGATAAGTGAAACAAATTAAGAGTCAGTAGATAAGTGAAACAAAATAAGTGTCAGTAGATAAGTGAAACAAACCAAGAGTCAGTAGATAAGTGAAACAAATTAAGAGTCAGTAGATAAGTGAAACAAAATAAGAGTCAGTAGATAAGTGAAACAAATTAAGAGTCAGTAGATAAGTGAAACAAATTAAGAGTCAGTAGATAAGTGAAACAAAATAAGAGTCAGTAGATAAGTGAAACAAAATAAGAGTCAGTAGATAAGTGAAACAAATTAAGAGTCAGTAGATAAGTGAAACAAAATAAGTCAGTAGATAAGTGAAACAAATTAAGAGTCAGTAGATAAGTGAAACAAAATAAGAGTCAGTAGATAAGTGAAACAAATTAAGAGTCAGTTGATAAGTGAAACAAATTAAGAGTCAGTAGATAAGTGAAACAAATTAAGAGTCAGTAGATAAGTGAAACAAATTAAGAGTCAGTATATAAGTGAAACAAAATAAGAGTCAGTAGATAACTGAAACAAAATAAGAGTCAGTAGATAAGTGAAACAAAATAAGAGTCAGTAGATAAGTGAAACAAATTAAGAGTCAGTAGATAAGTGAAACAAATTAGAGTCAGTAGATAAGTGAAACAAATTAAGAGTCAGTAGATAAGTGAAACTAAGTGAAACAAATTAAGAGTCAGTAGATAAGTGAAACAAATTAAGAGTCAGTAGATAAGTGAAACAAAATAAGAGTCAGTAGATAAGTGAAACAAAATAAGAGTCAGTAGATAAGTGAAACAAATTAAGAGTCAGTAGATAAGTGAAACAAATTAAGAGTCAGTAGATAAGTGAAACAAATTAAGAGTCAGTAGATAAGTGAAACAAAATAAGAGTCAGTAGATAAGTGAAACAAAATAAGAGTCAGTAGATAAGTGAAACAAAATTGCAGTATTGATTTGCGTAAAGAAGGAATATCTTAAACATAGAAACAACAAGTACAACTGAAAAGAAGTAATACAGAAAGAGTCATACCATTAAAGAGCAGTTTGTGTGTGTAATTCACTTGCTTGTTCGTCAAGGGGAATCCACGCAATGCGAGCTAAGCTCATTATTATCGTGTGTGTGTGTGTGTGTGTGTGTTCCACTGGCTTGTTATCCGTCTGTTTGTAGTCATGTGTGTTTGTCTGTCTCTGTTTTGGAGTTCGTAGGAGAGAGAGAGAGAGAGAGAGCGTGCGGAAGGGGAGAGGTAATGTATGGTAGGGATTGGGAGGGGATAATAGGAGGAGAGAGAGAGAGAGAGAGAGTGAGTAAGAGTAAGAGTTAAACATGGCTGGATGGTACCGTAGACTCCATCGGTTTGATATCCAATTGTTATTGTTAACCCCTTCTGTACCGAGACGTCTTTTTCATTTTATTCTAGCTACTATTAGACGATTTATTCAGCTTAAAAAGGGTCTCTAGCAATTAACCGTCTTCGACATATCTCACTGAATATCACCTCAGATCCTTCTTAAACTGCACAAAAAAAAAAAAAAAGGAGCGGTATCCTCATAATGGTATAAAATAATGTCTGTTTGAGATTCTATGGTTTGTCAGTTTTGGTATATAACTCTGTGTTCAAGTGCGTTTGGATTCTATGGTTTGTCAGTTTTGGTATATAACTGTTCAAGTGCGTTTGGATTCTATGGTTTGTTAGTTTTGGTATATAACTCGGTGTTCAAGTGCGTTTGGATTCTATGGTTTGTCAGTTTTGTTATATAACTCTGTGTTCAAGTGCGTTTATTCTATGGTTTGTCAGTTTTGGTATATAACTCTGTGTTCAAGTGCGTTTGGATTCTATGGTTTGTCAGTTTTGTTATATAACTCTGTGTTCAACTGCGTTTGGATTCTATGGTTTGTCAGTTTTGGTATATAACTCGGTGTTCAAGTGCGTTTGGATTCTATGGTTTGTCAGTTTTGTTATATAACTCTGTGTTCAAGTGCGTTTATTCTATGGTTTGTCAGTTTTGGTATATAACTCTGTGTTCAAGTGCGTTTGGATTCTATGGTTTGTCAGTTTTGTTATATAACTCTGTTCAAGTGCGTTTGGATTCTATGGTTTGTCAGTTTTGGTATATAACTCTGTGTTCAAGTGCGTTTGGATTCTATGGTTTGTCAGTTTTGGTAAATAACTGTTCAAGTGCGTTTGGATTCTATGGTTTGTCAGTTTTGTTATATAACTCTGTGTTCAAGTGCGTTTGGATTCTATGGTTTGTCAGTTTTGTTATATATAACTGTGTTCAAGTGCGTTTGGATTCTATGGTTTGTCAGTTTTGGTATATAACTGTTCAAGTGCGTTTGGATTCTATGGTTTGTCAGTTTTGTTATATAACTGTGTTCAAGTGCGTTTGGATTCTATGGTTTGTCAGTTTTGGTATATAACTGTTCAAGTGCGTTTGGATTCTATGGTTTGTCAGTTTTGGTATATAACTGTGTTCAAGTGTTTGGATTCTATGGTTTGTCAGTTTTGGTATATAACTCTGTGTTCAAGTGCGTTTGGATTCTATGGTTTGTCAGTTTTGTTATATAACTCTGTGTTCAAGTGCGTTTGGATTCTATGGTTTGTCAGTTTTGGTATATAACTGTTCAAGTGCGTTTTGATTCTATGGTTTGTCAGTTTTGTTATATAACTCTGTGTTCAAGTGCGTTTGGATTCTATGGTTTGTCAGTTTTTGGTATATAACTGTTCAAGTGCGTTTGGATTCTATGGTTTGTCAGTTTTGGTATATAACTGTTCAAGTGCGTTTGGATTCTATGGTTTGTCAGTTTTGGTATATAGCTCTGTGTTCAAGTGCGTTTGGATTCTATGGTTTGTCAGTTTTGGTATATAACTCTGTGTTCAAATGCGTTTGGATTCTATGGTTTGTCAGTTTTGGTATATAACTCTGTGTTCAAGTGCGTTTGGATTCTACGGTTTGTCAGTTTTGATATATAACTCTGTGTTCAAGTGCGTTTGGATTCTATGGTTTGTCAGTTTTGTTATATAACTCTGTGTTCAAGTGCGTTTGGATTCTATGGTTTGTCAGTTTTGGTATATAACTGTTCAAATGCGTTTGGATTCTATGGTTTGTCAGTTTTGGTATATAACTCTGTGTTCAAGTGCGTTTGGATTCTACGGTTTGTCAGTTTTGTTATATAACTCTGTGTTCAAGTGCGTTTGGATTCTATGGTTTGTCAGTTTTGGTATATAACTGTTCAAATGCGTTTGGATTCTATGGTGTGTCAGTTTTGGTATATAACTGTGTTCAAGTGCGTTTGGATTCTATGGTTTGTAAGTTTTGGTATATAACTCTGTGTTCAAGTGTGTTTGGATTCTATAGTTTGTCAGTTTTGGTATATAACTCTGTGTTCAAGTGTGTTTGGATTCTATAGTTTGTCAGTTTTGGTATATAACTCTGTGTTCAAGTGCGTTTGGATTCTATGGTTTGTCAGTTTTGGTATATAACTGTGTTCAAGTGTGTTTGGATTCTATAGTTTGTCAGTTTTGGTATATAACTCTGTGTTCAAGTGCATTTGGATTCTATGGTTTGTCAGTTTTGGTATATAACTGTTCAAGTGCGTTTGGATTCTATGGTTTGTCAGTTTTGGTATATAACTCTGTGTTCAAGTGTGTTTGGATTCTATGGTTTGTCAGTTTTGGTATATAACTGTGTTCAAGTGCGTTTGGATTCTATGGTTTGTCAGTTTTGGTATATAACTGTTCAAGTGTTTGGATTCTATGGTTTGTCAGTTTTGGTATATAACTCTGTGTTCAAGTGCGGTTGGATTCTATGGTTTGTCAGTTTTGGTATATAACTGTTCAAGTGCGTTTGGATTCTATGGTTTGTCAGTTTTGGTATATAACTGTGTTCAAGTGCGTTTGGATTCTATGGTTTGTCAGTTTTTGGTATATAACTGTTCAAGTGCGTTTGGATTCTATGGTTTGTCAGTTTTGGTATATAACTGTGTTCAAGTGCGTTTGGATTCTATGGTTTGTCAGTTTTGGTATATAACTCTGTGTTCAAGTGCGTTTGGATTCTTATTTGATAGTACTTATGTGGACGTGTGTTTATGTCTGTATTTACATGTATGTAAGATAACGCTCACATGATTGTTTCGTTGCGCCTGTTTGTATTCATGTATGTTTGTGAGTGTGTATGCATGTGTGAGTGTGTGCTCGCGCATTCATGTGTGTGTATGTGACTGATAGCTTACATGTGTTCTCGTGTGGTTGTATATTTTGAAAAGAGTAGATGAGTATTATACAGTAAAAGAGTAGATGAGTATTATACAGTAAAAGAGTAGATGAGTATTATACAGTAAAAGAGTAGATGAGTATTATACAGTAAAAGAGTAGATGAGTATTATACAGTAAAAGAGTAGATGAGTATTATACAGTAAAAGAGTAGATGAGTATTATACAGTAAAAGAGTAGATGAGTATTTATACAGTGTGTTTGGATTCTATGGTTTGTCAGTTTTGGTATATAACTGTTCAAGTGTTTGGATTCTATGGTTTGTCAGTTTTGGTATATAACTCTGTGTTCAAGTGCGGTTGGATTCTATGGTTTGTCAGTTTTGGTATATAACTGTTCAAGTGCGTTTGGATTCTATGGTTTGTCAGTTTTGGTATATAACTCTGTGTTCAAGTGCGTTTGGATTCTATGGTTTGTCAGTTTTTGGTATATAACTGTTCAAGTGCGTTTGGATTCTATGGTTTGTCAGTTTTGGTATATAACTGTTCAAGTGCGTTTGGATTCTATGGTTTGTCAGTTTTGGTATATAACTCTGTGTTCAAGTGCGTTTGGATTCTTATTTGATAGTACTTATGTGGACGTGTGTTTATGTCTGTATTTACATGTATGTAAGATAACGCTCACATGATTGTTTCGTTGCGCCTGTTTGTATTCATGTATGTTTGTGAGTGTGTATGCATGTGTGAGTGTGTGCTCGCGCATTCATGTGTGTGTATGTGACTGATAGCTTACATGTGTTCTCGTGTGGTTGTATATTTTGAAAAGAGTAGATGGGTATTATACAGTAAAAGAGTAGATGAGTATTATACAGTAAAAGAGTAGATGAGTATTATACAGTAAATGAGTAGATGAGTATTATACAGTAAAAGAGTAGATGAGTATTATACAGTAAAAGAGTAGATGAGTATTATACAGTAAAAGAGTAGATGAGTATTATACAGTAAAAGAGTAGATGAGTATTATACAGTAAAAGAGTAGATGAGTATTATACAGTAAAAGAGTAGACGAGTATTATACAGTAAAAGAGTAGATGAGTATTATACAGTAAAAGAGTAGATGAGTATTATACAGTAAAAGAGTAGACGAGTATTATACAGTAAAGAGTATTATACAGTAAAAGAGTAGATGAGTATTATACAGTAAAAGATTAGATGAGTATTATACAGTAAATACATATCCTTTTTGCATTCATAGCAATACATTATTTACATTTTATTATTAAGTAAATATCCTGCATGCAAATTGCTTTCAGCAAGCTTTCAAATATAATGGGCAAATACATATACAATTATATGCATTAATTAAATTAATAGGTTATTATAGTAAAATGTTCCACATTCCCCATTATTTGTAAGCATTACTTTGTTTTATATTTATTTGTAGATTTTGTTGTTATTGCTTGATAAATAATGTTCTTCATATTTTAATTATTGCTCACACTAGCTGTTATTATATCTAGGACAGATATTTTGCGTCAAGGATTTAGAAATATTTGAAATTCCAGACTGATTTTATTTCTAGCTAAGAGTAGATTATTTTTTTTTTGCAATAACACTAATAATCGAATCACACACACACACACACACACACACACACACACACACACACACACACACACACACACACACCACACACACTTACATAACTTAAATCGTATGATAATTTTACATTAAATCATCTACGTTTAACTGTCCGGTAGCTACAGGTATATCTCGCATTAACCCATAAATATTTCGTTGATAAAGTCTTCGGTATAATCCTGCCACAATTAGCTTACCTTTGACTAACATTAGCTTCTTTAATCGCCGACCTCCTCCTAATGCCTAACATTCGATATTGTTTCGCCTCTCTCTCTCTTTCTCTCTGTCTCTCTCTCTCCTTCTTCTTCTTCTTCTTCTTTGCTATCCTTTCCTTCCACTGTCCCTTACTCTCGAGTTAGCTATCTCTACTAGAATTAAGTCCTGACCACCTCGCTGGGTTCGTAAGGTCTGTGTGGTCAGTGTATCTATGTAAATCTCTCTCTCTCTCTCTCTCTCTCTCTCTCTCTCTCTCTCTCTCACTCAACTGGGAAGGATCATATACGACACGCTAAAAACAAATATACTGTATATATTTCGAGGAAGTTTGGGACGTTCCAGGAACATGTTGGTGAGGAAATTAAGAGTTCAAATTCGATATATTAAATAAGTTAAAAATTATGAAAGAGAGAGAGAGTGTGTGTGTGTGTGTGTGTGTGTGTGAGAGAGAGAGAGAGAGAGAGAGAGAGAGAGAGAGAGAGAGAGAGAGAATCCTATATACTCTCCCTAGCTGTAATCCTCTTTTAGCCGTAAGCTCTATCCTGCCCTCCCACGCTTCCCACTCCCATCACTCAATTTCTCCCACTCGTTTCCTCATCTCCCCCCCCCCCCCTCTCCCTCTTTCTGTCTCACACACACACACACGATTGTTTCTTTGCCTCTTTTACTTTTCTTTTCTTTCCGACTCGTTTCCTCTTTCCCTTATTCCTCCTCGTTATCAACCTTCTCATATCCACTCTTTGTATATTCCCGTTGACTTCTCGCCTCTCTCTCACTTCCTTTATCCTGCCCCATCGTTTCCTCTTACACCCCTTCATTATTTGGTGTTGCTCTCTGTTCCCGTTCTTTATCATTTTCTTTGTTCTTCCTTTGCTTCATTGACGTCCTTTTTCTTTCTTCCCCTCCCTTTCTTGTTCCCCTCCTCCCCTTTCTTGTTAAATAATTCCTTCACTTTCTTTCTCTACCTTCCCTCCCCTCTTCCTCTCCAATACCCTATCTTCTCCTCCCTCCCATCCCTCCCCCACACTTCCCTCTTTTCTCCTACCTCGCCCGCCCCCCCCCCTTTCTCTCCGTTCCCTACTTTCCCCTCCCCTCCCCCCCCTCCCCTCCACTTCCCCTCATCACGTATTCCCCTCTTCTCTCGCTTCCTCCTGCCTCATTAATTATTCGTATTTATATGTACCATCTTTCCCCTTATCTCTTGCCTCTACTCTACTTGGTGTGGGCTCTTCCTATGATGACTTTTATGAGTTTTTAGTATTGGTTATGGCTATATCTGCAGACAATATATACTATATAGGGGAGGTGTGGCAGAGTGGTCTTGCCACTGGACTGGTAATCCAATAGACCCGGGTTCGAATCCTAATATGTCAATGGGAAGATATTATTGGGATGGAATTTGTTCTGTACCTAGTTTCAGTACATTACCGCAGCACACCGAAATGCCACCCCCCAAAAAAATACCCTCATTGTTCCCTGATTGAATAGCATTGTATGAATATTCCCATGTTCAAATAATGCCTAGTGAGTTAATTGCTCAATAGGTGGCGTTCTGAGAGTGAGGGTCCGAGTGTGGGGGATGAGCCGGTGAAGCACAGAGGCGGAGCAGTTTCAGAGATGGGGTTGCTTCGAGCCGGGGTGCTTCGCATGTCTCACTCCCTAGACTGGAACAAGACCTCACCGTGTTCAGCGGTGTAGTGTAAAGGCTTTCAGCCTATGCCCGAGAGGGAGTAGTTGGAATATAGAAAAAGAAAAAAAAAAAAAAAAAAAAAAAAAAAGAGTCTGGCATAAATCTTTAATTTCTAAACTACCGGTACCCTCCTTCGGTTTCTCCATCTGTGCCTTTGTCTCTAATTTCCTTTCCGGCCGTACCATAGCTGCGGTTGTGGACTGCCATCGCTCACTTCCTCATCCTATCAACTCCGGTAATCCTCAGGGCTCTGTCCTATCTCCTATTCTCTTTCTAATGTTCATAAACGATCTTCTCAACTGTACCTCTAGTCCTATCCATTCATACGCAGACGACTCTACCTTACACTACTCCATTAGTTTTCCAGAACGCCCCAGCGAGCAATCCCTCAAAATCAAACGTAATGAAGCCATAGAACACTTATATTCTGATCTAACTACTATTTCCAATTGGGGCAGAAAAAACCTGTTACCTTTAATGCTTCCAAAACCCAATTTCTCCATCTATCTACCCGTCCGGAACTCCCAGAGGAGGGAGGTCTTTAGTTAGGATGTTTAAGGTCAAGGAGTGATTATTTACGGCCAGTGGTTTCGATGGGTGGGTAATTACAGTAATTGCGGGGGCTGAGGGAATATTTTTAATGGTAAGGAGAGGAGAAGGGAGGTCTTTAGGTCAATAATCCTCGGATTACTCAGAAAAAGTGTTTCCGGCTTAGTGGGGCTTTTGTGAATTTTGTATACAGCTGTGCTCTAAATACCACTCATATATATCACACCTGCTTCGGATAAATGAATACCGTCTCTTTGTATAGGGACACGATTTGTTTTTTAATTATCTCCAATTATCAACAAAGTGTACATTTTCTGTGTCACACATTTCTTTTACTGAATTATTGAGAGAGAGAGAGCGAGAGCGAGCACTTCCTGCTCAGAACAGCTCACTAGATCACCCCAATTGTCTAGGAGAGACATTAACCCATAAATATTTCTTCGATGGAGTCTTCAGCATAATCCTGCCACAATTAGCGAACACTTAAGGGAGCCCACCTCGCTTTTTTTCTCTTTCTCTCCCTCTCTCTTTGGCTTGTATCCATTCGACCCCATTCAGCCTACTGTTTAAGACGTTTACCCCCATCCAGGTATCAATATTTTCCTGGCGAGCGGTAGCGAGCCAGCATATATATATTTTTGTTTTGACAGCAAGCTAAATTTGTAAAAAAAATCGATAGAAAAAAAAATCCGGCGAAGCCGGATTTCTCCATACAATGATGGCTCGCGAGAAATCGACACCTGGATGGGGATAAACGTCTTAAAACAGTTGGTTGAATGGGGCCGAATAGATACAAGCCAGGGAAAGAGAGAAAAGGAGAGAGAAAAAAAGACGGTGACACCCCTTAACCGAGATTAGCTACTGTAATCGTCGACCTCCTCCTAGTGTATACAAAAAATATAATGTTTTCCTCTCTCTCTCTCTCTCTCTCTCTCTCTCTCTCTCTCTCTCTCTCTCTCTCTCTCTCTCTCATGCCTCTCATGCCTCTCATGCCTCTCTCTCATGCCTAACGAACCTTATCGAATTTTATGACAACCTATTTAAGATTAATGATTTTACCAAAAGTCTTGATATAGTGTACTTGGACTTCCAGAACGCCTTCGACAAGGTCCCTCATAATAAATTACTTCAGAAGGTCGAGAATCTAGGAATACAAGGAAGCACACTTAATTGGATAAGGAATTGGTTAAGTGAAAGAAAGCAAAGAGTAATTATTAATGGAGTGGAATCAGAATGGACTCCGGTGACTAGTGGAGTCCCACAGGGTTCAGTTCTGGGCCCATTATTATTCATAATATATATTAATGACTTAGACAACGGCATTAATAACATAATTTCCAAATTCGCCGATGACACTAAAATAGGAAATGCAATAATATCAGAAAGCGATAGAAGTAGCCTGCAATCAGATTTAAACAAGATATCAGAGTGGTCAGCAAATTGGCAGATGCCCTTTAACGTAAACAAATGCCTGATACTACAAATAGGCTCCCGAAACAACAAATACGAATACCATATGAATGGAGAAAAGATAAAGAGCGTATCACAGATAAAAGACCTAGGAGTGCTTATCAATGAAAATCTAAAATCTACAAGCCAATGGCACCGCAGCATCTAACAAAGCAAATAGAGCGCTAGGTTTCATTAAAAGACATTTTCATTGTCATAGTAAAGACATAGTTGTACCACTATATAAAAGTATTGTGAGGCCACATCTGGAGTATGCTGTGCAGTTTTGGTCTCCCTACTTAATAAAAGACATAGAGAAACTAGAATCCGTTCAGCGTAGAGCAACAAAGTTAATCCCTTCCCTTAGAAATAAGCCATACAATGAGAGATTAAGAGAACTCGACCTGTTTTCGCTTAAGAAACGGAGAATAAGGGGACAGCTGATAGAGTGTTTTAAGATACTAAAAGGCTTTAGTAACGTAAATTCTAATAATCTATTTAAGATAGCCAAAGAAGGTTCCACAAGAGGAAACAAATTAAAACTAACAGGCAGGAAAGCGAACCTAGACATAACTAAACATTTCTTCACCCACAGTATTATTAATGAGTGGAATAAGCTCCCTAATGAAGTTATTGACAGTACAAAGTACAAGTACAAAGGAAATCAAGCAACAACAGATCTAGTGACCTCTCTCTCTCTCTCTCTCTCGGTAACAGGGCATAGGTGAAAACTGGAGGAAAAGGAGACAAATAAATAAAGGGTAGTAGCAGGAGATAGATAGATAGATAGATAGATAGATAGATAGATAGATAGATAGATAGATAGATAGATAAATAGATAGATACATAAATAGATAGATAGATAGATAGATAAATGGATAGATAAATAGAATGGTAGAGATAGTAGTACAAATGTTAAGCGATGTGAAAAGATAGCGAATATATGTAGAAATGGTAAGCGACATGAGAAAGAAAAAACACGAAACAGTATAGTAGGAATGCAAAACGGAAGGAATATTTGAGCTGGTAAATGTAGATGAAAACCTCACATGATAAATCCAGATGAAAACAAAAAATGCATAAAACAAATACATAACTGACGACATTGAAAACGGTTGTAACAGGAAACAATAAGTAATAGAAAACGATGAGAGGGCAGTCAATAATAAAAATATGATGGATAAACTAAGGGTAAGAGAAAGGCTGTGATAGATAAAGATGCTTGTTGTAAGTAAAGGCCAATTTATCATAAAATGCTACTAAGTTGGAAACACAGAAATATAGAAACATAGAAAGAGGCATTAAGACGACATCAAATCAATATAGAGAAAGAATAAGCAGAAAATGTCAAAACAAACAGAGAAAAAGAACCAAATGGAAAGATACTTGACTAGATACCGGTAGTATGAGGAAAAATAAAGGAGAATAGGAGAAGAGAAGAGAATGGTACAGGTGTGTGTGTGTGTGTGTGTGAGTGACAATGAGAGAAAGTTAAAGAGAGAGAGAGAGAGAGCAAAATAAAGAGCAACAGAGAGAAAGAGAGCGAGGAGAAGAGACAGCAGGAGCATGAGAAAAGAAATATATGATGGTATCTCTCACCTCTTTCCTTCCCCCACCCCAACCCAAGCCAAGACTACAGCTGCTTCTTATTCCTCACCCTCAGCCATAATCGCACTCGCTCTTACTCGACCTACTCTACTTCTCACTCTTCCTCGACTTACTCTTACTTGACCTACTCTACTTCTCACTCTTCCTCGACCTACTCTTACTCGCTCTTCCTCGACCTACTCTACTTCTCGCTCTTCCTCGACCTACTCTTACTCGCTCTTCCTCGACCTACTCTTACTCGCTCTTCCTCGACCTACTCTACTTCTCGCTCTTCCTCGACCTACTCTTACTCGCTCTTCCTCGACCTACTCTACTTCTCACTCTTCCTCGACCTACTCTTACTCGCTCTTCCTCGACCTACTCTTTCATCTCGACCTACTCTACTTCTCGCTCTTCCTCGACCTACTCTTACTCGCTCTTCCTCGACCTACTCTACTTCTCACTCTTCCTCGACCTACTCTTACTCGCTCTTCGTTGACCTACTCTTACTCGCTCTTCCTCGACCTACTCTTACTCGCTCTTCCTCGACCTACTCTACTTCTCACTCTTCCTCGACCTACTCTTAATTGCTCTTCCTCGACCTACTCTTACTCGCTCTTCCTCGACCTACTCTTACTCGCTCTTCCTCGACCTACTCTACTTCTCACTCTTCCTCGACCTACTCTTACTCGCTATTCCTTGACCTACTCTTACTCGCTCTTCCTCGACCTACTCTACTTCTCACTCTTCCTCGACCTACTCTTACTCGCTCTTCCTCGACCTACTCTTACTCGCTCTTCCTCGACCTACTCTACTTCTCACTCTTCCTCGACCTACTCTTAATCGCTCTTCCTCGACCTACTCTTACTCGCTCTTCCTCGACCTACTCTTACTCGCTCTTTCTCGACCTACTCTTACTCACTCTTCCTCGACCTACTCTACTTCTCGCACTTTTTACTTTGGTTGCTCTACTATTTACTGTTGGTACTTCTTGTTACTACTGCTACTACTCATACTATTACTGTTATCAATACTTCTACTACGAAACGAAGCTAAACTACCGGTACTACATTTGTTTACCACAACAACAACTGTTACTACTACTACTACTACTAGTAATAATAATAATAATAATAATAATAATAATAATAATAAGTATAGTAATTCACATCAGAGAATGTTCAAATTATCGTAGCTCTTCAATAAAACTTTTTATTTCCTTATACAGATATATTGTGTTTGCTTCTAATACTACTACTACTACTAATATTTCTACTTCTACTATGACTAATCCTCCTCCTCAGTCTTCCTTCTGCCCCTCCTCCTCCTCTCTCTGACCATGGTACAATTGTTCTTCATTTTCCACTCGTGTTTTTCTTTCTCGTTCTATTTCCAAATTATTTTACCCTCAGTGTCTACTTATTTCTCCCTCATATTTCCATTCTGACCCAAAATGTTAGTGTCTTTTCCACCACATGCTGTCTTTTTTTTTTTTTTTTTTCCACATATATTTTACTTGATATTGTCTTATTATTTCCACTTATTTTTGTAAATACAACCACTATGGTTGGTATTTTTGTTATTTAACTACTTTTTTGGAATATAACACTGTGTTAAAGCTGAAAAGAACGCAACTTCATTGGATACGGTTTGTAAGATATTGTGTATATAACTCCTTTAACTTCTTAGAATGAACTCTATGGTTTGACAGTTTTGATAGATAACTTCTTATAAGATGCGTTTGGTCTTTTTGGTATATAACCTGTTTTCGAGTTCGTTTTTCTACTGGTTTGGTCATTTTTTTCCTCTCCTTAACCCCTTCAGTACCAGTGCCGTATTTTTACCTTTTATTCTGGCTAAAAATAGGCGCTATTATCCAGTTTAAGAAGGTCCTATGTTGCTAACAGGGTTTATTGCGATCATATTTACACCTTTGAGTCCTAGAGATTGATTATAAGCTACAGATAAACGTCTAATGGTAACCAGGTAATGATATAAATTACGCCATGGTGCTGAAGGCGTTAAAGGGAGATGGGCCGGTTTTGTAGATCACTTTCTCCCTCATGTTTAGCCCCATTAGTTTTTAGATGTTAAGATGTTTGCCCCATTAGTTAGTCGATTTAAGACTTTTCGCCCCATTTCTTCGTCAATATTTAGACCTTTCGTGCTATTTAGGTGTCGATTTTTTCCCTGGCGAACGATAGTGAGCCTGTAATGTTGGAAGAACCGGCAAAATTTTTCTACCGAAAAAGGTACAAATTAATCTATAAGGGGGATATAATGGATTTTTTTTTTTTTTTTTATTTGACGGAGGTCTAGGGAGGAAACTAGAAAAATAATAAATACATGCAAAAATCGCCCAAAACGTGAACCAATACCCCCTTAAAAAGTTGTTCATTGTCTCTCAACTTGATTCCTAGGCCTACTCTCTGTTCCTCTGCCAAGTCTTTTTTGTTTTTGTTTCCACACTTATTTTTTATTTTGTTATTAAGGGACCCCACCTGTTTTGTTTTCTCTTTCTCTCCCTCTCTCTTTGGCTTGTATCCATTCGGCCCCATTCAGCCTACTGTTTTAAGACGTTTACCCCCATCCAGGTGTTAATATTTTCCTGGCGATCGGTAGTGAGCCAGCATTTACAGTATATATTTATATATATATATATATATATATTTTTTTTTACAGCAAACTATATTTATGTCTCCGGCGAAGCCGGATTTCCCCATACAATGCTGGCTTGCTATCGCTTGCCAGGAAGATATCGACACCTGGATGAGGATAAACGTCTTAAAACAGTTGGCTGAATGGGGCCGAATGGATACAAGCCAGAGAAAGAGAGAAAGGGAGATACAGATAAAACAAGCCGGTGACCCCCCTTAATATCTATGCTACTCTTTCTACCTATCACTAAAGAAGAGTGTATCGCCTCTCATGCTTATCCATTGTTTTGCTTTCTCTTACCCGTCTTACCCCTTTAAGCTGTATTTAGACGATACTAGGCAACTTAGGAAGGATCTGCGGTAGTTAAAAGGATTGGTTGAGATAGTTTTAAGCCTTATTATGGCTATAGGTCCTTCCAAATCTGCATAAAATCGTCTTATAGTGGACACAAACTAATGCAAAAGACGTGACCGGTACCGTACTGTATGGGTTAATCTTATTTATTATTGTTTTCTTTATTTTTCTTATTGCCTTGACTAGTTCCTCCTTCCTAAAGCTTCTTACTTTGTGTCTCATACTGATCCATAATCTTACTTTGTGTCTCATACTGATCCATAATCTTACTTTGTGTCTCATACTGATCCATAATCTTACTTTGTGTCTCATACTGATCCATAATCTTACTTTGTGTCTCATACTGATCCATAATCTTACTTTGTGTCTCATACTGATCCATAATCTTACTGTGTCTCATACTGATCCATAATCTTACTTTGTGTCTCATACTGATCCATAATCTTACTTTGTGTCTCATACTGATCCATAATCTTACTTTGTGTCTCATGCTGATCCATAATCTTACTTTGTGTCTCATACTGATCCATAATCTTACTTTGTCTCATACTGATCCATAATCTTACTTTGTGTCTCATACTGATCCATAATCTTACTTTGTGTCTCATACTGATCCATAATCTTACTTTGTGTCTCATACTGATCCATAATCTTACTTTGTGTCTCATACTAATCCATAATCTTACTTTGTGTCTCATACTGATCCATAATCTTACTTTGTGTCTCATACTGATCCATAATCTTACTTTGTGTCTCATACTGATCCATAATCTTACTTTGTGTTTCATACTAATCCATAATCTTACTTTGTGTCTCATACTAATCCATAATCTTACTTTGTGTCTCATACTGATCCATAATCTTACTTTGTGTCTCATACTGATCCATAATCTTACTTTGTGTCTCAGACTGATCCATAATCTTACTCCTTCTTCCTCCACTGCAATGTGTTCGTCTTTTTTTCCTTGTGAATAATTGTATCTATTATTTATTTTATCTGTTATTTATTACCTCCACCCATTCCTGCTACATGAGTGAATGTTTCTGATGTATGATAATAATAAACTCTTATTTATCTTTCAGGGGGGTCACCGGCTTTTTTTTTATCTTTCTCTCCTTTTCTCTCTTTCCCTGGCTTGTATCCATTCGGCCCCATTCATCCAACTGTTTTAAGACGTTTATCCCCATCCAGGTGTCGATATCTTCCTGGCGAGCGATAGCGAGCCAGCATTGTATTGAGAAATCCAGCTTCGCCGGACACATTTTTCTATCGAAAAATCTATAAATGTAGCTTGCTGTCAAAACAAAAATATATATATATGCTGGCTTGCTACCGCTCGCCAGGAAAATACTGACAGCTGGATGGGGGTAAACGTCTTAAAACAGTAGGCTGAATGGGGCCGAATGAATACAAGCCAAAGAGAGAGGGAGAGAAAGAGAAATAAAAAGCGAAGTGGGTTCCTTTAACTGCTTGTACTTTTTCTGTCTTCCCTTTACAACAGGTTTTGCACCTTTTTTGTTCTTATTTTGCCCTCCTTTTAACTGCTGCTAATCCCTCACCCTAATCCTTAATCCTACTCTCTTTTCTCTCTGCTACTTTCCTCTCTTCCAGTTTTCCCCACAACGATTTTCCTTTCTTATTACGTAATGTTTCTACGCTGTTAAATATCATATGTATTAAATAGGTATATACAATAATTGGGAGTATTGATAGCAATTGTCAGGTTTCGAACTATCTCATTTAACCCTTTTTACTACCACAGATCCTTCTTAAACTGCACAAAACCGTCTAAATATAGCTAGAATACCATTAAGCAGACGTCACCGCTGCAGAAGAGGTTAATATTGATCTTATTTCTCGCTGACATTCCTTCTTTTGTCTCACGCTTCCTTCTCCATATTTGCTCTCCATGTTTATTATTCATATTTTGACTATTTCTCTTTCACTCTATAGCCCCCCCCCCCCCTACTCTCCTCCACCCCCCTTTATCTTCCGTTTTATGGTCACTCTTTCTGGCCTCTACTATGCTTATGTTGTATTGTTCTTTTTATATGGTATATCATTGTTCTTCTTGTTTCTTCTTCACTCCTCTCTATCAGCTTCCTTTATATTTCTCTTCTGCGTCTGGTTGGTTGTTCATTCTTATCCTTATCCCAATTGTCTTACTCCTTTTAATCATTCTTACTTTGTTTTGTTTTTGTTTATGTGCTCCCTGTATCTAGCTGTTCATTACTCTTCTTCTTCTTTTCTCGGTACTATGTTTATATTTCTTCGCACACCTCTGCCTTTCTCTCCTTGTGTGTGTAATGTTATTGCACTTCTCTATTCGTTCTTTAAGTATATTTATCATTTTAAGTATCCCCCCTCTTTTCTCATTCCCTTTTGTCCCTCTCCCTTTCTTTTATATTTTCCTCCTCCTCTTTCTCCTCCTCCTCTATTTTATTCTCCTCCTCCTCCTGCTCTGCCTCATCGTTATTCACACTTTGTTTTGCGTTTCTGTCTCGGAAATGAAGTGCGGGGAGAGCATGAGAAAAATGAGAGAGAGATTTACATAAATTTACATAGATACACTGGCCACACAGATCTTACGATCCCTGCGAGGTGACCAGGACTTAATCCTAATAGAGATATCAACCCTAAGAGAAAGTGGAAGGAAAGGATAGCAAAGATGAAGGTTCTCTCCCCACCCTCCGCTCCCTCCGGCAATATGCCGTACATGAAAATAGTTAGAAGGGAATAACCTTGCAGGGCTTGGAAATCGCCTGAAGGAATTTATAGTATAGTTAGAAATGGAAAGGAAAAGGCATGCACACTTCACTTTTTTTTTTTTTTTTTTTTTCAACGTTTTCATTTCCGCCAGGTTCTCTTATCAGTGATCAGCTTCTACTGCAGACCAACTTTTCTGTGATATGTGTCTAACCTTTTTTTAAATGTGTATATCGAGTCACTGTCAATAACTTCATTAGGGAGCTTATTCCACTCATTAATAATACTGAGGGTGAAGAAATGTTTAGTTATGTCTAGGTTCGCTTTCCTGCCTGTTAGTTTTAATTTGTTTCCTCTAGTGGAACTATCTTTGGCTATCTTCAATATATTATTGGAATTTACGTTACTAAATCCGTTTAATATCTTAAAACACACTATCAGCTGTCTCCTTATTCTTCGTATCTTAAGCGAAAACAGTTCGATTTCTCTTAATCTCTCATTGTATGGTTTATTTATAAGGGAAGGGATTAACTTTGTTGCTCTACGCTGAATGGATTCGAGTTTTTCTAGGTCTTTTATTAAATAGGGAAACCAAAACTGCACAGCATACTTCAGATGTGGCCTCACAATACTTTTATATAGTGGTACAACTATGTCTTTACTATGACAATGAAAATTTCTTTTAATGAAACCTAGCGCTCTATTTGCTTTGTTAGATGCTGCGGTGCATTGGCTTGTAGATTTTAGATTTTCATTGATAAGCACTCCTAGGTCTTTTATCTGTGATACGCTCTTTATCTTTTCTCCATTCATATGGTATTCGTATTTGTTGTTTCGGGAGCCTATTTGTAGTATCAGGCATTTGTTTACGTTAAAGGGCATCTGCCAATTTTCTGACCACTCTGATATCTTGTTTAAATCTGATTGCAGGCTACTTCTATCGCTTTCTGATATTATTGCATTTCCTATTTTAGTGTCATCGGCGAATTTGGAAATTATGTTATTAACATGAGAGAGAGAGAGAGAGAGAGAGAGAATGCGTGTGTGCAATAATAATAATAATAATAATAATAATAATAATGATAGTTTTGTTTACAGTTCCGAAACGTTTCTTATCCGAGGTGGTAAACAGACTGACCTCAGCTGCCACCATGTAACCCCAACATAACCCTCTTGGTCGTCTTCTTATCGGAACTTCCATGAGACCTCTGCTATTGCACTAAGTATATTGAAACCCGTTGGTATAATCTGGCACAAAATACTGTATATACAAACTGCGCCCTAATGGTTATATGTTTATACAAACTGCGCCCTAATGGTTATATGTATATACAAACTGCGCCCTAATGGTTATATGTATATACAAACTGCGCCCTAATGGTTATATGTATATACAAACTGCGCCCTAATGGTTATATGTATATACAAACTGCGCCCTAATGGTTATATGTATATACAAACTGCGCCCTAATTATATACAAACTGCGCCCTAATGGTTATATGTATATACAAACTGCGCCCTAATGGTTATATGTATATACAAACTGCGCCCTAATGGTTATATGTATATACAAACTGCGCCCTAATGGTTATATGTATATACAAACTGCGCCCTAATGGTTATATGTATATACAAACTGCGCCCTAATGGTTATATGTATATACAAACTGCGCCCTAATGGTTATATGTATTTATTTTATTTTATTTTTATTTTTATTTCACATACCTGAACCTTTATCTGCAACTTTTTGTCTGCCTTTTTAATTCGATCTTGCCCCTATTCTGCCTAGCTTTCTAACCCAAGAATGAACCACTTCATTATCATTCTTTTACACTACCAGTTAACTCTAAAACTCTTTCTCTAGCTCTCAGAGAGAGAGAGAGAGAGAGAGATATCATTAAATTAAGGACATGGGAAGAATGGAAACTTAACAAAGAGGGAGATGGTTGATAAGAAGCAAAGGAGATAGCAAACGGAGATGAGAAGGAAACCTGGATAAAGTATTATATAATGAATTATTGAGAGAGAGAGAGAGAGAGAGAGAGAATGAATGAGTGAGAGTCCAAAATACAAAGGAGTACAAAGGAAATCAAGCAACAACTGATCTTTAGCTTCTTACGAGGTTGTTTGTACCTAATTTACCTAACCTATATTATGTAAGAGAGAAAGAATGGCATAATATGGAGGATCTCACTAATTATCCAGTATATAATTGGAATGAACATGTGTTAAAGATTCCCTATCCAACGAAAAACATGATGCCATTAAATTTGCAGGAATTTGTAAATCAGAGTTATGATATATATCATTTATATATTAATTTTATTCATTTATTTATTTATTTATTTATTTTTGGTATATAATATGTTGACTAGAACTGTACACATTATTCCAAGGGAGGACGAACCACTGAATTATGTAGTTAAGAATAACGTCTCGGTTTTGTATTCAAACAACCTGCCAGTGAAACATAGATCGAGAGCGAGAGCGAGAACGAGAGAGAGAGAGAGAGAGAGAGAGAGAGAGAGTAAGTCGTGGGTGGGTAAAGAAATGAGTGGGGTGATGAGCGGAGGAGGAGGAGAGGTGGGAGAGGAAAGAATTATGAGCTTAGCAGGGTTGTGATAGAAAGAGAGAAAGAGAGTGAGAGTGGGAGTGGGAGGGAAGGAGTGCCATTTACCGTCTCAGGCCGTTTCCCAGAAATAATAGGTTGGCCAATATTAGAAGAGGTAAAGTTGCAGTCTTATGAAACACATACAGTATATTGGGTTTATAGGTGTAACTGGGTATATAGAGGTGTAACTGGATATATAGAGGTGTAACTGGGTATATAGAGGTGTAACTGGATATATAGAGGTGTAACTGGGTATATAGAGGTGTAACTGGATATATAGAGGTGTAACTGGATATATAGAGGTGTAACAGGGTATATAGAGGTGTAACTGGATATATAGAGGTGTAACTGGATATATAGAGGTGTAACTGGGTATATAGAGGTGTAACTGGATATATAGAGGTGTAACTGGGTATATAGAGGTGTAACTGGATATATAGAGGTGTAACTGGATATATAGAGGTGTAACTGAGTATTTAGAGGTGTAACTGGATATATAGAGGTGTAACTGGATATTTAGAGGTGTAACTGGATATATAGAGGTGTAATTGGATATGAAGTGGTGTAACTGGATATATAGAGGTGTAACTGGATATATAGAGGTGTAATTGGATATGTAGAGGTGTAACTGGATATATAGAGGTGTAATTGGATATATAGAGGTGTAACTGGATATATAGAGGTGTAATTGGATATGTAGAGGTGTAACTGGATATGTAGAGGTGTAACTGGATATGTAGAGGTGTAACTGGATATATAGAGGTGTAATTGGATATGTAGAGGTGTAACTGGATATATAGAGGTGTAATTGGATATATAGAGGTGTAACTGGATATATAGAGGTGTAATTGGATATATAGAGGTGTAACTGGATATATAGAGGTGTAACTGGATATATAGAGGTGTAACTGGATATATAGAGGTGTAACTGGATATATAGAGGTGTAATTGGATATGTAGAGGTGTAACTGGATATATAGAGGTGTAACTGGATATATAGAGGTGTAACTGGATATATAGAGGTGTAATTGGATATGTAGAGGTGTAACTGGACATATAGAGGTGTAACTGGATATATAGAGGTGTAACTGGATATATAGAGGTGTAATTGGATATGTAGAGGTGTAACTGGATATGATTCAAACTCTTATTTGAATTTTAGTTTTATATTACCCATCACTGTGTAAAGAGTGTGAAACAGACTACTAAAAATATTATGTATTACACTAATTAATTTTAGCTAATCCTTTTCAGAACAAAGGTCCGCCTCAAATGTTCTGAGTAAGCATAAGGACAAATTATGTATTCTAATTATGCATCACTGATATAGTAGTTATACTGTATATCACTCAAATAATTTCATATACATGGTTATTTTTTTATTTTTTTTTATTTGTTAATATAAACTGTTTTTAGTTTTCTTTAGAAATTGATGCAGTCACCCATTCTCGAATATACTATATATTTATCCTTGATGATAGCAAAATAAAACCATCCTTCCCCAACACGTTTATCTAATTCGTATGGCTACAGTCATACTGTACATAGGACATTCTTATATGAGGGAACGTATACTGTATATTATGAAATAAATTATTCCATTACTAAATCAGCTATAATGTTTAAAAGTTAGACAATAACTATGTGTTGTGTTCCAGACTGGTACTACATTTCCGAACGATGCACGAAGTATCAAACTAGGCGGAATAATATTTTGTTTATACCAGCGACAAATACTGAGTGTAGTGCACGTTCTCTAAGAGTATGTATGTATGTATGTATGTATGTATGTATGTATGTATGTATGTATGTATGTATGTACTCAGGCACATACCCCATTGCTGGGGGTGGCCGACTCGAGACAGAACCCGAACAGAAACAACATTCAAGGGTTCTAATTCTCAGGGTCCGGGACCACTTTCTGTAAGAGTATTAGGATTAAATGTTTAACGGACCAACATGTAACTTCGAGGACACTAATAACGCCGTTTGTAATCGACATTTAACAAATCTTTTAGATTATAACGAATTACTATACTGTATTTTACTGCACATACTTTATTCCAATTCCAAATAAATTTGAATTGTGTAAGTATACATATTTTAGAACTGCATCTATGAACACCTGTGAAATACATGTACTATTGTATTGACAGTATATCATATTATATACAGTATATACCCTTTTTAATTGCCTGTATTCCACTGTACACATACATATTAATTGACATAGCGCGGCCTTCCTTATACCCTTCTTAATCTGAATGAAATCGTCTAAAAATAACCTGAATAAACTGTCAAAATGCGTCATAATCTTGAAGGGGTTAAGTTTTCCGGGAGCCATGGCGTTGTTTCTCTAGGGGCTTGATCCACGAGTCATCTGGTCATCCAACACTAAGTGATCCCCCGCTGCATATTTACCATAGTGTGTTAAGGGGCCCCACCTTGTTTTGTTTACTCTCTCTCTCTCCCTCTCTTTCTCTCTGGGTTGTATTCATTCGGCCCCATTCAGCCTACTGTTGTATGACTTATCCGTATCTAGGTATCTATTTTTTCCTGGCGAGTGGTAGCGAGCCAGCATATGTTTTATAATGTTTTTTTAACAGCAGGTTAAATTTGTACATTTTTCGATGGAAAAATTTCTCCGGCGAAGCCGGATTTCTCCAAACAATGCTGGCTCCCTATCACTCGCCAGGAAGAAATCGACACCTAGATGGGGATAAACGTCTTAAAACAGTAGGCTGAATGGGACCGAATGGATACAAGCCAGTGAAAGAGTGAAAAGGAGAGAAAAGGAGATAAAAAAAGCCGGTGACCCCCTTAAGTTGTCCGGGAGCCCAAGGTTAAGAGATACAACAGGTTGGCGCTCGCGCAGCCTGTTGACGTCAGAAGGTGGGGCGAGAGAAAGAAAGCTAGAAAAACGCTCGCCTGCCAGCCAAAGTGCTGCCACTAGACCAGGGGTGTCAAACATGTTAATTGATATTAGTACCGGTATTTTTTTATACCCGGTATCTTCATTTTGCTTGGTTATTGTTCTATTTTCTTATTCTTATAATATAATTAGCTTGCACAAAGAGGGATAAGGATTACATAAACACGAGGATTTCACACTGATTTTATTAGTTTAGACATTTTAGATTTAGTTTTTCTAGGATCATTAGCATTCATATTTCTGTTTAAAATCCGTATTCTAAAAAACATTCGGCATCTTACAAAAAACTAATTACTTCCCATGGTAAAGTCACCATACCAACAATTTCTTTACACAATAATTTTACTGAGTTTTTGCCAGCTTTGAACTCTGTTTTCTCATGAAAACACACACAGATTTTTTCCATTAATTTAAGCTGTTCAAAGAATTCCTTTTGGGTGTCATAAGCATCCCTTCTTTTCTGCATATTTTCCCAATCCAGGTTGTGTCATCCTCTGACACTTTCTGACCTAGAAATTCATGCTGGGGAAACTTGCTGGCAATATATCCACCAATATACCTCAAACCTTCATTTTCATTTTCTTGGGATAAATTTGTACTTGACATACCAACTGGAATTTCAGTATCATAGTCACTGGAGTCGCATGCATTTCCTTCATAACTAGAAAATAATACTGCTGACAACAGGAGTTCATGTTCAAGGTTTTCTGTTGTGTCAGTTGCAGTAGACTGTGATGGTTCTGTTTGAGAAAAAACAGCTTCGGATATGCTTGAATCATTTTGTTTGTTGTCAGTGTTATAATTGTTTCCTACCAACTCTATGTTCTTCCCAAGCAGGTATGATTTGATTCGATACTTAACTTGTACAGGTGATGGATGCTGGTAGTTTGAAGCTCCTATTTGCCTAAGACAAAAACAAAAAAAATTCCAATACATCTTGATTCAACCGATATGTCATTATATAGGAGATGTTATATTTTTCTTTTAGCATCTCATATAAACCGAGCAAAGACTGGCACGATACAATAATTCCTTTTTGAAATTGATACAAGCTACCCCTATCCTTTGACTCGCATTGACTTTGTGGTGTTAAGCATTTCATTCAGTAATTTGTTTTGATTGGGTAACTGCAGCCCATATGCCGCTCGTGACCGTTTTTTATCTGTTGGATTTCGGGAATTAAATAAGTCGAACCAAGAATCAACCAATGCAATATAAATACTTGTATTCTTCCAGTCTTTGCTCAGCAGTAATCCCTGTTCTCCAAAATACATTAATGCTTTTGCGGTTTTTTCTGACAGCAATTGCGCCGCAAGGCGAACATTCATGCGCTTCACCCCTCTCACATATATATGATTGAAACACAAATGATAGGTTGCTTTTAGGTCCAGTTTACTCATATTTATCAGTTCTCGGACACATTCACTGTTGACATTCTTTTCTTTGTCGTCATCTAACTGAAAACCTGAGTCAAGGAAATATGTTCCTAATTAGTTTGATTAAATGGGGGGCATCTGCAAAAACATATATATTCCTGTTAGAAGCAGCTGGATTTGTAAAGAATGGTTTGTCTACATTGATACCTAATGTTTTCCATAGCCTCAGGTTTGTTGGTCCTAAGTGACTGACCATAGCAACTACCAAAAATCCAACTGCTTCTACCTTAGAAATAATTTCAAACAGAATGTCCATGGTCATGCTTGTGTCAAAATCATAATATACGAGTTGTTTCCAAGGGCTCGTCAATCCTCTTATCATCGCACATTGTACTCTGTTTTTGGGTGCATAAAGTGTGTCAGTTGCTTTATCATAAGTCCATTCGTGAGCTATAGTTGTCTCATCAAATGACAATACAATTTGCAGACTCCCATTTTCTTAGGTTCTTATGTTCATTCATTAGAGAGACGCAGAGTTAGAGGGGATTTGATAGAGGTGTTCAAGTGGGTTAGTGGGATTAATAGAAGGGACATGAAAAATGTACTAAAGCCCAGTGATAGCGAAAGAACTATAACAATTGTTTTCAAGATAGATACATTTCGTTTCAGAAAAGATATAGGCCAATAGTGATTTGGTAACAGAGTTGTAGATAGGTGGAATAGGCTACCAAGTGCTATAGTGGGATCAAGAATGATAGAGAGCTTTAAGATAAAATTAGATAGGCATTTGGATGAGATGGGTCTCTGTAACGAGTGCAAGACTAATTTATTCAACCTTTCTATATATGGAAGATATATAATATTATGGATAATTTTGGTCATTCTTCGTTGTACTGACTCCAAATAAACTATATGTCCATTCTGTAATGAGGACATCAAATTTGAACAGCATAATCTGAACCTGGTATATACCGGTATACACACATACATACAAATAATTACATTCCGTAAAACCAGGTCGCTTCGGACTTGGGTCGTAACTTCGGACATTGGCGATATTAAGTAATTAGCCACTTTTCAAGATGACTTCGGACACCATTTAGGTCCTTTAGGATAAGGATAGCTCTCTTATTATGGGGGATAATTTTAGGAGGCTTCCTGGATTACCGCGCACTATCACCACGCATCACTTTACCTAGTTATATCTCTATAATGTGTTTAAAGTCAGGAGATATCGTTAAAAAACCTCGAAAAATTTCCGAAGTTACACGGTTTTACGGTTCATAGCCTACATACTACACACACACATATACTGTATATATATATATATATATATATATATATATATATATATATATATATATATATATATATATATATATATAAATAATGCATCCAAAATGCATCCAACAACTTGACAATATAAAGGCATTTTGTTCAGTTAAAATAGAAGAGCTGCACTTTCACAGGGCATTATACAGTAGTTATAGCATCACGGTATGAAGTAAAAGAAACGGAGGATAGTGCTGGCTCGGCTGCTCCTTTGAGAATGAATGGTAAACAGTCGAGTGACCTCCGACCCTTCCTTCCTCGTGACGTCATGCGCGAGCGGGTACGAGTTTGAGTGACCCCATGCTCCAACCTGTTGTATCTCTTAACCTTGCGGGAGCCATGGTGTTGTTGTTTCTCCCGGGGCTTGATCCACGAGTCATCATCTGGCCATCACAAATAATCTCTGACTAGTGATTCCCTGCTGTATATTTACCCTAGTGGGTTAAGGGGGCACACCTTGGTTTTCATTTCTCTCTCTCTCTCGGTTGTATCCTTTCGGCCCCATTCACCCTACTGTTTTAAGACTTTTATCCCTATGTAGCTGTCGATTTTTCCTGGCGAGTGGTAGCGAGCCAGCATAGCCTATATATATTTTTGTTTTGACAGCAAGCTAAATTTGTAAATTTTTCGATAGAAAAATTTCTCCGGCGAAGCCGGATTTCTCCAAACAATGCTGGATCGCTATCGCTCGCCAGGAAGAAATCGACACCTGCATGGGGATAAATATCTTAAAATAGTAGGCTGAATGGGACCGAATGGATGCAAGCCAGAAAAAGAGGTACAATGAGAGAAACAAAAATCAGGTTTGCCCCCTTAATGTCTGTAATGTCAGTACATGGGTCTCCTGCCAGCCTGCGCCGGGCTGTATTGGGGACATAGCAGTTTTTCACACTGGTAATAGCTTCAGCATTCAGTCTCTGAGCGATATCATGTAGTACCTTGCATATATATGTATATAGTATAATATATATATATATATATATATATATATATATATATATATATATATATATATATATATATATATACACACACGTTTATATATAATAATAATAATAATAATAATAATAATAATAATTATTATTATTATTATAATATTTTTTATTAACTATGAACAGAGATTAAATAATCAAAGTATGTATGTACTGTATGTATAAACTCAGGCACACACCCCATAGCTGGGGGTGGCCGACTCGAGACAGAGCCCAAACTGAAAGAACATTTAAAGTTCCAATTCTTAGGGTCCTAGACCACTTTTGCGTTCCCTCGCCCCTCTTTCTGCCTCGTGTAGTAGGTGACTTTTACAATGGGAGGAGGATTCCTAGCCCCCTGCCCCCAAAATAATCAAGGTAGCTGAAGAATGTTTCCCTAAGGTATACAGGTGTGAGGACAGACTCGAAGACATTTTCCAGGAGCATGTAAATATTGACGTACTAGTAACTGCGGTAACAATAGCAATTATGACAGCTTTAAAGGGGTAGTGCTTGGTTTTTGGTCTATGTATTTATTTATTTGTTTATTTTTTAGTTAGACCTCCATCAAGCTTTAATTAGCACCCCTCAGACCCCCTTTCAAGATATTAATTTTTCGGTAGAAAAATTTCCCGGCCAAAGGCCGGTTCCTTATAAAATTACAGGCTCGCTTTCGCTCACCAGGAAAAAATCGACACCTAAATGGCACGAAAGGTCTTAACATTGACGAAGAAATGAGGCGAAAGATCTTAAAATTAACAAACTAACGGCACGAAAATCCTAAAACCTCAAAACTAATATGCTAAACATGAGGGAGAAGGAGGTCCATAAAAAGCGAGTAGTACCCCTTAAGAGCCGCAAAGAGAGGTAAAACAAGTGGTGATGACAATCTTACTCTTGACCAAATCAAAGATGCAGGCGATATTGCACATAGTAAGCTTGCCAAACTATACAAAACAAATGTCGAAAGGTTCCTAAAGTCTGGAAAAATGCCACCATTATTCTCATTCACAAAAAGGAGATGTTTAAGACCTGAACAAACTATCGACCAATTCTCTCTACCAACAATTCCCTTGAGACCTCTGGTGGACGCTTCTGAACTAGCGCCAGAGCTACGACTGTAGACATCACTATACCCAACACCTAGGATATGCACAGTTTATCTCAATTTTTGTGTGATTCTACACGTTTTTATTATCCAGTATACGACTACAATAAGTGCTTATATAGTATAGTAATAAAGGGAAAGTCCATATGCAGCTGATAATGACTACACACATAAGTATAAGCTGATTAATTATCATAACAAAATTGGCGCGAAAATACCTGCTGACTATGTATTGTAAATATAAGTTATTTATCAATATGGGTGATTTTAAAATATATAAAACAACAGTATGCATAGACCAGAGTATGTGTCGGCTACAGAAATTTCGACTAACTGCATATATTATAGAATTGTTGAAGGAGAGGGAGGGTGGATAGCTCCGCGATGTCGCCCATTTCCCACAATGCACCGCGGTAAACCTTGTGTTCAGCGCCTCTATCGGCCACTGTAGGCATTTCTCGGTAGGGAGAATTAGTGTGCTTTGAAGAATACATATACTTAGGCCAGGTTATAAAGGCAAACCCAGATCACTCTAGAGAAATCAAGCGAAGGATAGGTATGGGATGGAGTGCATTTGGTAAACAGAGTAGTTATGAAAAACAAACTACCCCTTTCATTAAAAAGGAAAATATACAACCAATGTGTCCTCACTGTACTAATTTATGGATCAGAAACTTGAAGTATAACAAAGTGACTAGCTAGAATGTAAACTTAGGAGTGCCCAAAGATGAATGGAGATGATAATGTTAGGTATAACTTGGAGAGACAAGAAGAGAGCCTTTTGAATAAGAGAACATACAAAAGTAGAAGATATTCTCAGTACTATACTAAAGAGGAAGTGGTCCTTGGCAGGTCATATACTTAGAAGAGATGATAACAGATGAACAACTAGAACAACGGAATGGGAACCTAGAGATGGAACTAGAAGAAGGGGTAGACAGAGAACCAGATGGAAGGAAGAGATCCGAAAATGTGCTGGTGTAGGATCGAACAGGTTAACATCTAACCGGTTAAATATGAAACGTTTTTCCTTTAAATCTACCAACCTACCTATCTTCCCGTCTACTTACATACCTACTTCCCCGAGACGTTATAGACTGTAGCACCGTTGATTAATTTAAACTTCGCCTAGACAAATATCTTGCATCAAACCCGCGACTGACTGCGTTTGTAAATGAATAACTTTATTTTATCCTCCCCTCAATTACTAACCCATCTGTCCCCTACTAACTTCCTAATCCTGCCACGGACATTAGTTCCAGGGCAGTAGTTCCCTTTCCAATGTTCCCTTACCCACTCTAAACCACTGTTTGGACAATTGATCCTCAGTGTTTTGGAGGACAAGCAGCCTAGAAGGGTCACCAGATCTGTTGTTGCTTTATTTCCTTTGTACTTTTACTACCTAACTGCCTACCTACCTACCTACTCGTCTACCTACCTACCTACCTACCTACCTACCTAACTACCTAACTACTTACCTAGGCACGACCCTCTCTCCCCAAGAGGTACTGTATATGGTCCCTAAGAACTTCCTCTCTATGTATTCATTGGTTTCTATACGGGTGAGTGCGTGTGTGTGTTTAAGTAGGGGGAGTCAATGTGTGTGTGTGTGGGGGGGGGGGGGGTGAAAATGTGTGTATGTGTGAGAGAGAAGAAGAACGTGTTTCTGTATATGTTAGTGGGTACCGTATGTGTATAAGTTATGGGATGTGTATTTACCTAATTGTATTTACCTAATTGTAGTTTACAGGAGTTGAGCTAATCTCGTGTTGTCCCGTCTCTCAGTCTACTTTTTATCCAATTTGTTCTTGAAAATATGGATGTTCCTTGCCCCTACCACCTCCTCCTCCAGCCCATTCCATTTGTCAATACATCTATAGGGGAAGCTAAACTTCCTGATATCGTTCTTGCAGGTAGGTCATGTGTGTCATGTGTATGTGTGTGTGTGTGTGTGTGTGTGTGTGTGTGTGTGTGAAAATATGTGTGTATGTGTGAGAGAGAAGAAGAACGTGTTTCTGTATAAGTTAGTGTGTATGTGTATAAATAAGGGGATCAGTGTGTGTGTGTGTGTGTGTGAACGTGTGTGTATGTGTGAGAGAAAACAAGAAAGTGTGTCCGTATATGTTAGTGTGTGTCTATAAATAAGGAGATCAGTGTGTGTGTGTGTGTGTGTGTGTGTGTGTGTGTGTGAACGTGTGTGTATGTGTGAGAGAAAACAAGAAAGTGTTTCTGTATATGTTAGTGTGTGTCTATAAATAAGGAGATCAGTGTGTGTGTGTGTGTGTGTGTGTGAACGTGTGTGTATGTGTGAGAGAAAACAAGAAAGTGTTTCTGTATATGTTAGTGTGTGTCTATAAATAAGGAGATCAGTGTGTGTGTGTGTGTGTGTGTGTGTGTGTGTGTGTGTGTGTGTGTGTGTGTATATATACGTGATAATTATACAGGGGGTATATTTTTTGGCTAGCTATTATGTGTGTGTGAAATACTAATTATTATAATAGAAAACGGTTTATTGATAAATGGCAGCCGGATGGGGCTGAAAATACATATCTTACATACTAATTAATGATCGTGGAGTAATAGGGATGATTTACAGTGCATACATAAGTAATAATAGGTAATGGTAAGTGCAAGTAACTATACTACACATTTTCAATAAGATAAAAGTACGAAGTTCACAGCGCGACTAGTGCAGTGAAACATATTCTTGAACATAGGTGGCGACAAAAATATTCTAATCCTATTGCAGCTGATATCTTGATCTTTAATAAAAATCTACTTATTTTAAGCATACACATCTAAATATATACAAATATATGGAAGTATAGATACATCCACATATATGGTACCGGTACATATAATTATTATCTATATTATTTTTACCTTCTGTATTCCATTTCTTTTTCTTTTGCTTTACCCGTCTTCTCTTTTCCTTATTGTGTGTGTGTGTGTTTGTGTGTGTGTGTGTTTGTGTGTGTGTGTGTGTGTGTTTGTGTGCCTTGTTTTTGCTGCTAGTATGCATTTGTGTGTTTTTTCTCTCCTTTTTCGTGGGATGATGAGCGTGTGTGCATGTGTGAGTTCATGCGTGTGTGTGTGTGTACGTGTCTTCCTTCACATTTACGCTCACACCTCCTACCTTTCATCTCTCTCTCTCTCTCACTGGTAACGGGATAAGAGCAGGAAATAACCGCTCCGGACCAGAGTACCCCCCCCATGCCTATCTTCCCCCCCCCCCCTTCCACCCCTACCCCACCCTCACCCCATTCCTGCTTCACTCACTCACTCACTCCCTCTCCCTCCCTCTCTCACTCTCACTCTCTCACTCCCTCTCCTTCCCCCTCTCCCTCACCCCATTCCCGCCTTCCTCACTCACTCACCCCCTCTCCCTCCCTCCCTCCCTCACTCACTCTCACTCTCACTCTCACTCTCACTCTCTCACTCCCTCTCCTTCCCCCTCTCCACACATTCACCTCACTCACTCACCCCCTCTCCCTCCCTCCCTCACTCACTCACTCTCACTCTCACTCTCTCACTCCCTCTCCCTCTCCTTCCCCCTCTCCCTCACCCCATTCCCGCCTTCCTCACTCACTCACTCCCTCTCCCTCTTTCACCCTCTCCCTCCTTCCTCCTCTCCCTCACCCTATGCCCTCCTTCTCCACTCACTTACTCCCTCTCCCTCACCCCATGCACCCCTTCTCTGCCCACTCACTCACTCTCCTTCCTATTCCTTTTGGTCTCTCTCTCTCTCTCTCTCTCTCTCTCTCTCTCTCTCTCTCTCTCTCTCTCTCTCAAACGAACGACATCCTTCCTAGACTTATGACTCATAGTCTCGTGTTTACACTCTCCTTGATGTTGTAGTAGCTGTTGTTTGTGTTGTTGTTATCGTTGTTGTTGTCTGTGGTGTTGTTGTTTGTGTTGTTGTCGATGTTGTTGTTTGTGTTGTTGATGTTGTTGTTAATGAAAGCATTATGTGTCTATCAATGTCCAGTTTTCTGCCTAATTTAACGGTTTATATGTATGGGAGAAAGACGTGTTAAGAATGCACCAACAGATTTTTGACGAAATAGTGTTTGTCTTTTTAAATATTAGCCTATATTCATGAAATCGTTGTTTTTGTGTTTCTTTTCTTGTCAAAACTCGCTCACGCCCCGCCAAGTAATTACCATGAGAAGATGTGGTGTGTGTCTGTGTTTGTGTGTGTGTGTATATGTTTGCGTGTGTGTGTGTGTGTGTGTGTGTGTGTGTGTGTGTGTGTGTGTGTGTGTGTGTGTGTGGATGTATGTGTGTGTATGTGTTTGTGTGTGTGTTTACATTATATTTTCTGTATATATATATATATATATATATACCCGGTATATATAGCTGTCGGAGGTTAGAGCCCGGCTGAGAGTATACAAATATATGTAATTTCAACCCGAGTTGCGTGGGAATAGTTGTACAAAAGTCCTTTGTATGTGTACTCTGGCAAATGAGTCCTACGACTTGGTATGGAATGGAATACTTACTCCAAAGTTTGATTTCTCCATCTATCTATCTATCTATATGCTCAGGCCCAATCCCCATTTTGGGGGTAGCCGACTCAAGACAGAGCAAGAACAGGGAACAGGGATTTATCCATCTCCTAACTATAAATATAAAATGGTTAGTTATTCTTTATCACGCCGTGGTGAAGTGGATTAAACCATAAACTCTCGTCTTGACTGTCCGTGTTACGATCCTTGGTGAGGGTAATTCATTATCTTCAGTACCGGTATTCATAATTATGTAATGCAAGACAATAAGGTAAAAAATCACTCAAAATTATATGAAAACGAGTAGTGGATTCCAATAATATGTATCTGATGTTGGTATTTGCCAAAAGTATTTTTTAGTATTTGGGTAATTTGTTGTACTGTAAGATGTTTGATCCTGATTTTAACCTTTTCAAGATCCAATCACACACTTTTTTCTGGCTAGATTAAACGATTTTTTTTCAAATTTGGAAAGGTATGTGGAAGTCAGAGGGTTAATTTAAATTGTCCTTGCCCTTATAATTTCCACAGATCATTCCTAAACTGTATGTAATCATCCAATGATGGCCAGAATAAGCTGTCAAAACGCGGTATAATCCTCAAAGAGTTAAATGCGAACTTTAAAATAATGTCAAAATGAAAGTAGCCAGTCCTTTTTACTTTATGCTTTAGGTCGGCCAGAAATCGTGAACCCTAACCTCGGTATCTAAAAAAAAAAAGGGCTAGAGCAAATGGGCTGTAAATTTCCACACCTATTCCCTGGCTGACCCTTCCCAAATGGTAGAAGTCATAGCTCCATTACTCTATAGTCGTAGGTGGGGATTAAGGGGATAGGGTATATTTTCTGGTATAGGCCTACAGTATACTGTGTATATATAATACAGTATATATATATATATTGTGTATATATATATATATATATATATATATATATATATATATATATATATATATATATATATATTAATTATTATTTTGTTTTATTATTTATTATATTTGTTTTACTTTACTTTACTCGCTAGAACTCCATCAACCTTTAACAAACATCCCCCTAGATCCCCCTTGGAGATAAATTTGTACATTTTTAGGTAGAACAAATTTCTGGCCGAAGGCCGATTTCTCCTAAAATTGCAGGGTCGCTATCGCTCGCCAGGAAAAAATTACCGACACCTAAACAGCAATGATATGGGGTGAAAGGTTTTAAAGTCGCCGAACTAATGAGCCGGACGTTTTAAAATCGGAAAACTAATGGGGCTAAACATGAGGGTGAAGGGGAGCCAGGAAAACCAACCATCTCCCCTATATATGTTCCAGACTTTTGGCCTGCACATTGGGAACAGGGTAGAATATATCGGATGTATATGTGAATCGTGTAACACCGGCTTTAAAGGGGTAGTACTCGCTTTTTCTGGACCTCCTTCTTCCCCATGTTTAGCATATTGGTTTTGAGGTTTTAAGACGTTCATTCTGTTAGTTTGGCGATTTTGAGACCTTTCGCCCTTTTGGTGTCGATATTTTCCTGGCAAGCGATAGCGAGCCTCTAATTTTACAAGGAACCGGCCAGACCGAAAAATGTACACATTTATCTTAAAAGGGGTCTAGGGGGTGTTTTTTCTATGCTTAATGGAGGTCTAGCGAGGAAACTAAAAAATAAATTAATGAATGAATATATAGACCTAAAACCAAGCACTACCCCCTTAAAGGTCAACCAGCGCTTACGGGGGTAGACGTGTGTTTATTCTCATACTTTGAAGGAGATGGACGGATGGATGGTTGATGGTTAGATAGATGGATGGATAGATAGCTTAGATACATAGTTGGAGAGGGGGGAGAGAGAGAGATAGATAGGTAGATAAATAGATAGAGAGAGAGAGAGAGAGAGAGAGAGAGAGAGAGGTCATCAATAGACATCAACAAAAGCAGATAACGCTTCACTCAGTCCCCATTCACTCGCTAGTACCGGAATTCTTAGGCCTCACTTCACTCGTTATATACTGTAGATTTGCTTCACGACCCTAGAATTACTGATGCTCTCTCTCTCTCTCTCTCTCTCTCTCTCTCTCTCTCTCTCTCTCTCTCTCTCTCTCTCTCTCTCTCTCTCTCTCTCTCTCTCTCTCACACACACACACACACACTCACTCACTCACTCACAGACTCTCCCTCCCTCTCTCTCTCTCTCTCTCTCAAAAGACTCAAGCGACTCTTGAGACTCTCAAAAGACTCTTGAGCGTACTCTCAAAAGAACAAGTTGACGATATGCAACACAATCTAGATAAATTGTCATGTTGGGCCCAAATTTGGCAAATGAGTTTCAATGCGGATAAATGTAAAGTACTACATATCGGATACCTAAATGAGAAAGCAAACTATTCGATGAATGGCACTCAGCTTAAGAATGTAAACAAAGAAACCGATCTGGGAGTAACAATATCGAGTAACCTAAAACCGAGTCAACACTGTTCAGAAATAGTTAAGAAGGCAAACAAAATAATTGGCTTTATAGGCAGGTCATTTGAGCATAAATCCAAAAAAGTTATCCTAACCCTTTACAATTCCTTAGTCCGCCCTCTTCTGGAATACTGCGTTCAATCCTGGTGCCCTTATTACCAAAAAGATATAAACAAGCTAGAACGAGTTCAACGTAGAGTTACCAAAATGATACCTAGCCTAAAGAACAAACCATACGAAGAGCGTCTTAGAGAATTAAATCTATTTCCTTTAACCCAGCGCAGATTAAGAGGTGACTTAATTCAAGTGTTCAAAATCATCAAAGGCATCGACAATATGAACTGTAGTAAGTACTTCACTATCGACCAATCTAATTACACGCGGGGAAACGGTTGCAAAATTATTGGTAAATCTTTTAACTCACACGAATCTAAGAATTTCTTCTTCAATCGAGTTGTCAACTTGTGGAATGGGCTTCCCCGAGACGTTATAGACTGCAGCACCGTTGATTCATTTAAACTCCGCTTAGACAAATATCTCGCATCAAACCCGCGACTGACTGCGTTTGTAAATGAATAACTTTATTTTATCCCCTCCTCAGTTACTAACCCATCTGTCCCCTACTAACTTCCTAATCCTGCCACGGACATTAGTTCTAGGACAGTAGTTCCCTTTCCAATGTTCCCTTACCCACTCTAAACCACTGTTTGGACACTTGATCCTCAGTGTTTTGGAGGACAAGCAGCCTAGAAGGGTCACTAGACCTGTTGTTGCTTGATTTCCTTTGTACTCCTTTGTACTCTCTGAGTATGCAGCACTAAAGGTTACTCTTATATGTGTTGAAATTATCTTGAAGTTTTTAGCAAGTCCAATAAACAATTCCTTGATATGGATATGGGATTGTTTTATATGTATACTTCAGAGTTATATAAAAAAAAAAAAAAAAATGTCCTCATACATTTTTGGGGGAAGCTAATATGTATAAATAATAATATAGGCCTACAATATTCATAATATTGATTTACACCTGCTTAAGATATATATATATATACCGGAATACTGTATATATATATATATATATATATATATATATATATATATATGACGTTTCTGTATTTCTATTATTAAATTATTAAAACGAAAAGCTGACTAGAACCTAAAATCGTTTCATAATAGCCAGAAAACAGAAAAGAAATGCGTAATCGTATCTTGAAAGGGCTATTGGAAGAATATGAAATGCGTATATCTCTGCATCATATAAATACCAGGTCTGCATTAGCAGCAAAATATATCGGTACAAAATGATGGTAACAACTAAGTGATGCGGCCATGGCAATTTACCATCAGCTGGAAATACACAGACTATAGTTACCGGAAGTGTTGCCATTTGTCTGCTATTTCACAAAATATAAATGTATACAGTATATATATATATATATATATATATATATATATAAAGTGAGTTTGCCAATTGACCAAAAATATAAGACATACACACACACACACACACCCTTCAAGATAAATGTGTACATTTTTCGATAGAAAAATGTCCCGGCTACTACTAAACTGCAGGCTTGCTTGCCAGGAAAAATATCGACACCTAAATTGTACGAAAGGTATTAATATTTACAAAGAAAGGGGTGAAAGGTCTTAAAATCGCCAAACTAATGGGCCAAAAATCTTAAAATCTGAAAACTAATGGGCTTACACATGAGGAAGAAGGAGGGGGGGGGGGGAGGGGGGTAGGAAAAAATAGAAATAAAAAATAAATAAATCCAGCCATAAATACCTAGCGACAAATAGAGGGTCGCCCCTGTAATGTAGCCCCCATAAACTGTTCGGTATTAAAACAGTGGCGGAGGAAGTTAGCGGTGGTGTGGGTCTAAAGCCGGTGTCACACGAGCGCTTTTTCCAGCAATTTTCGATGAGCAATTTTTTTTTCGTGATATCTTGAGGCTGTTTGACATTGGAATCGGAAACTAGCCTGAAGGTAGATTATGTTAGGTGCCTGATTTCTGATATAACTTAAATGTTGAAAATGCCAGACTTCAATTGCTCGTAAAAATTGACGGAAAAATCGCTCGTGTGACACTGGCTTAAGCTACGTAATGTTAACCACTTCTGTACCGGCAACGTCCTTTTGACTGGCTACTATCAGACGATTTTATTCAGGTTAAAAGGGCCTCCAGCAATTAACAAACAGGCTTCGAACTAGCTCACTTAACCTTTTTTTACTACCCCAGATTCTTCTTAAACTGCATAAAGTCGTCTTAATATACCTGGAAGATCATTAAAAAGACGTCGTCGGTACAGAAGGGGTTAAGGGGGATGAGTGTATTTATTTCCTCCTTCATATATCTTTTTTATAATTATTTTTTTGTTCCTCCTTAGACCTCCATGAAGCTTTAAAATACCCCCCCTCCCCAGGACCCTCCTTCAAGATAAATGTGTACATTTTTCGATAGAAAAATGTCCCGGCCGAATGTTGGTTCCTGTTAAATTGCAGGCTCGCTATAGCTCGCCAGGAAACAAATCGACCCCTAAATTACACGATAAATCTTAATATTGACAAAGAAATGGGGCGAAAGGTTTAAAAATCACCAACCTAATGGGCCGAACGTCATAAAATTTGAAAACTAATGTGACTAAACATGAAGAAGAAGGGGGGGGGGGGGCGAGGGGGGGGGGGGCGAACCAGAAACAACAACCATATCCCTTCAAGGCGGTGTCACACGAGTACTTTTTTCGTCAACATTTATCTTCGTCACTGATCTGGCACGAAAGATCTTATAATTTACAAAGAAATGGAACGAAAGATCATAAAATAGGCAAAGTAATGTGGCGAACGCCGTGAACACTAATAACTACGCACTAATTTGAATCTGTGTCGAAACCAAACCAGACAGTACAATGCTTTAATATATCCCCGATCCTTCGCAATTTTCGTGGCATTTAGGTGTCCATTTTTGTCCTGGCGCTTGATGATGAGCCTATGCTATAGTAGGATCTAACATTTGGCCGGGACATTCTTCTACCGAAAATGCACAAGTTTATCTCGAAGGGGGGTCTTGGGGGGGGGGGGGGGGGATATTTTTAAAGTTTGGTGAAGGTCTAGGGAGCAAACTAAAAACCTTCCCTTAACCCCTTCAGCACGATGACGTAATTTTCATAATTGTCTGGTTACCATTAGACGATTTGCTTGAGCATATAATCTTCATCTAGGAGTGAAGGGGGTAAATACGTTCTCAATAAATCCTCTGACTAACATAGATCCTTCTTAAGGGGGTAGTGCTTGGGTTTTGTGGGTATGTATTTATTAATTTATTTACTTTTGAGTTGCCTCGCTAGACCTCCATCAAACTTAAAATAGCGCCCCCTAGATCCCCTTTTTTAAGATAAATTTTAAATTTTTCGGTAGAAAAATTTCCCCGTCGAAGGCCGGTTCCTTCTAAAATTACAGGCTCGATATCGCTCGCCAGACACTCGCTAGACACGCCAGACGCTCGCTCGACACCTAAATGGTACGAAAGGTATTAATATTGACAAAGAAATTGGGCGAAAGGTCTTAACATCGACAAACTAATAGAACGAACGTCTTCATATCTCAAAATTAATCTGCTAAGCACGAGGGAGAAGGAGGTCCTGAAAAAGCGAGTAGTACCCCTTTAAGCTACATAACATCATCTCATTTTAGCCAGAATCCAAGGTAAAGAGGCTTCATGGTGCTGAAGGGGTTAACAGTGAGTTGCATTACAGAACCTGGCACCATGGCTCGCTTTGTATGCATAGAAGTGAGTTGCATTACAGAACCTGGCACCATGGCTCGCTTTGTATGCATAGAAGTGAGTTGCATTACAGAACCTGGCACCATGGCTCGCTTTGTATGCATAGAAGTGAGTTGCATTACAGAACCTGGCACCATGGCTCGCTTTGTATGCATAGAAGTGAGTTGCATTACAGAACCTGGCACCATAGCTCGCTTTGTATGCATAGAAGTGAGTTGCATTACAGAACCTGGCACCATGGCTCGCTTTGTATGCATAGAAGTGAGTTGCATTACAGACCCTGGCACCATGGCTCGCTTTGTATGCATAGAAGTGAGTTGCATTACAGAACCTGGCACCATGGCTCGCTTTGTATGCATAGAAGTGAGTTGCATTACAGAACCTGGCACCATGGCTCGCTTTGTATGCATAGAAGTGAGTTGCATTACAGAACCTGGCACCATGGCTCGCTTGTATGCATAGAAGTGAGTTGCATTACAGAACCTGGCACCATGGCTCGCTTTGTATGCATAGAAGTGAGTTGCATTACAGAACCTGGCACCATGGCTCGCTTTGTATGCATAGAAGTGAGTTGCATTACAGAACCTGGCACCATGGCTCGCTTTGTATGCATAGAAGTGAGTTGCATTACAGAACCTGGCACCATGGCTCGCTTTGTATGCATAGAAGTGAGTTGCATTACAGAACCTGGCACCATGGCTCGCTTTGTATGCATAGAAGTGAGTTGCATTACAGAACCTGGCACCATGGCTCGCTTTGTATGCATAGAAGTGAGTTGCATTACAGAACCTGGCACCATGGCTCGCTTTGTATGCATAGAAGTGAGTTGCATTACAGAACCTGGCACCATGGCTCGCTTTGTATGCATAGAAGTGAGTTGCATTACAGAACCTGGCACCATGGCTCGCTTTGTATGCATAGAACGTTTACTGACTCTGGTCCCACGCTGACAAAAAAAAAAAAAAAACGCGGAATATCATTATAATAATACAAAAGTATTTGCGGTAAACAAAATACTATGTTTTTTTGTTTTAAATTATATGAACAGAGGTAATTATAATGTCCATAATAGTACACCCTTATGAAAGTATATTGGTTATGTGATATTTTCGCGGTTTCGAGGTTCCAACTTGGGGGTTTGTTCTCCGATTTTGGGTCCCTTACTGCAAAGTTCCATTTCCGTGTCAAATCCATATCTACTGTAGTCTATGGATGAAGACATTTGATAAGGAGAGAAAAGTATATCACTATGCACTATAGAAAGGTATATCACTATCTATATATATATATATATATATATATATATATATAAGTATCCCGAAGAGTATAAAGCCTATGCCTATTTTATACCCGTGGTGTTTATACAGAGTTCAGTGTGAGCAGTTTATCCCCTTCAGTTCGATGGCGTGATTTTAGTTGTGTTCTGGCTAACGCTACACGAGTTTATTTAACTTAGGGAGGACTTCTGTAACTCAGCAGGAAGAAGTCGGCAAAAGAGAACTCGACCTCAGAGTATTCGGCTAATAATAGGAGAACTCGGCCTCTGGGAGTATTCGGCTAAAAATAATCAGTTTGTGGTAAAAGTTGGCCTCTGTTAGTAAGAGAAAGGAGGAGTCGGTTACGTTAGGTTAGAATAGGTTAGAATAGATTGAGTTAGGTATGGCTAGGTTAAAATTGGTTAGGTTAGGTTAAGTTAGGTAAGGCTAGGTTAGAATTGGTTAGGTTAGGCTAGAATAGATTAGGTTATGCTAGAATAGATTAGGTTAGGTTAGAATACAACAGTTATGAAGGTCCAGTAGGAGTCAAAGGGTTAATTGGGATAGTTCGTAGCGCTTTAAATATCACAGGTCCATCCAAAGCTTAATATAATAATCTAATACACCCCCAGAATACAGCGGACAGTTAATGAGGTTAGCAGGGAGCCCTCGCGTAATAACCACTTTATATTGCTGCCCCCGAGGGTGGGAGGGTGGGATATAAAGGGGGAGGGGGCGTATTTATAAAGGGGGAGGGGGCGTATTTATAGGCTCATTTATTTATTATATGTTTAGTTTCCTCTCTAGACCTCCATCAAGCTTAAGAACCCCCCCCCCCCCCCCAAGACCCTCCTTCAAGACAAATTTGTACAATTTTCGATAGAAAAATTTCCCGGCCGAAGGCCCGTTCCTCTTAAATTACAGGCTCGCTATCGCTCGCCAGGAATAAATCGACACCTAAATGATACGAATAGTATTAATATTGACAAAGAAACAGGGTGAAAGGTCTTAAAATCACCAAACTAATGGGCCGAACGTCATACAATTTCAAAACTAATCGGACTAAGCATGAGGGAGAAAGGGGGCCAGAAAAACGACCCATGTCCCCTTAAATGTGAAGTGACGTAACAATAATAATAATAATAATAATTATAGTTATGATATTATGTCCTTCATCATTTGCTGTGACATTACCTACATGACGCCCCTTCAATGATAGTCACAGTTCTGAATATAAACACCGTATGAGGAGGAGCACTTTATTGACAACGTTTCGCAGATAGCTACTTCAGGTTATTCCCGAAGAAGCTATCCGCGAAAGGTTGTCAATAAAGTGCTGCTCCTCATATGGTGTTTATATTCACTCTGTCAACTGTTCCAAGTTATGGTAACAGTCGCAGTTCTCTTCTGTGACAGAGGGCCAGAACCTACAAAGAGAAAATTATATATGATTTATTTTTATTTTATATTTATTTTGAGTGTAAGCCAAATTTGCAAACGTCTTTTGGTTGTTGCAAAATCGTATTTCACACCATTCCTTTCTTTATCTAGGGCCAAATTTGAACCCTGTGAGTATGACAAACGTCTTTGTTTTATATATTTCCCTAGCTGAAATTAGACAATGTTATTCAGCTCAGAAAAGACGTCTCGTTGTTAAGGGATTTAAAACCATCTCCTGTAGCTCCTCCAGGATCATGATACCTCGTCTTCACGTAGTCTGCCTAACACTAGACAATTTTAATCCCTTATGTACCAGCGACGTCTTTTGTAATTCATTATAGCTATGTGTAATTGTGTATACGGTTTTAGAAAGGATATGTGGTAGTAAAAAGGGTTAATTAAGATAGGTTGAAGTCTGTTAAGTGCTGGACTGAATAAAATCGTCTAATAGTAACCAACATACAATTAAAAGGACGTCACTGGTACAGAAGGGGTTAATGTGTTCAGAAAGGCCCCATTCAGTCCAAGGGTTTTCTTTAATTTGGTATCTAAAATATATTCACTATACATACAGTAGGTCAGAAATCTTTACTTCCTATCTCATAACTTTTAAGTAAGCGCTAAAGCAAACGGTTATGTTCTCACTCATTTCCTGGTTGGCTCTTCCCAAATGGTAAAATTGGCAGCTCGATTACTCTAGTCCATTTTTTAGTTATACGAGGATAGGGTTCAAAGTCTCTGCTCTTAAGCTGCTGTCACACGAGCGCCTTTTCTGTCAATTTTCCATGAGCAAGTTTTTTCTCGTATTATTCCGGGACCTTTTCGCACTGGTATCAGCAACTAGACTGAAGGTAGAATATGTTAGGCGGCTGAAGTTTCATAAAGTGTAATTTTTTAAGCTTTCTGACCACAATTGCCCGTAAATATTGCTCGAAAAACAGCTCGTGTGACTCCGGCTTTACTGTAGTGAATAGACTATAGTTGTAACTTAAGGGGGGATGGTTGGTTTTACGGGCCCCTCTCCTCCCTCATGTTTAGCCCCATTAATTTTCCTTTGTGTGAGTTAAAGGAAAAAAAAAAAAAAATTCGGTTATTACAATATTAGAGCAATCATGTATCATAATAAATCATATAACCGTAAGATGACATATCCAGCTCCTCATCAATTCGTATAAAGAATAAGATATACATGCTCTACTGTACTCACGGTCTGGTATTAAGGAGGTAGTACTCGCTTTTTATGGACTCCCTTCTTCCTCATGATTAGCATATTAGTTTTGAGGTTTTAAGACGTTCGTTCCGTTAGTTTGGCGATTTTCAGACATTTCGCCTAATTTTGTATTCAATATCAAGACCTTTCGTGCCTTTTAGGTGTCGATTTTTTCCCTGACGAGCGATAGCGAGCCTCTAATTTTAGAAGGAATCAGCCTTTGGCCGGGACATTTTTCTACCGAAAAAATATACAAATTTATCTTGATAGATGCTCTAGGGGGTGTTTTTCTAAGATTGATGGAGGTCTAGCGAGGAAACTCAAAAATAATTCAATATATAAATATACAGCCCAAAAACCAAGTACTACCCCCTTAAAGGCGATGTCACACGAGCGATTTTTCCGTCAATTTATATGGGCAATTGTAGTCTGGCAGCTTCCAAATATAAGTGTCGCATGCATTAAGGGGAGTTATTTAGTTTGTTCCCATGACCTCCATCAAGCTTAAAATTACACCCCCTTGAGTTCCTTTCAAGATAAATGTGTACATTTTTCGGTAGAAAAATGTCCCGGCCGAAGGCCGGTTCCTCTTAATTACAGGCTCGCTATCGGTCGCCAGGATAAAATCGACATCTAAATGGCACGAAAGGTCTTAAAATTGACAGACATGGGTTAAAAGTTCTTAAAATCTTCAAAATAATAGGGCAAACGTCTTAAAATTAGAAAAACAATGAGGCTAAACATGAGGGAGAAAGGCGTCGAGAAAAAAATCCCTCAAGTGGAAGATCTCCCCTTAATATACCGAACATAATCCACCTTCGCTTTAGTTTCCGATACCAAGAGCCTCAAAAAATAGTACGAGACACAAAAAATTGCTCCTCGAAAATTGCTGGAAAATGCGTTCGTGTGTCACCACTCCTTCATGTTTAGCATATTAGTGTTTTGAGATTTTAAGACTTTCCTTCCATTAGTTTGTCGATTTAAGACCTTTCGCCCCATTTCGTTGTCAATTTCAAGATCTTTCGTACCATATAGGTGTAGATTTGTTCCTGGCGAGCGATAGCGAGCCTGTAATTTTAAGAGGAATCGGCCTTCGGCTGGGACATTTTTCTATCGAAAAATTTACATTTTTATCTTGAAGGGGGATCTAGGGCTTTTGTTTTAACCTTGATGGAGATATATAGGAAACTAGGAAATTAATTAATTAAAACAAAAAAAAATACAATACAAAAATTAATAAAAAACAAAACATCCCCCCCCCCCAAAAAAAAAAAAACACACACACATAGAAAAAACACCATCTAAAATCTAAAATAAATTAATAAATTAATTAATAGTCCAAAAAACCGGCCACTAGCCCCTTAATAAGGTCCGCGCCACATGACGTCTATACCTCACTGTTTGGAACGATTTACTACAGCCGGAAGCTGATGAGGTATAGCCTTTGATACCCAGGGTGTGTGTGTGTGTGTGTGTGTGTGTGTGTGTGTGTGTGTTGTTAGGTGAGGATAATTATGAGGTAGGAGTGATAGCAGTAAAAATATAATATATAGGAATAATAATAATAATTATGATTAATATTATTATTATTATTTTTATAATAAAATAATGATAATGATGATGATAATAATAACAATAATGATAATGGTAATAGTAAGTGGTGCTGTGAGAAAAAAGGTTGAGTGATAAATAGATTGGAAGTAAAAGAGAGAGAGTGTGTGTGTGGGGGGGGGGGGGAGTGAGTGTGTGCGTGAGAGTGAGAGTGTGTGTGTGAGAGAGTGAGTGTGTGTGTATGAGAGAGAGAGGGAGAGTGTGAGAGAGGAAGAACTTATTCTTATTCTTAGTTAAAGAAAACATAGTTACGATAATATATAAAAATAAATAAAATTGTATAGACCTGCGCACGCGTGCGCAGGTGTGTGTGTGTGTGGGGGGGGGGGTGTATGTGTATATGTTTGTGTATGAGGTAAACAAAATAAACACCTCCACTGTTCACACACAATTGTATGAATATTGTACACTGATATAGATATACTGTATATGGATAGATAGATAAATAGAGATAAGCAAATAGATATACTGTATATGGATAGATAGATAAATAGAAATAAGCAAATAGAGAGCAAAATATTAAAATATATATGAACAGAGAACAAAATTAATAGACAAACATAGAATGATAGACTGGTAGATAGTCAGACTAACACAGATAGATAGATACTTACATTGATAATAGATAGATAGATAGACACATAAATATAAACCATTATATACAAAACATATGCAGACATGCTGTACATAGAAACAGACAAATAAAGAGAGAGAGAGAGAGAGAAAGATAATTATACAGATGAATATATAGATAGATAAAGACTAGGATATATATGAGCAAAGATGAGAGGGTGGGGAGGGGTCAGAAAATATGGGTTTTGTGTGAGTTAAAGGAAACATTGATTTTTCGGTTACCACCATCACCATGGTAGCGGTGGTGGGGGGGGGAGGGGGAGGGGTGAGAGAGAGAGAGAGAGAGAGAGAGAGAGCGAGAGCGAGCGTGACGTGTGACGAACGAAATATGAGAGAAAGAAAGAAAGAAAGAAAGCTTGAAGAGAGAGAGAGAGAGCGTGACGGCGTGACGAATGAAAGATGTTAAAATCGGAAGAGAGCTTGAGAGAAGTGACGATGGATGAATGAAAACATATTGGAGAGGGAGAGAGAGAGAGAGAGAGGGGGGGGGGAGGTTAGGAGACTGGTATATGAGAAAGAGGAAATAAAAATGAAGATACTGCTCGATAAGAGATAAGGAGAGAGAAGAGGAATGAAGGGGAAGGAGAGGGTTCGAAACTAAACACTGTACTAAATCGATGGTATACAAAAGGGTAAATAAAATCCAGTGGGGGTATATAGATAGTGATTTCCTTTTCAGTATTGAGTATGCAGTTTAGGAAGGATCTGTGGTAGTTGAAAGAGTTAAATTAGATGTATGTAGCCTGTGAATTGCTACACGTCCGTCCTAAGCTGAATATAATCGTCTAAAAAGAGTGGGTTAAAGGATGAAATCACTATGGGCACTTTAATTACCCTTTACATATATTCTTTAAGTCCATAATATGTATACGTTGCTGACAGGTATTTAAAACGAATACAAATAGAAGGAAAACACATGAACAGGGAAAGAAACACATAAACAGGGAAAGAAACACATAAACAGGGAAAGAAACTCATAAATAGGGAAAGAAACACATAAACAGGGAAAGAAACACATAAACAGGGAAAGAAACACATAAACAGGGAAAGAAACACATAAACAAGGAAAGAAACACATAAACAGGGAAAGAAACACATAAACAGGGAAAGAAACACATAAACAGGGAAAGAAACACATAAACAGGGAAAGAAACACATACACAGGGAAAGAAACACATACACAGGGAAAGAAACACATAAACAGGGAAAGAAACACATAAACAGGGAAAGAAACACATAAACAGGGAAAGAAACACATAAACAGGGAAAGAAACACATAAACAGGGAAAGAAAGGCTTGAACTTGTAAAATGCCAAGGAGAAAATACACCGTGTAAGTTAATTAAGAGAATATGGATGACTCATGAGGGGAAAAAATGGAGGAAAAAAAAAAGAGATGGTGATAATAAGGGAGACTAGGAAGGATAATTTTAATACACACACACACACACACACACACACACACACACACACACACACACACACACACACACACACACACACACACACTCTCTCTCTCTCTCTCTCTCTCTCTCTCTCTATATATATATATATATATATATATATATATATATATATATATATATATATATATATATATATAATTATATATAGGTATAAGCAGAGAAAGAGAGAGAGACGTACAGTATATGTGAAATAATAAGGAGAAATCCATATATTAGGAACCGGAGATGGTGTGTGAATGGAGCGGGAGGGTGGGAAAACCTGCAAGAATGGAGTCCGGAAGGAAGTGAGGGCAAGATTACGCTATATTCACTGATATAATGCTGCACTTAGCCCTAGTTACCGAAATGGATAGGTAGGTAGGTGGGTAAGTAGATGGTAGATAGGTAAGTAGGTAGATTGGTAGGTAAATAAGCAGGTATAAAAGAAGATAGGTAGGTAAGTAGTTTTATGTATTTAGATAGGTAGGTTAGTAGGTAGATAGGTAGGTAAGTAGGTACTTATGTAGGTATACAGGTAGGTGATTAGGTAGATAGGTAAGTAGGTAGTTATGTATGTAGATAGGTAAATCGGTAGTTATGTAAGTAGACATGTAAATAGGTAGGTAGGTAAGTAAGTCTATTTGTAAGAAGATAGGTAAATAGGTAGTTATGTAGGTATATAGGTATACATATGCAGATAGGTAGGTAGGTAAGTACCGTAGATGGGTAGGTAGATAGGTAGGTAGATATGTATGCAGCTAGGTAGGTAGGTACCCTAGATGGGTAGGTAGATAGGTATGCAGATAGGCAGATAGGTATGCATACAGGTAGATACTGTATATATAGATGTGCAGATAGGTAGTTAGATAGGTATGCAGATAGGTAGATACTGTATATATGTGTGCAGATAGTTCGGTAGATAGGTATGCAGATAGGTAGATACTGTATATATATATATATATATGTGCAGATAGGTAAGTAGATAGGTATGCAGATAGGTAGATACTGTATATATATATATATATATGTGCAGATAGGTAGGTAGATAGGTATGCAGATAGGTAGGTAGACAGTTATATAGGTAGGTAGACAGGTATGAAGATAGGTAGGTAGACAGGTATATAGATAGGTAGGTATATAGATAGATAGAAGTGAGGCTTAGAGTACGGTATGCAATGAACGCTGTTATAATGATGCCCTTAGCCTCAGTAACTCAGATAGGTAGGTAAGTATGGATATAGGTAGGTAAATAGGTTGGTAGGTATGCATATAGGTAGGTTGGTAGGTATGCAGATAGGTAGATAGATAGGTAGGTAGGTAGGTAGATATGCAGATATGTAAATAGATAGGTAGATATGTAGATAGATAGGTAGGTAGGTAGGTAGGAATGAAGATAGATAGATAAGAAGGTAGGTAGATACATGAATATATAGCAGTAACGTCAAGAGTACGCTACAAACACTGATATAATACTGGACTCAGCCACAGTTACCCAGATAATATATAGCAGTAACGTCAAGAGTACGCTACAAACACTGATATAATACTGGACTCAGCCACAGTTACCCAGATAATATATAGCAGTAACGTCAAGAGTACGCTACAAACACTGATATAATACTGGACTCAGCCACAGTTACCCAGATAATATATAGCAGTAACGTCAAGAGTACGCTACAAACACTGATATAATACTGGACTCAGCCACAGTTACCCAGATAATATATAGCAGTAACGTCAAGAGTACGCTACAAACACTGATATAATACTGACTCAGCCACAGTTACCCAGATAATATATAGCAGTAACGTCAAGAGTACGCTACAAACACTGATATAATACTGGACTCAGCCACAGTTACACAGATAATATATAGCAGTAACGTCAAGAGTACGCTACAAACACTGATATAATACTGGAACTCAGCCACAGTTACCCAGATAATATATAGCAGTAACGTCAAGAGTACGCTACAAACACTGATATAATACTGGACTCAGCCACAGTTACCCAGATAATATATAGCAGTAACGTCAAGAGTACGCTACAAACACTGATAATACTGGACTCAGCCACAGTTACCCAGATAATATATAGCAGTAAACGTCAAGAGTACGCTACAACACTGATATAATACTGGACTCAGCCACAGTTACCCAGATAATATATAGCAGTACGTCAAGAGTACGCTACAAACACTGATATAATACTGGACTCAGCCACAGTTACCCAGATAATATATAGCAGTAACGTCAAGAGTACGCTACAAACACTGATATAATACTGGACTCAGCCACAGTTACCCAGATAATATATAGCAGTAACGTCAAGAGTACGCTACAAACACTGATATAATACTGGACTCAGCCACAGTTACACAGATAATATATAGCAGTAACGTCAAGAGTACGCTACAAACACTGATATAATACTGGACTCAGCCACAGTTACCCAGATAATATATAGCAGTAACGTCAAGAGTACGCTACAAACACTGATATAATACTGGACTCAGCCACAGTTACACAGATAATATATAGCAGTAACGTCAAGAGTACGCTACAAACACTGATATAATACTGGACTCAGCCATAGTTACCCAGATAAATGTGGCTAAGAGATAGATAATCAACAGATTTAAGAATACTGTATATATAGAGAGGAAGAAAGACATGTGAATCGATATATTTATATAAGTTATTACCCAATGGTTATAATGTCAATGTTCTGTCAATATTACTCTATATATACAGTATTTAATAAGGGAATGAGTAATGTGCTTGCTACATTTTGTGTGTGAATTTTGTGTTTTGTCTGTGTTTGTTCGTTGTTTTGTCTTGTGTTTTGTGTTTTCCTGTTCTTGCTCTGTCTTGAGTCGGCCACCCCCGAGAAAATACAAACAACAACAAAATAATGAAATAGAGGCAAATAAAAATAAAAAAATAGGAAAAGTGGGGATTGGGCCTGAGCATATAGATAGATAGATAGATATACTTATATTTATCTATTAACTTTCTTTACCTTACTATCTTACTTAAATTATATCAGCTCTCGTTATTTCTGCAGCTTAAGAACATAAATAAAAGGAGATAAACTGATTGATTGATACAATATGGGAGGATGGATAGATAGACAAGTATTAAATATATATTGGGATGGAAAGACAAACCGAAAAATATATCGTCCTATCTTTCACTGTTTGTTTTGTTTTGTTGTGTGTTCATACAATAGCTTTCACTTTAACTATCACATTCTTACAATCTTATCTCAAACTTCACACGCCTTTCCTCGAGCCAACAGCCAAACTAATAAATATTTCTACAAACTCTTCGAAAGAATCTGCCTATCTCATTCTCCAAGCCATTCAATGCATTCTTTCAGGGAGGTGTTCTGCCTTTTTTTAACAAAATATAAGATACGTTTAGTTAGAGAAAATAGATAGATTGATAAAGGGGCGATGCATTGAGGGATGGGTGGAGAGAGAGAGAGAGAGAGGAGAGAGAGAGAGAGAGAGAGAGGTCGATAGATAGAGTGATTGGTTGATTGATTGATTGATAGAGAGAGAGATAGAGAGGGAGAGAGATATTGATAAAGATACAAATAAATCGATAGAGAAATTGAATGTAAAACGCTTATTATTTTATCATCTTTCATATCCTTACTATCATATCTTGTCTTCCATATATTTACTCTCATACCTCATCCTTCATATCTCTCCTCATACCAAGTGCCAAAACAACAAACATATATCTACAGACTCCTCGAACTAAATCTGCCTATCTCATTCCCCAACCAAGCCATCCAGTGCATTCTTTCCTCGGGGTTTTCTGATTTTGATTTTAGCTAGACAGGGAAATAGATGATGGATAGATGGATAGATAGATAGATAGATAGATAGATGGATGGATGGATGGATAGATAGAGAGATGGAGGTATTAATAGATAGATGGGTATATTGAAGGATGGATGGGTGGATATATAGTCTATAGATTGCTAGATAGATAGATAGATTGATAGGTATATAGATAGATAGATTGATAGATAGATAGATGGATGGATAGAAATACAGGCAGAAGGATGGATGATTGGATATATAGATAGATTGCTAGATAGATAGATGGATAGAAATACAGACAGAAGGATGGATGGGTAGATATATAGATAGATTGCCAGATAGATAGATAGATAGATAGATAGATAGATATATAGAAAGAAATACAGAGCTTATCTGACTTTGCTTGGCCTGGCGAGGGAGATAGATGGATGGATGGATGGATGGAGGAAGGGAGGGATAGAATAATTGGTCGATAAACAGATAGATGGATAAGTAAATATATAGATAGACTGATAGAGGAGTGGATTGTTGGATAGATTGAGGGATAAAACGAAAGCAGAATATAGATATGAGAGAGAGAGAGAGAGAGAGAGAGAGAGAGTACGGTACAATGTAAGTGAAGCAATAATGGCTGTAGGTGTGAGGTATGACCCTAGTATAACAAATGGTGTGTATGTGTGAGGGACCTAGAACAATGAGAGAGAGAGAGAGTATGGTACAATGTGAGTGAAGCAATAATGGCTGTAGGTGTGAGGTATGACCCTAGTATAACAAATGGTGTGTATGTGTGAGGGACCTAGAACAATGAGAGAGAGAGAGAGAGAGAGAGAGAGTATGGTACAATGTGAGTGAAGCAATAATGGCTGTAGGTGTGAGGTATGACCCTAGTATAACAAATGGTGTGTATGTGTGAGGGACCTAGAACAATGAGAGAGAGAGAGAGAGAGAGTATGGTACAACGTGAGTGAAGAAATAATGGCTGTAGGTGTGAGGTATGACCCTAGTATAACAAATGGTGTGTATGTGTGAGGGACCTAAAACAATGAGAGAGAGAGAGAGAGTATGGTACAATGTGAGTGAAGCAATAATGGCTGTAGGTGTGAGGTATGACCCTAGTATAACAAATGGTGTGTATGTGTGAGGGACCTAAAACAATGAGAGAGAGAGAGAGAGAGAGAGTATGGTACAATGTGAGTGAAGCAATAATGGCTGTAGGTGTGAGGTATGACCCTAGTATAACAAATGGTGTGTATGTGTGAGGGGCCTAGAACAATGAGAGAGAGAGAGAGAGAGAGTATGGTACACTTGATGAAGCCATGGCTGTAGGTGTGAGGTTACCCTAGTATAACAAATGGTGTGTATGTGTGAGGGACCTAAAACAATGAGAGAGAGAGAGAGAGAGAGAGAGAGAGAGAGAGAGAGAGAGAGAGAGAGAGAGAGAGTACGGTACAATGTGAGTGAAGCAATAATGGCTGTAGGTGTGAGGTATGACCCTAGTATAACAAATGGTGTGTATGTGTGAGGGGCCTAGAACAATGAGAGAGAGAGAGAGAGAGTATGGTACAATGTGAGTGAAGCAATAATGGCTGTAGGTGTGAGGTATGACCCTAGTATAACAAATGGTGTATGTGTGAGGGGCCTAGAACAATGAGAGAGAGAGAGATAGAGAGAGAGAGTATGGTACATTTTAGTGAAGCAATAATGGCTGTAGGTGTGAGGTATACCCTAGTATAACAAATGTTGTGTATGTGTGAGGGACCTAAACAATGAGAGAGAAGAGAGAGTTATGGTACCATGTGAGTGAAGCAATATGGCTGTAGTGTGAGGTCTGACCCTAGTATACATTTGTGTATGTGTGAGGACCTAAAACCTGAGAAGCGAGAGATAGAGATAGAGGAGAGAGAGAGAGAGAGAGAGAGAGAGAAAGAGAGAGGAGGAGAGTATGGTATCAATGTGAGTGAAAGCAATAAGGCTGTACATGGGGTGAGGTATGAACTAGTATAACAACTGGTGTGTAGTGTGAGGGACCCTACACACAATGAGAGGGAGAGAGGGAGAGAGCAGAGAGCTAGAGAGAGAGATGAGAGGACGAGAGTAGAAGAGAGAGGGTAATGGTACAATGTGAGTGAAGCATATAATGGCTGTAGGTGTGAGGTATGACCCTAGTTCGAACCAAATGGATGTGTATGTGTGAATGGACCTAAAACAATGAGAGAGATGGATGGATGGTAGGAGAGAGAGAGAGAGTAGGGTACAATGTGATGTGAAGCAATAATGGCTGTAGGTGTGAGGTATGGACCCTAGTCTAATAACAAATGGGTGTGTATGTGTGAGGGGCCTAGAACAATGAGAGAGCGAGATAGGAAGATAGAGATATAGAGTAAAGAGAGAGGAGAGAGATAGATAGTAGAGTACGGTCCAATGTGAGGAAGCAATAAGGGCTGTAGGGTGAGTTATGACCCTAGTAGACAAATGGGAGGTATGGGTTGAGAGGGGCCTCGAACAATTTGAGACGGGCCCCCGAGAGAGGAGACGAGAGTATGTACAATGTGAGTGAAGCAATAATGGCTGTAGCTGGTGTGAGGTATGACACTAGTATAACAAATTGTGGTTGTATTGGGTGAGGGATAGAACAATGAGAGAGAGAGTAGAGATAGTATGGTACAAGGTGAGTGAAGCAATAATGGCTGTCTGGAGGTGTGAGGTATACCCTAGTATAACAAATGGTGGTGTATGTGTGGGGGGCCGCTATAACACTGAGGAAGAGGAGAGAGAGAGAGAGAGAGAGTATGGTACAATGTGATGTGGCAATAAAGCAATAGGCTGTAGTAGGTGAGGTATTGACCCTAGATAGAAACAAATGGTGTTATGTTAGGGGACCTAGAACAATGAAGAAAGAGAGAGGAGAGAGAGTAGAGAGGATGGTAACAATGTGATGAAGGCACTGGCTGTAGGTGTGAGGTATGCACCCTAGTATAATCAAATGGTGTGTAATGTGTGAGTGGCCAGGAACAATGAGAGATAGAGAGAGAGAGAGAGAGGTAATGGTACCAATGTGAGTGAAAGCAATATTGGCTGTAGGTGTCAGGTATGACCCTAGTATAACACAGGTGTGTATGTGTGAGGGACCTAAAACACGAGATGAGCGAGCGGAGAAGAGAGAGTAACAAATGGAGTACAAAGGAAATCAAGTCAAACAACAGATCTAGTGACCCTTCTCGTAGGTTGCTTGTCCCCAGAAACACTGATGGATCCAAGTGTCCAAACAGTGGTTTAAGAGTGGGTAAGGGACACATTGGCAAGGGAATTACTGCCCTGGAAACTAATTAGTCCGTGGCAGGAGTAGGAAGTTAGTAGGGGACAGATGGGTTTAGTAACGGAGGGGGGAGATAATAATAAAGTTATTCATGTACACAAACGACAGTTCAGTCGGCGGGTTTTGATGCGAGATATTTGTCTAGGCGGAGGTTTAAATGAATCACACGGTGATGCAGTCTATACCCGTTTCGTGGAAGCCCATTCCACAAGGTTTGACAACTCGATTGAAGAAGAAAGAAAATTCTTAGATTCGTGTGAGTTAAAAGAGTTACCCATAATTTTGCAACCGTTTCCCCGCGTTGTAATGAGATTGGTCGATAGTGAAAGTACCTTATCTACAGTTCCATAGTGTCGATGACTTTGATGATTTTGAACACTGAATTAAGTCAACCTCTTAATCTGTCGCTGGGTTAAAGGAAATAGATTTAAAAAAATTCTCTAAGACCCTCTTTGTATGGTTTGTTCTTTAGGCTAGGTATCAGTTTGGTAAACTCTACGTTGAACTCGTTACTAGCTTGTTTATAGCTTTTTGGTAATAAGGGCACCAGGATTGAAAGCAGTATTCCAGAAGAGGTGCGGACTAATGAATTGTAAAGGGTTTAGGATAACTTCTTTGATTATGCTCAAATGACCTTGCACTATAAAGCCTAATATTGTTTGTTTGCCTTCCTTAACAAACTTCTGAAACATTGTTGACTCGGTTTTATGTTACTCGATATGGTTTACTCCCAGATCGGTTTCTCTGTTTAACATTCTTAAGCTGAGTGCCCATTCATCGAATATTTTTGCGTTCTCATTTAGGTATCCGATATGTAGTACTTTACATTTATCCGCATTGAAAACTCATTTGCCAAATTGGGGGCCAACATGATAATTTATCGTAGATTGTGTTGCATAGCGTCAACTTGTTCTTTTGAGGGAGTACGCGATTTGCAATTTTTGTATCGTTCAGCAAATTTTGAGATTGGTATCAGGTGAGACCTCATCTATGGTCGTTGATGTAAATTAGAAAGAGAATTGGTCCTTACGTACCGGATCCCTGGGGGTACCCCCGCTACTTACATTGGTCCATTTTGGATGCCTTATAACCGTTTATGACTAACTCTTTTGCTTGCTGTCGCTGATGCCAATTTCTATCCATTGCACTACACACCGTCTTGTATTCGCATGCGCTTTTAGTTTTAGCAGTAAACGTTTGTGGGGAACTTTGTCAAAGGCCCTTTTGAAAATCAAGGTATATAATAGTCTACAGCTTTAACTCTCATCGTAGAGGTTGAGGATATCGTGGAGAAGTCTAAGAGGTGTGTTAAACAGGGAACGTTTTTTTACGACAGCCGTGTTGAGTATCTTTAAGTAATGTTATTTTCCTCTAAGTGATTTACGAGTTCTGTCCGCGTAGGACCTTTCCTAAGCATTTTACATACAAACTGAAGTTAAGCTAATTGGACGATAGTTACTGGGTAGGGATTTGCTGCCTTTTTTTTGAATATCGGTGTTACGTGGCTAGGCTTCCACACTGATCGGGCATAGTTCCAGACTGCAACGGATTTAGTGAATAGTAATGTCAGTGGTTTAGAAGAGCTTCATCATTAGCGTTCCTTTAGAACTAGAGGCGAGATTGTATCAGGTCCAGGCGTTTTATGTTACCTTTTGAGTTTATCTAAACAATTCAATGACTTCTCTCTCTGTAACGGTGTTATTACTTGAAACATCTGAATTATCAATCTGAATCGGCGATGGTGTAAGGATATCACTGAAGGGTCTGTCTGTTGTAAAAACTGATGCAAAGAAGGTATTGAGGGCATTACTTCTTTGTTTCTTCGTCTTTGGTGTATTTCCTCCATTTTCATCGACTAACGGTCCAACAGTTGAAGTAACGACTTTTTTTTTTCTTTCTGATATAAAACTATAGAATTCTGTTCGGGTGTGTTGTTATTACTTTGATTCGCAATATGTAATCTAACGGTCTTTTTACTTTGCTTAATTAACTTTTTGGCTCTTGCGTCCGTAGCTTTCTACAAATTTCAGCCGTTCTTCGTCACTTTTGTGAGGATTTTAATCTTATTTCCCAGTAGCAAATTTTTTAGCCAACGCAGGCAGTTTGAAATATCTTTATTCCACCATTTGGGCTATTATTATGGCCTGGACGCCGAGGTTTCGAGTTGGTATGCAGTCTTGCACAATGCTTTTAGGTAAGTTGCTTCGAATAACCTTCCAAGAGGTATTTATGTCGTTTATTGTGAATTAAAAAGCGCCAGTCAGTTTCTTTAAACATAGCTCTAAGTTTATGGGAGTTTGCTTTCTTGAAATTAGGGGACTTTTTCGATGCTACTATTTGGTTCGTTACTAAGTAAACTTTAAAGTGAAAGTTATCGTTACGATGGTCGCTGGTTACTGAATTCATCACCAACAGTTCAAATTCCTCTATTAATTCTTCTTTTGTTGCAAGTACAATGTCAAGAACGTTATTACCACGGGTACGGCGTTCCAACAAATTGATAAAGCGAACTCTCTTGCAAGTTCGTATACAAGTCATGGTCCGGAGTGTGAAGTAAGAGTATCGCCCCACTTGGTCACAGGTAAATTAAAGTCACCAAAAATTACGGTATCTTGTGAGTTACTTACATCTGCAATTTGTTCGTAAAATTTCTCGGTCAGTTGGTTTTTTTTTTTTGGGTCACTGATTGAGCTGGAGTCTGTATAATTTAATGCAAGTAATTTTTTATTTTGGTACCTTTATTTATTCTTTATTAGCACAACAAGATGCGTCGACGTTCACAACTTTGAGGTTTTGAACAAGATGGGTAGGGTTTAAGACTTTCTTTGATATAAAGTAAAACGCCACCCTCCCATTTTCGATTTATTCGGCTTTTCCTCAAACATTACATAACCGGGAAGTGAATACTCTGCTAAAAAAGTCTCTATCTTCTGTATTGAGTCCAAGATTCTGTTATGCCAATCACATCATAATTTTCTGTAAACACTAGCTCCTCTAAATCTGAAAATTTATTGCGTATGCTACGAGCGTTTGCATAGACAACCTTTAAACTGTTATTTTAGAACTCACGGAACGCTCTTTTAATAATATTTTTGGTTCTTGTCGGATCTACATTTATGTTCATTGGCTTGCCTCGGTCCTCGTCTGGTACTTCGGTCCTTATCGCTGGTGGTCCTCGGGTGCCTCTGTTTTTTTCATTGGCGTTGGATGATTTATGGTCACTGCTCGCGCTTCTTCTCGGATGGCGTTTTTTGATCCATGGCGGACGGACTGCCTTCGTGTAGGAGGACGACCCCATGCGTGCTTGAACCCACAGGGTTTTAGTATGATGCCATCCTTGCGGAACAGAGTGAGGCTGGTTGTAGAAGTTTTCCCAGAGG
>CM064521.1:11563654-11578654 GCA_032716605.1 Paralithodes platypus
GCTACTGAACGATTATACTTTTTAAAGGCTCCGATTAACACTTCGATCTCACTTAACCCTTTTAACAACCACAGATCCTTCTTAAACTGCACAAAATCGTCTTAATGTAAGTAGGACAAAATAAATAAACAGACGTCGTCGGTGCAGAATGGGTTTACCATTTTTAGTACAACAGATCCTTCTTAAACTGCACAAAATCGTCTAAATAATAACTAGAATAAAATAATAAAGGCGTCGTTTGTGCATAAGGGTTTAAGCTCCGTCTGGCCCCAACTCACGAACGCACTTACATTCCAAATGATTGACGTTTATAGAAGTTTAAAGGGAGATTGTCACATCAGGGTTCTTTTCTGGACCCCCTACTCCTTCATGCTTAGCCCCATTAGTTTAAAAGTTTGAAGACGTTGGACCCATTAGTTTGGAGAGAGAGAGAGAGAGATGTACATAGATTTACATAGATTTACATAGATACACTGGCCACACAGATCTTACGATCCCTGAAAGGTGGCCAAGACTTAATCGTAGTAGAGATAACAATCCTAAAATAAAGTGGAAGTAAAGGATAGCAAAGAGTGAGTGTATGAGAGAGTGAGAGTGTATGAGAGAGTGTGTGAGTGTATGAAAGAGAGAGTGAGAGTGTATGAGAGAGAGAGTGAGTGTGTATGAGAGAGAGTGAGAGTGAGAGTGTATGAGAGAGACTGAGAGTGTATGAGAGAGTGAGAGTGAGAGTATGTGAGAGTGGGTAAGTAAGAGTAAGAGAGAGCGTGAGAGTAATCCACCAATCAGCTGGAAGGCAAGACGGAGGGGTATTTCCAGGCATAATACTATAATGTAGGGAGAGTGAGGAGCAGGCGGGGAGTAGGGAGAGAAACTTACAAGGAATAGTTAGTATCTCAAGAGTCCTTGCGGTCCATTCCGAGGAGATACTAGAAGTGGAAGGAGAGAGACTGTTTAGTGTACTATATTCATTACAGAGTGTGCAATATACTATCTATTCTCTTCTTGAACTGCTTTACTGAAGAACTGTTTACAACTTCGGAGGGAAGTTTGTTCCTGATAGAACAGATCTTATATGTAACAAATTTCCACAGATTACTAGTGCTGAACCATTTCAATTCTAATTCCAGCATGGTTTCCCGTGTTGTATTCATATTGAGGCTAAGCATTTTGATATAATCCACATTGTCAAACCCATTATGAGCTGACCTCGTAAGCTGTGTGTCTCCAACGGGAAGAGATCAAGAGGTCTCAACCGGTCCACATAGCTCATTCTTCTAAGCGATGGAATAAGCTTTGTAGCCCTAGCTTGTACTCTTTCTAGTCGCTCTATATCTTTCCTGAGTGCTGGAGACCAGAATTGAACAGCATACTCCATAGAGAGGGCCGTATCATAGCTGTTGTATAGTGTCGACTATTTCCTTATTCTCTAGCTTAAATGCCCATAATTTCGAAGCTTTTCTCTTCTCTACTTCAATGCACTGGCTAGGAAAACTTTAGGTCACTGCGAATCAAATCACCCAAATCCCTTTTCAAAGTCAGTCACTTTCCGAGGCATTCCCAATAGTGAATAGCCCTGAATTGGCCTTTGCCTTGAACCGATCTCCTTCCTTGCACTTTTCCAAGTTTCGCGTCAGCTGCCATGTCTCTGACCATTCACCCAGTTCTGTTGGTTTGAGGTCCAGTGGTCCTGAGCTGTTCAAACACCGTTGTGGGGTCTTCACATTCTTCCAAGCTTCATGTCATCTGCCAAACGTGTAGATCACACTCAACAGACCAATAATGCCATGTCATTGACATATACAGTATGATACCCGAATTGGGCCCAGGACATATTCCCTGTGGACCTCCATAAGTGACTGAAGTCCACTCAGACAAACAACCATCGATTACCACGCGTTGTTGTCCTACCTGTTACGGCTACTTTCTACCAACTTGTGCCCTCTGCATTGTACCTAGCGCATTCACTTTTGTACATTAGTCCCCTGCACTGAGGGCACTTTGAAAGTCTCTCTCTCTCTCTCTCCTCTCTCTCTCATCTCTTCTCATCCTCCGCTCTCTCTCTCTCCGCCTCTCCAAGGACATTGTAAGACTCGAGTCAGTACACAGCGTAGAGCGCGCTAAGATGATACCCTCTTAATGAATAAACCATATGACGAAAGACTTAAACGATTGAACCTTTTGCCTCATTAAAAACGAGGAGGTTGAGGGTCACTTTATTGAGTGCTTTAAGAATACGAAAGGTTTTCGACAAAGTCGATGTAAATGCACTATTCACATTAAACAATACTATCAACTCGCGGAAATGGAATGAAAGTCAAACCCAAATGGCAAACCTAGGATGTCACAAGAGTTTATCCCTACAGTGTGGCGACAGAGTGGAATAAACTACCATCTAGAGTGGTGGAGAGCGACACAATAAACCTTTCACGGGAAGGCTTGACCTCTAAAACCAAAAAAAAAAATCTGCAGAGTTCTGTGGTGATATGAAAAAAATAAAAAAAAAATCAAAAAAATATGTATGTGTATGTGTGTGCACTGTACGTATGTGTATATTATATACTGTATATATAAAGTTTATGTGTGTATGTATGTATTGTATATTGGTGTGTGTGTGTGTATGTGTGTATATGTATTGTCTAGCTATCTAGCTATTGCCTGTGACCGCCGTTATCCCCGAAGGGGTGGCCACGCAACGAACCGCCCCCCTGCACCTCTGTACCCCAGTCAGTCGAAACGGCCCACCCCCTCCCACCCCCAACCAGCACCACCTTCGTTCATGTACGTTCCATCCCTACTTCCTTCAACTCATATTCAGGTTCTACCTCCTCCCCCTCTGTCCCTTCCACCCCACCTCGCTCTCATAACAGCCTTCTTTAGTCATTCTCTCGATTTCCATACGTTCCATATGGCCGAACCATCTCAAGTTTGTTCCTATTTTTTTCCCCCCCCACACTATTCCAGGCAACATCTACCTCCACACCCACACCTCCTTTTTACCTTCCTCATTAGTCTGTCTATCCCTCCATGTACACTCCAGCACGCACACCTTAAGTAGTTCATTTTCCACTGCTCTCACTCTTGGCTCTGAGTCTCTCAACCAACTGGTCCATGCTTCCGCTTCCCCGTAAAGTCAGTGTCGGGATTACCACACTGTCATGCAAGGAACGGGCTTCACTTCCATAACTTGCACCACCCTATTTCTTGTTACCTTTGCTTTTAGCGTTCCTACAACCCTCTTCCCCTGTTGGATGACCCTCCCCGCCACTGTTCTTCATTCCATAGTCCCATCCTTACTCAACACAACCTGCCCAGATACTTAAAAGAGTTGACGATCTCCCTAGCCTGACCGCTTCAGCTTCACCCTCACACTCGTGACTTCACCCCTTTCGAAGACCATAACCTTGCTCTTCCCCGATTTACCTTCAATTCCGTTTTTTCGCACCCTGTTCCAAACTCATTTACCAGACTCCAACTCCCATTCATAATCACTCATCAGAACTGTATCATCCGCAAACAGCAGTATAGGTAGCTTCCACTCAATTCCCTCCCTTTTCAGCTATACACCAACATCCACTGCTCTTGATAGTATTTCTTTCATAACTCCATCCATATATACAGTAAACAACCACGGGACATCACACACCCCTGTTTCAAACCAACATTCAGGTCAAAGAACTCGCTCTGCTCACTCTCCACACGACTGACGCCTTTACACCCTCATACATGCTCTTCACTGCTTTCAGCAACTTGCCCTCTACTCCGTATATCGTAATTACTTTCCACAAACCTTCTCTATCCACTCTGTCATAGGCCTTCTCCAAGTCCATAATGGCAACATACACCTTTTGTTTCTTCTCCAGATACTTCTCCACAACACAATTCAGGGTAAAAATCTGATCTACACATCCTCTTCCCTTCCTAAAACCTCCCTGCTCGTCGCCTATCCATTTCTCCGTTCTCACTCTCACTCTCTCAATCACTACCCTACTGTATACCTTCCCTACTACGCTTAGAAGACATATTCCTCGGTGGTTACCACACTCCTCTTTCCCCTTTGCCCTTATATAGGGGGACTATTATGCCAGTCTTCCAGTCATCGGGTGCACTCCCCTTCTCCCATGCTAGTTTGCACATTTTTCATACCCATTCTATCACTATCTCACCACCATACCTCAACATTTCCCCACACTCCATCTGTTCCTGGTGCTTTCCCCAACTTCACTCTTTTCATGGCTTCCCACACTTCTGACCTCCTGATTCCCAACTCCCTATGTACTGTGTATTCTTGTATATATATATATATATATACACTTATATATATATATATATATAATATATTTATATAGACTATGCCATTATACCCTATATTGTGTCATGCGCTTGCTATAAGGACCTTGAGGTATGTGTGGTCTGTGTATCTATGTAGCTCTATGTAGCTCTCTCTCTAACGATTACTAAGATTCTCATAAAACTTTTGACAAAGTGTTCCATCGTTGCTTAATGTTCTAAATTAATTGCAGTGGGCCTTTGTACACAGGTAATAAATTGGATGGAAATTTGGCTAACAGGTAGATAGCAGCTTATTATTATTAGTGGTGTGTGTGTGTGTGTTTGTGTGTTATTTTAACTTTATTTTCATATTTTTATTTTTTATTTACTCCTATCACTGCTGGTATATTAAAGAAATCATTCCTTTCCTCTATATTGTTTATCAAATATTTCTCCAAATCGATCTTGGCCTGTTGAATCCGAAATGTGTGGAGTCAGCTGTATAAAACCCTGTTGTGTACCGTGGAATATGAGTCCTATGACTTGATATGGAATTACAATTTCGTTCAGGTAGGTGTGTGTGTGTGTGTGTATGTTTCATGTTTCAATATGCTTTGCATGTTTTGGTTCTAAAAGAAGGCTTCGGCGTCTCTCACACACTCTCTCTCTCTCTCTCTCTCTCTTTTCACCGTTACAGAGAGAGAAGTATTGAATTGTTTAGATAAACTCAAGGTAAATAAAACGCCTGGACCTGATACAATCTCGCCTAGAGTTCTAAAGGAAGCTAAGGATGAGCTCTCCAAACCACTGACATTACTATTCAATAAATCCTTGCAGTCTGGAACTATGCCTGATCAGTGGAAGATAGCCAACGTAACACCGTAACACCGATATTCAAAAAAGGCCGCAAATCCCTACCCAGTAACTATCGTCCAATTAGCTTAACCTCAGTTGTATGTAAAATGCTAGAAACGGTCATAAGAGACAGACTCGTAAATCACTTAGAGGAAAATAACATACTTTAAAGATACTCAACACGGCTTTCGTAAAAAAGTTCCTGTTTAACAAACCTCTTAGACTTCTTCCACGATATCCTCAACCTCTACGATGAGAGTAAAGCTGTAGATATTATATACCTGATTTTCAAAAGGCCTTTGACAAAGTTCCCCACAAACGTTTACTGCTAAAACTAAAAGCGCATGGAATACAAGACGGTGTGTTGAAATGGATAGAAAATTGGCGCAGCGACAGAAAGCAAAGAGTAGTCATAAACGGTAAGGCATCTAAATGGACCAATGTAAGTAGCGGGGTACCCCAGGGATCGGTACTAGGACCAATTCTCTTTCTAATTTACATCAACGACATAGATGAGGGTCTCACCTGTACAATCTCAAAATTTGCTGACGATACAAAAATTGCAAATAGCGTACTCTCAAAAGAACAAGTTGACGATATGCAACACAATCTAGATTAATTGTCACATTGTGGGCCCAAATTTGGCAAATGAGTTTCAATGCGGATAAATGTAAAGTACTACATATCGGATACCTAAATGAGAAAGCAAACTATTCGATGAATGGCACTCAGCTTAAGAATGTAAACAGAGAAACCGATCTGGGAGTAACAATATCGAGTAACCTAAAACCGAGTCAACAATGTTCAGAAGTTGTTAAGAAGGCAAACAAAATAATTGGCTTTATAGGCAGGTCATTTGAGCATAAATCCAAAGACGTTATCCTAACCCTTTACAATTCCTTAGTCCGCCCTCTTCTGGAATACTGCGTTCAATGCTGGTGCCCTTATTACCAAAAAGACATAAACAAGCTAGAACGAGTTCAACGTAGAGTTACCAAAATGATACCTAGCCTAAAGAACAAACCATACGAAGAGCGTCTTAGAGAATTAAATCTATTTCCTTTAACCCAGCGCAGATTAAGAGGTGACTTAATTCAGGTGTTCAAAATCATCAAAGGCATCGACAATATGAACTGTAGTAAGTACTTCACTATCGACCAATCTAATTACACGTGGGGAAACGGTTGCAAAATTATTGGTAAATCTTTTAACTCACATGAATCTAAGAATTTCTTCTTCAATCGAGTTGTCAACTTGTGGAATGGGCTTCCCCGAGACGTTATAGACTGTAGCACCGTTGATTAATTTAAACTCCGCCTAGACAAATATCTCGCATCAAACCCGCGACTGACTGCGTTTGTAAATGAATAACTTTATTGTATCCTCCCCTCAGTTACTAACCCATATGTCTCTTACTAACTTCCTAGTCCTGCCACGGACATTAGTTCCAGGGCAGTTGTTCCCTTTCCAATGTTCCCTTACCCACTCTAAACCACTGTTTGGACACTTGATCTTCAGTGTTTTGGAGGACAAGCAGCCTAGAAGGGTCACTATATCTGTTGTTGCTTGATTTCCTTTGTACTCCTTTGTACTTTGTACTCTCTCTCTCTCACACTCACTCACTCTCGCTCTCACACTCACTCTCTCTCTCTCTCTCTCTCTCTCTCTCATTATATGTCACTGTTGAAGTATATGGTAATTATTCGTTCACCAGTCATTTCAAGGCCGGCCCCCCTTCTCGATACCAAGGGGTCTGTGTGGTCTGGGTATCTATGTAACGCTATGTAACTCCTAATACCATCCCCCGCCCACCCGATACATAAACATAAAACCTCTTCCAAAATGTTCGTCCGTATTAGAGCTGATACTTAGGAAACTTTTGGACACTTTAATTATTATATAAAACCCCTGAAACACCACCATTTATTTATTTTATTTTTTTGTTTTCCATTGTTTCATGTAGAGATGGGCATAAGTACTATAAAATGTATTAAAATGCTAAATACCGGCCAGAAATGTACCTAAATACCAGATGCGTTACTGTAAACATAGATGTAAATTTATACTAAATGCAATACTGTAGGATTATATCTAAATATAATTCATATACATTCTAAATACATTATTACCTTGCTCACCTCTGGAGGCGTGGAGCGCATGCAAGATATTGTTTTTACTTGTATCCGTGCTTTAGTGTGTGCATGAATATGTATTAGCAAAATATCTTAAGAAAAAATGAATGGGTTTTGAATAATATTGGTCACTTCATTCGTTTGGTACCCGAGTAGATCCCATTAACTTTTGGGCTCTTTGCATAAGGCCCTCGCCCCAACTGCCCTCTTTTTGGATACCTCCCTGGTCCCCACTCCTTGCTTTTTAGATATTTTTCCTCTTCCTCTCCAAATATGACCATGATAATAGTTTGTTAGATATTTTTCAACAATCAAGGTAGCCTACAATGTTTTGGTTACCCAATGATTCCACTTACAATTATGTTAGATGATTGTATGACCTTGATACGCCTTGACCCCATATGCTGATACGACATTATATAATTTTAAGCATATGCATGGAATAACAATAGTCGATGACTACTTTCCTTTACTCAATATACACAGGTCTACCTGAGGGGTGACCTGTGGGGCAATGGTAACGTGCTCATCTCACAATCGATAGGTCTAAGTTCGTTTCCCGGACAGGTCGAGATGAATGGGCAGTCTCTTTAAACCCCTTGTCTCTGTTGTATTTTATATATTATTTTTGTTTCCTATGTGGATGAGGACGACAAAAGTCAAAACTGCCTGTGACGAGTGGCTCCCCCAGAGTTGAAAGAGTGACAGGGCCAAAATCAAGGAATGTTCGAGCCAAAATGTCTGGACACATGAAGTTTGAAGCAATTTAAGTCATAGGATGAGGGAAAGATAGATTCAGGGAAAGAGTTCCAGAGCTCAGTTGTTGAATAGAAGAAAGATTGGTAGTATCGTTTCAATCTTGAGTTGAAGAGTTGCACAGAGTTGGGGTGGGATTGTGTTGCAAAACGGGTACTACATACCCTATTTAGAGGAGGTATACACTGAGAGAGCTCTGAGGAACACTGATTATTGTAATAGTGATAGAATAGTGAGAGAGATGCAACATTGCGGTAGAGAGAGAGAGAGATTGCAGAGAATCTGTGAGTTGACGGGAGTTAATGAGACGAAAGGCTTTCCTTTCTACTTTTTTCTAGAAGTGCTCTGTAAGAGGATCCTCCCCACACATGTGAACAAATACTCAATACATGGACGCACTGTGCCCCTGCACAGAGCAAGAAGCTTTGCAGGGGTAAAGAACCCCTTGAGGCGGTTAAGCACACCCAGCTTCTGGGAAGCCGTTTTAGCAGTATGCAGGAACCTGGAGTTTGTGTACATTTAGTAACGTCCCATCCGGGGAAGTAAACTGTGGTAACCTGGATAATATGCAGTATATATCACATATTTACAGTTCTTAGTATATATAAGATTACACACATTCCAATCTGTAAACCTATAAAGCCTAGTTCTGAAGCATTTGGGTTCGTATTGTATTGTCTCGGTTGCGTTCGATACTGAGTCAAATGTGTGTGTCGCCATTTATGCTCTTGACTGTACACGATCCATAAGTTAGTCTGGAACATCTATAGAAGCTTCCGGATGATTCCTCAACAATTAATCGTCAGCATATAACTGGTACCAATAGAAGCCAGGCCTGCATTCACAAGATAGAGCATCAAACACCATGATGAATATTTCGCGAGCTCACATTTACTGCAATTTCACTCATCTCATCATTGATTATCATGGCTTCTCCTGATCCCTGCTTCATTATCATGACTATAACCATTCATTCGTCAAGAAATGTGTAGTTCAAATACCAATCATTCCAAGAAAATGCACACTCAACTAGAAATGACGATGACAGTGTGATAACGTTGTTGTACTTGATATAAGCCCTCCGAATGGCAAGTGAAAATTATATCATAGTCGCTCAAATATATAATTATAATGGAAATGTCATGAGTATGTTCTCCATGCACAATGTGTTGAGAGTTACTTGGAAATGCTCAACGTGTTTATTTTATTTTATTTTTATTTTATTTATGTTTTTCAAATTTATTTTAAAATGTGTATTTATAAATACAAAATACATTCTCAAAATGTATTGAGATACAGCAGTTAAATACAATGGAACAGCATTATTTGTAAATACAGTATTTAGATACATTATGTATTTAAATATATATGTAAGTATATATTGAGTACATAATTAACTATTTATTTAATACATTACCGTCCATTTCTGGTCATACGAAAACTATTTATTTAATAAAATGTATGAAATATATGAATGAAAGCGTGCCGTAAAATTATAGTTTATAATATCATCAGTAAAGTCTGTATTAGTTTTATAATATAAAATTATGAATGTGAAATCATAAATCTATAACCGAAATATATCTGTACGAATTAGGTTCATACATTTCATCAGAAAAGACATTATGGGTCCTGCAATATAGACATTATGGGTCCTGCAATATATACATTATGGGTCCTGCAATATATACATTATGGGTCCTGCAATATATACATTATGGGTCCTGCAATATATACATTATGGTCCTGCAATATATACATTATGGGTCCTGCAATATATACATTATGGGTCCTGCAATATATACATTATGGGTCCTGCAATATATACATTATGGGTCCTGCAATATATACATTATGGGTCCTGCAATATAGACATTATGGGTCTTGCAATATAGACATTATGGGTCCTGCAATATATACATTATGGGTCCTGCAATATATACATTATGGGTCCTGCAATATATGCATTATGGGTCCTGCAATATATACATTATGGGTCCTGCAATATAGACATTATGGGTCCTGCAATATAGACATTATGGGTCCTGCAATATATACATTATGGGTCCTGCAATATAGACATTATGGGTCCTGCAATATAGACATTATGGGTCCTGCAATATAGACATTATGGGTCCTGCAATATAGACATTATGGGTCCTGCAATATAGACATTATGGGTCCTGCAATATAGACATTATGGGTCCTGCAATATAGACATTATGGGTCCTGCAATATATACATTATGGGTCCTGCAATATAGACATTATGGGTCCTGTAATATAGACATTATGGGTCCTGCAATATAGACATTATGGGTCCTGCAATATATACATTATGGGTCCTGCAATATAGACATTATGGGTCCTGCAATATATACATTATGGGTCCTGCAATATAGACATTATGGGTCCTGCAATATAGACATTATGGGTCCTGCAATATAGGCATTATGGGTCCTGCAATATAGACATTATGGGTCCTGCAATATATACATTATGGGTCCTGCAATATAGACATTATGGGTCCTGCAATATAGACATTATGGGTCCTGCAATATATACATTATGGGTCCTGCAACATATACATTATGGGTCCTGCAATATAGACATTATGGGTCCTGCAATATAGACATTATGGGTCCTGCAATATACATTATGGGTCCTGCAATATAGACATTATGGTTCCTGCAATATAGACATTATGGGTCCTGCAATATAGACATTATGGGTCCTGCAATGTATACATTATGGGTCCTGCAATATAGACATTATGGGTCCTGCAATATAGACATTATGGGTCCTGCAATATATACATTATGGGTCCTGCAATATATACATTATGGGTCCTGCAATATAGACATTATGGGTCCTGCAATATAGACATTATGGGTCCTGCAATATATACATTATGGGTCCTGCAATATATACATTATGGGTCCTGCAATATATACATTATGGTCCTGCAATATAGACATTATGGGTCCTGCAATATATACATTATGGGTCCTGCAATATATACATTATGGGTCCTGCAATATAGACATTATGGGTCCTGCAATATAGACATTATGGGCCCTGCAATATAGACATTATGGGTCCTGCAATATATACATTATGGGTCCTGCAATATAGACATTATGGGTCCTGTAATATAGACATTATGGGTCCTGCAATATAGACATTATAGGTCCTGCAATATAGACATTATGGGTCCTGCAATATAGACATTATGGGTCCTGCAATATAGACATTATGGGTCCTGCAATATAGACATTATGGGTCCTGCAATATAGACATTATGGGTCCTGCAATATAGACATTATGGGTCCTGCAATATAGACATTATGGGTCCTGCAATATAGACATTATGGGTCCTGCAATATAGACATTATGGGTCCTGCAATATATACATTATGGGTCCTGCAATATATACATTATGGGTCCTGCAATATAGACATTATGGGTCCTGCAATATAGACATTATGGGTCCTGCAATGTATACATTATGGGTCCTGCAATATAGACATTATGGGTCCTGCAATATATACATTATGGGTCCTGCAATATATACATTATGGGTCCTGCAATATATACATTATGGGTCCTGCAATATATACATTATGGGTCCTGCAATATATACATTATGGGTCCTGCAATATACATTATGGGTCCTGCAATATATACATTATGGGTCCTGCAATATATACATTATGGGTCCTGCAATATAGACATTATGGGTCCTGCAATATATACATTATGGGTCCTGCAATATAGACATTATGGGTCCTGCAATATAGACATTATGGGTCCTGCAATATATACATTATGGGTCCTGCAATATAGACATTATGGGTCCTGCAATATAGACATTATGGGTCCTGCAATATAGACATTATGGGTCCTGCAATATAGACATTATGGGTCCTGCAATATAGACATTATGGGTCCTGCAATATAGACATTATGGGTCCTGCAATATAGACATTATGGGTCCTGCAATATATACATTATGGGTCCTGCAATATATACATTATGGGTCCTGCAATATATACATTATGGGTCCTGCAATATAGACATTATGGGTCCTGCAATATATACATTATGGGTCCTGCAATATAGACATTATGGGTCCTGCAATATAGACATTATGGGTCCTGCAATATAGACATTATGGGTCCTGCAATGTATACATTATGGGTCCTGCAATATAGACATTATGGGTCCTGCAATATATACATTATGGGTCCTGCAATATATACATTATGGGTCCTGCAATATATACATTATGGGTCCTGCAATAGACATTATGGGTCCTGCAATATACATTATGGGTCCTGCAATATATAGACATTATGGGTCCTTCAATATATCCATTATGGGTCCTGCAATATACATTATGGGTCCTGCAATATAGACATTATGGGTCCTGCAATATAGACATTATGGGTCCTGCAATATATACATTATGGGTCCTGCAATATATACATTTAGGGTCCTGCAATATATACATTATGGGTCCTGCAATATAGACATTATGGGTCCTGCAATATAGACATTATGGGTCCTGCAATATATACATTATGGGTCCTGCAATATATACATTATGGGTCCTGCAATAGACATTATGGGTCCTGCAATATATACATTATGGTTCCTGCAATATAGACATTATGGGTCCTGCAATATAGACATTATGGTCCTGCAATATAGACATTATGGGTCCTGCAATATAGACATTATGGGTCCTGCAATATATACATTATGGGTCCTGCAATATATACATTATGGGTCCTGCAATATATACATTATGGGTCCTGCAATATATACATTATGGGTCCTGCAATATACATTATGGGTCCTGCAATATATACATTATGGGTCCTGCAATATATACATTATGGGTCCTGCAATATATACATTATGGGTCCTGCAATATAGACATTATGGGTCCTGCAATATAGACATTATGGGTCCTGCAATATAGACATTATGGGTCCTGTAATATAGACATTATGGGTCCTGCAATATAGACATTATGGGTCCTGCAATATATACATTATGGGTCCTGCAATATATACAATATGGGTCCTGCAATATAGACATTATGGGTCCTGCAATATAGACATTATGGGTCCTGCAATATAGACATTATGGGTCCTGCAATATAGACATTATGGGTCCTGCAATATAGACATTATGGGTCCTGCAATATAGACATTATGGGTCCTGCAATATATACATTATGGGTCCTGCAATATATACATTATGGGTCCTGCAATATATACATTATGGGTCCTGCAATATAGACATTATGGGTCCTGCAATATATACATTATGGGTCCTGCAATATATACATTATGGGTCCTGTAATATAGACATTAGGGGTCCTGCAATATAGACATTATGGGTCCTGCAATATATACATTATGGGTCCTGCAATATATACATTATGGGTCCTGCAATATAGACATTATGGGTCCTGCAATATAGACATTATGGGTCCTGCAATATATACATTATGGGTCCTGCAATATAGACATTATGGGTCCTGCAATATAGACATTATGGGTCCTGCAATATATACATTATGGGTCCTGCAATATATATTTTTAGATAGAAATAATCAAAGCAAAAGCTGTAAAATTTCAGCAGAAGAGACTATAAACCATATGTACATTTATATATAATGACTAAGAGGGTGTACGAGAGCGAGGTGGAGGGACAGAGAGGGAGATGTAGACCGAAAGAGAGGTGGAAGGATGGAGTGAGGAAGTATATGAACGAAGGCGGTGCTGGTTGGGGGGAGGGGCGTCAACTTCCTGGGGACAGAGGTGCATGGGGGTGGTTCGTTCGTGGCCACCCCTTCGAGGACCACGGCGTCAGGCAATAGACAGATAGATAGACATTTATACCATTAATACCATTTACCATTACCATTATACCATTTGTACATTAATTTTATATCATTTATACATTTAAAAGAAAACTGTAAAATTACCATCCACAGTTGCATAAGGTAAAATTTAGACACAGCTGGTAGAAAGAGGTTGGCGATTCCAGATTTTGTTCGCCCGCTCTCGATATTGGGAAAGAAAAAACTTGTGCAAACTTTGATCTGGGTTTTTATTTATATTCAGCGGCAGCATAAAGGGGCTAGGCCGAGTGAGGGACGCGGGCCGGTCGGTTCGTGGCGTGGGCGATTCGTTGATGGTATATTAAGGGGGGGGATTGTTAATTTTCTGGCTCCCCTTCTCCGTCATGTTTAGCCCCATTAGTTTTTAGATTTTAAGACGTTCGGCCCATTAGTTTGGTGATTTTAAGGCCGGTCCGTTCGTGGCGTGGGCGATTCGTTGGTGGTGTATTAACCCTTTGAGTACCGGCGACGTGTGTTATATTTTCGTCTGGCTATATTTAGACGATATTTTGCAGCTTAGGAAGGATCTGCGGTAGTGAAAAGGGTTGGTTGAGATAGTTTGAAGCCATATTATTTGCTAGAGGTCCTTCCTAAGCTGAATAAAATCTTCTAATAGTTGCCAGAATACATGATACAAAGGACACCACTTTCTGTACCGGCGACGTCTTTTTTACTTGATTTCAGCTTCATTCAGGCGGTTATATGAAGCTTCGGAAGGATATATTATATGAAGCTTCGGAAGGATATATGAAGCTTCGGAAGGATATATTATATGAAGCTTCGGAAGGATATATGAAGCCTCGGAAGGATGTATTATGGTGGCTGGAGGGATTAAGGGGGTATGGTTCGTTTTTCTGGACCCCCTTCTTTGTCATGTACAGTATAGCCCCATTAGTTTTCGTGTTTTAAGACGTTCGGCCTATTTGTTTGGCGATTTTGAGACCTTTAATCCCTTTTCTGTGTCAATATTAAGACCTTTCGTGCCATTAAGGTGTCAATTTTTTCCTGGCGAGCGATAGCGAGCCTGTAATTTTAGAAGGAATGTAGCGAGCAAATTAAAAAAAATAATAAA
>CM064521.1:11583654-11736416 GCA_032716605.1 Paralithodes platypus
GGTTCAAATCTCGCTCAGATTGATGAAGATTTTCCGAGACATAGCCGGCGGTTACCATCTCCCTTGAGCAAGGAGATAAGTATCTGTCATTGATAATAATGTCTAGGAAGCGGGACAATACCAGCCAAAAACTCAATTCCTGTCAAACTACAATTATGAATACAATTATGAATACACACACATACACACTCACACACACACACACATTCACATTCACTCTCACAGGCTCAAGATTGCTCTCTTAAACTCTCTAGCTACCTCACTGCCCCTCACTCACTCTCTTTACCCAGTGTCTCATTCTTCTCTCTCTCTCTCTCTTTCTCTCTCTCTCTCTCTCTCTCTCTCTCTCTCTCTCTCTCTCTCTCTCTCTTTTCTTTTCTATCCTATCCTTCAACATTCCTTTTCTATCGGGTATGCCATCTCTACTAGAATTAAGTTCTGACCACCTCGTTTGGATTGTAAAGTCTGTGTGGCCAGTGTATCTATGTTAATATATGTAAATTTTCATGTTTGTTCACTCCACTCTTTCTCACCCTCTCTCTTCTCAATATCTCTCTCTTTTATTCTTCTTCCCCTCCTCATTTTCCTCCTCATTGCAGGTGTATTCCATTCCCCCTCTTAATACCTTACCTTATTATTCTCATGTACTATTTTTATGTTGTGTTTCGATTTGATTCTCTCTCTCTCTCTCTCTCTCTCTCTCTCTCTCTCTCTCTCTCTCTCTCTCTCTCTCTCTCTCTCTCTCTCTCTTAGCAATCCTAAAGGGATTGATTAGCTTAACATGGATTTCCACACACTGGGTGAATGATGATCTGAGACATGGCAGATGCCACTAGACTTGGAGAAGTGTAATGTGATGCATATTGGCCAAGCAAATCCCAAACCAGACTTTAACTATTGGAAAAGGATCTCGAAGTTACTGACTTTAAGGGGGAAAAGTTTGTTTTTTAATCTATTTATGTATTTACTTTATTTTCCTCGCTAGACCTCCATCGAGCTTATAAAAAAATAAATTATAAAAAAATAAATTAGATAAATTTGCATATTTTTCGGTTAAATAATGTCCCAGCCTCGGCCAGTACCTCCTAAAATTACAGGCTCGCTCGCCAGGATAAAATCGACACCTAAATGGCACGAAGCATTTTAATATTGAAAACAAAAAATGGGATTAAAGGTCATAAAATTGCCAAACTAATGGAACGAACGTCTTAAGATCTGAAAACTAGTGGGGCTAAACATGAGGGAGAAGGGGGCCCCCCCCCCTCCAGAAAACCAAAACCTCCAAAAAACCTCCAAAAAAAAGGAAAACCTCCAGAAAACCCAACCATCCCCCCTTAAACATGATATCAGTGTTGTGATTGGCAATGACATAACCACAAAATTGAGCGTTTTGGTTTTCCCACTGCCTCTACCAGATGTATTTTCCGGCAATAATCTCCAGCTCGTGAAACTGGACCAAATGTACCTCAAGGTGTTGGATATGGGTCCGTTCATATAACCCTAAAACATTTTTTTTTTTTCAAATCCTCCTGGTTATTGAGTAATGGTGGTCGTAAATGTGTAAGTAGCATCAAATTACTACTACAACCACTAAGTTTTAGTAGTCAACCTGTGATTCTCGCTCTATTGAGGCACGTTGAATTTAGCATTTCAACATCGATAGAGGCATGTCACAGTTTACGGGTTAATGTTTCCATGCACTATGTCACAGTATGGAAGAATTCCAAGTTATTATTTGGCTATATTACTGTAAGAGACAGCTTCAATACTGGTATCTGAAGATAGTCCTTACTTCCTATATTACTCTAATGTCGCCTTTTTTGGGAGTATACTGTGTAATTTTAGTCTCCAGCTCCCAGGAAAAACATAAAATGACTAGTAATAGTCCAAGTAAGGGCTACGATGCTGTAAATAATTCCTAAGTAAGACAGTCAAACAAGAGAGCAGATAGTAATGTGCACACTGCCCTGTGTGCATTTTACTGCAAAAATCTCTCTTCACCTAGTGTGTCTCCCCGAATAGAACGCAAGGCCTTCGAGTTAGTAACTATTTCTTGTATCTCGTCTCTCTCTCTCTCTCTCTCTCTCTCTCTCTCTCTCTCTCTCTCTCCCTGTCACCAACCTACCCCACCACGCTTAATAAGGCCAGAAATAGTCAAGAGAAGCAAAGAAAATATAAACACAAATGCGAGAAAACAAAAGATTGGGTGACACCCGAGGTGGCAGAGGTACAAGGACTACCGTTTCTGTTGCCCGGAAGAAGAAATTGAGGGTGGGGGTGGGGGAGAAATGAGAGGAGGAAGAGGTTAGGGAGTAGGTGAGGAGCAGTAAGAGGGAGGGGTTGTGGAGGACGGGAGGAGGAGTAAGGGAAGGGGGGGAGGGGGGAAGAGGAGGGGTTATGGCCGGAGTAAGAGGAAGTGGGGGAAGGTTATGATGAAGTAAGAGGGAGGGGGAGGGGAAGGACCTAGTGAACTAAGGGGAAGGGAAGTCGGGGTAGGGCCTGGTGAAGCAAGGGGAAGGGGGAGGGGGGAAGGGGTCTGGGAAAGTAAGGAGGAGGGGGTAGGGGAAGTGGGGAAAGTGGCCTGGGAAATTAAGGGGAAGGGAGAGAGGGTAGGGAAAGTGGGAGATTGGCCTGGGAAAATAAGGAGAAGGGGGAGGGAGCAGGGGAAGTGGGGGAAAGGTCTGGTGAATTAATGGGAAGGAGATAGGGGGTAGGGGAAAGTGGGGGATTGGCCTGGGAAAGAGGAGGTAAGGGGGATATTGTCAACAAACCCGTCGTTAAGGGGAGTTATTTTATTTTATTTTTTTCCTAGACCTGTATCAAGCTTAAAATTACACCCCCTTGACCCCCTCTCAAGATAAATTTGTACATTTTTCGGTAAAACAAATGTCCTGGCCGAAGTCCGATTCCACTTAAATTACAGGATCGCTATCGCTTGCCAGGAAAAAATTGACAGCTAAATGGCACGAAAGGTCTTGACAGAAATGGGTGAAAGTTAATAAAATCGCCAAACTAATGGAGCGAACGTCTTAAAATCTAAAAAATCAATGGAGCTCTAAACATGAGGGAGAAAGGGGTCAATAAAAAAATATCCCTCAAGTGGAAAGCTCCCCTTAACCCCCAGTCTTGCCTGTCATTATATTGTTAGTTCATTCTTACAAGGATAAAATCTTCCCATTTTTAAGGGGGAGGTAGGCGCGTTTTTTGGACCCCCTACCCCCTCATGTTTAGCATAATTATTAGTTTTGAGATTCTAAGACGTTCGTTCCATTACTTTGGCGATTTTTAAACCTTTTGCCCTATTTTTTTGTCAATATTAAGAACTTTACTGCTGTTTAGGTGTCAATATTGTTCTGGCGAGTGATAGCGAGCCAGTAATATTAGAAGGGACCGGCCTTCGGCCGGGACATTTTGTCTACCGAAAAATATACAAATTTGTCTTGAAAAGTGGTCGTCCTAACTGTCGGTGGTTCGAGCCCGACTGAGAGTATAAAAACACACATATATATATATATATATATCCTGTATATATACCTCTCTCTCTCTCTCTCTCTCTCTCTCTCTCTCTCTCTCTCTCTCTCTCTCTCTCTCTCTCTCTCTCTCTCTCACTGCACCAATAAACCTCTGTTCTCATCAAGTTGTCAGTCGTTTGTGTATTTTTGCTCCTGGAGGGTAATTATTTATTTTGGGTGAATTATTTTGGGTGGCATGAAACAGACTCGACGCGGTAATTTCACAAGGTATATATTTGGTTTTATGTTTGTTGCTGTTAATACTATGTATGCTGTTATTATTATATTATAGTATTATTGTATTATTATTATTATTATTATATTATTATTATTATTATTTATTTTATTGTTATTGTTATTGTTATTATTTATAATATTAAAAAGTTATTGATATTATTATTATTATTATTATTATTATTATTATTATTAAAAGTGATTGTGATTATTATTATTAGCAGCAGTATTATTAGTAGTAGTGTTAGTATTATTTTGATTGTTATCTTTATTGTTATATTTTTGCTTGGAAATGTTTATAGTGTTTAGGTGTTTTAATATATTCAGCACACACACACACACCACACACACACACACACACACACACACACACACACACACACACACACACACACACACACACACACACTTTACAGCCATTTTATTGAAGAAGCTAACACATACTATCGGCAACTTTATGTGTATTTTGGCAGTTATCATAGTTTGGAGAGCAGGCGTGTGTGTGTGTCTGTGTGTGTGTCTGTGTGTGTGTGTTTGTGTGTGTGTCTGTGTGTGTGTGTCTGTGTGTGTGTGTTTGTGTGTACGGTGGGAGGGGGGATCGTATATTATCATAGACAATATTTTGTTTAATTGGTCTCCATGTTTATTGTTGTTCGGAGTCTATAGTATATTCAGTATAAATAGGCCAACAAATTTACCACAAATCTCTATAACTCAAAAATTACTAGATGAATCGAGCTAATATTGTTATCATTTGGGAAGAGTCAGTCAGGAAATAGGTGTGTAAATGTATAGCTCTATGTGAGCTACAAGGGCTAGGGGTCAAGATTGTTGCCTATTTTTTGTGAACAGATTATCGTGAAGCCTTATTCTTACAGTTTCTTACAGTAGATCCTCTGGAAAAAGGCAAACTATGCCTGCGTATCCAGCTCAGTACCAGTACTTGCACTGCTGCGGTCGTTCACGGTGTTGGCGGCGGCGGTAGCAGACGCAACATTTTTACTATTCTGTATTTTTGTTTTATAATCAAACTTCAAATCTTGTCTTCCCCATGCTTTATCAAGATTACTTTCAAACTCCCTTATTGATTCGGAATCGACTACATACTGGGGCAGTGCGTTCCACTCATTTACCACTCTATCACAAAATGAGTTCTTTGCCTTCTCAAGCCTATTTCTTTCTTTGTCAATTTTCTTAGAGTGTCCTCTCGTTCTTGTTCCCTCCCGCATCAAGAAGATACCTTCACACACATCCTCATCGTACTTTCCTGACACTATCTTAAAAGTCTCTATCATATCCCCTCTTTCTCCTATATGCCAGTGTCGGAAGCCCCAGTGTCCTCAACCTCTGCTCATAGCCCGCGTTCTTCAACGTTGGTACCAGCTTGCTAGCTCTCCTCTGCACTTTCTCCACTGCTTCTATATCCTTTACCATATATGGAGCCCACACCTGGTTTGCATATTCCAGGTGCGGCCTAACCAGCGCTAGAAGTCCTTCCTAAGCTGAATATTGTCGTTTGATAGTAGCCAAAATATAATGAAAAGGATGTCACCGGTATTGATTGGGTTAAAGGCGATAAACACGCAATCTCGGCTTTTAACTATTTCAACCCATTACGTAATTTTCATCCTATTCTGCTTACCATTAGACGATTTTTCTTTAGTTTATAATCTACCTCTACGACTCCAATGGCCAAATACGATCTCTATAAACCCTCTTAAACTGCTTGAAATCGTCTAATTTTAGCAACAATCAAAGGTAAAACGCGTCATGGTGCTGAAGGGGTTAAGATGCGACGATCTGAAGGTGTCATAAATGTTCCCCAGTATCCGACTCCTGTTCTTTAGATATGGCGTTTCAATGCTACAATGACTCCGATATAGGAATTAGTTTAGTCGAACCTCCCAACTCATTTAGTCGAACCTCCCAACTCATTTAGTCGAACCTCCCAACTCATTTAGTCGAACCTCCCAACTCATTTAGTCGAACCTCCCAACTCATTTAAACCCTTCTGTACCGGCGACGTCTTTTTCATTTTATTCTAGCTACATTTAGACGATTTTGTGCAGTTTAGGATGGATATATTGCAGCTAAAAAGATTAATTTATATAGTCTATAGCCTATAAATGAGTAGACGTCCTTCCTAAACTGAATAAGATCGTCTAATAGATGCCCGAATAAAATGAAAAAGATGTCGCCGGTACAGAAAGGGTTAATGGATTATCGAGCTATTGAGTCCTCCAACCCTACGCCATGCACTCCAGAGAGAGAGAGAGAGAGAGAGAGAGAGAGAGTACAAAGGAGTACAAAGGAGTACAAAGGAGTACAAAGGAAATCAAGCAACAACATATATAGTGACCCTTCTAGGTTGCTTGTCCTCCAAAACACTGAGGATCAAGTGTCCAAACAGTGGTTTAGAGTGGGTAAGGGAACATTGGAAAGGGAACTACTGCCCTGCCACTAACGTGGCAGGACTAGGAAGTTAGTAGGGGACATATGGGTTAGTAACTGAGGGGAGGATAAAGTTATTCATTTACAAACGCAGTCAGTCGCGGGTTTGATGCGAGATATTTGTCTAGGCGGAATTTAAATGAATCAACGGTGCTGCAGTCTATAACGTCTCGGGGAAGCCCATTCCACAAGTTGACAACTCGATTGAAGAAGAAATTCTTAGATTCGTGCGAGTTAAAAGATTTACCAATAATTTTGCAACCGTTTCCCCGCGTGTAATTAGATTGGTCGATAGTGAAGTACTTACTACAGTTCATATTGTCGATGCCTTTGATGATTTTGAACACTTGAATTAAGTCGCCTCTTAATCTGCGCTGGGTTAAAGGAAATAGATTTAATTCTCTAAGACGCTCTTCGTATGGTTTGTTCTTAGGCTAGGTATCATTTTGGTAACTCTACGTTGAACTCGTTCTAGCTTGTTATATCTTTTTGGTAATAAGGGCACCAGGATTGAACGCAGTATTCCAGAAGAGGGCGGACTAAGGAATTGTAAAGGGTTAGGATAACTTCTTTGGATTTATGCTCAAATGACCTGCCTATAAAGCCAATTATTTTGTTTGCCTTCTTAACAACTTCTGAACATTGTTGACTCGGTTTTAGGTTACTCGATATTGTTACTCCCAGATCAGTTTCTCTGTTTACATTCTTAAGCTGAGTGCCATTCATCGAATAGTTTGCTTTCTCATTTAGGTATCCGACATGTAGTACTTTACATTTATCCGCATTGAAACTCATTTGCCAAATTTGGGCCCAACATGACAATTTATCTAGATTGTGTTGCATATCGTCAACTTGTTCTTTTGAGAGTACGCTATTTGCAATTTTTGTATCGTCAGCAAATTTTGAGATTGTGCAGGTGAGACCCTCATCTATGTCGTTGATGTAAATTAGAAAGAGAATTGGTCCTAGTACCGATCCCTGGGGTACCCCGCTACTTACATTGGTCCATTTAGATGCCTTACCGTTTATGACTACCCTTTGCTTTCTGTTGCTGAGCCAATTTTCTATCCATTTCAACACACCGTCTTGTATTCCATGCGCTTTTAGTTTTAGCAGTAAACGTTTGTGGGGAACTTTGTCAAAGGCCTTTTGAAAATCAAGGTATATAATATCTACAGCTTTACTCTCATCGTAGAGGTTGAGGATATCGTGGAAGAAGTCTAAGAGGTTTGTTAAACAGGAACGTTTTTTACGAAAGCCGTGTTGAGTATCTTTAAGTATGTTATTTTCCTCCAAGTGATTTACGAGTCTGTCTCGTATGACCGTTTCTAGCATTTTACATACAACTGAGGTTAAGCTAATTGGACGATAGTTACTGGGTAGGGATTTGCTGCCTTTTTTGAATATCGGTGTTACGTTGGCTAGCTTCCACTGATCAGGCATAGTTCCAGACTGCAAGGATTTATTGAATAGTAATGTCAGTGGTTTGGAGAGTCATTCTTAGCTTCCTTTAGAACTCTAGGCGAGATTGTATCAGGTCCTGGCGTTTTATTTACCTTGAGTTTATCTAAACAATTCAATACTTCTCTCTCTGTAACGGTGATATTGCTTAGAACATCTGAATTATCAATCTGAATCGGCGATGGTGTAGGGATATCACTGAGGTCTTCTGTTGTAAAAACTGATGCAAAGAAGGTATTGAGGGCATTACTCATTTGTACTTCGTCTTTGGTGTATTCTCCTTTTTCATCGACTAACGAGAGAGAGAGAGAGAGAGAGAGAGAAGGAGAAGAGAGAGGAGTGAGAAAGAGTGGAGTGAACAAACAGGAGAGAGAGAGAGAGAGAGAGAGAGGAGTGAGAAAGAGTGGAGTGAACAAACAGGAGAGAGAGAGAGAGAGAGAGAGAGAGAGAGAGAGAGAGTCCCTCCAGTTTTTCACCTCCAAATTCTTTGACTCTTATATTAAATATCTCAATAGTTTCGCCCACATATCACCCACACATTTGGCCACACTTTATGCTTATCCACTTTGCCCAATTTCTACACCCACATAACATACTGTACCTATTTATTATTTCACATTGAGAGCCTACCATTATTCGTTATATAAAATTGACCATAAGTTTTTGTATTATTTTTCTCGCATGTAAACTCATATGTTTAATCCAAACTTTCGCTCATTAGATTTACCCGGAAAAATTGCCACAAGTACTTAAGCGTTTCTGCCTCACATTACATCCACACCTGTTTGTCCAACATTGTTTGTCCACACTGTTAGCACTTTTTGTATACACGTTTTGGCAGTACTATCAACACTTTTTGTCCAAACTTTGTCCTCACTGTCAACACATTTTGTCCACACTTTTTATCAACACTTTGTGTCCTTTCTGTCAACACTTTTTGTCCACACTTTTTGTCAATTCCTATTTGGTCGACATCTATTTAGTCGACATCTTTTGTGAACGCTTTTATCCACCCTTTTTTTCAACTCTGTCATCACTTTCAGTTCACACTTTGTACAGCACTTCGTTCCCACACTTTCTGTCAATACCTTTACCTCACTATTTGTCAACCCATTTGTCAACCCAAAAAATCCACACTTTTTGTCCTAATCTTTTGAGTAATAGTAATTATAATTTAACTTACTTGATGTGGTACTAGAACTAATCTACAGTAGATACTTGTTTATCACGTTATTAGCCTACACTTTACCCGGTTTTTTTTTCCACCTAGAATCTGGCCTATCAGAACTTAGTTATTATCCCTTGCATGATAACATAAATCGAACTAACTATATTTCTGCCTCTATTAGGCTGTATGTGTGGGGCAAAACATAATAAACTGATAATCTTGGACGAATCGCTGGACAGATGTTATATATATATTACACCTAAAACCTGCTCTAATACATAACCTAGAAAGTATTTAAAGCTTACATTATATATTAATTGATATATATTTATTATTATTATTATTAGTATATTATTATTATTATTTTCTTCTGTTTCAGGATTACTGGGCCAAACAGAACGGCCGGCCGATCTTGGACGAATCTCAGGACTGGAAGCTGTTGTCGGGCCGCGAGAACGAGACGCAGACCATGATCCGAGTACGGCGACCCATCATCACCAATACTAACGACGACATGGATGTTTATGTGAGTCTCCCATTCTTAAGCTCACGTTTTCTTTTATTAGAGTATTGTAGACCAGACACGTTTTGTGTTTATCAGGCTCTTCTGCTTTCCTTCCATATGTCCCATGTGTTTTATCAATATTTTTGTCATAGTATACATTCTGTTTATGCATCTTATTTATATATTTATATTATTTTGGTATTATATATATATATATATATATATATATATATATATATATATATATATATATATATATACAGAACCATGATAAAATTTACAAAGGATTGCAATGTAAAAATATAAAAGGAATCAATGCAACAAAACCCATAAATATAACTCATGACATTTACGTTGAGGTTCCTAGTACAACAGCAGTAACATGGAGAAGGAGAATATAAACTATAGTACCGGTATATAATATAAACTATAGTACCGGTATATAATATAAACTATAGTACCGGTATATAATATAAACTATAGTACCGGTATATAATATAAACTATAGTACCGGTATATAATATAAACTATAGTACCGGTATATAATATAAACTATAGTACCGGTATATAATATAAACTATAGTACCGGTATATAATATAAACTATAGTACCGGTATATAATATAAACTATAGTACCGGTATATAATATAAACTATAGTACCGGTATATAATATAAACTAATATTTTCTATTAACGTTTATTTATATTTTAAACCAGGAGATAGAGAACAAAATTAATATAGTGTGGGTGAAAGTGAAGGAAAAACAAATTTGATAAAAACAAAGACCATATGCCTAAGGGCATCCTACTTTCATGAAGATGGTTACGTTAGTCTCCTTTCTTAGGTCACATGGCGTCATCGCTTACTGAAAGGGTTAAAAGCTTGCTAAATTCGATAAATTGAAAAGAAACTTATCTCCAATGATTAATAGTACGACTCTTTAGGATTGGGATATTCTCAGAACCATTAATTATCCTTTTCAATATGATAACGTAATATTTTTATCCATAGCACTGGGCAGTGGGCCTCTTAATCCAGTGATTCTGGTATTATTACCGATATATGTTGGAGTTATTATTGGGATTCAGTTTGCGTTGTACATAGTTTAAATACTTAATCATAAACACGGCACCTAGGTCATAAAAATGCCGTTACTCTAGCCAACAATCTAATGTTTATCTATCCCAAAAACTGTATATATATATATATATATATTTGTTACCAAAGGCAGTATAGACTGGTGGTGTGGAGCATGATTGCAAACAGCATGACGCCGAATGTGTTATTGTGCACCATCTATTGAAACCTTTGGGGGAGATGGACGACCTTAATCGGCTTCATCTGTTGACTGCCCTCCAGATTCCGCTGTCTACCAAACATCGTATATACAGGCTAGAGCTTAAGTTTGGACGATATATCTATATGTATCTCTATATTTTTTGTTTATTCTATGTGTATGAATGAGACAAAAGGCAAAGCTGCCTATAACAAGTCTCTCCCCCAAAGTTGAATGAGTGAAAGCTAAATGAAACTGTTTTTTCTTTTTCCTTTGTTTAGGGGGGTGTTTAGTGTTTGAAAGAAGAGTGGTGTGCTTGTTTAGGGTAGTGAAATGGATATATATATACACACACACACACACACACACACACAAACACTATGAGCACAATAGGCAACGTATATACCAAATGTTTGACATGAAAGACTCCCTTGGTTACAAACGCAAGATGGTGGCTACTGTAAATATTAGCCTGTGTTATAACTTTCCTTATAGACGGTGCAGCAATATACGCCCCAATATGTGTTAGTTGTAATTAACGTTACTGCTTCCAGGATTGAGGGCGGCGGGGGCGGAATATACCCGCAAGTTAAGGGGGTAGGCTCTATTTATTAGTCGATTTATTTACGTATTATTGTTTTAGTTTCCTCCCTAGACCTCCATCAAGCGTAAAGAAACGTCACAAAGGTCACCCTTCAAGATGAATTTGTACAATTTTCGGTAGAAAAATAGCCTGGCCGAAGGCCGGTACTTCCTAAATTACAGGCTCGCTATCGCTCGCCAGGTTAAAATCGACACCTAAATGGCACGCAAGGTCTTATAATTTGCAACGGAATAGGGCGAAAAGTCTTAAAATCGACAAACTAACGGAGCGAACGTCTTAAAATCTCAAAACTATTGGGGCGAAGCATGAGGGAGAAGGGTGCCCAGAAAAAGCAACCATCTCCCCCACCCCCCACCTCCTAACACAAAACTAGAGTGAGGGAGGGTCGTGTTTCAGTAGCCCTCCCAGGACGCGCTCGTTCATTGTATACAGCCTACCTACCATTGGACGCTTTGTTGCAGCCTAGTAAGTATCTGTGAGAGTCGAAGGGTTAAGGGGAGGTATTTAGTTTGTTCCCTAGACCTCCATCAAGCTTAAAATTACACCCCCTTGAGTCCCTTTCAAGATAAATTTGTACATTTTTCGGTAGAAAAATGTCCCGGCCGAAGGCCGTTTCCTCTTAAATTACAGGCTCGCTATCGCTCGCCAGGATAAAATCGACACCTGAATGGCACGAAAGGTCTTAAAATGGGGTGAAAGTTCTTAAAATCGCCAAACTAACGGGGCGAACGTTTTATAATATCAAACTCAATTGGGCTAAACATAAGGGAGAAAGGGGTCAAGAAAAAAATCCCTCAAGTGGTAATCTCCCCTTCACCGACATAGTGTGTACCCCTTAATTCTTGGAGGGCCTTAGTAATATAACTAAATACAATCACTGAAGCAGAGATATATCCACTTGCCACTTGAGGGAGGACTTTTGGCTTGACCCCTTTCTCTCTCATGTCTAGCCCCATTGCTCTTGAGATTTTAAGATGTTTGCCCCATTAGTTTGGTGATGTTAAGAATTTCCGCCCCATTCTGTCAATTTTAAGACCTTTCGTGCCATTTAGGTGTCGATGGCGAGCGAAAGCGAGCCTGTAATTTGAGAGTAATCGGCCTTCGGCCGGGACATTTTTCTACCGAAAAATGTACAAATTTATCTTGAAAGGGGGTCAAGGGGGTGAAATTTTAAGATCGCTGGAGGAGTAGGAAACAAACTATAAACCTCCCCTTAATGCTAGCCAGAATAATATTTCAACATCATACTTTAGGGGGGGAATGGCGTCTTTATTTTAAGGGGGGAATGGCGTTTTTAATTTAAGGGGGGAATGGCGTCTTTCTTTTAAGGGGGAATGGCGTCTATATTTTAAGGGGGGAATGGCGTCTTTATTTTAAGGGGGGAATGACGTCTCTATTTTAAGGGGGGAATGGCGTCTTTATTTTAGGGGGGAATGGCGTCTATATTTTAAGGGGGGAATGGCGTCTTTATTTTAAGGGGGGAATGGCGTCTTTATTTTAAGGGGGGAACGGCGTCTAAATTTTTAGGGGGGAATGGCGTCTTTATTTTAAGGGGGGAATGGCGTCTATATTTAAGGGGGGAATGGCGTCTTTATTTTAAGGGGGGAATGGCGTCTATATTTTAAGGGGGGAATGGCGTCTTTATTTTAAGGGGGGAATGGCGTCTTTATTTTAAGGGGGGAATGGCGTCTATTTTAAGGGGGGAATGGCGTCTTTATTTAAGGGGGGAATGGCGTCTTTATTTTAAGGGGGAAATGGCGTCTTTATTTTAAGGGGGAATGGCGTCTTTATTTTAAGGGGGGAATGGCGTCTTTATTTTAAGGGGGGAATGGCATCTTTATTTTAAGGGGGGAATGGCGTCTTTCTTTTAAGGGGGGAATGGCGTCTATATTTTTAGGGGGAATGGCGTCTATATTTTAAGGGGGGGAATGGCGTCTTTATTTTAAGGGGGGAATGGCGTCTATATTTTAAGGGGGGAATGGCGTCTTTATTTTAAGGGTGGAATGGCGTCTTTATTTTAAGGGGGGAATGGCGTCTTTATTTTAAGGGGGGAATGGCGTCTCTATTTTAAGGGGGGAATGGCGTCTTTATTTTAAGGGGGGAATGGCGTCTATATTTTAAGGGGGGAATGGCGTCTTTATTTTAAGAGGGGAATGGCGTCTTTATTTTCTTGTATATTTATTTATTTATGTATTATATATAATTGTTTCCTCTCTTGACCTCCATCAATCTTAAAATTCAAGATAAAATTTGTAAATTTTTCGATAGAAAAATATTCCGGCCGGAGGCCACTTCATACTACTGTACATTACAGGCTCGCTATCGCTCGCCTTGACAAAAATCGACACCTAAATTGCACGAAAAGTCTTAATATTTATAGAGAAATGGGGCAGAAGGTCTTAAAATCACCAAACTAATGGACCGAACATCTTAAAAACTGAAAACTAATGGGGCTAAACCCGAGGGAGAAGTGTGTGTGTGTGTGTGTGGGGGGGGGGGGGGGAGACCCATCACCCCTTATTAAGAGTGACATGATAATGAATGTCGCGACCATAGAGTAGCAGTATAGGCAGTTGGAGTGGGGTGGGTGGGTGGGTGGGGGGGGGGGGGGGGGGGGGAGACCCATCACCCCTTATTAAGAGTGACATGATAATGAATGTTGCGACCATAGAGTAGCAGTATAGGCAGTCTGGAGTGTGTGGGTGGGGGGGGAGACCCATCACCCCTTATTAAGAGTGACATGATAATGAATGTTGCGACCATAGAGTAGAAGAGTGACATGATAATGAATGTTGCGACCATAGAGTAGAAGAGTGACATGATAATGAATGTTGCGACCATAGAGTAGAAGAGTGACATGATAATGAATGTTGCGACCATAGAGTAGAAGAGTGACATGATAATGAATGTTGCGACCATAGAGTAGCAGTATAGGCAGTCTGGAGTGGGCAGATAGATGTGGGGGGTTTTGTGGAGTTGAGGTGAGGCTGATGGTGGAGGACTGTTGAGGTTAAGGGGAGATGGGTCGTTTATCTGGTCCCCTTTCTCCCTCGTGTTTTTTGTTTTGAGATTATAAGACGTTCGGCCCATTAATTTGGCGATTTTAACACCTTTCGCCCCATTTCGTTGTCAATTGTAAGACCTTTCGTGCCATTTAGGTGTAGATTATTTCCTGGCGAGCGAAAGCGAGCCTGAAATTTTAAGAGGAATCGGCCTTCGGCCGGGAAATTTTTCTACCGAAAATTTACAAATTTATCTTGAAGGGGCGGAATAGGGGGTGTTTTTCTAAGCTTGATGGAGGTCTAGCGAGAAAACTACGAAATAAAGGAATAAATTAATTAATAGGAAAAAAAAAACGGTCCGTCTCCCCTTAATGTATATCAATCAAAAGGTTAAATAAATGTGTTCTCAGATGATTTGACCACATATTTAACATGACGGAATAGTTAAAATAGGACTTCAGAGGCTATCAACCCTATTGGATTATTAAGGCAGCACACTAAGTCAAGAATGGTGTCAGGACTGGAGCCCCTTTTCGAGAACTCCAATTCCCTTGACTGAGTAAAGAGTGGTAAAAACTATCAAGGATGTACAGTCGCGCTAATAAGTGATGTCTCGGCACCAAGTATGTTTTGATCAATAATTGGTATCAGCAATATTTACACATGATTTCTTCTTTTTGATGGAGTTATACAACCATGTTCCTACACTTACCCACCCTATTCAACATCTGACAGACATTGATACAGCACAGAGCAAGCCAAACGTAGTAAACGATGTGGAATAACACGAAGATGGTGTTATAAGATGATTCACTGTGTGTTAAGGGGAGGTGGGTGTTTTGCTGGTCCACCACCTTCCTCGTGTTTAGCCCCATTAGTTTTCACATTTTAAGACCTTCGGCCCATTAGTTTGGCGATAATAAGACCTTTCGACCCATTTCTTTGTTAATATTAAACAAATTCCTGGCGAGCGATAGACCGGCCTTCGGCCGGGAGATTTTTCTATCGAAAAATGTACAAATTTATCTTGAAGGAGGGCAAGGGGGGGTTAAGCTTGATGGAGGTCTGGGGAGGAAACTAACCAATTAATAAAAAGATACATAAATGAGCAAATAAATACGCTCATCCCCCCCTTAAATACGCTCATCCCCCCCTTAAATACGCTCATCCCCCCTTAAATACGCTCGTCCCCCCTTCAAGCGTGAAAATGGAATGGGTGAAGCCTGGGAACTGGCAAGTGATAGGAATGATTGGAGAAAGTTTGTAAGGGAGAATCTTGTTAGGTTTGATACTGTATAACTTTGCAAACTTAAAGAGATCAACCCCAAATATTGTCCCGAAGCAACCTTGCTGTGGAAAATGTATATCATGCTAGGTAAGGCCAAGCTGATGGATATAAAGGGTGATTAGATTAGGTGCAATATTTAGCATTAATAGCCTACGCATCTATTGCAATCTGCATCGAACCCAAAGGAGAACCAATTTTTCATCGTATCCTTGATGCTTCAGAACTTGGTGGGATGATTCATTCGTGCATTAGTGTTCACAATTGTACCGTTTTCCTTTAGCTTGTCATTATTTATATTCTGAATGGCTGCTTCCCATTGTAAAGGAGTCACGGTTGGCTACTGATCGATTGACTGACTCTTATACACGAAATTAGTAATATTCGGAAGACATGCGCAGATCGCCACACTTAGTACTGTTACAAAGTGTCTCATATTTTATCTACTTTATATAAATGGAAAACTCAGTAATAGACTTTACCAATTACTATAATAGATTAAGGGGACGTTTTTAGTTTGTTTCCTACTCCTCCAGCAATCTTAAAATTCCACCCCCTTGACCCCCTTTCAAGATAAATTTGTACATTTTTCGGTAGAAAAATGTCCCGGCCGAAGGCCGATTACTCTTAAATTACAGGCTCGCTATCGCTCGCCAGGATAAAATCGACACCTAAATGGCATGAATGGTCTTAAAATTGACAGAATGGGGCGGAAATTCTTAAAATCACCAAACTAATGGGGCAAACGTCTTAAAATCTCAAAAGCAATGGGGCTAGACATGAGGGAGGAAGGGGTCAAGAAAGAAGTCCCTCAAGTGGAAATCTCCCCTTAAAGCAGCATATATATATATATATATATATATATATGTTTGGTTGGAATTATATATACTTATAGATTACTGTAACGTCCTAATAAACAGTGGCTCTCTAGCATCAGGACACATAGACAGTAAGTGGCTCTCTAGCATCAGGACACAGACAGTAAGTGGCTCTCTAGCATCAGGACACATAGACAGTAAGTGGCTCTCTAGCATCAGGACACATAGACAGTAAGTGGCTCTCTAGCATCAGGACACATAGACAGTAAGTGGCTCTCTAGCATCAGGACACATAGACAGTAAGTGGCTCTCTAGCATCAGGACATAGACAGTAAGTGGCTCTCTAGCATCAGGACACATAGACAGTAAGTGGCTCTCTAGCATCAGGACACATAGACAGTAAGTGGCTCTCTAGCATCAGGACACATAGACAGTAAGTGGCTCTCTAGCATCAGGACACATAGACAGTAAGTGGCTCTCTAGCATCAGGACACATAGACAGTAAGTGGCTCTCTAGCATCAGGACACATAGACAGTAAGTGGCTCTCTAGCATCAGGACACATAGACAGTAAGTGGCTCTCTAGCATCAGGACACATAGACAGTAAGTGGCTCTCTAGCATCAGGACACATAGACAGTAAGTGGCTCTCTAGCATCAGGACACATAGACAGTAAGTGGCTCTCTAGCATCAGGACACATAGACAGTAAGTGGCTCTCTAGCAGGACACATAGACAGTAAGTGGCTCTCTAGCATCAGGACACATAGACAGTAAGTGGCTCTCTAGCATCAGGACACATAGACAGTAAGTGGCTCTCTAGCATCAGGACACATAGACAGTAAGTGGCTCTCTAGCATCAGGACACATAGACAGTAAGTGGCTCTCTAGCATCAGGACACATAGACAGTAAGTGGCTCTCTAGCATCAGGACACATAGACAGTAAGTGGCTCTCTAGCATCAGGACACATAGACAGTAAGTGGCTCTCTAGCATCAGGACACATAGACAGTAAGTGGCTCTCTAGTATCAGGACACATAGACAGTAAGTGGCTCTCTAGCATCAGGACACATAGACAGTAAGTGGCTCTCTAGCATCAGGACACATAGACAGTAAGTGGCTCTCTAGCATCAGGACACATAGACAGTAAGTGGCTCTCTAGCATCAGGACACATAGACAGTAAGTGGCTCTCTAGCATCAGGACACATAGACAGTAAGTGGCTCTCTAGCATCAGGACACATAGACAGTAAGTGGCTCTCTAGCATCAGGACACATAGACAGTAAGTGGCTCTCTAGTATCAGGACACATAGACAGTAAGTGGCTCTCTAGCATCAGGACACATAGACAGTAAGTGGCTCTCTAGCATCAGGACACATAGACAGTAAGTGGCTCTCTAGCATCAGGACACATAGACAGTAAGTGGCTCTCTAGCATCAGGACACATAGACAGTAAGTGGCTCTCTAGCATCAGGACACATAGACAGTAAGTGGCTCTCTAGCATCAGGACACATAGACAGTAAGTGGCTCTCTTGCATCAGGACACATAGACAATAATTAATGAAAAGTATAATTATTAAACTTTTATTGTTTTCTTCACATGTATTATTAAACTTTTCATTGTTTTCTTCACATATATTCTAAATAATGGCGGATCCTCAAAATGTTACTAGATAATACAATAAATCGAATACAGTCAATGGTTGAATGCGAAGAAATTATTCACCTATATTATTATTCATGTCCAACGATGAAACTTGCTCATTTTCCGGCGACTGGAGGCAGCCAATCAGGTGAGAGGAGACAGGACCTCATCTCCGGGTAACTTTGAATGGACTATAACTTGTGTCGGCGGCAATCACCTCTCAGTCTCAAATGGCTCCCTGTTCTAATATTAGCCATGAATCCTCTCTTGTATTAGTCCCACGAGTTTAAGACTAGTGTTAGTTTTAGCGATTATATGCCGTTTGCCTCTTCTTAGGTGTCGATATTTTCCTGGCGAGCGATAGCGAGCCTGCAACTTGGGAGAAATTGGCCTTCGGCCAGGACATTTTTCTGCCGAAAAATGTATAAATTTAGCTTGCAGGGGATCTAGGGCAGCGATATTAACGTTTGAACAGGGGTCTGAGGAGGCGTATTTGTTTTTATTTATTTTTTTATTTTTATCTTTTTATTTTTTTATTTTTTTTTTTTATTCTGAAGTCTTGAAGGGGGATTATTATATAAAAATAACAACTATTGATTGTTAGGATATTAAAGCGGACCTCATCTCCGGGTAACTTTGAATGGACTATAACTTATGTCGGCGGCAATCACCTCTCAGTCTCAAACGGCTCCCTGTTCTAATATTAGCCATGAATCCCCTCTTGTAATAGTCCCACGAGTTTAAGACTATACTATAATTATATACTCTGTTTCATTTCATCTGACGGTAAATTGAATCCCTTAGCAGCTAATTTCTCTATACTTAAGGGAAACATATGAAACTACTATGCCTCTGCAACATATTCAGACCAAGTTTATATATTTAGCACCATATTTCACTACACAATCTTCAAAATAACTGAGAAATATTGATGGGAACTTTGCAATTCACCGTCAGTTGAAAAAGAAAACAAAAACACAGATTATAGTTTATGTTTTGGCAATTATAAGCCGTTTGCCTCTTTTTAGGTGTCGATTATTTCCTGACGAGCGATAGCGAGCCTACAATTTAGGACACTTTTCTACCGAACAATGTATATATTTAGCTTGCAGGGGATCTTGGGGAGCGATCTTTAGTTTGAACGGGGTCTGAGGAGGCGGGTTTGTTTTTCTTTGTTATATCTTGCAGGGGGTTCTATATATAAATACTATTGGTAGGATATTGTGAGCGAGCCTTCTCCTCTGCATCACCTCTCAGTCTCAAATGGCATAGTGTCCGCTCCAGTCTCTACTAGCCTCCGTTTTCTAATATTAATCATAAATAGTTGGCTGTATTATAGTCCCACGATTTTAAACCCTTTCGAGATCCGATTAGGCATTCATTTTCTGTTTTCTGGCTATTACTAGACGATTTTAAACCCCTTCAAGATTCGATTACGCATTGTTTTTGTTGTGTTATGGCTATTAGTAGGCGATTACGCATTGTTTTTGTTGTGTTATGGCTATTAGTAGGCGATTACGCATTGTTTTTGTTGTGTTATGGCTATTAGTAGGTGATTCGCATTGTTGTTGTTGTGTTATGACTATTAGTAGGCGATTACGCATTGTTTGTGTTGTGTTATGGCTATTAGTAGGTGATTCGCATTGTTTTTGTTGTGTTATGGCTATTAGTAGGTGATTCGCATTGTTTTTGTTGTGTTATGGCTATTAGTAGGCGATTTTATACACTTTCAAGATCCGATGACGCGTTTCTTTTCTATTGTTTGGCTATTATTCAATTATTTTGTACCCTTTCGAGATACGATGACGCGGTTCTTTTCTGTGTTCTGGCTGTTATTAGACGATTTTAAACCCCTTCAAGATTCGATTATATTCAAATTAGGAAGGGTGTGTGGAATTCAGAGGGTTAATTGCGATAGTCTTTACCCTTATAATTCCCACAGATCCTTCCTAAGATCCATAATATCGTCTAATGATAGCCAGCATAAACTGTCAAAATGCGCCATAATCTTCAAAGGTTTAAGAAATATGTCCCCATTGCTTTGGTTGGCGATTATAAGCCGTTTAGCTCTTTTCAGGTGTCGATATTTTCCTGGCGAGCATTAGCGAGCTTGCAATTTAGGAGAAATTGGCCTTCGGCCAATACATAATTCTACTGAAAAATGTATATATTTATCTTATATATACTGTATATATATATATATATATATATATATATATATATATATATATATATATATATATATATATATATATATATATATATATATATATATATATATATATATATATATACTGTATATCTTGTAGGGGGTCTAGGGCCACGATATTATTATATATATATATATACTGTATATCTTGTAGGGGGTCTAGGGCCACGATATTATTATATATATATATATACTGTATATCTTGTAGGGGGTCTAGGGCCACGATATTATATATATATATACTGTATATCTTGTAGGGGGTCTAGGGCCACGATATTATTATATATATATATACTGTATATCTTGTAGGGGGTCTAGGGCCACGATATTATTATATATATATATACTGTATATCTTGTAGGGGGTCTAGGGCCACGATATTTAGTTTGAACCGGGGTCTGAGGAGGCGGGTTTGTTTTTGTCTGTTTATCTTGAAGAGAGTTCTAGCGGACAAATTACAAACACTTTTGGTAGGATATTGAGATCGAACCTTCTCTGCCGTGTAACTTGGAATGGACTATAACTTTGTGTCGGCGGCAATCACCTCTCAACCCATACAGTACCTGGGACGTTCCTTGTATCATATTCTGGCAACTATTACACAATTTCATTCAGCTTGGGAAGGACCTCTAGCAATAATAAGGCTTCAAACTATCTCAACCAATCTGTTTAACCACCACATATCCTTCCTAAACTGAATAATATCGTATACATCTAGCTAGAATACAATATAACACACGTCGCTGGTACTCAAAGGGTCAAGCCGGTATCACACGTACCAGTAAGCTTTTGTTGTCAACTTTCGATATTCAACATTTTTCTGGTAACATTTCTGGATTATTTTGCACTGGTATCGGAGACTAGACTGGTGGTAGATGAATTTAACTAACCGAAATATTTTAGATGTCTACCCCATAAACTGCTAGATCAGTGTTGAGTATTAATGTTATAGGGGGTCACCGGCTTTTTTGTTTTATCTTTCTCTCCTTTTCTCTCTTTCCCTGGCTTGTATCCATTCGGCCACATTCAGCCAACTGTTTTAAGACGTTTATCCCAATCCAGGTGTCGATTTCTTCCTGGCGAGCGACAGCGAGCCAGCATTGTATGGAGAAATCCGGCTTCGCCGGAGACATTTTTCTATCGAAAAATGTACAAATTTAGCTTGCTGTCAAAATATATATATATATATCTACGCTGGCTCGCTACCGCTCGCCAGGAAAATATTGACACCTGGATGGGGGTAAACGTCTTAAAACAGTGGGCTGAATGGGGCCGATTGGATACAAGCCAAAGAGAGAGGGAGAGAACGAAAAAACAAAAAAGCGAGGTGGGCCCCTAATAAGGGGAGGCTGAACCTTACACCCCCAAGTCAGCCTGTATAAGAGATAGAGTTTCTGGCATTATACCATCTTATTACATATGGTAATATTAAGACTCGATGAAAACAATCAGATCTCTATGTGCGCGCGTGAGCGCAAAATTTCATAAAATTTCATTGCACTTTTGTAAAACCATCTAGTCACTCAAAATTGGTCAAATTTCCCGCAATTTTTGCATGGCATAGAGTACAAGCATCCCCAACACCGTGCCGTTTAAATATACCCCTATTGAATAATAGAAAGTGCTGAAATAAATATATTACATTATCATCTTTGGGTTACAGCTGATTTGACTCCAAAAGGGTAAAAAATCGGACATTTTCGGCAAATCGGCATTTATTTAAACGGACAGGCCTTCCTATGTACCCCTATGTACTCTATGTAGAAGGGGAATGCATTTGTGCAATAGATAAAAATATAGATAGACTCGTAAGTGCAAAAAAATTATACCAAACCACACAAATTCTTAGATTTTCATGACTAAAATATTTTTGGGGCAAAGAAAACAGTTTGTCCTCCTTAGCTTCCGTTTTCTCTCATAGCGCGCACATAGAAGATCGAGAGTAATGGCTAACTAAATAAAATTTTCGTCAGGGGATTGCTTTTCAGAATTTATGAAACAAATCTACAAAAATCTACAAAAATCCATGATTTTGGGGCCCCCCCAAGGGGGCCCTAGGGATATCATATGGGTGTTTATGCCCTCATATGATAATTTCTATTGCTTACAGCAGCCCTTTAGACTACAGACACAAACAAAAAATGTGTGTGGCTGAAAGAAAAAAAAAAAAAAAAACGGGGGTCGAGGTCGAACCCCCGGCCCGGGTGGTTATGGATGCGATAAGTTTTTTTGTTCCTTCCTATGCTATTCTCCTATGTTGAAAGAAGCATTATAGAACAAAAACACAATAATTAGAAATTTTGATCTCTGGGCTCAGAACAGGGTTCAGTCTCCCTTAAGGGAAAAAGCGCCCGTGTGATATCAGCATCAGTCTCCTATTGGTTACAGTATAGTACGTTGCCAGCTCCTCAGCCACGTATTGTAGTGTGTATATTCAGGTTATAATATTAATTCTAAGCCCGCGGTTATTGAGGTACCCTATTTTACTGTCAGTGTTAGAAGTTTGCTCAAGATAAGCTTAGCCTTAACCTTGTACAATAGTCTACTAACTACTACCCTCATAGTCTACCTCTAACCTTGTACAATAGTCTACTAACTATTACCCTCATAGTCTACTAACTACTACCACTACCCTCATAGTCTACCTCTAACCTTGTACAATAGTCTACTAACCACTAATGGGACACTATCATAATAATTTATAATAACAGTAATCCACTAACCATTCTCCGTACAGTGTCTCAACAGATTTATACTAGTAACAATTTGTTTCCGGGCACGAGCTTCCGGAAACATGTGACATTAAGACTAATGTAGCCAGTCCAGACATTACATCTCTCAAGACCAAGGTACATTTCTGGATACCTATAGTTCATTCATTATAAGTAGGCCAGAAAACGTGAACCCTAACATCTGTAACCTTAAAAGGGCCAGAACAAATGAGCTTTGAATTTCTACACCTATTCCCTGGCTGACTTCTCAAATGGTAGAAATATTCTCGCTCGATTACTCTATTTGTTTTATAGTTATAGAGGTTAGTGATCCTGATTGTTGGCCTATTTATAATTAATAGACTTTTGTATCTGGTTTGAACTATCACTCCGGTTTTACAGACATGGTATGAAAGATAGAAGTAGAAGTCTGCATGATTGAAGTGTTTCACACTTCTTGAACTTCTGGACACCTTCCAGATTAGTCTATAATAAAGGGTTTATACTGTATATTAACCTTCTAACCAGTAGTCTATAATAAAGGGTTTATACTGTATATTAACCTTCTAACCAGTAGTCTATAATAAAGGGTTTATACTGTATATTAACCTTCTAACCAGTAGTCTATAATAAAGGGTTTATACTGTATATTAACCTTCTAACCAGTAGTCTATAATAAAGGGTTTATACTGTATATTAACCTTCTAACCAGTAGTCTATAATAAAGGGTTTATACTGTATATTAACCTTCTAACCAGTAGTCTATAATAAAGGGTTTATACTGTATATTAACCTTCTAACCAGTAGTCTAACAGTACACCATTAGCCTCGCACAGTAGCCTACTAACCACTAACACCCCCGCCCTCCCCTTTCCAGGACACGCCTACCTGGGTGTTGTGGGCGTACCATCCCCACGACCCCGGCGAAGACCTGCACCCGGAGTACCACGACAAGCGGAGGGGCGCCCGTCAGCTGTGTCTCCTCCGCACCCACTGTTGGCCCCCCCGTCGCCGCCCCCCCTCCGCCGCCACCACCAACACCACCACCTCCTCCACTACCCTCCTCCTCCTCTCCCTTCTCTCCCTCCTCCTCCTCTTATGAGTGGGGTAGAACGGATCCTTTCGGGCGCGTAGCCTTCAATTCTGGCGCTTCACTCGTCTCCTTTTGGGCTCGTCGTCTGGCATACTGGCGCATCGCTCATCCCCTTTGGGCTCGTATAGTCTTCAATTGACCACTTGCGAGTTTCAGGCTATAAGGAAGTTGGATTTTTTTTTACATTGATATTTAGCAGAATTACCAGCTAAAATGCGGTTGTAGTACATTTATAAATACATACAAATAAAATCAACATACTTTTTATCCATTAGACATCTACTTTATTGGTGTATTTCTGTTTAATACCGATGTTTACGGCACCAACTTCCTTATAGCCTGAAACTCGCAAGTGGTCAATTCCAGAGAGGGGCACATCATACTCATAACCTTTGATATCCTGAGAGGGTGCATCACTCGTCTCCTTGGGCTCGTAGTCTTCAATGCTCCCCTCTTCACCACACACAGGGGATGGGGATCTCCTTCGCCGTTTTTTTTTTTTTTAATCTTTCTCTCCTTTTCTCTCTTTCCCTGGCTTTTATCCATTCGGCCCCATTCAGCCAACTGTTTTAAGACGTTTATCCCCATCCAGGTGTCGATTTCTGCCTGGCGAGCGATAGCGAGCCAGCATTGTATGGAGAAATCCGGCTTCGCCGGAGAAATTTTTCTATAGAAAAATTTACAAATTTAGCTTGCTGTCAAAATAAAAATATATATATGCTGGCTCGCTACCGCTCGCTAAGAAAACATTGACACCTGGATGGGGATAAACGTCTTAAAATAGTAGGCTGAATGGGGCCGAATGGATACAAGCCAAAAAGAGAGGGAGAGAAAGAGAAAAAAAAAAGCGAGGTGGGCTCCCTTAAGACTATGTCCTTTTGAACAATGCAGAGATCGGACAACTTTTCGCCATTTTGTTGAGGACTCCTTAAATGTTTTGGTACCGTGACCTGTAAATGACCCCTCTTGATTCATATCATCAGTATGGATGACCAAAACTCGTCCAACTGACACATTTTAGAAGTGAAGTTGGTTGGGGGGGGGGGGGAACATAATGATTCAAATATGTTAGTGCTAATAACAGTGGTTGATTGCTGAAAAGGTACAGTTGCTCATATACAGTAAGTTCTGTTCCTCGTTGCGATCTTATGTATGAAAGTAAAATTAGTGTGAATTAATTGCGAATGTGATTTCTTTTAACCCTTTGAGTACCAGCGGCGTGTGGTGTATTATAGTCTAGTTATATTTAGACGATATTATGCAGCTTTGGAAAGAATCTGTGGTAGTTCAAAGGGTTGGTTGAGATAGTTTGAAGCCATTTTATTGATCGAGGTCCTTCCTATGCTTAATAAAATCGTCTAATAGATGCCAGAATATGATGAAAAGGACGTCCCTGGTACTGGATGTGTTAATTATCAGTTGACGAGCTAGGTGAGTCCGAAATGCATCAGAAACGACACTCGTAATCCAATCCTGCGCATTATACTTCCACTTAAAATATCATTGAGAGGAACAGGACTTACGTGGGCGACTGTACATATTGCCTGTAGTTGTCCAGTCTCTGTTGTTTACTGCAGGGTCTCTCGGATGGGGCCGCTTCCGACGCTGGTAGTTCGAATTATTGGACAGTAAAGCCCCTTTCTTTGGGAGGATTAATTGATTCGTTGATTTTGTTTTTTATTTTAACCACTATTCCGGGGAGTATCAATCAATCGGTGAAGTATACGGAGTTATTGATGTGTTATTGATTTATTGATGTGTTATTGATTTATTGATGTGTTATTGATTTATTGATGTGTTATTGATTTATTGATGTGTTATTGATTTAGTGATGTGTTATTGATTTAGTGATGTGTTATTGATTTATTGATGTGTTATTGATTTATTGATGTGTTATTGATTTAGTGATGTGTTATTGATTTATTGATGTGTTATTGATTTATTGATGTGTTATTGATTTATTGATGTGTTATTGATTTATTGATGTGTTATTGATTTATTGATGTGTTATTGATTTAGTGATGTGTTATTGATTTATTGATGTGTTATTGATTTATTGATGTGTTATTGATTTTCACCAATATTCCGGGAAGCATCAATCAATCAATCAATCATGTATGAGGATTAATAAATGATTTGATGTTCTATTTTTTCACCAATATTTCTGGAAGTATCAATCAATCAATTAAGCATAAGGATTCATTGATTTATTTATTTGTTATTGATTTTCACTAATATTTCTGAAAGTATCAATCAATCAATCAAGCATAAGGATTAATTAATTTATTGATGTGTTATTGATTTTGACCAACATTTCGGGCAGTATCCATAAATGAATTAATCAATCAAGTATGAGGATTAATAGATTTAATTGTGTTTATTTTGTCACCAATATTTCTGGAAGTATTAATCTATCAATCAAGCATAAGGATTAATTGATTTATTGATTTGTTATTGTTTTTCACCAATATTTCGGGAAGTATCTAGCAATTAATTAAGTAAAACGATTATTTTATTTTATTTTTATTTTTTTTACCATTATATCGGGAAGTATCCATCAAATCAATCAAGTTCAAGTCCAGACCAGATACGGTACTAATTTCGAAATGTGTGGGTTTCTATATAGGCTCATGATGGCCCGAAAGAAATGTTTTATCATAGTTAACCCTATGTGAGCCGATTTTTTTTTTTTTTTTTTTTTTTTTTTTTTTACCTCTCTTGTGTCACCTCCTTAGTTTGGCGACAATAGACGCTTCACCCCATTCAAGTGTCGATTTTGTCTGGGTGAGCGGTAGCGAGCCTTCGGCCAGGATATTTTTCTAGCGAAAAGTGTACACATTCAGTTTGAAGTGGGTCTGGGTTCGGAGGACGACTGGGAAGCCGTTTTTGTTAGCCTAAGGGACAAACTAACATGTATTGCTCGAAACTGGCAGAAGCAAGAAATATCCTCAATGCTAATTCAACAAAATATCCCAACTACACACAACACGTCGGACCAGATAGTGTTAAGACAGACAGACAGATGATACACCGGGCAGTACTATATAGTCCTGTCTATGGGAAGGGTCTCGCTCCCCCCTGGCTCCCAAATAACACAATAACACCGGGGAAGGGGAGTGCATGCCTCTTCGCAAAGACTGTCGTTCATGGTGATGCGGTCCAGAAGCCATATTGGTGCCATGATTATGTAACAGGATAGTAATATAGCCTTAGTTATTCAGTAGCAGGATGATATATATATATATATATATATATATATATATATATATATATATATATATATATATATATATATATATATATATATATATATATATATATATTTCTGTTTTTCTTTTTCTTTTTTTACCATTTTTAAGTTTTCATTGGAGCTAATAACTGTAACTTACATAATTTATGGCCTAACGGCAAGGTTATAAGTTCAATTTAAATATTTAACAATTTTTATCTCGGCTTCAGTATATAATTCATGGCCATTCCATAGTCATTACATAGATTAATCTTATAATTATGATACGTTTTTTACTTAATACAAGATAACATTACGAAAACAATATTGTAAAATAAATGTGATATACAGTACAGCAGACATGGCCATTATCAAGGTGGCGGAGGGGTACCAATATGGCGGCTGATAACCGATATATGTTGACTGGAGGGCTTCTGTAGGTGGTGGGTCGACTCAAATCTCCAGACATTTCAACCCAACCTTCAAGTGTAGGTTAGTTTAGCGTAAATTAGGCTGTACGGTTTTTATGGTAATGCTTTGGAAAATAATAGGGCAGGTATTTTTTGTTAAGAGTAGATAATTGGGCAGTTTGGTAAGTTTTAGTTAGGGGTAGGGTTCATTTAGTTTTAGTTAGGGGGTAGGGTTCATTTAGTTTTAGTTAGGGGGTAGGGTTCATTTAGTTTTAGTTAGGGGGTAGGGTTCATTTAGTTTTAGTTAGGGGGTAGGGTTCATTTAGTTTTAGTTGGGGTAGGGTTTATTTAGTTTTAGTTAGGGGGTAGGGTTCATTTAGTTTTAGTTAGGGGGTAGGGTTCATTTAGTTATAGTTAGGAGGTAGGGTTAATTTAGTTTTAGTTAGGGGGTAGGGTTCATTTAGTTTTAGTTAGGGGGTAGGGTTCATTTAGTTATAGTTAGGGGGTAGGGTTTATTTAGTTTTAGTTAGGTGGTTGGGTTCATTTAGTTTTAGTTAGGGGGTAGGGTTTATTTAGTTTTAGTTAGGGGGTAGGGTTCATTTAGTTTTAGTTAGGGGGTAGGGTTTATTTAGTTTTACTTAGGGGGTAGGGTTCATTTAGTTTTAGTTAGGGGGTAGGGTTCATTTAGTTTTAGTTAGGGGGTAGGGTTTATTTAGTTTTAGTTAGGGGGTAGGGTTCATTTAGTTTTAGTTAGGGGGTAGGGTTCATTTAGTTTTAGTTAGGAGGTAGGGTTCATTTAGTTTTAGTTAGGGGGTAGGGTTCATTTAGTTATAGTTAGGGGGTAGGGTTCATTTTGTTATTGATTTATTTCATTATTATTGTTTTATTATTGTTTTATTATTGTTTTAGTTTCCTTCGTAGACCTCCATCAAGCTTATGAAAACATCCCCAATATCCCCCTCCGAGATAAATTTGTACATTTTTCGATAGAAAAAAAATTCCGGCCAAAGGCCGATTCCATCAACAGTACACCTAAATGGCACGAAAGATCTAAATATTGACAAAGAAATGGAGCGAAAGGTAAAAAATCGACTTACTAATAGCTCGAACGTCTTAAAATTTCAAAACTAATGGGACTAAACATGAGGGAGAAGCGGGTCTAGACTAAAACAAACTTTCCCTTTAAAGTGGATAACAGGGGGTGGTAATATTGGTTAGAGTACGGTAGATGAAAGGCTGGTAATTAAGGCTTACAGTAGATAATAGGGCATGTAATTTAGGGTTAAAATAGGGCTGGTAGTTAAAGCTTACAGTAGATTAATAGGACTGGTAATTTAAGATTTATTGGGCTCGTCATTTAGGGTTAAAATAGGGCTGGTAATTTAGGGTTACAGTGGATAATAAGGCTGGTAATTTAGGTTTAAAGTAGATAATAGGGCTGGTAATTTAGGGTTACAGTGGATAATAAGGCTGGTAATTTAGGTTTAAAGTAGATAATAGGGCTGGTAATTTAGGGTTAAAATAAGGTAAAGTTCGAATGCTCTATATATTTGAAGTTCTCCAGATGTAAGTTGGGTTACGTTAATTTACGTATAGTTGGGTAAGCTATACACTGTTGCATTTCAGCTGACGGTAAATAGAATCCCTTAGCAGCTAATCCCTCGATACTTAATGGAAACATATGAAACTACTATGTCTCTGCATCATATTAAGACCAGGTTTATATAATTAGCACCATATTTCACTACACAATCGTCAAATTAACTGAGAAATCTTGATAGGAACTTTGCAATTTACCGCCAGTTGCAAAGAAAGAGGGTATAAGTAAAGATAGGTTAGTTTATGTTAGGTTAGTTAAGGATATTGGGTTGAAATGAGCGGTGTTTGAATCGACAAGAAGCCAGTACTGCCATATCAGGGTTATAGTCTCTCTCTCTCTCTCTCTCTCTCTCTTTCTCTCTCTCTCTCTCTCTCTCTCTCTCTCTCTCTTTTTTTTGTTTTTGGTCCTGACTCGCGGGTGGGTTGCTATGATAAATATACTAATGCTGAGTACTCGCCTTGTTAGTGAACTGGAGTTAAATACACTCTCTTTATGGTTGAAGAGTAATTTAAAAGTACCCTAATAATGTGAAGAAATGCACCATTGTATAATAAAACCGTTAAGCTTAAACCCAACCCGAAAATCAGTGACTGAACAAAATGGCTCATTATATTATACAGCATTTCGGTCAAACGGCGGCGGCTTCCCACCCTCCCGAGGTTCTCTATACACAAAACAGGAATTAGCCAAGCATACTCAATAAATATAGGTTAGAAATTAGCTTTACTCTCATATTTAACTCATTTTCAGTGGACTGGACTATACCATGAAATTAGTTGAGCTTTTCATACCTGGCAGATTATCTAATTGGACTATTTTTACATACCTCTGACTAACATATGGTGAAGCTATATCTACACAGCAAAACTATATCTTATATTTACGGTCACAAGACTAGCAACACTGTTACTCGCATAATACCTTGAGTGATTTCAGTGGTTTCAACTTTAATTACCCGTCGATAATTGTAGTTATACATGATTTATCAATGTTATCAAAATGTAAAATACAACTAAAAACCTAATACTGGTAATTCACGGCCTCATACTGATAAATTTACCAATGTATATTATTATTATATTTATTTTGTTTTAATTTGAGTTTGTTTATATATTTACTGTATGTTTTGTGTTTAGTATAGTGCTCACCTAACATGGACATAATTCCATTGATTTTGAAATTTGAGAAAGCCGGACTATTATTATTATTATTATTTTTTTTTTTTTTTTTTTGTGTGACTCTAAAAGGCCTTACGTGAGTGTGAAAGTTGTCGGTGGTCTGCAGCGGAGGAGAGTCATGTATTAAGGGGGCCCACCTCGTTTGTTTTTCTCTCTCTCCCTCTCTCTCTGGGTTGTATCCATTTGGCCCCATTCAGCCTACTGTTTTAAGACGTTAAGACGTTCCAGGTGTCGGTTTTTCTTTGCGACCGGTAGCGAGTCAGCATATTTTTTTAAATGGTTTTGACAGCAGGCTAAATTTGTACATTTTTCTATAGAAAAATTTCTCCGGCGAAGCCGGATTTCTCCATACAATACTGGCTCGCTATCGCTCGCCAGGAAGAAATCGACACCTGGATGGGGATAAACGTCTTAGAACAGTAGGCTGAATAGGGCCGAATGAATACAAGCCAGAGAAAGAGAGAAAAAGGAGGGAAAAAGACGGGTCACCCCCATTAAACTCACACACGACGATCTGGCACGGGTTCTCGGTGCAAACTTACGGGGTTTATTTTCCTCTCGTAACTGGGAGGAGTCTTAAGCTGTTTCTGTGCTCTCTCTCTCTCTCTCTCTCTCTCTCTCTCTCTCTCTCTCTCTCTCTCTCTCTCTCTTAACCTCAAGTTAACCTCAGTTGTATGTAAAATGCTAGAAACGGTCATAAGAGACAGACTCGTAAATCACTTAGAGGAAAATAACATACTTATAGATACTCAACACGGCTTTCGTAAAAAACGTTCCTGTTTAACAAACCTCTTAGACTTCTTCCACGATATCCTCAACCTCTACGATGAGAGTAAAGCTGTAGATATTATATACCTTGATTTTCAAAAGGCCTTTGACAAAGTTCCCCACAAACGTTTACTGCTAAAACTAAAAGCGCATGGAATACAAGACGGTGTGTTGAAATGGATAGAAAATTGGCTCAGCGACAGAAAGCAAAGAGTAGTCATAAACGGTAAGGCATCTAAATGGACCAATGTAAGTAGCGGGGTACCCCAGGGATCGGTACTAGGACCAATTCTCTTTCTAATTTACATCAACGACATAGATGAGGGTCTCACCTGTACAATCTCAAAATTTGCTGACGATACAAAAATTGCAAATAGCGTACTCTCAAAAGATCAAGTTGACGATATGCAACACAATCTAGATAAATTGTCACATTGGGCTCAAATTTGGCAAATGAGTTTCAATGCGGATAAATGTAAAGTACTACATATCGGATACCTAAATGAGAAAGCAAACTATTCGATGAATGACACTCAGCTTAAGAATGTAAACAGAGAAACCGATCTGGGAGTAACAATACCGAGTAACCTAAAACCGAGTCAACAATGTTCAGAAGTTGTTAAGAAGGCAAACAAAATAATTGGCTTTATAGGCAGGTCATTTGAGCATAAATCGAAAGACGTTATCCTAACCCTTTACAATTCCTTAGTCCGCCCTCTTCTGGAATACTGCGTTCAATGCTGGTGCCCTTATTACCAAAAAGACATAAACAAGCTAGAACGAGTTCAACGTAGAGTTACCAAAATGATACCTAGCCTAAAGAACAAACCATACGAAGAGCGTCTTAGAGAATTAAATCTATTTCCTTTAACCCAGCGCAGATTAAGAGGTGACTTAATTCAAGTGTTCAAAATCATCAAAGGCATCGACAATATGAACTGTAGTAAGTACTTCACTATCGACCAATCTAATTACACGCGGGGAAACGGTTGCAAAATTATTGGTAAATCTTTTAACTCACACGAATCTAAGAATTTCTTCTTCAATCGAGTTGTCAACTTGTGGAATGGGCTTCCCCGAGACGTTATAGACTGCAGCACTGTTGATTCATTTAAACTCCGCCTAGACAAATATCTCGCATCAAACCCGCGACTGACTGCGTTTGTAAATGAATAACTTTATTTTATCCTCCCCTCAGTTACTAACCCATATGTCCCCTACTAACTTCCTAGTACTGCCACGGACATTAGTTCCAGGGCAGTAGTTCCCTTTCCAATGTTCCCTTACCCACTCTAAACCACTGTTTGGACACTTGATCCTCAGTGTTTTGGAGGACAAGCAGCCTAGAAGGGTCACTAGATCTGTTGTTGCTTGATTTCCTTTGTACTCCTTTGTACTCTCTCTCTCTCTTCTCTCTCTTCTCTATCTATCTATCTATCTATCTATATATGGATAGATATATCGATAGATAGATATAGTAATATATACACCATTGATATGCTATATCATTGCATTAATTTTCTCTTACTCTCCTGGTCATTTCTCCCACTGTGATAGATTTCTTTTGTTCCTATTCTTCCTTCAACAATCTGTTATCTTATTCTTTTCCTATTGGGTGGATTAGCCCAAAAGAGTATTCCCCGTTTGGTAGTTCTCCTCTGGTTACCCTTGGCCTTCCCTCAACTGATCATTTTGACAAGAGCATCACTGACAAGATAATCCTCGTCAAATTTGCTGCAGAGAATCCGAGTGCTCTCTAACTGGTGGTCCTTTAGTGACGTCATGAAGGCCTGTGATACCGTTCCTTATTAGATCTATTGGTAGAACTCGTGGCTTCAGTTTTCTTTGGCTATTTTTAGACGATTTTATGAGGTTTAGGAAGAATCTGTGGGAGTCAGAGGGTTAATGGAGATAGTTTGTACCCCTGTGATTCCTAAAGATCCTTACTATGCTAAGTAAATTTGTCTAGTGTTAACCGGAATAAGATATCGGTCACATCGTTTTTTATGAAGTCCCCTTGTTAGATTTATTATACTTGTACTAATGATCTCGGCGTAATTCTACCTAATTATCTTGTGGATATGGAAAGTTTGTCTCGCATAACTATACCCTGTTTCAAATAGCTTGGCTACAAATTGTGAACCCTAACCCTTGTAACTCAGAAAGAGCTAGAGCAAATGGGGTGTAAATTCCCACACCTATTCCCTGGCTGATCCTTCCCAAATGATAGAAACATTAGCTCGATTACTCTAGTCATTTGTGAGTTATAGAGGTTAATGGGCAAGAGTTTTGGCCTACTTATTTGGAACAGGGTATAGCTTTTACACAGTCCCAATAATCTGTCTGTCATTTCACTGTGTCATATATCTGCCTTGTTCACTGTCCCATACATCTTTCATACACATTTCTGATACATTGTGTCATACATCTGTCACACTACCCAATACATATGTTACACTGGGTTATACAACTGTCACACTGTCTTATATATTTGTCACACTGACTCATTCATCTATCACACTGTCACACTGTCTTATACATCTGTCACTATCTCACGCATCTGTCACACTGTTTCATGCATCTGTCATACTGTTTCATACATGTATCACAACCTCATCCATGTCACACTGCTCCGTATTCATCTGTCACGTTGTCACATACATTTGTCACACTGTCACATACATTTGTCACACTGTCTCCTATTTCTGTCTCACTATCTCCTATACAGTATATGTCACACTATCTCCTATATCTGTCACACTGTCTCCTATATCTGTCATACTGTCTCCTATATCTGTCACACTGTCTCCTATTTCTGTCACACTGTCTTATATTTCTGTCACATTGTCTCCTATTTATGTCACACTGTCTCCTATTTCTGTCATACTGTCTCCTATTTCTGTCATACTGTCTTCTATTTCTGCCACAGTGTCCTGTATGTGTTACACTGTCTCCTATTTCTGTCACACTGTGTCACATAAGCCGGGCATTCACTGCTAACACACGGAAATCATCAATTAATTGTTTTAAGGAATTTATTTGTACGGTACATTTTTATAGTATCACTCTTTCCTACCACACCTAAATACACAATTTAACTGCATTTAACATTGCCTTTATTATCTTAACTGGGAAATAAATGTTTATGCATTGATACTTCTTGCCTAGATGACTTCTCTTATGTTTACATTTACTTTTTCCTTCTGCACCATTCCCCTTTTCTCATGAACAGACGGAGTATAACACTGGAGTCACATGAACATCTCAGCGACAGATTATTCGGAGTCACAAAATGAGAGTCAAAATTTGTCAGTAATCAAGTATTAATAAAGTAGATAATAAACAATCCCTTACAATTAGCCGATAAATCTCAATAAACTCAGATAAACAGATGGTAAACTAAGGCGCACATGACGTCACTCTCGGACTCCTCTACTGTCAACGTCAACACAGGGATATTGTCTCGTCTATTTCGTCCTTTCGGGCTTAGCAGAGTCTGGAGGTTTCGGCTACCAGAGTAATGAGGCCGAGTCGCATGTTCACTTCCTTCGGCACTTGGCTTATTTCGGCGGCTTCGGCAATTAACCCCTTTACTGCGGGTGACGTCTATTTTATTTATTTCTAGCTACGTTTTGACGATTATTGGCCTCTTGGGAAGGATCTGTAGTAGCTAAGATGGTTAATTGAGATATTTAGTAGCCTTTTCATTGCTCGAGGTCCTTCCTAAACTGAATAAAATCATCTAGTAACAGCCAGAATATAATGAAAAGACGCCACCCATACCGAAAGTGTTAAGTCTTGTAAGGGTTTTACCTCCTAAGATGATCTGACTATGCACTGTAAATTCATAGGTGCAATATTGAATACCTGTAAGACTGCAACTAAACTGGTACCTGTAATAAGCTTATTATTAGTAATTCTTGTTCAATAACATTTTGAAAAATTATTTTGAATTTTGAAATGCATTAATGGTGTATAGTAATTTGTTCTGTACAGAGTGCCAAATTATTGAAAGAGTCTACAATGTGTTCATATTAATATGCTATAATGTGTACCGGTTGTGTTACAGCAATGTGATCCATACTGCAGTGTGATCCATACTGCAATGTGATCCATACTGCAATGTGATCCATACTGCAGTGTGATCCATACTGCAATGTGATCCATACTGCAATGTGATCCATACTGCAATGTGTTTCATTCTACAATGTGATCCATGCTGCAATGTGATCCATACTGCAATGTGTTTCATACTACAATGTGATCCATACTGTAATGTGATCCATACTGCAGTGTGATCCATACTGCAATGTGATCCATACTGCAATGTGATCCATACTGCAATGTGTTTCATACTACAATGTGATCCATGCTGCAATGTGATCCATACTGCAATGTGATCCATGCTGCAATGCGATCCATACTGCAGTGTGATCCATACTGCAATGTGATCCATACTGCAATGTGATCCATACTGCAATGTGATCCATGCAGCAATGTGTTCCATACAGCAATGTGATCCATACTGCAATGTGATCCATACTGCAGTGTGATCCATACTGCAATGTGTTCCATACAGCAATGTGATCCATACTGCAATGTGATCCATACTTCAATGTGATCCATACAGCAATGTGTTCCATACAGCAATGTGATCCATACTGCAATGTGATCCACACTGCAATGTAATCCACACTGCAATGTGATCCATACTGCAGTATGATCCATACAGCAATGTGATCCATACTGCAATGTGACCCATACAGCAATGTGATCCATACTGCAATGTGATCCATACTGCAATGTAATCCACACTGCAATGTGATCCATACTGCAGTGTGATCCATACCATACAGCAATGTGTTCTATATAACAATGTAATCCATACTGCAGTGTGTTGTATACAGCAATGTACTGTACACTGCATACATGTATTTTGCAGTGTAGTCTAGTTGTCGATACCAGTGTAAAGTAGAGGTCCTATAATATGAGAGAGATGCCATCCTGTTCACTGGACGCTATGTTGGTGCCTCAAGTATCAAAGAACGACAGAGTATTAGTGTAAAGGAGTGCCGAAATATTCTTGGAAAAAAGTTGCCGACAATTTAATGGATGGAAAAAGTGTCCGTGTGACTCTGCCTTTAGTCTAGCACAAAAATCAACTTTCATAAAATATTTTTCTACGCATGCCACCAAGAATGCTGCTAAAAGTAAAAGAGAGCATTCCCACTCTCGAATAACTGAAAAACACAACACTGAAGATAAGAGGAGTGTTGCAGAGTGTTTGATAATAATAATAATAACAATAATAATAATAATAATAATAATAATATTAATAATGTAGCTGAAACGCCCGAGTACCGAAAAAAACCTACCGAGAAAAAAGAAAACACAAAATGGCCGCCCTCGTGTCTAGAAAAACATTTATGAGCCATGTACTATGAAAATAATAATACACATAATATTAATAATAATAATGATAATAATACATGACTATTTACCTACACATCTATAATATATATAATATAAACTAAAGCTATAAATGGATCATCATAAAATAGGACTTAAGCTGGTATCACACGAGCGCCTTCTCCCTCGACTTTCATCCTCAACACTGGTCTGGCAGCTTAGGAGGTCAACTTCTTAAATGATGAGGTCACCCAAGTTCATCTATAAACAGTTTATATTTCGATACCAGTGCAAAAGAACCCAGCAACGTTGCCGATTATTTTGTATTTATATATTTGTTTGTTTTTGTTTTACCATTGAAAGTTGATAAGGACGCCACCCTTTAAGATGGGGTGTCACACGGACTTTGCAAATACCACTTTATATCTGAAATTATTTTCTGGCAACACTTTCAAACTTTGTATTTAGTTATTATATATTTCGATTGTATTTTTTTTTTTTTTTTTTATTTTATTTTTTTTTTTGCACTGGTATTGGCAACTAGACGGACCGTAGATTTTTATAGGTTGAGCACATTCTTCAGAAAGTATATTCCAGAAGCTACCAGCTCAAAATGCTGGATGTAGGGGGAATTTTCTGGTCCCCCTTCTACCTCTTGTTTAGCCCCATTAGCTTTGACATTTTGAGACATTTGACTAATTAAATTGGCAATTTTAAGTCCTTTCGTGCCCTTTAGGTATCGAATTTGTCCTGGCGAGATTTAGCAAGCCTACAATTTAGTTGGAACCTTTACTACTGAAAAATGCACAAATCTATCTCAAAGGAGGGTGTTTGGGGTATTTTTTTAAGCTTGATCAAGGTCTAGGAAGGACATTTAAAAACATTATACATTAAAATTTCCCCTTAAAGTTAAGGTAGAAGGCTCTGGTGTCAATCCCCCTTTAGGCTCTTTTTCGTCATTGGCTTCCCATTCTTCTTCTTCTTCCTCCTTCCCGTGCGATACTGTCTTGGATTGTTGAATTATCACTGTATTGTATTCCTACGCTGTATCTTATTGTATTACTACTGTATTCATCGTATTGCCTGTATTCCGTGTTATTCCAACTGTATTTCGCTGTATGCCTGCTAAAAGTCCTGCAAACCAAGAATATTATATATAATATATTATAGCCAGTCTGACCCGTCGAAGTTATTATCTACAACCAGATATGGGGTGCTTTGTACATACAGTAACACTGATATTAATCTAGCGTAAATTCAATATATTTCATTAACTATATAACTAGCAAATCAGAATGAATCAAAAAATATATACTGTACATGTAGCATATCAATATATACTGTACATGTAGCATATCAATATAAAAAAGGACATCAGAACCTACATTTACTTTATCGTTTTGTTTTTATTTTATTTTTTTACCGACCACCAGGGTTGTAGATAATAGCCTCGACAGCTGGACAACCCTCGCACAACGCTGCTCCTTCCCATAATATGTACTACTCCATTATTTTGTACAACCATGCTTTTTAAACAGATGTAGGCGGGAGGTCACACGAACAATGAACGGCGATAGCGGCGGATTTTCCCGGTGTCATGTTATCGAAGTCGGATTATATGCTGTGTTCGAGTTAAACATGTCATTGATAGGCTGTGCTCGAGTCAGATAATCCAATGATTTTGCACTTTTATATTCACTTTAGTTTTAAACTGTTAGCCTTTGATTTTGAACAGGCTACTTACGGCAAAACGAAAATGCAATTATAACTAATGATTAATTTATAACTCATAGCGGATTGACAGACTCCGAAGTAAATCCTCCGGTAAGCTGGTAAGCTTGCTCGTGTGATACCGGCCTCCGTCACCCACCTATACTGGGGTATTTTGAAACACTGCTGTTAGTCTGGCATGGTAGTGAGACGTGGCTGTCTTAATGCGTAGAGTTAGAGCGATCCACTGTTTAAAAAATCAACAAAAAACAATGCGAGTTTTATAATGTACGAATGATATGTTTCCTTTCCCACCTTAAGACGGTGTCATACGAGCGCTTTTTCCGGCAATTTTCTGGCAGTTGTGGTCGGGCACCTTTTGAATTAAAGGTGCATGTAATTACAGTCTCTTAGATTTATATAAATTCATTCAAGTTGTTGATTCCGATACAAAATTACCAAAAAGTTATACTAGTAATAACTTGGCCATCGAAAACGGACGGAAAAAGTGCTTGTGCGACATCGCCTTCATCCCCTTCGAGGGTGTGAACAAAAACAGTACCGGTATCAAACATGTCGGTTCCTGGATAACTCAGCCTGTAGACTATTTCAACCTGTAGATCTTAACCAGTACCAACTTAACCAGGGCTAATTTAAAGTCACACCGAGTAACCTTGCTGGGTTAAGATGGTACTGGTTGAGATATTACTACTCTAGGAGACCGACGCGCGTTAACCGGTGTTTTTCAATTACACTAGTCTAACAGCCTAACCTAACCTGGGGGCGGCTTGGCTAACCACTGATTTACTGAAAAGGTTAACAAACTATTTTAATATGATATGGTGAAGTGAACGAAACTAAGTCGAAAACAAATACCAACAGAAGAGTGTGCGCGTCCAGAATACGGGTGGGGAACTATCAGGAGCGTAAGTCTTCTATAGTGGTACCGTAGAGTCCCCTGGTTGAAGTGGTTCATTATGGTTGAGTTGCCCGGTGCCACCAACAGAGGGCACCTTTGGCGAGGGAGGTATAGTGGCTGGTGGCGATATTTTTGTATGTGGTAGTTGTGTGGTGTAGCCGCCGAAAATGCCTCCGCTCCAGGGATAAACAAGAACTCGGTGCCAAGTGAATGTCGGCTTCTCACACTGTGTTGCCTTGCTCAGTTTAATCTGTATTGACTTCAAAAGAGATAATACTATACCATATAAAATCCCAAATGGGTTTGGCTTTCAAAATTCTCATATAGCTGTATACTTATATTGGCTTATGAGTATACATAAGGTGTCAGTTCCAAATAGAATACATAAGTCTACTATCAAGAAAATGAGCATATACTAAAGAAATATATTTCTTCTGCCTTTGAGGCTCAGTGGAATATTGTTTCCTATTATAGAGCTAATTCTCTTTACATCGATGGTAGTGCCACGCTTGGAAATTACAGTCGGCCTAATAAGTGATGTCTCGGCACCAAGTGTATTTTGTTCCATAATTGGTATCCGCACTATCTAAACAGGATTTCTTCATTTTGAGTGATATATACAACCATGTTCCAACCCGTACCCACCCTATTCAACATCTGACAGACATTAATACAGCACAGAACGAGCCAAACGTAATGACAGCTGAGACATGACTTATTTGCGCCACTGTACGTAAAAGTATTGTTGTACATACTAAATCAAAATATAATTGTTGCTGAGTGAACAACCCGGATGGCATATTAGTCAAAATAAATGATGTATACTGTTTGTAGCCGACTTCCCTCCGGTCCGAGTTCTCCCAATTCCCTCCGAACTCGCCAGGGCAGCCAACCTTTGCGCAAGAGCCTCCGTGATTTATTTATTAATTATTAGTTTTGTCTTTTATATGCAACCCGGGACGCGAGAGTAGATTTTGAATACCAGTTTTAATAAAGGCGCGTGTGAGTGGCCATGGCGCGGCGAACGGGGAGAGAATTAAGGGGACCGACCTGCTTTATTTTGTCTTTCTAGGTAGTAGCCATTCGACCCCATTTAGCCTACTGCTTTAAGACGTTTATCCTCAGCCAGGTGTCGATTTGAACCTGGCGAGCGATAGCGAGCCAGCATATTTTGGATTATGTTTTAGACAGCTGACTTAATTTGTATATTTTTCGGTAGAAAAATGTCTCCGGCGAAGCAGAAGAAGGCTCGCTATCGCTCGCCAGTAAATAATCGATAACTGAATGGGAAAAAACGTCTTAAAACAGTAGGCTGAATGGGGGACGAATGGATAAAACCCAGAGAGAAAAAGCAGGTCGGTCCCCTTAACCCTTTCTGTCGCTCGGTGTGTACAAGGCTGTGTACATTACTATATTTTCACGTACAAGGGTTTCCATACGTACAGTCGCTGATAAAGTACCCCCTGTCAATCCTCCTGGCGTGTGCGTGTGATCCTTCGACGAGTGAGCCTGGGAGTTTGAGACAGCATAGGCTACATGGTTTTTAGGGGGGTCACCGGCTTTTTTTGTATCTTTCTTTCCATTTCTCTCTTTCCCTGGCTTGTGCCTATTTGGCCCCATTCAGCGAACTGTTTTAAGACGTTTATCCCCATCCAGGTGTCGATTTCTTCCTGGCGAGCGATAGCGAGCCAGCATTGTATGGAGAAATCCGGCTTCGCCGGAGAAACTTTTCTATCGAAAAATTTACAAATTTAGCTTGCGGTCAAAACAAAATATATATATGCTGGTTCGCTACCACTCGCCAGGAAAATATTGACACCTGGATGGGGATAAACGTCTTAAAACGGTATGCTGAATGGGGGCGAATGGATACAAGCCAAAGAGAGAGGGAGAGAAAGATAAAAAAAAAGCGAGGTGGGGTCCCTTAACCCTTTTTGTAGGGATGATGTATTGTTCATTTGGTTTTTACTATATCTAGATGCGTCTTAGAAAGGATCTGTAGTAGTTTAAAGGGCTAATGTTGTTTGTAACCTTTTAATTACTAGAGGTCCTTCTTAAACTGCATAACATCGTATAATAGGAGCCACCATAAAATGTACACAGTATTTGAAAGTCTCCCTCACAACAAATGAGTGGAGTGTGGTAATTGCCAGATGCCGTTTTCTGTTTACAACGTATTTGGCATTATGGAAACGTCTATTTGATCAACTTGTGTTTTATATCTTTGTATAATAATGATAATTCAATTGTGTGTATTATTACATAACATTGTTACAAAGGATGACATGAACCCATTGTGGATTTTAGTGGTCACCAAAAATAATTAGAATCCTTATCTTTCTAACAAACTCCCCACCCCCTGAAATAATAATTAGAATCCTTATCTTTCTAACAAACTCCCCACCCCCTGAAATAATAATTAGAATCCTTATCTTTCTAACAAACTCCCCACCCCTGAAATAATAATTAGAATCCTTATCTTTCTAACAAACTCCCCACCCCCTGAAATAATAATTAGAATCCTTATCTTTCTAACAAACTCCCCACCCCCTGAAATAATAATTAGAACCCTTATCTTTCTAACAAACTCCCCACCCCCTGAAATAATAATTAGAATCCTTATCTTTCTAACAAACTCCCCACCCCCTGAAATAATAATTAGAATCCTTATCTTTCTAACAAACTCCCCACCCCCTGAAATAATAATTAGAATCCTTATCTTTCTAACAAACTCCCCACCCCCTGAAATAATAATTAGAATCCTTATCTTTCTAACAAACTCCCCACCCCCTGAAATTGCCCTTTATTTTCTGTGGCAGCCCTTCCTTACTCGGTCCTTGCCCTTAAACAAACAGCCTAGTGAGGGTCAGGGAATATGTTGTTGCTTGCTTTCCTTCGTAATTCTTTGAAATCAGGAATTAGCGATATCATGTCTGTCTCTAATTCCCAGGTTCAGAGTTAGCGATATTATGCCTGTCTCTAAGTCGCAGGTTCAGAGTTAGTGATATGCCTGTCGCAGGGTCACTCTTCATAGCGAATCAACAACGGCCAAGATTGACATAACTCTTTTCCCCCAAAAAATGTACACAATATACACACACATATTTCCATACGGCAAAACGAAAACCTTGGGACTAGCCCCAGCATCAGTATGAATGTCTGAGTGAGAGTGAGTTATAGATATATGTATACTGTGTGAGAGTGAGTTATAGATGTATGTATACTGGCTGAGAGTGAGTTATAGATGTATGTATACTGGGTGAGAGTGAGTTATAGATATATGTATACTGTGAGAGTGAGTTATAGATATATGTATACTGGGTGAGAGTGAGTTATAGATGTATGTATACTGTGTGAGAGTGAGTTATAGATATATGTATACTGTGTGAGAGTGAGTTATAGATATATGTATACTGTGTGAGAGTGAGTTATAGATGTATGTATACTGTGTGAGAGTGAGTTATAGATATATGTACACTGGGTGAGAGTGAGTTATAGATATATGTATACTGCGTGAGTGAGTTATAAATGTATGTATACTGTGTGAGAGTGAGTTATAGATGTATGTATACTGTATAAAGGCAAGGGTATGATCGCATCTTGTACGTATAACCTAATGCTGCATATAATATAATAGATATAAGGTATTCACTGTATATAAATGTATAAACGATCTGATCCCTTTTATCCTCACTATCTCTTGTCATCACCCCTATTAACCCATACAGTACCGATGACGTCCTTTGCATTATATTCTGGCAACTATTAGACGATTTTGATAAGGTTGAGAAGGACGTCTACCCATTAAAGGACTACAGGGGGTATAGGTTATAGTGAGAGATGTAGTATAAGGCATAAAGGTATACAAGAAATAGGGATGTAGGGAAGAAGGGGTCTGCCTCGTATGGGTCAATAGGCCTCCTTCAGATTTCCATTTGTCTTATGTTCTTACTTTCAATCACAATAAATCCTTTTAGCTGCCATATACTTTTAGCTGCCATATACTTTTAGCTGCCATATACTTGCCAAAGCCTTATACAAAATCGCCTAAAGGTAGCTGAAATCAAATATAAAAGACGTCGCCGGTACAGAAAGTGTTAATCCTTCTCTCCCGTAACCATGCACCATCACGTCACCACCACCACCACCACCACCTCCATCACCACCACCACAGACTCTCCATCCTTCATACCATCATTTGTAGACACGTTGAGGTGATCATCCACTTTGCACAAGGATGAATAAATTAAACGACCGAATATTTCACAAACCTGCAATTACTTCAACACCAATCAAAACAATACATTAAGTACACATTAAGGACCTGTGCTGATGAATTATCGTTCGGTACTGTGTTCTGATATTAACTCTCTTTGGTCCGAAGGAGGCTCTTATTGGACCTCCCCTGTTGCACTCCCATTAATTCGGCGATAATAAGACGCTGTACCCCATTCAGCTGGCGAATTTGTTTCTGACCTAGCGATAGCGAGCCAGCAACTTAGAAGAAATCGGTCTTCCGCCCGCACATTTTTTTACCGAAAAATGTACAACTTAAGCGTAAAGGGCGTTGGGTGTGTATTTATTTATTTATTTATTTTTTAGATGGAAGGTTGTCCGGCGAGGCGTTTTTGTTCACCTACAAATACCTAAATTTAACTACTTACATTAGTATTTAAATACATTCTAAAATACATTCCTCAAAAATGACAAAAGTGTACATATTCTCTTCTTAATGCATTATATAGGGATTTGTAAATTCAAAGCAAGGCTTTTGCTGACAAATCCTGCATAAAGCTAAGTTTGTAATCTTAAGACTAGAGAAAAATCGTTTAAAAAGACAGTGCAAAATGCAAGCCAGAGTTTAACGTGTTGAAAAACTTGGTGCAACTTTGGAATGACTGCAGAGTTGTTGTTGCCCGAGCTTTTCCTCCATTTATGGCGGGAGGGGGGATTTTCTGGCCCCCCTTCTCCCTCATGTTTTACTCCACTAGTTGTGAGATTTTAAGACGTCCGTTCCATTAGTTTGGCGATGTTAAGACCTTTCACCCCATTTCTTTGTCAATATAAGAACTTTCATGACGTTTCGGTGTCAATATATGACTTAATTAACCTAAACCCAAAGCACCTTGTGTCTACGTATTTTAATGTTTACCGTACGTACATCTAAACTGTAGGCTTCATTAGCTTTTACTCATAAACCCTACTAATGCTTGCACACACACACACACACACACACACACACCTCAAATTGCCCACAATAATTTCCCCTCAATCGCTATTCTTCATTATACCCAGATAATATTAATATAAACTCACATTCAGGTTCTAATAGCAAGAAATAATGGAAAATAAAAATAACAAATAAACACACAGTTAGTGTTTGGCTCTTTTCTCAAGTTTTTTTGCCGTCTGGAATTTGGCGTATAAATTGTTTTTGCATATCCGACCGATTGAAAATTCCGCTCACGTTCTCGGTAGGCAACGAGAATTCAGATTTAATTATCGCACCCCAGACCGCGAATTGGGGTAGGTGGGTTGGAAAGGGGTGAGGAGAGGCGTGGAGGGGTGACGAGAAGTGGGGGGGGGGCTTGTGAGGGGGCGAAAGGGAGGGGGAGGGGCGTGTGGAGGCTCGACGGGAGCGGGCGTATGGAGAGACGGGGGGCGTGTGGGGGATCGACGAGAGGTGAGGGGGGGGGAGCTTGTGGAGAAACGGGGGGCGTGTGGGGGTCGATGAGAGGTGGGGGGGAGCTTGTGGAGAGACGGGGGGCGTGTGGGGGTCAACGAGAGGTGGGGAGTTTGTGGAGAGACGGGGGGCGTGTGGGGGGTCGATGAGAGGAGGGGGCGAAAGGGGAGGTGGAAGGGCAACGAATAGTGGGGGTTTGTTGAGGGAGGGGGACGTTAGGGGGTCGACGAGGAGTGGGGGAGGGGTAGGGGCAAGGACAAGTGGAGGGAGAGGAATGACCATGGAGGTATTAATACCTCCATGGGAACGACAAACGAGGGGCGTGTGGGGGGTCGACGATAGGTGGTGGGCGTGTGAGGGGGATGCCGGAAGGTGGGGGGCGTGAGGGATGAGGTGAGGAGAGGCAGGGGGCGGAAAGGGGGGGGGGGGGAGAGAGAGGATTTTCCAGCTGCTGATCAAACGAGAAATACGCCAAGTTTGCCCCTTCCAGGACGGATGGTAATGCCATTCTTTATATTTATTATGTTTTTTGGCTAAAACTAGGCGATTTTTTGTATTCAACTTAATAAGGAACTGTGCTTAATTAGAAGGTTATTCGCGAGAGTTTTTACAGCTACGACTCCCCACATGCAAACAAACACATCTTAAGCTGCATGATGAACTAGCCGAGATGTGATGACAATGGGCGTTACCGTACCAAAGGGGTTAATACTCGCAATACATCACCGTACGTGCACAGTTACAGAGCTACATATCACCGTCACACACATGCGTATATATAAATAGCACTCACTACCATCACAAACATACACACGCATTACTGGTGATGAATACGCCAAGTTTAATTTACGCACATCATACGTTGTTCACCAAACATTCCCCCCCTCCCTCTCCCACACACACATACACACCACTCATTTGGACCAGCACACACACACACACACACACACACACACACACACACAACTCACTACCATCACACACACACAAATACACCACTCACTACCATCACACACACACTCACCATTTCACATAATATATACACACACACACACACCACTCACCACCATCACACACACACTCACCATTTCACATAATATATACACACACATAATATATACACACACACAGCCTCCAAAAGGGTAAATCATAACAATTCAGCCACTCATAAATCATCGCACACCCGCACCCCATTTTCGCGCCCTGACAACCATCATTCCCAGGGAACCGTCTGCAGGGGGAGTGATGCCATTTTACCTACAGTAGTTGCCATGTTGATTCCCTTATGCTGTGAATTCTGGTGGATTTCATGTCACTTCTGAATGTTAGTTCAATGAAGCCTGTGAGGGTTCGTGATATGTGAATTATACTATATGTTGATCAATAATTGGTATCGGCAATATATAACATTTTATTCATTTCAAGTGAGATATTCAAACATGTTCCTACACTTATCCACCGTATTCAACATCTGACAGACATTAATACAGTACATAGCGAACCAAACGTAATCTGAGACATGACGTATTAGCGCGATGCAATAAGCGGAATGTCGTCAATAAAGTTCTCTTCCTCGAAAGATTACGAGGTAGACAACATGGCGTCTACGTGTAAACAAGATGGCGTAACTCTCACCCTATACTGAAGGCCCCCGATCACTCAACGCTCCAAAACTTTTCGCCCCCTTTTCTCCTCCCTGCTCTTTTATCAGAATGTTCATCTTCCCTTGTCACATCAACCGTCATACTTTCCTTCTCCTTCTTACCTTCGTATCACCCTTTGCCTCGTTCTTCTATCCTAGTTTCCCATTTCCCCCCTCCCTGGCATCACATTATTCCCCCTTTTCCACGCACCATAATGTTCCTTTCCCCTTTTCCCTGGCATCATATTATTCCCCCTTTCCCACTCCCTCGCATCACATCCCCCTCCCCCCCCTCTCTCTCTCTCTCTAGCATCATCATAGTATTCCCCCTTTCCCCCCTCTCCCTCTCATCATCATATTATTCCCCCTTTCCCCCCTCTCCCTCGCATCATCATATTATTCCCTTTTCCCCCCCCCCCTCTCCCTCGCGTCATATTATTCCCCCTTTCCCCCCACTCCCTCGCATCATCATATTATTCGCCTTTCCCCCCACTCCCTCGCATCATCATATTCCTCCTTCTCCCTCGCATCACATGACCCCCTCTCCCTCGCATCAGCCATCGCCCCCCGCCGTATGTGTGTTGTGGCGGCGTGGGTTACGATGGCCCCGGTGTCGTCTCGGTGTAGTGTCGTGGGTTCCCGGACGACTCGTCAACCAGTAGACCATTTCAACCTTAATCTACGAACTAACTTAACTTTACCTAACTTAAACCTTACCTAACTTATCCTTACCTAACCTAACCTTATCTTACCTTACCTAACCTTACCTTACCTTGCCTTGCCTTACCTTACCTTACCTTACCTTACCTAACCTAACCTAACCCCTAACCTAATCTAAACTACCTTAACCTTACCTAACTTAACCCTTGCCTAACTTAGCCTTACCTAACCTAACCTTACCTAACCTAACCTTACCTAACTTAGCCTTACCTACTGAAACCTAATCTAAACTATCTTAATTTACCTAACTTATCCCTACCTAACCTGATCTGACCTAACCTAACCTAAAATCTGTGCCACACAGGCGCTTTTTCAGACAATTATTGGGAACATTCTAGTCTGGCAGCTTCATATATTTAATGTAATATATATCCGGTTCCTAAACACAAGCTACCTTTGGCCAATGCCTTAAATGCCCCTCTCTAGAGCCCAGAGTAAACCGATGACATTTATTTTTGTCTCTCTCTAAAGTGCCCCGATATTATGCTACAAAAAAAAAAACTTGCCTGTCTTGAGCAAGTGCCAATTAAAAACCCTGACCAAACATAACCTAAGAGTACCGGTTGAAAGCTACCAGTGTTATATTAAACTTCTACCCAAAATAAACAGTTTGGTTGACTCTGCATGGTTTGAGATCTACCAATGTCAATTAAACCAGTGACAATATTATGTACTAACCTAACTGTAACGTAACCTATCAGAACTGACTGAGATGGAACTGGTTGATAACTGCCAATAAATGTACAGTCTTAACCTAACATAACTAATCTAGTTGACTCGATCTGCACTGGTTGAGAGTTACTAGTGTCAATTGAAAGTCCTAACGTAACAATGGCATAACCTAACAGCACTGGTTGAGAGTTACCAGTGTCAATTGAAAGTCCTAACGTAACCATGGCGTAACCTAGCAGCACTGGTTGAGAGCTACTGGTTGAAATGGTGTACCGGTTGAGTCGTCCGGTGGCCAGTGTCGTGTAGTCTAGAACACACTCACACAGGGGAGACATGACGCTCAATACTCAACGTTTGAAGTAATAGTCGCCGCCAAGTTTGCAGTCCTGTTTTGACGAGCCCCGGGAACCACCAGACCAGGAGTGGAGGGAGACGTGCCCAAGAGTTTATATTAGGAATGGAAAGATACGTGCCCAAGAGTATATTTTAGGAAAAGAAAGATACGTGCCCAAGAGTTTATTGTTTAGGGTGAGAAAGAAACTTGCCCATTTATTTATTTATCTGTTTATTTGTTTATGTATTTATTTATTTTGTATTTTTATTTTTTTAGGATGGGGAGGATACTTTCCCAAGAGTTTTGTATCGGAAGGGTATATGCCCATGTGAATTTAATTATTATTTATTATTATTAGTATTAGTAGTAGTAGTAGTAGTAGAAGTATTTTTCTGTATTCATTTATTCATAGATCTGCGTACATTTAGATTATTACATTTGAGATCAAGGAACAATGCCATCTACAGTATGTGTGGGTTTATATAATTGATTTCGAGTTAATTTATTGGTATCTGTATAAGGAAAACTTAAGGGAAACTGCAAAAAAAAAATCCATACAGTTGAGGGTTTGAAGAGTTTATATTTAATTATAGCTATTTCATCTGTAAGAGGGGAGGTTAAACAATGTGTTGCAGATACATTATAGATAGTTGTCTAAATAATATATCTTGACATTTCATCGTTTCTTTCTATTTATTGAATGTATTACAATATTCACTTTAATATTCAAATGGTGTTTACCAGGAATTTACTTCATCTTTAATCCAAACACATAAAGAGCCAAAGAAGACGTTTAATTTTCACGTGTATTCTTTGTTTTGTATTTTTAGTCGACTGATTCTCCTTTCATCTACCTCAAGTGGGTATTGCCATGAATATATACGTTCCCAGGCCTCTGATCTGAAGTGGCGTAGTCTGAATTATGACTCTTTTCAATTTATAGGATATTTCGATTTCGATTTCTATCTTGTACAGTATTCATGCTACAGGCAGATTTTTCAAACTTAGGAAATCCCTTTAGTAAAGAATATTTAATTGAATCCTATAACTGACAGGTCCTTCTGAAGATGAATATAATCGGCTGGAGTTATTTTGCATATAACATAAATTGGTGTTTTTTTTATGGAAGTGCTTAAACTTCTGGGGGGCGTTAACTAATTGTGAGTCTTCTGTATAATATATAATTGGCGTTTGTATAATTGTTCAATGTGGGTTCCCTGGGAGCTTCAAGGAAAAACATTATAATTATTATTTATATTAGTTGTTTATTATTATTGTTATTATTATTATTATTATTATTTTTTTTTTTTTTTTTTTTTTTTTTTTTTTTTAGTTGTACCCTCATATTGGCTTTCCCAAGTTTGTATATAAGAAAACGTATTAGTATTGCTATTCGTATTATCTCATTAACTACATTTACCGTTATATTCCTAATGACTGTAATATATTGTTTATTATATAATAAGGTTATTATACCCACTACTGGTCTCCCGGGCTCGTGGAAACTCTGCAACAGCGGTAGTTTAGTGTTTGTATGTTGTTAAACTAAAAGGATATCTCGCTCGCTGCTTCTACCTTCTTCCTTACCCTTCAAAATACAAAAAGTCAAGCCAGTCTCCATCGAGATATATATATATATATATATATATATATATTGTAGTACACTAACGCATTACCTTTCTTTCTATCTACTTAACCCTATTTGGCCCGAGGTATGTCTCTTTGGAACCCACCCCCCCTGTTTTGTTCCATCTAAGAAAAGTATTTTATGAAGAAATAAACACTCCTGCCTCACTAATCTATAATAATGCAAGTTGATATATAAAGTACCGCATTGCCCTAACCCTTTACGCTTATTGCAATATTGCTTACTTTACTATATGGTCATCTAATGAACAGTATTTTCGATCGCAATTTCAAAATCAAAATTAAGGTAGCATTAATTTATCAAAGCTTATCTATTCTATAATGCCCTCACCTTCTATGACTGTTTCTGTCTTCCACCTCCTTAAGGGGGGTCACCTGTTTTTTGTTTATATTTTTCTACTTTTCTCTCTTTCCCTGGCTTGTATGTATCCATTCGGCCCCATTCAGCCAACTGTTTTAAGACGTTTATCCCCATCCAGGTGTCGATTTCTTCCTAGCGAGCGATAGTGAACCAGCATAGTATGGAGAAATCCGGCTTCGCCGGAGACATTTTTCTATCGAAAAATGTACAAATTTAGCTTGCTGTCAAAACAAATATATATATATATGCTGGCTCGCTACCGCTCGCCAGGAAAATATTGACACCTGTATGGGGGGTAAACGTCTTAAAACAGTAGGCTGAATTGGGCCGAATGGATACAAGCCAAAGAGAGAGGGAGAGAAAAATAAAAAACAAAGCGAGGTGGGCTCCCTTAACCCTCTGAAGATTATATCGCACTCTGACAGTTTATTCTGGCTATATTTAGACGATTTTATTCAATATAAGATGGACCTGTGGAAGTTATGATGGCAATGACTATGTGAATGAACCAGCTGACTTCCTAATATGATTAAAATCGTCTAATAATAGCTAGAAAACAGAAAAGAATTGCGTCATCGTATTTTCTAAGGGTTGATATTTACTTAACCCTTTCAAGCTCCAATACGCATTTCTGTTCTGTTTTCTGGTAATTATTAGACGATTTTATTCATATTAGGAAGGGTATATGAAAGTCAGAGGGTTGATTGAGATAGCCTTTACCCTTTTAATACCCAAAGATCCTTCCTAAGCTGCATAAAATCGTCTAATGGTGGCCAAAATAACATGCTAAAACGCGTCAGAGCTTCAAGGGGTTAATGCATGCGGTGTCTACATTCATCTAAAACTACAGTCATCTGTTTTATTTATATGCAAGTTTTCATATATTTAATATAAAGCAGCAATTATATAATCTGTGCTTTAAGGGGAGACAGACCGTTTTGCTGGACCCCCTTCTCCCTAATGTTTACCCCTATTAGTTATGAGATTTCAAGATATTCGCCCCATTAGTTTGGCGATTTTCAGACCTTTTTCCCCATTTCTTTGCCAATATTAAGTTCTTTCGTGCCATTTAGGTGTCTATTTTTTCCTGGCGAGAGATAGCGAGCCTGTAATTATAGAAGTAACCGGCCTTCGGCCGGGACATTTTTCTACCGAAAAATGTACACATTTATATCGAAAGGGGGTCTTGTGGGTGTTCTTTTAAGTTTGATGGAGGTTTAGAGAGCAAACTAAAGCCCCTCCTTAAACCATTGAGCCGAACCAGTAAATTATGCTGCACAATACCGTCTGGGCTCCCTTAACTTTGATGTATGTTCACCCATGCTTGGTGACAGTGGAATCTACGATAACGGACTTGCTCTTCCCTTATCTATTACGTTTATTCCAAAATATATCTTTTATAAAGTAAATTAAATAAATATATAACAAAATCACTGGGTTATGTGCTCATGTCAAAAATCACTTGCAAACAAAAAATGTAAAAAATAATGTACAAATCAACTATGACATGGATAACTATTATAAAAGTCACATACATTCCTTCTCAGACCCCTAGATTTGGAACGTGTAAATATTTTCAGCTCTAATTCCACCAGACCTGATCCCGTTTTCTGTATTGCCTTTTATTATCCATGGCTTAACCCTTTCAAGATTATGACGCACTTTGTCAGTTTATTCTGGCTATCATTAGACGTTTTTATACAATTTAGGAAGGATCTGTGGGAATTATAAGGGTAAACACGATCTTAATTCGCCTTCTAACTTCCATATACCCTTCCATATCTGAATAACATCGTCTAATAATAGCCAGAAAACCGAAAAGAAATGCGTCATGGTATCTTCAAAGGGTTAAACCAACTGAATTTGAATACAGCAAAGGCAAAGTTATCAAAATGCTTAAAATACCTTCCTATTATCGTGTTATATTGTCTGTTCCCCTTCTTCTCTTGTGTATGTATTGGCTTGCACACACACACACACACTATCACTACGGTACAACATAACAAATCATATCATAATATAACCACATAATGCAACATAGCAAAGCACTTCATAGCAACACAACACAACGTAATGAAACATATCAACATAACACAGCACAAGATAACACAACATAGCAATATAACGTAACATAGCAGCATAACATAACACAATATAGCAACACAACATAGCAACATAACGTAACATAACTTAAGAACAACTTTACACCATAACATATCATAATCTATTAACATAACACAACATAATATAACAACAGCAACTTTACACCATAGCATAACATAATCTATCAACATAACAACATAATATCACATAACATATTATAACATCACAATAACTTTACATCAGAACATAATCTAATCACATGACACGACATAGTATCACATAACATAATATCACATAACATAATATATCAACATAACGCAACATAATATCACATCACATAATATAACATAACATAATCTATCAACATAGCAACATAATATCACATAACATAATATAACATACAATCTATCAACATAACACAACATAATATCACATAACATAATATAACATAACATAATCTATCAACATAACACAACATAATATCACATAACATAATATAACATAACAATCTATCAATATAACACAACATAATATAACATAACATAATCTATCAACATAGCAACATAATATCACATAACATAATATAACAACACAATCTATCAACATAACACAACATAATATCACATAACATAATATCACATAACATAATCTATCAACATAGCAACATAATATCACATAACATAATATAACATAACACAATCTATCAACATAACACAACATAATATCACATAACATATTCCTTGGCTGCGAGAGACATTATATATAATCTCTTATATCACAAACTTCGTTGTAAATATATGTACGTAGTTTTAATGGCTAGTTGGGCCTGCTTGACATTCCGGTAAACCTATGTATAAAATATAATAAGCGACTGTATCAATAAACCCATAAACCAACACAAAGGATTTATATATGTATGGTATGTATATGTATGGTATGTATATGTATGGTATGTATAAATAATATATAATAATTAAACGACTGCATCAAAGAAACGAAAGTGATGTGAATGGTTTGTAAGCATATTAAGGGGGGTCACCGGATTTTTTTTTTTTTTTTTTTTTTAATCTTTCTCTCCTTTTCTCTGTTTCCCTGGCTTGTATCTATTCGGCCCCATTCAGCCAACTGTTTTAAGACGTTTAATTCCATCCAGGTGTCGATTTCTTCCTGGCGAGCAATAGCGAGTCATCATTGTATGGAGAAATCCAGCATCACCGGAGACATTTTTCTATCGAAAATTGTAAAAATTTAGCTTGCTGTAAAAAAAAAAATATATATATATACGGTATGCTGGCTCGCTATCGCTCGCCAGGAAAATATTGACACCTGGATGGGGGTAAACGTCTTAAAACAGTAGGCTGAATGGGGCCGAATGGATACAAGCCAAAGAGAGAGGGAGAGAAAGAGAAACAAAAGCTAATTAATTAAGACATTCCGTGTATATACAGTAGTTGGATGATAATGACTGCCTCTCGCTAATGAACAATACTAATTACATGATTCTTCTTATGTAATTTGGCTACAGAATTTATTTTTGATCTAGGGTGTGTGTATGGATTGTGAAAGTTGTGTAATGTCAGCGATAATCAACAAAAATATATAACCTCTCTCTCTCTCTCTCTCCGTACGTATATACAGTATATATATATATATATATATATATATATATACTGTATATATATTTTTTTTTTTTTTTTATATATATATATATATATATATATATATATATACGAGTAAATATGTATGTATACGTTTGTCAAGTTACAGTATCTTACTATCTATCGATACACTTTATATTCTACATTAATGTCTTTAGTACAGCCTATCAATTTAGCATCCATACCCCTCTGACAATATATATATCTATATATATATATATATATATATATATATATATACTGTATAATATTATATAAAATTTGTTTTCGTGAGTTACGATGCTAAAATAGTTTGTACTCCTTATTCTCACACACAATAAATAGGTCAATAAAACCATTGTATTAAAATATTTGCTAATGAAAACCACTGTTGGTATAGTCTCCTACACTGTCACCCTCATCCCCCACATTGTTGGTATAGTCTCGTACACTGTCACCCTCATCCCCCACATTGCCTAAGAGGTACAGTCGCGCTAATAAGTGATGTCTCGGCACCAATTATGTTGTGGTCAATAATTGGTATCAGCAATATCTAAGCTTCATTTCTTCATATCGAGTGAAATATACAAACATGTTCCTACACTTACCCACCCTATTCAACATCTGACAGACATTAATACAGCACAGAGCGACCCAAACGTAATGAGAGCTGGGACATGACTTATTAACGCGACCGTACTGACAAAATTTGCGCCATTATCATAAGCATCAGAGTAATCAAGGTATGCATTTATATAGGGTTTTCTACTTATCCTGGTCTGTAGATCAAAGAATGATTATCAAATACATATGCATTAATCCAGAGATGAATAATGTAAAGAATGCATTTATCTAGTTTTAAGCCCGTTTCCAGCATGCTTGCGGTAACCTTAATTAAGTCTAAGACCGCGTTTTCTTACCGCCCAAATCAAGCAATCAAGTCAAAGGGGGTTCTTGGACAACTCAAGCAGTAGCCTAATTAACCAGTGCCGAATCAAACCAGTGACAATATAAAGAACTGGCCAAACTTAATGCCACCTAATCCAAGCGAACGGTGTTGGTTGGTCTCAGGGGCCTTGTTTTGTCTGCAAATGTATGTGTGTGTGTGTGTGTGTGTGAGAGGGGGGGGGGGATATAATCGTCATCATACTACTTTGTGCACACTGCAGGGCGTAGCTCCCCTGTCGCATTTTTGTAATTTGAAGGTAAATCCTTGCACAATACGAGCACAACATTATATTGTAGAAGGGTCTAGAGAAAAGACTATATTGTAATCATTGTTTACTAGAAGTTTAGCAGTAAGCCATTGTGTGGAAAAATTACATCAATAATCAGTAATTAAATTTTTTTTTTTACAGGTTTCTAGGGTGTACTTAGAAAAGTATGTGTGTGTGTGGTGGGGGGGGGAGGGGGGGGGGATGGACAGAAGATAAGCTACTCTGTCCCCCAGGCTCCAAAAAGTGGGGGATACACGTCCCCCTGTCCCTCACCCAAACGAAGCCCCTGGAGCTTGCGCTAGCACTGGTTGAGAGCTACTGGTGGAGTTGTCAGGTCACCAAATCAAAGGGTATATTCGTTCGTCTGGAAGCTGGTGGCTGATGGGAAGCGTAGTATGAATTGAATTTATCCTTTCAATATATCCTGACGTATTCTTTCAAATTATGCTGGCCATTGTTAGTCGATTTTATTTATCTTAGGAAAGGAATGTTGGAGACAAAGGGTACATTGAGATAGATATTAACCCCTTTGATTCCTAGAGTTCCTTCCTAATTTAAGCTAAAGCGTCTAATGTTAGCCAGAGTAAGAATTAAAATAACGCCATTATCCTGAAGGGGTTAATTTGGCTTGTCAAATCTGTTTGGACGGTGAGAAAATGTTAACCTTAACCCGGTATCACACGAACGCCTTTTCCGGCAATATCATTCGTCAGCCGAGTCCGGTAGTTTCTGAATCAAGGCTAGATAATCAAATCGGCCATATATAGTAACCCATCGCCAGTCAAAGTTGCCAATACCAATACAAAAATGGCAAATATATATTAGTTGCCGGTCGAAAATTGCTAAAAAATAGAGTCGTGTGTCCTCCCGCCTATCCGCTCTGTTTATTCCTACCTATGGCTTAAGATTTGTATACCACGCGTTATATATTAAGACTTGTATATTTACTATGCGCTCTTGTGTATTTAAAGAAAAGTATGTAACCATTTTCTGCTTCCTCTGTATAATATTCTAATAAACTAAGGTTTATAAAATACCCCTGTGATTCTTGTCCTAATTTGTATGTGCTGTATGAGTGTTTCTTGCAATAGTGTTCAGATGCTTAGAAACAGTGGTGATGAAATTGCCATCTAATATACATACCTTGTATATATATATATATTTTTTTTTTTTGTTCTACTCTGTGGTATAAAGTGTCGGCTATCGTCCTGACGGTCGGCGGTTCGAACCCCACTGAGAGTATAAAAACATTTAGTGGCTCACGCGTATTTGTGAGATATACTTAATATATATAGGCCTATATATATATATATATATATACAGTATATGGAGATAAAATTACAAATACGTGTGATCAAAATATGTAGTTAAATCTTGCAGAAAAAATGAAACAGAACACCAAGCTTTCATCTATGCTCCCAAGACACCTTCAGGGTAATACAAGATAGGAAAACGTTTATGCTTAACCCTTAAAGAGCAGCGCCCGGCTATTGCCGGGCACCAATTTGAAGCAAGTTAGGAGCATTATTATGGCTTTTAAAGGGTTAAAATCGAGTGCAAATGGCCAGGAGTGCAGCGGGCCACACGTCCAACTCCCAGGGCCTACCGCCGCCCACTGACTCACCCTCCCTGTGTTCTCGAGAGGCCGGCAGTGTAGCCAGTAGTGAGCGTAGCTGGGAAAAATATACCGCTATACGCTAAACTCCCATGTTACTGGTACCACTGTATGAGAACCACGAGTGCTACGTAGCTCGTTCTGGTCTCATTTTGAAGCTTTTAGCGCCTATTTTTTTTGCTGAATACATTTATTTTCATGCAGATACTAGATATATCATTCAGGAGGGCCTGAATAAGCCCAAAACCCCCCGCTAGACGAGGGTTAAATACCACTCCTAAAACATATGTGAGATGCTAACTATAAAAAAAAAAAAAAAAAAAAAAAAAATTGGTACTCCTGCGGTGAGTGGAGCTTCAAGCTGCCTTCCTGTACGTGTTTAGGGCACTTCAAGCCGACTTCCCATAAGTATTTGGAGCGTTTCAAGGCCAAGCCGATTTCCCAATGCTCTCGACTTAAGTTCCCAGTGCGCTTCGAGCTGCACTAGGGGTTGATGGCGAGCTTTTGCCAGAGGCGCATCAAGCTGACTCTCATTATGCAGCCTATAAAGAGGAGCTTTGGCCAAAAGGGCCAGATTTGTTGTTATTGTGTAATGCTCGAGACACCTTATCGGACAGAATTGTTCCTTGGGGAGCCAATCAATGGAGCTGCTTTGAGCCAGTTTTCCTGAGGTTTATTGCTATTGATCAAGGTTCAAGGTTTGGGATAGTAAAGATTATGGGAAATAAGGTTATTAGTAGAAGATAAAGAGGGTGAAGTGAGGGAAATATAGTAAGAGTGTATAGTTTGCAGGCGGTCTGCATTGCTATAGTTTTTAATTTTTTTTTAGATGCTACTGATGGAAGTTTGACTCAAATAGTCTCTCTTTCCTCTGCTATGTCGTGTTGGTGGTGACTGAGAGGAAGAAGGTCCTATAGATGGTTGTACAGCTTCTTTTGGGTTGATGGGGGGGGGCCCCCTCTGGCTGGCTCTGCCGTCGGTGTTGCTTGCATGCGAGAAGGGCACAGGGTGGTCAATGGTCATATTGTGCTGGCTCTTGTGTCCTGGCCAGGACACTTTTACAGAAAACATTCATACCTCCTATATTCTGTGGTCTTGAGATGTTTTCTTCAGCATCTCAAAGAACAATAAAATACTGTAGGATGTAAAGATAGATTTGCGAAAGAGGATGTGAAGAAGACGTGAAGATGTAAAGATATCCTGCAGGAGTGAGGTTGTGAAGAAGACCAGCAGAAGAGGAATGTGAAGAAGGCCAGCAGAAGTGAAGATGTCAAGAAGGCCAACAGAAAAGGATGCAAAGACCAGTAGAAGTGAAGATGTAAAAATAATCCAGCAGAAAAGGTTGTAAAGAATACCAGCTCAGAAGAGGATTTTAAGAATACAAGCAGAAGTGAGGAAGTAAATAGGGATAATATAGATCAGCAGAAGCAAGGAAAGAAGTGGTGTAGAAGATAGGGGGGAAGACCTGCAGCATAGGCTACCTGGGGAAGTGAACTGTGAAGGGAATTAGAGTTCAGCGGAGCGAATAAAGGAAGTAGCCTAAAAGGCACCCATCCGCATAACCTACAACCTGAAACTACTGTGAAGACATAACCAGGGTCCGCTACATAAGTCGTCTCAAGTTCTCAACATGTGCTGATGTGAGGAGCATGTGGTGTAGACAGTGAACCGCGGTGGTCGAGTGGAGAGCACGCTCACATGTGAATCTGCTTGACCTGGGTTTGATCCCAGCCATTGCGGACATTTAGTTGGTGTGGTACTAGTACATCCTAGCATGAACTGAATGGTTAAGAGCTAAAATCATCTGATGTAGAGAAAGACCAGAGAATAAATTAAATATAATATACAACATTATCGCTCACCACCACCCTCCACCCAGATTCGGCCGACCAGCGTTTCTCCGCTTTCTCGACATTCTCGTTTCAGTTTAGTGTTTACATCGATGGGAGGTAGTGGTTGCATGCCGGGAGCAAGACGTCTCGCAGCAAGTGCCTCTCCCAATCTAGAGTAGTCTGCATACCATACATATCTTCGAATATAGGAATAATGATGTGTGGAATATAATAGGGTAACATTCAAGACAGCTAGAGCTGCCTTATTTACCAAGTTTCTTTATATTTTTTCCAAAGAATATAGTGTTTAATTGTAGTTTTTCATGGTTTGAGTGGAGGATTTGCATTAACTTAGCCATTATTCATTAATCTGAAGATACTCCGTCAAATGGCGCCATTTATTGGGTGAATCGCGCTTTTACAGTAGGTAAGGAAAATTGTGGGGAGGCCATGCACGCTTCCAAAATGTACAAATATTATATTAGATTAGATTAACCTAACCTAACCTAACCTAACCCTAATATAATATAATATAATATCGTTTTTGTGAGTAACGTTCAAGCCATTTATTGGGTGAATCGCACTCACCGCATCTTTCAAAACAAAAAGAAGAGGACCCAGGTCGAAGGATTCATTGGGTGCAATGCTTTGTTTACGTTCGGGACATTATTTTCGTGTTATTTTTCGGTGTAATCGGATTTTTTCAAGTGTCGATAACGAAATTCCTCCATGCGGACTATAATGAGAAAAATATGGCGAGTCTATTGGTCCCTATTTTCCCTAATAAATTATTTCTAATAGGGCTGCGAAAGAGGTCTTGAATATTATCTATAATAGTTGTGTTTAAATTATCCTATATGAATAACAAAAGTGAAATGTGAAAGCCAATTGGACATAATTACATAACTAAAGCGACGTGCCTAGGCCTGTAGGCTAGCCTAGGCCTGTAGGCTAGCCTATGCCTCTCGCTCTCCTCAAGTCCTTAAACAGGCTGCTAGGCTAGCCTAACATCCTGTCAATGCCTAGATAATTATTTCGATAATTAGTATTGAAACGGGATTAGGCCTAGCCTAGGTAATATTAAGGGTTACTAGTCAAAGACTAAATACTGTACTTCAATAGGCCTATTTGTAGCCAACGTAATCTTACCACCACATTCACATTCGCAAAAATCTTACCGCCATCATTTCATTCATTTCATTTCATTCGCATGTCCCATCTCGGATTTTGTACTGTTTTCATTTATTTTTATTTTTTTTACTTTTATATTCGGTTTTATGGGACATGCAAGTGTAAATATGAATGTGAATGTGAATGTGGTGGTAATTAAGATTATTGCGAATGTGAATCTGAATGTGAATCTGAATCTGATTGTGAATGTGAATGTGGTGGTAAGAATTGTAGGCTGATTTTGTACTGTTTTCATTTATTTTCAATTGTTTACTTTTATATTCGGGTTTATGGGACATGCATGTGTAAATATGAATGTGAATGTGAATGTGGTGGTAAAGATTATCGCGAATGTGAATCTGAATGTGAATGTGAATCTTAATCTGAATGTGAATGTGAATGTGGTGGTAAAAATTGTTGGCTACATTGGTTTCTCTACATTCACATTGGTTTCTCTACATTCACATTGGTTTCTCTACATTCACATTGGTTTCTCTACATTCACATTGGTTTCTCTACATTCACATTGGTTTCTCTACATTCAGATTCACGTGAATGAAAATATATGAAAACAGTAGGCTACAAAATCCGAGCTGGGACATAAAAAAAAAAAATAAATAAAAAAATATGAAAATAAATTAAAACAGTAGGCTACAAAATCCGAGCTGGGACATGCAAGTGTAAATATGAATGTGAATGTGAATCTGAATGTGAATGTGGTGGTAATAATTGTACATTGGTTTCTCAAACATTCACATTCGATCGTTTCTCTACATTCAGATTCACGTGAATGTGAATGTGAATGTGGTGGTAAGAATTGTACATTCCAAACGAACGTGAATCTGAATGTAGAGAAACGAATGTGAATGTAGATAAACCAATGTACAATTCTTCCCACCACATTCACATTCAGATTCACATTCACATTCACATTAACTTTCGCGATAATCGTAATTACACCAATGTACAATTCTTACCACCACATTCACATTCAGATTCAGATTCACATTCACATTCAGATTCGCGATAATCTTAATTACACCAATGTACAATTCTTACCACCACATTCACATTCAGATTCACATTCACATTCAGATTCAGATTCACATTCGCAATAATCTTAATTAGGCCTACCACCACATTCACATTCATGTTTACACTTGCATGTCCCAGCTCGGATTTTGTAGCCTACTGTTTTCATTTTTTTTTTTTTTTTTTTTTTTACTTTTTATGTCCCACCTCTGATTTTGTAGCCTACCGTTTTCATATATTTTAAGTTTGTTACTTTTATATTCGGTTGTCAAACCAATGTACAATTCTTACCACCACATTCACATTCACATTCACATTCGCAATAATCTTAATTACACCAATGTACAATTCTTACCACCACATTCACATTCACATTCAGATTCACGATAATCTGAATTACCACCACATTCACATTCATATTCATGTTTACACTTGCATGTCCCAGCTCGGATTTTGTAGCCTACTGTTATTTTCATGTTTTTTTTTTTTTTACTTTTTATGTCACAGCTCGGATTGTGTAGCCTACAGTTTTCATATATTTTCATTGTTTTACTTTTATATTCGGGTTTATACAATAACATTCACATTCAGTTTGCTACTATCACATTGCCATCCATTCATGTTTATGTAGTGGGACCTGCAGAGGGGCACTCTCGGGCGGCATAACGTGCGGGGGTTGTGCACTGTGCAGGGTTATAAGTAGGCTATATATTGGAAGCATCTTACAGCTTCATAGCCTCTGCTATAGCCTATTCTAGTTTGTTATTTACACTCGCATGTCCAATGTGAATGTAGACTTGTTGTCTAGACTCGCATGTCCCAGCTCTGATTTTGTAGCCTACTGTTTTCATTTATTTACCATTTTTTATTTTTATGTCCCAGCTCTGATTTTGTAGCCTACTGTTTTCATTTATTTACCATTTTTTATTTTTATGTCCCAGCTCGGATTTTGTAGCCTACCGTTTTCATTTAGCGGTATTTTATTTTATTTTTTACTTTTATATTCGGTTTTATACAATAACATTCACATTCAGTTTGCTACGATCACATTGCCATCCATTCATGTTTATGTATAGTGGGACCTGCAGAGGGGCACTCTCGGGCGGCATAACGTGCGGGGGTTGTGCAGGGTTATAAGTAGGCTATATATTGGAAGCATCTTACAGCTTCATAGCCTCTGCTATAGCCTATTCTAGTTTGTTCTGTACGCGAATGGGAATGTAGGGAAACGTATGTTAATGTGGCAAAATGAATGTGAATGTAGAGACGAATGTGAATGTGGCATAACGAATGTGAATGTGGCAAAACGAACGTGAATGTGAATGTAGAGAAACGAATGTGAATGTAGACTTATTGTAGAGAAACGAATGTGAATGTGGCCAAACGTACGTAAATGTGAATGTAGAGAAACTAATGTGAATGTGGTAAAACGAACGTGAATGTGAATGTAGAGAAACGAATGTGAATGTGGCAAAACGAATGTGAATGTAGATAAACAAATGTGAATGTAGAGAAACGAGTGTGAATGTGAATGTAGAGAAACGAATGTGAATGTGAATGTAGAGAAACGAATGTGAATGTAGAAAAACGAATATGTGAATGTAATGCCCCCTGGTGTAATGCCCTCGAAAATGTCCCGCAACCCCAATAATGTACTACCCGAGTTGACGTCAGGTATAGTGTAAAATAGTCGTGGATGGTAAGTCCAATAAACTCATCACGTGAAACACCACGAGACTATCACCTGGTTCTTAAAAATCGCACTAAGGTTGCTATACTTTTAGTACGTCCGTGGTAGTACAGTGGGTTAGCGCGCGAGCCTGGTGGTGATGGTCAGGTCACTAACCAGGGTAGTGGTCTGGCAGCCCTACGGAACTTGGTTAGCAGGGTGTGTTTTCTGGAGGTTTTAAAAGATTTTTGTCGTGGGCGTAAGTTGTAGCGTGAGGTTACTGAGGTAGATTGTGTGGTGCGGTTGGGTGTGTACTTGGTTTGGGGTGGGGGTGGTGTTTTTCTCACTGTGGTGCCTGGTGGAGGTATCTCAGGGCTAGACGGGAGGGTTTCCGTTTTGGTCGGGGTTGTGGGTGGAGGTTTTCGTACTTGGATAAGTTGGGGAGGTACTTGACTATCAGAAGTGAAGGAAGGTGTCATGGTGGAGGAAGGTGTGATAGTGGGGGCTTGGGGTTTGTGGAGGTTAGTTTGGGGGGTATGTTGAGGAATGATTGGTCGGTTCGGTGCTGGAGGGCTTAGGCCCTTAGGGGTTTGTATGGGAATATTCATAGCCTGAGTGGAAGGGTGAGTAGGGGTGTTTAATTCAGGGTCGGACGTGTGGGGTGGGGTAATGTCTTGTGGCTTTAGAGGTTTAAACGCTCGGACGAATCTAGTTCGGAACGTGCGAGTAACCCCGATGATAAAAACACTTTCGCCATCCATGACACCGTAATGGTAGCCAACCTCCCTGTCACCAACAAATTAGGCCCTCGCTATGTCGGGCCCTACACCGTCATACAAGTCCCAAATGCCTTTCAAGTCACCATCGATTATCACGGCGGCCTACAGGGTCCAAAACCGAGCCTATAAACCCAGCTCCAGCCCCCAGTAAAATCAGTTGAAAGATAGACACCAACCCAGGCTGGTCACCAGAGTTAACCTCGAGCTCTATCCTTGTTGGTTGCTGAGAATTGAGTTCCAGAGCTGGCAGACTCCGTGGCAGATTTGGATAGAAGGACCTGTCCACGTACTTGAGAACTTCCTACATATGGACCCCCTGGACGGCCGCGGAACCAGTCGTTAGCCCCCAACATCACGGATGCAAGATAACCAGGAGACCAATCAAATACTACCCAAGATTCACTCTATCAGTACTACAGTGTTACAGTACTAGTTAGAGACTCACTTATTAATATTTCTACGAAGTGGCTATATCTTTGCCCCAGTATAATTCATATATAACCATTCCATTAGGAAGTGCTAAGCGTATCAGTGTTCATTAATTAACAGGCGATGCTAAGTCTCGTAATTACCCATATACAGTATACAGATATTATTACATAGAAGTGAAACCCTAGTGATATCTGAATGTTCGCCCACTGATTTGCGTTCTATGTATTTCTGATACAAGAATATAAAACTTAGATCAGTACCCCCTGAGGTTACTAGAATTCCCGTGCTCTAAAATACGCGTGTCTAATCTAGTCTGTGAACTACTACTTGTGCACCAGAGCTACCAGTGATAAATCTAACAGTGAATATGAATCTATAAGTAACATTGATGGTCTCCAGTATATAAACCTGTTAAATAAGCCAGTGATCAGAAGATTAATACCTGAACGTTGGAAGTGGGAGACTAGGCTCCATCCAGATCCACTTATGCTAGTGTTGTTCAATTCTATCATATTGTCTTGCACGAGTATTCAGAAGTGGTATATCAATAAACGTGATCGTGTGTCTTGTTACCGTGTGTTTCTTTTGTGTTCTCTATTCCTCATACCTTGTATTGTGCATGCAGCCTTATATACCCAGTCAGTTAGAACTCACATTACCCAAGTTAAACCTGTAGAAAAACAGGGCATAACATTACAATTAATCAAAATAATAAGCAATGAAAGTTATGATAGAATTTCAGGATCGTTTTGCATACGTTCTGATTTCACTAAAGTACAAATTAAAGTTGAATAGGCTTAGGCCTTTACAATGCCTATTCTGAATAATAGTCAGGTAAGTATTTAACTTATACAAGGCTTAATCATTAATTATGAATGGCAATAGCTTTACATCAAGTTAGTTAATTGTTAATATGTAAAGTAGAATATTCAATCACAAATCATCTCTGAATCAAACATTAATTCTAATCACCAAAATTAAACAGTAATTCAAAATATTATTATCTCTCCAATTAAATTAAACATATATGATTCTCCAATCCAATCTATATGATTTCTCCAATCCAATCTATATGATTTCTCCAATCAAATCTATATGATTTCTCCAATCAAATCTATATGATTTCTCCAATCCAATCTTAAAGCAAATGAGTGTATGTTACTGACATACCTCTGGTTAATTTACAGTCACAAATAATCCCTAACTAACGAGTAAGAGGTCGCTCAGGAACTTCTTAATATTATAATATACAAGCCTTTGAAGTCTGTCTCGTCTCCCCACCACTCTGCTCAATTCCCCAACTAAAAATGTACTGCCTTTAACTATCAAATCTCCGACTTATATATCATTTCTCGGACCAAGCTATCCAATCAGAAGGCAGGAAACAGGGGCCGGAACCAATGAAACAGGCTGCTGGTGTCAGCCATTCACAGACGAGAAGCAGGTGAACTAGGCCCCGTGAGTGGATGGGGCAGTAGGGAGAAGGGGGGCTGGTTCCGCCTCGTTCAGTAGTTCCCCCCCCCCCCCCCATACTGTGGAATGTGAGTGGATTGTCACGTCCACACCAAACTTGGCTGGTTTCTGTCTATCTCTCTCTCTCTCTGGTCACGTAAGCAGGGGGAGTTGTTGCCACGAGGTAATTGTAAAGTCACGTTCAACAGGTTGGTCTGGCCACACAACATCCGGTCGGTACGGATGTTACAATGTGAATGTAGAGAAACGAATGTGAATGTAGAGAAATGAAAGTGAATGTGAATGTGAATGTAGAGAAACGAATGTGAATGTAGAGAAACGAATGTGAATGTGAATGTAGAGAAACGAATGTGAATGTAGAGAAACGAATGTGAATGAAGTGAAACAAATATGAATGTGAATGTAGAAAACCGATTGTGGTGAATGGGAATGTAGAAACGCGAATGTGAATGTAGGAAACCGATTGTGAATGTAGAAAACCCAATGAGAATGGAGACAAACGTATCTGTGAACATCGGCAAAGAAAACCGTACAGGAACTGAGATGGGACATCTGAATGTGAATGAAATAAAATGGTAACTTCTAGCCGAATGTGAATGTGAATGTGATGGTAACTTTTTACCGGTCACAATAGGATGGGCTAGTGGAATAACTCTGTCATTATTTTATTACACCGCTTACAGTATAGTACCTCAATAGAACTACTCATTCCTTACCTTCACAACTTTAACTTTATCATTTCTTCATAGGCATGATGAATAAAAGCTAGATTCCTAGATAGCCTACCGGTAATATTAAAGGAGACGGACGCACATTATTATTATCCCCCCCCCCCCCCCCCCAGCAATTATACAACCCCTACATAGGCCTACCATTCATGTAATCATGTTAATATTGTTATTATAATTATTATTATTAGGCTATTTGTTATGCCCTGTTTTTCTACTGGATTAACTTGGGTAATGTGGGTTCTAACTGACTGGGTATATAAGGCTGCATGCACAATACAAGGTATGAGGAATAGAGAACACAAAATAAACACACGGTAACAAGACACACGATCACGTTTATTTAAGTAGGTGAATAGGGAGCATAGAAAAATAGGAATACTCGTACAAGACAAATAATAGAAATGAACCGCTAGCATTAGTGGATCTGGATGGAGCCTAGTCTCCCACTTCCAACGTTCAGGTATACTCTTCTGATCACTGGTTTGGTTCGCAAGTTTATATACTGGAAGACCTCAATGTACTTATGGATTCAATTTCACTAATTAGATTTATTACTGGCAGGTCTGGTGCACCAGTAATAGTTCACAGCTAGAATTAGACACGCGTATGTTTTAGAACACGGGAATTCTAGTAACCTCAGGGGGGTACTGATCTAAGTTGTATATTCTTATGGCAGAAATACGTAGAACACAAATCAGTGGGCGAACGTTAGATATCACTAGGGTTTTAATATCTGAATAAAGGTAATTACGAGAGTTAATGTCGCCTGTTAATTAATGAACACTGATACGCTTAGTACTTCCCAAATGGAATGGTTATATATGAATTACACTGGGCAAAGTTATAGCCACTTCATAGAAAGATTAATAAGTGAATTTCGAATTAGTACTATAACACGTTAGTACATAATTTTTGTTTTCGGTTATTTTTGTTTTCGGTTAGTCTAGGCTATCACCGCTGGTGGCCTATTTCTGCGTACTTCAATTTTTAAATTTTCAGTTAGGCTATCACCGCTGGTGGCCTATTTCTGCGTACCGGTATTTCATAATTTTTGTTTTCGTTTAGGATAGGCTATAACCCCTGGTGGCCTATTTCTGTTTAAATAAACATAAAATTGTTTTCGGTTCGACTATCACTGGGTATTCAAATTTAATTTTGTTTTGTTTTAATTTTCGGTTAGGCTATCACCGCTGATAACCTATTTGTGTGTATTTTAAAAAATTTGTTTTCGGTTAGGCTTATTTAAGTAAGTGAAGCGACCTGAAGGGAGTGAAGTGTTTTTAAAGTGAGTTTAGTGTTTTTAAAGTGAGTTAAGTGTTTTTAAGTGATTGAAGTGATCTGAAGAAAGTGATCGTCACCATGCCTCGTGCCTGTACGAACTGCGCCGGTAGGTTTGGTGCTTCCATGTTTGCTCCTGCCGATCCACAAGTCTGCCGACTCTGCCAGCAACAAGAAGATTTGACAGCAAAATTGGATGAAGCCCACAACAAGATCAACGCCCTCACCAGGAAGCTGGAATCACTCCTAGAGTTTGTAACACTCAATGTTGGAGTATCACTAACTCCAATTGTTTCAACTCCAGCATCCACCACCGCCCCAACGTCATCTGCCAACAATCCAACACCTGCAGTAGACACTGCAGCAGATGCTTCTGACGAACCTGAGCCGACATCAAACCAGGACAGCAGCCCTGTTCACCTTAGTCTCTCCCCCACTCCTCGTGCAAGAAGCCTGCTAGCACGAACAGTACCAACCCCTCGCCCCCGTTCTAACCACTCCTCTCCCCGACCTGTACGTAGAGTCCCACCACCACAGGTTTCCGGATTTACACCAGTGAGGAACGGTGCACGGCCAACGCAGAAAAGGTCTCATCTACCAGTCACAATGTCAAACAGATTTGAGATATTGGTAGAGATGGAAGACGAACCAGAAGAGACCAGGCTCGTTGGGGATTCCATCCTACGAGGACAGGTCGAAGAGTTCTGCGACAGAGTCCCAAATCAACGGAAAAGATTTTGCATCCCAGGAGCTGGACTGGACGACATTGTGGAAGCCTTCGAAGATACCACAAAGGATGCAAATGAAAATACCCTTTTTGTCATCCATGCTGGTTCAAATGACGTCATGCGCACCAGATCCGAAGAGTTGATGGAGAAATATCGCAAAATGATCCAGCACTACAAAAACAAGTCAAGGAATATCATCATCTCAGGCATTCTCCCCAAGATCGACGCACCTGACAAATTCTACGACAAGGCCTTCAGCACAAATAGCCGACTAAAATATTTGTGTCTGAGGGAAGAAGTTGAATTCATCAACCTCTGGGACAACTTCTACAACCAGCCTACTCTGTTCCGCAAGGATGGCACTCATCTAAACCCTGTGGGTTCAGCACGCATGGGTCGTCTCCTACACGAAGCAGTCCGCAGCCATGGATCAAAAAACGCCATCCGAGAAGAAGCAGCAGTGACATAAATCATCCAACGCCAAGAAAAAAACAGAGGCAACCGAGGACCACCAGCGATAAGGACCGAAGACAGCGAGGACCGAGGACAGCCATGAACATAATGTAGATCCGACAAGAACCAAAAATATTATTAAAGAGCGTTCTGTGAGTTCTAAAATAACAAATTTAAAGGTTTTCTATGCAAACGCTCGTAGCATACGCAATAAATTTTCAGATTTAGAGGAGCTAGTGTTTACAGAAAATTATGATGTGATTGGCATAACAGAATCTTGGCTCAATACAGAAGATAGAGACTTTTTAGCAGAGTATTCACTTCCCGGTTATGTAATGTTTGAGAAAAGCCGAATAAATCGAAATGGAGGTGGCGTTTTTCTTTATATCAAAGAAAGTCTTAACCCTACCCTCTTGTCAAAACCTCAAATTGTGAACGTCGACGCATCTTTTGTGCTAATAAAGAATAATAAAGGTATAAAAATAATACTTGCATTAATATACAGACCTCATTTTGGGCTTATTTGGGCATATTCAGGCCCTCCTGAATGATCAATTAAGTATCTGCATGAAAAGAAATGTATTCAGCAAAAAAATAGGCGCTAAAAGCTTCAAAATGAGACCAGAACGAGCTACATAACACTCGTCGTTCTCACGCAGTGCTACCACTAACATGGGAGTTTAGCATATAGCAGCATATTTTTTCCAGCTACGCTCACTACTGGCTACACTGCCGGCCTCTCGAGAACAGAGGGAGCGTGAGTCAGTGGGCGGCAGTAGGCCCTGAGTGTCGGACGTGTGGCCTGCTGCGCTCCCGGCCATTTGCACTTGATTTTCACCCTTTAAAAGCCTTAATAATGCTCCTAACTTGCTGCAAATTGGAGGCGGACTTAAGTCCGCCCCCGCTCTTTAAGGGTTAACCTAACAAGATAACCTTATCGAACCTGGGGGCTGCAGCCCCCAGACCCCCGCTGGGCCTCAAAATGTTGTAGATGTCAAAATTATAAAACAAATACTGCAGGAGAATGAAAAACACACCTGAAACTGAGCATCGTAAAGAAGTGGGTCAACAGAAAACAGAGATGCTAGAGTAAACTCGTCGGTGATAGCTACGATGGACGCATTAAAATATTGTTTAAATATAACATATTCTGCTAAAAACTCCTAAAACATTGAAACGCACCCACAAATAAAGTTATTCTTTCGATATTTTGTAAGTGCTTCTTAATTGTAATAGGTGGCGAGTGTTACTGTCAATATTACCTTATTAATATTATTGTTATTATTATAATTATTATTATTGTTATTATTATTATTATTATTATTATTATTGTTATTATTATTATTAGCGTATCATATTAACTGGCTAGAATTAAGGTGGAACAGGAAAGAACCCTAAAATAGGAACGGTATGTGCCCCCCTTACCCCCTTCCTACCGTAGATAGACCACTGGGCTAATTACACCCTTCCCCTTGTACAGAATTACATAATTAGGCCTAGATTAGATTAGATGTGATTCGAGAAGTTTTGCCTTAACAACGGTATTATACAGAACGCCGATCGTAATATATTTTAGTTATCGGTAAAAAGACCATTTTCTTATATGATTTAACAAAGAAAACTAATATTTTTGAATGGGTAACTAAATGATAATAAGTAAATATCCTCAACACTATATAATTTATTTCGAGTTAATGCAAGCAAAACCAGCTAATTTTTATGTTTTATAAATCAGAATGAATTTAGATATAATAAACAACGTTAAGTATCAACTTATTTGGACCAACATAGTATCAAGAAACTATGTAGATAATTTAATTGAAAGTATCAGATCACTCAAGAAACAGGACTTACATTTAAGTGTTGGTGGTTCTTCTAGTTCGACGTGTCTACAACCTAGCTGTTATTTAGCATAGGATAAGCTACGATACGTCTTATTCTATCAAGTGACTTTAACATTTACATTTATCAGTTACAGTATATTGTTTTGTCATATATTTTCTGCATAATTGTCTCCCATCACAAAATATGTGCCTGCTTGGTTGTTTTGGTTGAGGGGGGAAAAAGAAAGGTCTAAAAAAAGTTAATAATTCGGTAAAAACAGATTGGTATCGAATGGGAGGGAAAAACTAAATGCTACCCCGGTCTTATTGTATCACTGGTTAGCCAGATACAGGCAAAAGGGAGACAGTATGAGGAAAAGGTGAGAGAGTGTGAGGAAAAGGTGAGAGTGTGTGAGGAAAAGGTTGAAACAAAGGTGAGAGAGTGTGAGGAAAAGACTGGAGAAAAGGTGAGAGAGTGTGAGGAAAAGGCTGAAAAAAAGGTGAGAGAGTGTGAGGAAAAGGTGAGAGAGTTTGAGGAAAAGGCTGAAAAAAAGGTGAGAGAGTTTGAGGAAAAGGTGAGAAAGTGTGAGGAAAACGCTAACAATCATATAATAAAATGTGAAGCAAAGGCAAAGGAATCAATGAAAATACTTGAGGATCAATTAGAAAAACTAAAAGCTCATATGCATGAGCAATCTGTTCAACTTCAACTAGAAAAAGACAAATCCGAACTGCTACTGAAGGATCTAGGGACAATTGCAAATAAGTGTATTGAATTACAGGTCAATCAAGACACTACAAACAATATTTCAAACCATCAGAGCAGGGACGCAATAAAATACGCTTCCAGTCTCGAGGATATAATAGAGCGTTTGGAAAAACAACTTCGAGATGCTGTAAAGGAAAAGTTGCATTGGGAAGAAAATTATCTAAATAATGAAGATGATGTTGCAACATTAAAACAGTCTCTTGATATAGCTAAGAAAATAGTTTATGAAAATTCACAAGAAATAGAAGTCTTCTCTAAGTTAAAGAGAATTAATGGTTTTCAAATAAAAGGATTAGAACAGCAGGTACAGAACTATCGTTCAAATATACACGAAAATGAAATAAGCTTGGGACAAATGAGCGATGACTGTCACAAACACCAAAGTGAAATTAGTTATCTTAAAAATGAAGTTCAATGGCACGTAAAACAAATAAAAACCATAGTAAATGAAAAGAATGAATGGGAGAATAAATATATGAATAAACAACCCAGTATTGATATGTTGGTTTCTGAGCTTCAGCGGTGTTTTGAACGCGACGCATTTAATGTGTCACAAATAATTGAGCTGGAAACGCTAATGTGTGATGAAAAAAATTATCGAGAGAATCTTGTTATTGACTCATTGGCTAAAAATTTACAAATTGATGAATGTTTAACCCTCATTGCTGAGCTGAGGGACCAAGTTTCAACTTCGTCACCTGAGAAGAAAAATTAGGGTAATTTTCAATAACACATCCACGGTGTGGTTACTGATAATTTTCTGCCAAAATATTCAGAATATGCTTATATATCACTATCATACAAAGCTGGGTGAGAACATTTTTAACTTCTAAAATGAGGCAGGATTCTATTGAGGTTTTATTGATCGAATGTGGCTGGAATCGATTGAGTCATGATATTCAAACATGCTCCAAAACAGCGGCAAAGGCGAGTTACGTATGAACATTCGTTGACAACTAGGATAAAGTGGTAACTTTCGATTCCAAACCTCAAAAAAGGCTCACAACACACTCACACCTCACCTACCACACCATTACTCCTCCCTGATCATCGTGAACGCAGTGGTAGCGCTCAGGGACCATCACACAACCCCAGATAATCCTATGTAAATATACGAGAGACAAGCAGGGGGAGGCAAAACCGTTGTAGTGTGATATTCTTCCTTGTGATATTGTGACAGGTTAAAACAGCCCCTATGCGTATCATTTGAGCCACACTCAGTTAAATCACGACTGTATTTCGATATATCGTTAGCGAGCCTAACCTACCACTACTTATAATAATACTAATGCAGAAAATAATGATAAATAAAAATAATTTGGTGGGATAAAAATAGAATCTACTTATCGAAGGCAATGGCTCCCGGGGCGCCATGGCCGCAGCCGCTATACCTTGGCATTACCTCTAATCACGATTCTATTTCGGTGGATTTGTACTTAATGTTACTGTATTTAACTAACTTAACCTAACCCACCTAACCGATTGCAGTAACATTAAGTACAAATACTGTATATCGAAATACGGTTGAAAAACGGATTTTGGTTCAAATGATAGGCATATGGGCTGCTTTAACCTGTCACAATATCACGGGGAAGAATATCACGGTACACCGTCACAAGGCACTCTGCAAGCAGCAGAGGTGGAGGGGAGGAGGCGTACAAGTTTACCTTCCTCCTTCTTCCCGCTCTCACTCCGCCTTTGCTTATTAGCCTTATATTCTTTACACAAACATTATCTTCATCTAATTTCTGGGTCCTAATTCTTCAAAGGTGATTGTTATTTAAACCTATACACCTATGGCATATCAATATTGCTTTATATGGAAGATCTTACAAAAATCTACTTGTGGTGGATAAATTAATATATTTACATTACTTTGATATACTTTTCATTTCATGTTGTGAGATTCGTATTGTTGGCAGGATACGAAGGAGGTGAGTGGAAGACGTATAACAATTGTGGAAAAGTAAATGGAAAAGATGAACACAATGGCGGATAAAGATAATTAACCTAAGGATTGAATACATAGATTTATGGGGGCGATTGGTCTTCAGAAACTTAGTCTGGCAAGACAAGGTATTTTAGGGTATGTTGATATTAATATCCTAAACTTAGGAACAGAGCATGGGTTTATTAATTTTAAGGTGTATTTATGTTCGTCATCATGTAGGTAGAGGTGTAGGACATGAGGGGTAGTGTATGTGAGGTGTGGAAAACGGTCAGTGTTTAGAAGGGGTAGGCAGGTGTGTTTTGGGGCTGCTTAGCCCTGCGGGCTTGGGCCTGTCTGAACTGGTTGGCTCGGTCAGCTGGTCCTTTCGTTCTGTGGACCTTTTTTTCGGGTGTTTCTGTGTGGTGTTCGCTCGTGGCTTCTGTGGTGGGCTTCTCGTTCTAGGGCATTTTACTTCCCTCTCCTTCATTGTAGGCTCGTCCCCGAGCCTCAAGGGTGAAGTAAAAAGAAGCATAGTCATGGTGGGTCATTTTGAGGGTATTTAGAAGGTCCCACCAAGCAAGAGAGCGAGGGTCAGGTTTCTTTTGCAGGTCAATGTACACCTGTAAGAATGTGTCCTCTGTGTTGTGGCGGGCGGTTGCCCGGGCTTGATGTGGGCGTTGTAGACGGGCTAAACGTCCAGTGGGGGTTTTTTACTTTAACCTTTCGTATGAATGGTTTGTAGTTTTCCCCCGTGGGGGTCGGAGTGAGGTGTGTGGGGCTGACAGGAGGTCTGTTTAGTGTGGTGAATGGGTTACTAACCGAAGGGGGATTAACGTGTGAAAACAGAGCTGGGGATGAAGGGGGGATATGAGTCTGGGGTTTTTGGGGTTTTCTTGGGCGGTGTTGTAGGCTGGGGAAATATAGTGAGGCAATGCGCAAGATCGGTTTATGTAAGGTGCGTGAAGGAGGTGTGTGAGAAGGAGGGGGCGTGTGTGTTTTGTGGCTTGGATCTTTAGTGTCAGAACGGGGTGTTGTTTTAGTATAACTGTCTTTAAATCTGATGGGTCTGTTGATTATTCTACCTTTGGAGGTCCTGGTGGGAAGGTAGATGTTTGTCGTGGGACTTGAGTCGCTCGACGATGTTTTATATTGAGGGGAAAAACGTTTTACAGGTGAAGGGCATTGATTGGGGGCGAGGTCGGGGGTTATTTGGGAGGTAGATGCGTGTGGAGGTTTTTGTTGGGTGAGTGTGGTAGGCGGAATGGAAGAGGATTTGGTGGGGGTATGTATGGGGGTTCTCTCAGGGGTGACTTTGTGGGGGGATTTTTTAGGGGGTTGGTTGGTTGGGGGTTCGACGAGATGAGGAGGTTGGTTGATGTGTGGGTGGGGTTGCGGGGAAAGGGGCGGATGCAGGGGGGGGGGGCTAGACGGGTGGGTAGGGAGTGGAGATTTAAGTTGGAGGGTTGGGGGTAGGGACGTGTGTGGGGTGTGTCCTTTGGTGAGGTCGGTGATTTGCTGGTGGTGGAAGTAGGCGGTTTTATGGGTGTTTGGTGGGGGGGTAGATCTAGCAGGTCATTCGGGGTAATGAGGTGGGGGTTGAGAGGGGATGAGGTTGAAGAGGAAGGTATGTGTTTTCGTGGGGGGGGTGGGGGTTGTTACTTCTGGAATATAGTTAGAGGGTTTATGGTGTTTACTGGTGATTATTCGCCTTCTTTCCCTTTGTGGAGGAGAATTCGACGAAGAAGAAGAAGAGGAGGAGGATAGTGGTCTGGCAGCCCTACGGAACTTGGTTAGCAGGGTGTGTTTTCTGGAGGTTTTAAACACTTTTTGTCGTGGGCATAGGTTGTAGCATGAGGTTACTGAGGTAGATTGTGTGGTGTGTTTGGGTGTGTACTTGGTTTTGGGTGGGGGTGGGGGGGGGGTTTCTTACTGTGGTGCCTGGGGGAGGTATCTCAGGGCTAGACGGGAGAGTTTCTGTGGTGGTCGGGGTTGGGAGGGGAGGTTTTCGTACTTGGATAAGCTGGGGAGGTACTTGACTATCAGAAGTGAAAGAAGGTGTCATGGTGGAGGAGGGTGTGATAGTGGGGGCTTGAGGTTTGTGGAGGTTAGTTTGGGGGGTATGTTGAGGACTGATTTGTCTGTTCGGTGTCGGAGGGCTTAGGTCCTTAGGGGTTTGTGTGGGAATATTCATAGCCTGAGTGGAAGGGTTAGTAGGGGTGTTTAATTCTGGTTCAGACGTGTGGGGTGGGGTATTGTCTTGTGGTTGGAGCGGTTTAAACGCTCGGACGAATCTAGTTCGGAACGTGCGAGTCACGCCGTGATAATCGATGGTGACTTGATAGGCATTTGGGACTTGTGTGATGGTGTAGGGCCCGACATAGCGAGGGCCTAATTTGTTGGTTATAGGGAGGTTGGCTACCATTACGGTGTCATGGATGGCGAAAGGGTTTTTGTTATCGGGGTTATCAGTTTTGGTGTCTTGACAGGTTTGGGCGGTATGGAGGGTGTTTTGCAGATGTTGCAATGGGTCAATTGTGGAGGTGGTGGAGGGTAGGTGAGCGTGATGGTGGAACGGCAGTAACAGGGGGGGTACGCCGTAAACACGTTCATGAGGGGAAATACCGTCTTCTCGGGGACAGGTGTTCATGCCCCATTGTATCATTTTTAGTTGTGATGGCCAGTCTGAGGTGTTAAGAGCAATCATTTTTGTCCGTAACTGATTGTTGATGGTGCGATGGCTGCGTTCGCATATAGCATTTCCTTGAGGCCAGTACGGGGATGAGTGTTTAATCTTAATACCACATTGTTGGGTGAACTGTTGCCAAACGTGTCCACTAAACTCGGGGGCATTGTCGGATAGAAGAGCAAGGGGAAGGCCGAATATAGGGAATACTTCTGTGGCAAGCAGTGTGGCGACTGTGGTGGCTGTGCGGTCTTTAACTGGGCAGGCTATTAAAAAATTTGAATATACGTCAACAAATGTGACGATATAGCGTTTGCCAGCGTAAGAAGGAAACGGGCCCATGATGTCGAGGGATAGGACTTGGAAAGGTTTGGTAGCCGACATGGTACCAGCTGGGCCTGGGGTGCGTGATCTATCCTTCCCCAATAAACACGGTTTGCAGGATTCTGTCACTCGTTGTGCAATTTTGGAGGGGTTGGGGGTCCAGTATTGGTCTGTGAAGATTTTCAACATCTTCTTTTGTCCAAGGTGTATGCTGTTTCCCTCGTGGATGGCAATCATGTAGTCGTGGGCAATGGTGGGGTCTAAGATTATGTGACCAGAGTCTGTGGCAAGTTGATCTCCCCAGCGAGTCAGTTTCCTGAAGACATTTAACGGTATCCAGGGTGGTCTGATTCTTGCTTCCCGAGATTGAATTAGGGAGGGGGCTGAGGGGGAATTATGTTGGGGGATGGGGGTAGATAACAACTCAGTGTTTTGTAAGGCGGCTAGGTTGGTGGGGGGTCTTTTGGTACTGGCAAACATGACAGGGCGTCTGCATTGGTGTGGAGTTTGCCTGGACGATACTGTATTGTAAAGTCGTAGTCCTCTAGTGTCTCCCTCCAACGTACCAAAATGGCTGAGTTGGTTTCGCACTTACGCAGCCATTGTAAAGATTGATGGTCGATTATTATATCGAGTTTTGCGCCCAACACAAATGACCGGAAGTGACTGAGTGCCCAAATGATCCCTAAGCACTCTCTCTTGGTGGCTGCATAGTTCTGTTGTGCTTGGTTGAGGGTGGAGCTGGCATACGCTATAACATGTTCCTCTCCGTCTCTGACTTGAGCTAAAACTGCACCAATGGCGTCGGTATAAAGACGGAACGGTTTATGGTAATCAGGGAAAGCGACAATAGGGGCTTGGATTAGCTTTTGTTTCAAAGTGTTAAACGCGAGGTCTCTTTCAGGTGTCCAGGTGAACGGGGTGTCTTTGTGGGTGAGTTGGTGGAGGGGTCTGGCTATGGTGGCAAAGTGGGGGACGAAACGTCTGTAGTATGTGGCTAAACCTAGAAACGAACGTACTCCTTTGACGGTGGTGGGTGGGGGTTGGTTTTGTATGGCTTGCAGTTTCTTTGGGTCTGGTGCAATACCATGTTCAGATATTACGTGGCCTAGGAAGTCTACCTTATTTCGGGCAATCTCGCACTTTGAGGGTTTTAATTTCAGCCCGGCGGCTCGGATTCTTTGAAGGACTTGTCTCAACCTGAGGAGGTGTTCTTCCCAGGTTGGCGAGTACACAATAATATCGTCCAGATAGGCTAGGCAGGTTTCCCAGGTTAGGCCATGTAGTACCGCTTCCATCAAACGGAAGAAAGTGGCGGGTCCGTTACAGAGGCCAAAAGGTAGGACGTTAAATTCGTAGTGGTGGCCACCACTAGTGGAAAATTCTGTTTTCTCTTGGTCCTCGGCCTTGATAGGCACTTGCCAATACCCTGCTTGCAAGTCGAGGGTAGTGAACCATCTGGATCCGTGTAGGGAGTCAAGGGAATCGTCTATCCGGGGTAAGGGCGTAGCGTCTTTAATGGTTACGTCATTCAACCTCTTGTAATCGACGCAAAAACGGGTTGACCCATCTTTCTTTTTTACTAGGACAACAGGGGAAGACCAGGGACTAATGGACGGGGTGGCAATACCGGCCTCTAACATCTCTTGGACTTGGCGTTCCTCTTCCTGACGTTGTATGGGATTTTTTCTACGGGATGGTTGTCGTATGGGGGGGGCCTGTGGTGTTAATGATGTGTTGTTCTACATCGGTCTGTCCGATTTCGGAGGGTTGTTGGGCAAACACGTCACTGAACTCTAGCAATAGGTCGTACATGCCGTTTTTTTGGTGGTCGGATAATGTGTCCGAGAGAGGGGGCAATTGGAGGCTGGTAGGGGTGTCATTAAAATCCATGGGGAGGTCATCAAAAGTTTCGAGGTCTCCTATAATGAGACCTTTTGGTAATGTCAGGGATTCTTCGGAGATATTTGCCACGAGAATGTGGTTGATGCGAGCGGAAATGATGGCGGGTTGTAAGAGGCAACGATTGGGGTTGGTGGACGTGGTAGTGGGGGAAAATATCATGTGAGTTTGGGGTATGGGTCGAAGGTTCACCCATTTTTTATGGCGGGGGGGAATTTGGCATTTATCCTGAACTACAGCTGGGCTAATGATGGTGGGGGATTGACTGGCGAGCAGGTGCTTGGTACGCATAAGGGGGGAAAGGTCACTTTGGTGGGGGTCACGCGTGAGGGGGGGATTAACGGCGCGTGTGGGAGGAGCAGTGGGGCGCGGTGTGAGGGAGTTAGAAAACGGGATTTGTTGGAGGGACTGTGGAGGGTTGGTGGGGGAAGGGTTAGGTGTAGAACATGGGTTATTGGTGGAGGACTGATGTATTGATTTGGGGTTGTTAACAGGACGAATGTGGGGAATTTTCTTGGTGGCAGTCACGGTCTGCTTAAAGGTTATCTGGGACTGGTGAGTTTGTTTGTCATTAGAGGGCGAGTCAAGTGTGGGGTTGTGAAGTTTTCTAGGGGTGTGAATTGTGTGGGGGTGGAAGGGAGCTACTGACAGAAGACTGTCACAAGGGGGATTGGGGTGGGTGTGGAATAGCTGGACATTTGTGGGGGCATGGTGGGAACATGTTGGTGTCCCTCGGTCGGCACGCATGAGGAGGGGATTAACGGTGCGTGCGGGCGGATCAGGGTGGTGAGAGGTGAGCGAGTTAGAAAACGGTATTTGTTAGTGGGACTGCGGAGGGTTGGTGGGGGAAGAGTTAGGTGTAGAACATGGGTCATTGGTGGAGGACTGGTGTATTGATTTGGGGTTGTTAACAGGACGAATGTGGGGAATTTTCTTGGTGGCAGGAACGGTCTGGTTAAAGGTTATGTGGGACTGGTGAGTTTGTTTGTCATGAGAGGGCGAGTCAAGTGTGGGGTTGTGAAATTTTCTAGGGGTGTGAATTGTGTGTGGGGGGGGGGGGGAAGGGAGCTACTGACGGAAAATTGTCACAAGGGAATTGTTGTTGGTTGTGGGATAGCTGAACATTTCTGGGGGCATGGGGAAAACATTGTTGGGTACATCGGTCGGCATTTTTCCTGGAAACATGTGTACATAAACATTTGATAGAATCATGGTTACATATATCAGAGTCTGTCCTGAAAACATGGGAGGATTTATCCTGGACAGAATTACGAGAATGGAGGGGATTACCGAGAGGGAGTTGCTTGGACTTGTCTTCTTTCGTTTGTTGAGGCATTTTTTTAATGAATTGGGTGATATTTTGAGAGAACTCGGAGCAAGGGAGGGTTTAGGAGTCACCTTAGTGCTAGCTGCAACTTGGTAACCCTGACTCAGGGTTTGTTGAGGGGGAAGGTGTTTTTTCTTTTTGTGAATGGGTTTCTGCGTGATGGGTTTGTCAGAGGGTTTTGGGTTGGAATTTGTTTTTGAATGAGATCAGCCTTTGGCCGCAGTCAACCTGGGCCTGGAGTTTTTGAAGGAGGTCAAGTCCAAGGAAACCATCGTAATGTTTACAGTGGGAGGAAAATACTGTGAACGTGTGATAACAACGAGCAGGGGGGGCAGGAGTAGTTACTGATAGGGGCAAAGTGTCTCCTAGGAGATTTAAGTAAGTATCAGCAGCTGAGATTAGTTCTGCTTTGGTGGTTAACAAGGGGCCAAATAGTCGGTGGTGTTGATCATAATAAGACTTGAACAAACATGACTTGGCGGCTCCCGTGTCGATTAACAAGCGGACAGGAATGTCCTTGATTTTGGCCATGTAATAAATGGGGGCAGTGCGGTCAGTTATGGCGTCCCCCGCCGAGGCCATCTTGGGCGGGGGGTACTTTAAAAATCCTGGGGATCGGTATCTACCTCCTCCAGGGTTTCCTCGGTATTCTCTGAGGTCATGATAGGGGCTATTTCTCCAGTGTGTCCTTCCTCCATTTCTTCCTTTTGTCCCAACTCCTCTTCATTTACAGAAATGCGAGGAGTAAAGGGGCGAGGTTTGGCAGAGTCACGAATTTGATGGAAGGCACACTGAGCATTACAGGCAGGGAAATCATAGGGGTTGATAATTACTAAGGTAGGGTTTTTACTTTGGTAGGTGTTGTAGGTTTTGTTCCGGTTGAAGATTCTGCGTGGCTGGGTAGGTTGGAACCGGGGTCTACTGGGTTGGGGCTTGCCGGAAGGGTAGGTGGGTCTGTTGTGGAAGGATGAGGCTGGGTAGGCATTCTTGGAGTTTTGGTGGTCGGGGTACTGCGGGTGCGTGGGAAACCTCTTGATTACAGCGATTTGGGTGGGTGCTTCTGTGCGCACGGCCAAAATACGTCGGATCGTGATGAGATCTTTTTGGTATCCGACGAAATCGTGCACACGGAAATGGTCTTTTACTGCTGAGGGCAATATAGATACAAGGTTGACCAGAATCTGCTGCTCTTGTTGGATTCTGGTCAATGTGGGGAAAGAAACTTTTATGTGTTGGGCAATCTTATTCACTGTGGCATCTAGATCGCCTTCGAATTTAGTGTCTTGGATACGGGTGTGGGCCACGAAAACGCCCAACGAAGGCTTAATGGCTTCTATCACTATTGGGCGAAATTCGTCCCAGGTGAGAGCAGGGTGTACTTGATAGGCAACCAGGGAAACGGCTTTTCCCAGGTGCGTTAATGTCACGGCTATTTTTTCTGCATCCGTGGTATAAACTAGGTCAAGTACGGGTTTCACTATGTCCATGAACGTTTCGATCTCGTAAGTTTCTCCATCATAATGTGGGATGGGAATGTGAGAACGGTGCGCCATGATGTTATCGTGTTCTGGCTGTTCCAAAACTTGCAATGTAATGCAACCTTTTATCCGAATCAAGAACCACCGCTGCCGCCAATGTTATGCCCTGTTTTTCTACAGGATTAACTTGGGTGATGTGGGTTCTAACTGACTGCGTATATAAGGCTGCATGCACAATACAAGGTATGAGGAATAGAGAACACAAAATAAACACACGGTAACAAGACACACGATCACGTTTATTTAAGTAGGTGAATAGGGAGCATAGAAAAATAGGAATACTCGTACAAGACAAATAATAGAAATGAACCGCTAGCATTAGTGGATCTGGATGGAGCCTAGTCTCCCACTTCCAACGTTCAGGTATACTCTTCTGATCACTGGTTTGGTTCGCAAGTTTATATACTGGAAGACCTCAATGTACTTATGGATTCAATTTCACTAATTAGATTTATTACTGGCAGGTCTGGTGCACCAGTAATAGTTCACAGCTAGAATTAGACACGCGTATGTTTTAGAACACAGGAATTCTAGTAACCTCAGGGGGGTACTGATCTAAGTTGTATATTCTTATGGCAGAAATACGTAGAACACAAATCAGTGGGCGAACGTTAGATATCACTAGGGTTTTAATATCTGGATAAAGGTAATTACGAGAGTTAATGTCGCCTGTTAATTAATGAACACTGATACGCTTAGTACTTCCCAAATGGAATGGTTATATATGAATTACACTGGGCAAAGTTATAGCCACTTCATAGAAAGATTAATAAGTGAATTTCGAATTAGTACTATAACACGTTAGTACTAATAAAGTGAATCTTGGATAGTATTTTGTTGGTCTGGTCCTGGTTATCTTGCGTCCGTGATGTTGGGGGCTAACGACTGGTTCCTCAGCCGTCCAGGTGGTCCAAATGTAGGAAGTTTTCAAGTCGGATCTCTTGGCGATCGGTGCTGGCTACACGCTTATATACCCACTAGAGTGTGTGAAGGTTATAAGGTGCACGTAGATACTTGTACGTGGACAGATGCTACTATTTTTATCTCTGCCACGGAGTCTGCCGGCTCTGGAATCTCTCAACTCAGGAACAACACAAGGGCAGAGCTAGAGGTTAACTTCAGGGGGGTTTGCCACTGGTTGGTGTCTATCTTTCAACTGATTTTACTGGGGGCTGGAGCTGGGTTTATAGGCTCGGTTTTGGGCCCTGTAGGCCATAGGGATCTCGAGTCTTATGGACTTATTTGAGCTCTCAATAGATACGGGGACTAGGTAAGGTGGTGATTACTGTTGTGGCACATGGCTATAGGGAGCCTTCATAATGTGATATAACTGAGCCTTAGTAAGAGGGACTATTTTGGCTATACTGGAAGTATTTAGGGGAGAGGGGCTGGATCTACTTTGCGAGGAGGATGGGGACAGCTGTGATAGGAGCGTCTCTCTTAGATTGTTCAATCTTCATTCTATGGTATAGCTGAGGTGCTAATTTAGTGATCAGAGTATGCAAGAAAGGTAAATGGGTTATTGTGAGTTAATAGAGGTTAGTAAAGGTGTTAGTCATGCATGGTTAGTTCATCGATAGGAAGAATTCCTGTGCTACCTGGCAATGACCCGGAAGTCAAAACAGGGGTCAGGTATACCTCCGCAGGGGTGGGGGTCTCCCTCCTCGGGTGGGTAAAAAGGGGTAGCTGGGCGCCCTCTCTCTGGGATGGTCGTCCGGCGGCTGTGGCTAGGGGCTTGCCATATCACCAGCGTTTGTAATTAAAATGCCCCAGAACGAGAAGCCCACCACAGAAGCCACGAACGAACACCACACAGAAACACCAAAGGAAAGGTCCACAGAACGAAAGGACCAGCTGACCGAGCCAGCCATTTCAGACAGGCCCAAGCCCGCAGGGCTAAGCAGCTCCAGGCTGCACCCATTTACCTTTTCTAAACTGACCATTTTCCACACCTCACATACACTAACCCCCTCGTGTCCTACACTCCTAACTACAAAGATGATGAACAGGAATATACATTCATATTAAAAACACCCATGCCCTGTCCCGACGTTGAGCCAATGCCAACACATCAGACAGCCATAATTATATCTATGTATGTTCTTACATCCGAGAAGTAGATGTTATATATCTTAGAAGTTAAAACACCCACGCTTGTCCCTAGACCTCGTATATCATTTTCCATGACGAGTATAGATATATGTAACCCGTGCTCAGTCGCCCCTTGCATTGTTCCTCTAGTAACTAAGTCTATAATATTAACTGCCACCAGCATTGATACGACATAGTGGCACTGTCCTTGCTACAAAGATGATGAACAGGAATATACATTCATATTAAAAACACCCATGCCCTGTCCCGACGTTGAGCCAATGCCAACACATCAGACAGCCATAATTATATCTATGTATGTTCTTACATCCGAGAAGTAGATGTTATATATCTTAGAAGTTAAAACACCCACGCTTGTCCCTAGACCTCGTATATCATTTTCCATGACGAGTATAGATATATGTAACCCGTGCTCAGTCGCCCCTTGCATTGTTCCTCTAGTAACTAAGTCTATAATATTAACTGCCACCAGCATGGATGCGACATAGCGGCACTGTCCTTGTGTCGTATTGTGCCAAGTACATATCAACCAGGTTTCATCACCTTATTAGGACGACGACTATAATGTCATCGTTCATCGATGTATGCAATCCTTAGGTTAAGTATTTTTATCCGCCATTGTGTTCACCTTTTTCCATTTACTTTCCACAATTGTCATACGTCTTCTCCTTGCCTCCTTCGTATCCACAGTCCACACTACACCAATTTACTTTGTGTCTTACACCTCTTACCCCAACCAGAGATTGTATAAGATAACCTGGTTATCAGTATCTGTCATAAGTACCCCGAAACAATAACTAAGTACCCCTACGAACTGCCGCTGTTGTGGGTATATTTATATTTAATAGAAAACGCAGTTCCCAGGGCCAACTAATAGTATCCATAACCCTCGGACTGATCACATAACTCTATCTTTTCCAGACTCATATACCACCCCATAGTTGCATTCCCCGGTAGCATTTGGCTAACGTATTCTACTGCCTTTTCAAACTTCCATATCAATTGTAGCCTAATGCCACCCCCACGCCCAGGGACCTTAGGGGCAAAATTTCCCTGTAGCCCTTGAACTCTCCCCCCCCCTCTCATTAAGACACCCGCGCTTCTCGACTCTTGTCCGACCTAGCCTCTCTCTCATACCTCTTGAAGATCCTTGAATTGTCCGTTGCTAACACTCTCCAACCTTTTATATATATACTCCTATCCAGCCTACCTTCACTTAGTAGGCCAGAACAACATTAGAACTTTACTAGCCCCTTGCATGCCATCTATTCTCTTACAACCCATCGACACCTAGATGGGGATAAACTTCTTAAAACAGTTGGCTGAATGGGGCCGAATGGATACAAGCCAGATAAAGAGAGAAAAGGAGATAAACTTTAAAAAGCAGGTCACCCCTCTTAATTAACCCTAACAATAAAATTATATCACTTAAAATAGCGGGTTTTCTCCAATCCCATTAACTCGCAAATCGCCTTTTTCGGTCACAAATTTGAAAGTAATATAATATTACAGTTTATAATTAACACGGCTGAAGCTTTAACTGGTAGTTTTAATTATGTAAAGTCAATGGTTTGCTCGGATTTTTTTTTTTTTTTTTGTGTGTACTAAATTATTATGTTCTCTCCACTAACCAACTTTACTCCTAAACTCGATTTATGAAATTAACAAACACATGTGGCAGTCCGGGGATTCGAACCCAAGACGCTCACACCGAAAATCAACACACTTATGCATCGCACCACGAAGACAGTAAGATATGATATGAATTCATTACCGCGACATTACCTTAACCGATTTGCAACTAAGTAATTGGTGACGATATTTTGTATTTACGCAGTGTGCTACTTATTTATGCATTCTGTTTCAGATTATCATTTTAACCCTTTCAAGCTCCAATACGCGTTTCTGTTCTGTTTTCTGGCTACTATTAGACGATTTTATTCAGATTAGTAACGGTATATGAAAGTTAAAGGGTTGATTGAGATAGTATTTGCCCTTTTAATACCCACAGATCCTTCCTAAGCTGCATAACATCGTCTAATGATAGCCAAAATAAACTGCTAAAACGCGTCAGAGCTTCAAGGGGTTAAAATATGAAAGAAGAATATAGTATCCAAGTACTGAAAATTCACGCACTTTCAAGTTTTATAATTTTTTAAATTAACAGAGCTGAAATTATATGTTTTTCTTTCACATTTTTCTACTTCTTATACACTCCATTTCAGAAGAACACTTGCAAAATTATAAGGCTGTATTTGAAGATTTGTTAGCAGAATATCAAGCGATCAGCGACTCACCTTGGGTTAGATGTTGTGATGGTAGTGGTAGGAGTAGTGGTGATGTTCTGCTAGTAGTTGTGGTAGAGATGGTGGTGGTGGAGATGTTCTGCTGGTAGTTGTGGTAGAGATGGTTGTGGTGGTAGGAATAGCGAAGATGTTCTGCTGGTAGCGCTGGTAGTTGTGGTAGAGATGGTTGTGGTGGTAAGAATAGCGGAGATGTTCTGCTGGTAGTTGGGGTGGTGGTGATGTTCTGATGGTAGTAGTGGTGGTGGTAAAGATGATATTGGTGGTAGCTGTGGTAGGCTAGTTGTGGTTGTGGTAGTAGTGATGGTACAGATGTTCTGCTGGTAGTTGTGGTAGGGATGGCAGTGGTAGTGGTGATGTTCTGGTACTACTGGTGGTGGTAGAGATGATACTGATGGTAGTGGTGGCGGTAGGGATGGTACAAATGCTCTGCTGGTAGAGATGGTAGTAGTGGTAGTAGCAGTAGTGGTGGAGATGTTCTGATGGTAGCTGTGGTAGGAGTGATGGTGGTGGTGGTAGCTGCGGTAAAGATGTTCTGATGGTAGCTGTGGTAGGAGTGATGGTAGTCTTGCAACACAATCACACCCCTACTCTGTGCAACTCTCCAACCCAAGAGTGAAACGTTATTCTCAGGCTTTCTTCTATTCAACAGTTGAGCTCTGGAACTCTCTCCCAGAATCAGTCTTGCCCTCTTCCTATGACTAAAATTGCTTCAAACTCCGTGTGTCCAGGTATTTTGGCTCAAACGTCCCTTGATTTTGGCCCTGTCACTCTTCGAACTTTGGGGGAGGCACTCGCTACAGGCAGTTCTGCCTTCTGTCTCCCTTACATAGAAAACCAAAACAGTCGTGGTGGTAGTAGTAGTGGTGGTTGTTGTGGTTGTGGAAATAGTGGTAGCCATGGTGGTGGTGACCGTGGTAATAGTAGATTCAGTGGTGGCAATAGTAGATTCAGTGGTGGCAACAGTAGATTCGGTGGTAATAGTAGATTCGGTGGTAATAGTAGTGGTATTCGTGTTGGTGGTAGCGTTGGCAGTTAACCGATAAGTAGGCTACCATAACCCACACAATCTGGAAGGAAGAATAAATAATAATTAGTAATTAAGTCAGATTTATAATAAAATATACATTTAAGAAACATGTGTCGTATTCCTAGCCAATCAATATGTCTTCGTGGTGCAATGCATAAGTGTGTTCATTTTCGGTGTGAACGTCCTAGGACGGGTTCGAATCCCCGGACTGGTAAACTTCGATAGGAGAAATGACAGAAAGTGATTTAGAAATGTGCAGTACATTAAATAGTAAATTTCTTTCCGTTTTCACTAATGAAAATTTGGCACAGTTTCCAGAAGTCCGTAAGGTATACAGCGATAGTATAGATAATAGGTTAAGTACGGTTACTATAAGTAGAAATTATGTGCTTAAGGAAATTGACAGACTGAAACCTCATAAATCGCCTGGTCCTGATGAGGTATATGCTAGAGTATTAAAAGAATGCAGAGATGAGTTAAGTTACCCATTAACATTTCTATTTAACAAGTCATTAGAAACAGGTATAGTTCCAGAAGCTTGGAAGCTTGCAAATGTAGTTCCGATCTTCAAAAAAGGTGATAAATCAATAGCATCCAATTACCGTCCCATTAGTCTCACTTCAATCATAGGAAAGCTAGAGTCAATTATTGCTAGGAAATGAGAAACCACTTAGAAACATTTAACTTAATCAATTCTTCTCAGCATGGAATCACTCAGGGACGGTCTTGCCTTACTAATTTGCTTAGTTTTTTCTCAGAGGTATATGAAGCAGTAGATAATGACAAGTCATATGATATTATATATTTAGATTTCAGTAAAGCTTTCGACAGAGTCCCTCATGAGAGATTGATGAGAAAGGTTGAGGCACATGGAATACGTGGGGCGTTGTTAGGATGGATTAGGTCATGGCTAATTGGTAGGAAGCAGAGAGTCAGCATAAATGGTACCAAGTCAGAATGGGGAGCAGTCAAAAGTGGTGTCCCCCAGGGATCGGTATTAGGTCCCCTGTTGTTTCTTATATACATAAATGACCTAGATTTAGGTATAACTAGTAGGATAAGTAAATTCGCAGACGATACTAAAATAGGGAGATCAATTGATTCAGATAGCGATATAGAGTGCCCCCAAAGGGATCTAGATACCTTACATGAATGGTCAGTAAATTGGCAGATGAAGTTTAACATTGACAAATGCAAGGTATTAAAGATAGGGAAGATGCAAACAAATGTTAAATATAAACTAGCTAATTTAGAATTAGAAAATTCAGACTGCGAGAAAGATCTAGGTGTGTTTGTTAGCAATGATTTGAAGCCTAGAAAAGTGTATAAGCGTTCGAAACAAGGCAAACAGGATTCTCGGGTTCATCTCTAGGAGTGTGAGTAACAGAACTGCTGATGTTATCTTAAAACTTTACTTGTCATTAGTGAGACCCCATATGGATTATGCTGTCCAATTTTGGTGTCCTTATTACAGAATGGACATAGATTCATTGGAGAGAGTACAGCGTAGAATGACAAAAATGATCCATAATATTAGAAATCTTTCGTATGAAGAAAGGTTGAAGAATTAGGTTTACATTCGTTAGAGAGACGCAGAGTTAGAGGGGATATGATAGAGGTGTTCAAGTGGGTTAGTGGGATTAACAAAGGGGACATGACAAATGTACTAAAGCTCAGTGATAGCGAAAGAACTCGTACCAATGGTTTCAAATTAGATAAATTTCGTTTCAGAAAAGATATAGGCAAGTATTGGTTTGGTAACAGAGCTGTAGATGGGTGGAATGGACTACCAAGTGCTATAGTGGGATCTAAAACTGTAGGGAGTTTTAAGATAAAATTGGATAAGCATATGGACGAGAAGGGTTGGGTGTGAAGGGGGATCAGCCGGGTTGGGCCAATCAGCGCTCCGCAGACCCCCATAATCCTGCGTTAATCTCTAACAGTTTTGGTGATATGATCCTCAGGGTATTAGAGTGTGAAGCCTATAATTGGGCTTTGTAATTGAATTGGGGTTGTGTGGGACAGGGATCTGCCTTGCTTAGGCCAATCGGCTTTCTGCAGACTCCCATTTTCTTATGTTCTTATGTTCTTATGACTGCCACATATGTTTGTTAATTTCATTAATCGAGTTTAGGAGTAAAGTTGGTTAGTGGAGAGAACATAATAATTAGTTGTAAGAGCAATGAGGAGTACTAGCACATTAATGCAATACTACCATTGGTATTTCAACATTTCGTGGAATATAATACTGAAACATAGAAACTTTATATTTTCAATTAAGTATTGAGGGAGGGAGGGTGGGAGATGGATGTAGTGTGTGTGTATGTGTGTGGTGTGTGTGTGTGGAGGGGGGGAGAGGGGTGCATGAAGCGGGGAGGGAGGGAGTGTGGAGGAGTGCATGCAGCGGGGAGGGAGGGAGCAAGGGGGTGAATGTAGTGGGGGGAGGAAGAAGGGAGGGAATGCAGTGGGGAGGGAGGGAGAGGGTGAATGCATTGGGGTAGGAGGGAGGAAGAGCGTGAATGCAGTGGGGAGGGAGGACGGAATTGATTGATAGATATGGCGCCGAACAAGCTAACATATATATAAAGTGTTGCTAGGATCATGCGAGGGTTGCTATGGATGTGTGAGTTGCTAGGGACATGTTGGTTGGTTGCTAGGACTGCATGGGAGACCTGGGCGTTGTGTGTGGTGTGGGGGAGAAGCAGAAAAGGGGAGGAGTGTGTTGCTAGGGCCATGTGAGGGTTGCTATGGACGTGTGGGATGGTTGCTAAGGATATATGTAGTTGCTAGGGACATGTGAGGGTTGCTAGGAACGTGTGGGTTGCTAGGGCCATGTGAGGGTTGCTAGGAACGTGTGGGTTGCTAGAGACATGTTGGGTTGGTTGCTAGGACTGCATGGTAGACCTGCGCGCTGTGTGGGGTGTTGGGGGGGGGGGGGGGTTAAGGGGAAGGTGGTTGTTTTTTCTGGCTCCCTTCTCCCTCGTACGAATACGTCTCTGCATCATGTTAAGACCAAGTTTATATATTTTGCCCCATATTTCATTGCAAAATCTTCAAAATAACTGAGAAATCTTGATGGGAACTTTTGATATTTTCCGTCAGTTGAAATGAAACAGTATTGGGCCGGTAAAACTAAAGGCCGGAGTGAATTGAAATATAGAAATAGGTAGGATATATATATATATATAAATATATATATATATATATATATATATATATATATATATATATGTTACCTCCACCAACCGAATTTACTCCTAAACTCAATTAATGAAATCAACAAATACATGTGGCAGTCCAGGGACTCAAACCTAGGATGCTCACACCGAAATTCAGTGCATATATCCATTGCGCTACGAAGACAGATTATCAAAAATAGGAAAAGTGGGGATTGGGCCTGAGTATAATATTATACTGTACATACATATAAAATAATTGGGTATATTTACAGTAATTTGCCCTTCTATTCTTATATGGCCTTTATTTCGGCATTATTATTCGGCATTATCAAGCTTTATACAAAAAAAAAAAAAAAAAAAAATTTATCGCTCGCCAGGAAATAATCGACACCTAATTGGCACGAAAGGTCTAGATATTGACAAATAAATGGGGTGAAAGGTCTCAAAATAACCAAACTGACGGAACGAACGTCTTAAAATCTCAAACCTAATATGCTCAACATGAGGGAGAAGGGAGTCCTGAAAAAGCGAGTACCTCCGCCTTAATTACGCTTGGGTGTTATTCTAAAGATGCCGCCCGTGAGTGGAGAGGGAGAGGAGAGAGAGAGAGAGAGAGAGAGAGAGAGAGAGAGAGAGAGAGAGAGAGTGAGAGGAGTGAGAGAGAGAGAGAGAGAGTGAGTGAGAGAGAGAGAGTGAGTGAGTGAGAGAGTGAGAGAGAGAGAGAACAAAAAGAGTGGTGGTGGAGAGGGAGAGAGAGAGAGAACAAAAAGAGAGAGAACAAAAAGAGAGAGAGAGAACAAAAAGAGAGAGAGAGAACAAAAAGAGAGAGAGAGAGAGGCAGAGAACAAAAGAGAGAGAGAGAGAGAACAAAAAAAGAGAAACAAAAAATAAGAGAAAAAGAGAGCGTAAGAGTAAGAAAGAGAGGGGGGGGCAGCGGAGAGTGAGTGTGTAAGCCAAAAGACAAGAGGGGGGGGGCGAGAGCGGTAGGAGCAATCAGGATCACGTGTTAAGGCAGCATCAAAATCACCGTAGAAGAAAAAGAAAACCCAAGACAATAAAAACGATTAGATATATAATTCGTATACTGTGTAACTGTGTATATACCAAAAATCCTTAATTGAAAACGAGAGGGGTGTGGGGAGGGGAGGAAAATGGTGGGGGGTGGGCCCCGGTAGAGTGGGTAGAAGGCTGGGAGAGAGAAGGGGGGCAGGAAGGGGGGGGGGGGGGCGTCAGGAGAGGGAATGAAGTGAAGGATAGGAGGGGGGAAGTGAAGGATAGGAGGGGGAAGAGAAGATAAATGAGAGGAGGAGGAGGAGGAGGAAAGGAGAGGAGGAGAAGGAAAGGAGAGGAGGAAGGGAGAAGAGGAGGAAAGGAGAGGATTGAGGGAGGGGGGTGGGGGGGTTGAGAATTGGCAAGAAAGGGGGAGGGAGAGAGGAGAGGGGGGGGGGGTAGGCAACAGCGATGTCACCTCGTTTGCTAGTTTGCACCTTAAATCACGAGTTAATGACCCCCTTTATATTCACACACCTCACCAACGCAATGCACGCACACCAAATAGTTTGTTATTATCTAAATGTCTAGGAGGTCAACGATTTTAGCGTAATTACTAGTTGTTAGAATATATGCAGACGAGACAGCATACGCGAACCGGCTCAAACAGTGATAAGTTCACAAATTTCTTATATTACCCTTATGAATTACATGTATGGCCACCTGAACATTACGAGAATATCAATACACATGTCATATACACACGAAAAATCCCCATACACACCTTAAATACGGCAACATACGAAGAGCTAACGCAGGCACGTCCTCTTGCTACCAGTCGAATATCAGCACTGAATAATGACGTCACATTCAAGCTGGTCCTCCCCCCCCCGATCACGAGTCCTGTTCGAATTTTATTTTAGTTAATTAATCAACTTCCGCATTACCTTCAAGCTTAGGACGTTCACAGTACATACTCTATTTTATATTATGTATTTGTAAGGTGTTGATAGCTGCATATAGGACTTGTGATGCAGGGATATTTACTTTTTAAATCGAAACATTGGCATCGATATCACCCCCTCCATAAAACAGATGAAGTGAAATATCCGCCAGTCAGATAATATTTAATGTACACTTCATGATTTTATATATGGAAGGAATATTAGTAGGATTATATTAACAGTATATTTTCTTGTGTAGTACTCCATTTTAAGGGGAGAATTTTAGTTTGCTCCCTAGACCTTAATCAAGCCTTTAAAAATGTCCCCCCAAGACCCCTTCTAGACAAATGTGTAAATTTTTTGGCAGAAAAATTTCCCGGCCAAAGGCCGGTTCCTCCTAAATTGCAGGCTTGCAATCGCTTACCAGGAAAACATCGACAAATGTTAAACTAGGCACGACAGGTGTTAACATTGGCATATATGGGTGAGATGCCAGAGGAGAAGAAATTGGAAGAAGAAACCACCAATTAATTGACACTAACAACCAACCTGCAAGACCAACCAACCAGGATAAAGACAAGCAATAGCAACAGGACAAAAGACAAAGAAAACCAGAATGGAGAAGGCACCATAGAAAACGCGGCCGATAGGGGAAGCTATTCTAACCTTCAGGACAACCACATGGCCTCCCTCTACAACCACGTCACCACCAGTCCTATGCAAATTAGGCAGTTAAATGACGTTACCATCAAGGATGCCACCCCACTCCCTCACACTGCTAAGAGCCAAATGGTTTACCACCCACGACTTGCAAGCAGGATATTGGCAAGTCCCCGTCGTGCCAGAACATCAAGAGAAAACGGCTTTTTCCACCAGCCAGGGCAGACTATACGAATTCACAGTTCTTCCATTCGGATTGTGTAACGGCCCCGCCACCTTTTCCAGATTAATGGAGTCTGTACTTCAAGGACTTACCTGGGAAACTTGCCTCGCCTACCTAGACAACATCATCGTCTTTGGAAAAACTTGGGCAAAACACCTACAACGACTCGCGCAAGTTTTCCAAGAATCAGAGATGCCAAACTAAAACTTAAACCATCAAAATGCACCATGGCAAAGAAACAAGTCAAATTCCTCGGTCATGTTGTCTCTGAAGCCGGAATTTCTCCAGATCCAGCCAAGCTACAGGCCATCAGTAACATCACTCCTCCCAACAACGTCAAAGGAGTACGAGCATTCTTGGAATTAGCTTCTTATCTATCGAAGGTTCGTGAAAAACTTCGCTACCATTGCAAAACCCCTTCACGACCTCACCAGAAAAGAAGAACTATTCCTTTGGACCACCCACAGACTACAAGCCTTTCAAACCTTAAAAGACCTAGGCCTACTCGTGGCAGCCCCAGTTGTCTCCTTTCCCGATTATACCAAACCCTTCTGTAATGCCCTCGAAAATATCCCGCAACCCCAATAATGTACTACCCGAGTTGACGTCTGGTATAGTGTAAAATAGTCGTTGATGGGAAGTCCAATAAACTCATCACGTGAATCACCACGAGACTATCATCTGGTTCTTACAAATAGGACTAAGGTTACTATACTTTTGTACGTCCGTGGTAGTACAGTGGGTTAGCGCGCGGGCCTGGTTGACCTATGAAGGATATGGTTACTAACCAGGGTTCGAACCCCACCCAAGGCATCTCAAAACCTGTGGGTTTTTAGGAGGGTTAAACTCCCTTCAGAGGTTCGAGCCCTATGAGCAATGCATTATGGTAATGCATTTTTTGTGCATCTCGCTGTGATTTTTGTCTACCTTTGACCTGATCACTCATTCTTCGCCCTTGATCACTTCTTGGTTGGTGCTGCAGTGTAGCAGTTCTTGCCTCATCCTTCGGCCCTGCCCTATAATAGCTCTGCTGTGGAGCTCATGTGGTCTGGCTGAACTGGTGAAATGGCGAGAAATGTCTGCGTGTCTTCACCTTCCTAGATTTGTTCACCTCCTGCTCTTCCCTATCTATCTTGACTTGATTAGTTGTCCATCTTGATCTAATCCTTCCGGCTAGCCCTATTAGAGTTTTTTTGTGGAACTCAGTGGTCTGGTTAAACACATTTTATAAAAAATATATATATATATATATATATATACCGGTATATATATATATATATATATATATATATATATATATATATATATATATATATATATATATATATATATACTGTACAGTATATGCAATTGGAGAAAGTTCAGAATATTGTTGCCATTTGTTGTGTGTTGATGTCCATTTAAATTTTAAATAACATACAAGGAGCTATATTTGTTCATGATTAGCCTAGCTTTGTCATATTAACAATGGATTTACTATGGATGTATATGTTGTACTCTGTTCAAATGTACTTGGCAGTGTATCCTCCCACAATAAGTATGATATCGACAGCAGCTGATTGTTTGGCAGTGGTGTGTGGCATGGATCTTGAAACAAAATACAACTTATGAACAACTTATATCCAAAATATTTAAGTAAATTGAACCACTCAGCATTAACTGTTAAAATAAAGCCTGGGAAAAGCTGTCAAGTAAATTTGAACAGTGTATAGTATCTAAGTAAATTTTTACAGCCATATAGAAGTTTTGACATACACTTAAACAAATTGTCCTCTACTAATCGCAACGACGAGACGAATCCATATATACCCTTGAAAACACAAAATTCCAACATGATCTGCGAAGGTACTCGGGTTCGCCTGGACTAAAACCCAAGTATTTTCAAAATATATAGTTTGATTCTGGACGCTGTTGGGCGAGCGGAATCGAATGCCACCAAGTAGAATTAATTGGAACTCTTAGTTTGGGCTACAGAAGACTTTTAAAGTTGAAAAAGTGCTCATTTCGGGCGTTTCTGGAGGTCAAATCAAAACGAAATCCTAAACTATTGGTCCGATTTGAATTATATTTGTGGCATTGGATTCAGCGGGTGAAAGTGTACTTGTGGTAGAAATTTGAGTAAAATCCATACATAAATAACCCGTCTATGGGTGATTTAGAAGTTTTCAAAATAAAAATCAAAATTAGGCCTATTGTGCCTACAAAATTGTCTAAATCCAAACATTCTTATACCGTTGGAATCGCAACGACGAGACGAATCCATATATACCCTTGAAAACACAAAATTCCAACATGACCTGCCAAGGTACTCGGGTTCGCCTGGACTATAAATATAAAACCCAAGTATTTTCAAAATATATAGTTTGATTCTGGGCGAATGGTTGATCGAAAATGGAATCTACGACCATGTAAGGACGCTGTTGGGCAAGCGGAATTGAATGGAACCAAGTAGAATTAATTGGGACTCTTAGTTTGGGCTACAGAAGACTTTTAAAGTTGAAAAAGTGCTCATTTCGGGCATTTCTGGAGGTCAAATAAAAAAACTAAATCGTAAACTATTGGTCCGATTTGAATTATGTTTGTGGCATTGGATTCAGCGGGTGAAAGTGTACTTGTGGTAGAAATTTGAGTAAAATCCATACATAAATAACCCGTCTATGGGTGATTTAGAAGTTTTCAAAATCAAACTCAAAATTAGGCCTATTGTACCTACAAAATGGTCTAAATCCAAACATTTATATACCGTTGGAATCGCAACGACGAGACGAATCTATATATACCCATGAAAACTCGAAATTCGAAAGTCGCCCACCAAGTGCAAAAGTGTTCCTGGGCTTAATTAAACGCAGGGATTTAGGAAACAAATATTTTCGATTCTGGGCGAATGGCTGGTCGAAAATGCAATCTACGACCAGGAATGGAAGCAGCTCGTCGAGAAAAATCGAATGGCACCAGGTAGAATTCCCTAGGACTTATAGTTTGGGCTACAGAGGACTTTTAAAGTCCAAAAACTGGTCATTTGGGCCCTTCTGGGAGGACGTCAAATACGAAATTCTAAACTAATTGTCCGATTTCAATTCTGTTTGAGCCATTCGATTCAGCGTGTCAAAGTGAACTTATGGTTAAAATTTGAACAAAATCCATACATAGATAACAATGGAAAGTACCGATACTGTAGGCCTACCTCGATTTCTAATAAAATATAATAGTTACCCATTCATAACTATCGTTTTCTCTAAAGATTATTGAAAGAAAACTAACCTTCTTCAATATTGTATGGCTAACTATACTATTTGAACATGCCATATTATCACTTACGTGGCTGCTCCATTATAACAAGTGGGTAATTTGGGTGGAAGGAAGACACAGGAAAGAGCTTTAATTATATATCCTTCTCTAACTAATAACACACACAACAAAGCCACTCCAACAGCTTCTTCTCTGAATTAGACAGCCACCATATAGGGGACAGTGGTTTTTAAACTTTAAAATAGGCCTATTGACCCTAAAAAATGGTCAAAATTAAAAAAATTCATATGCCGTTGGAATTGTAATGACGAGACGAATCCATATATACCCATGAAAACTCGAAATTCGAAAGTCGCCTGCCAAGTGTAAAAAATTACGCAGGGATTTTCGATTCTGGGCGAATGGCTGGTCGAAAATGCAATCTACGACGAGGAATGGAAGCAGCTCGTCGAGAAAAATCGAATGGCACCAGGTAGAATTCCCTAGGACTTATAGTTTGGGCTACAGAGGACTTTTAAAGTCCAAAAACTGGTCATTTGGGCCCTTCTGGGAGGACGTCAAATACGAAATCCTAAACTAATCGTCCGATTTCAATTTTGTTTGCGCCATTCGATTCAGCGTGTCAAAGTGAACTTATGGTTAAAATTTGAAAAAAATCCATACATAGATAACAATGGCAAGTACCGATATTGTAGGCCTACCTCGATTTCTAATAAAATATAATAGTTACCCATTCATAACTATAGTTTTCTCTAAAGATTATTGAAAGAAAACTAACCTTCTTCAATATTGTATGGCTAACTATACTATTTGAACATGCCATATTATCACTTACGTGGCTGGTAATTTGGGTGGAAGGAAGACACAGGAAAGAGCTTTAATTATATATCCTTCTCTAACTAATAACACACACAACAAAGCCACTCCAACAGCTTCTTCTCTGAATTAGACAGCCACCATATAGGGGACAGTGGTTTTTAAACTTTAAAATAGGCCTATTGACCCTAAAAATTGGTCAAAATTAAAAAAATTCATATGCCGTTGGAATTGTAATGACGAGACGAATCCATATATACCCATGAAAACTCGAAATTCGAAAGTCGCCCGCCAAGTGTAAAAAATTACGCAGGGATTTAGGAAACAAATATTTTCGATTCTGGGCGAATGGCTGGTCAAAATTTCAATCTACGACCATGAATGGAAGCAGCTCCTCGAGAAAAATCGAATGGCACCAGGTAGAATTCCCTGGGACTTATAGTTTGGGCTACAGAGGACTTTTAAAGTCCAAAAACTGGTCATTTGGGCCCTTCTGGGAGGACGTCAAATACGAAATACCGTTGGAATCGCAACGACGAGACGAATCCATATATACCCTTGAAAACACAAAATTCCAACATGACCTGCCGAGGTACTCGAGTTCGCCTGGACCCAAGTATTTTCAATATATATTGTTTGATTCTGGGCGAATGGCTGGTCGAAAATAGATTATACGACCATGTATGGACGCTGTTGGGCGAGCGGAATTGAATGGCACCAAGTAGAATTAATTAGGACTCTTAGTTTGGGCTACAGAAGACTTTTAATGTTGAAAAAGTGCTCATTTCGGGCGTTTCTGGAGGTCAAATAAAAACGAAATCCTAAACTATTGGTCCGATTTGAATTACATGTACTTGCCAAATGCTGGAGTCGTTTGATGTCGTCAGTGATCCAGTAGTCTGCCAGAGCGTGCTTCCTGATATGTGTCATCAGCATTGTGAGTGCCAAGAACACATATAGTTCTGCCAAAGTGACAGCTCTCCATGCCACCATCTTGGCACTGGTCTTCCTGCCAAGAAAGTTGGCACAGATCCCATGATGGTTGTTGGTCTCCTCGACGAGGTATTCCATGACTTCATTGTCATAGAAGCCACAGAAAAGTTCACTGGGGGTAGCATCTGGGCCACAGGGAAATGTTGATGACACCCCGGAACCCATCTGTACCTCGTCAAAGGCAGGACAATCTGGCTCAAAATCAGCCCCATCTGTCCACACAAACAGGTCGGATGCTCGCTTGCTAACACTGATGACAATGCCCTGCTTGCAACTCGCTAATGTTAGCACGAAAATATACCTCAGAATAAGGGAATAACAGGGAAAATAGGTGATAACTGAAGGAGGGGAGGAAAGTGGGGAAGGAGGGGAGGTAGAGGAGTGATATTTTGCATGGCCCAGGGGCCCAACAATTTTTTTTTTTTTTTTTTTTCGATGTTTAAAGTTGATTTTTTTTTCTCTGACTCTTAAGTCTTCCCGCAGTCCGCCGGGGGAACTCTTAAGAGTCTTCCTGCAGTTCCCGGGTTAAGCAGCATCAGTGTTTTTAACCCTTAACTGGCGGCGCGCATCATATGTCGAGTGAAAGAAATTTGGACTATGTGGCGGCTCACAACATAAGTCGTGTGGCAATTTCAGCACGTAATGTTGCTGAGAGAGAGAGACAAGTGGTGGCAGGAGAGTAGCGAGCATATGACTGCTCCAGACCACCGCGGTGGACCAACTGACATGAATCCCACCCTCCTCCACCCTCTCACACTCGCTACATAGTGAATTGTATGGGGAAAGTACCGAATTACATGGTTTTTGCACTCGTGTTGCGCGGTTGTTGCAAGAAAACTAGCGGTCATACAAGGATCGTTGTGGTGTCATTGGAAAGCTCTGTTTATGCCCTTTCAGGGATAGATACTTGTTTTACGCTCTGTGTCTTATTTAGGCATGAAAATGATCATGTAAACAGCCCTATTTTGGGTAAAAACACCCCGCTGGTGGCTACATATTATTTACCGCCTAGGCCGCTCTTTAGGTGTTAAAGACGGTGGAAAAAGCTTTGATCGGCTCACACCCTCTATACAAGCTGGCCAGAGTCAAACTGACAGCTTATATCCCGGGCCACCTGTTTTCCAAATCATGGCATCACCTGATTGGTCGATAGACATCACGTGTCAGTGAACTCGAGTACTCTTGGCATGAATTAGGTAGGGTGATTACTTTGGCCACGACGCCACCAGTATAGTTCATTGCATTCGCCACCAGATGTCTCAGTTGTTGACTGACAGTCACGCAAAAGAGGTCTCCCAGAAGAAGACGAAAAAGAAGAAGTGTAAACAAACCCTTAAAACGTAAATATCCATATAATATGTATTATGTTAGTTTCCTGAGAATGACACCTACATCAAAAATTTGGAGAAAAATCGCTTAATCACATGCTATTGAGCTTAATTTTTTACCAATATTGTAGCGCCTCCTGTATATTGACCAATCATTGTATTCATAATGACTATGGCTGATATGGTGATAGCAAACAAGTTACATGAGTTTCTACAGACTCTACACAAGACACATGTACACCATTGCAGTAAGGGAGAGGAACTGTCAATAAACAGACGACAGAAGTATTTTCCCGCGATAGGGAGGAGCTATGCGCTACCGCCATCTAGTGCAGGGTTCCAGCCAAATCTGTAAATAATGGCCAACTACTATTAACACGGCTGATTTTCCCAGACTCCTCTCTCCTATTCTTACTCTATGGTTTGAATGGTTTATTTAAACGCGGGGAACGGGGGGCGGGGCCAAGGAAGGCTTACATTTTTGCACATGCGTAGAGGGTAAGGTATCCGGCTGCGTACAGACCATAGACTACATAATATTATAACCTAGATCGAAAGAAGACGCCACAAATCTGTAAATAGTGATCCGCGTGTTCGAGAGATGGCAGCACGATCGCAAAGGACAATGGGAGGGGAGGGTCCCCACAAAGACATTATATTGACTATCCTTGTCCTTGGTCCTCATTAATTCGTAATAATCCCTACCTTGTACTAATAACGCTATTAATAATCAACTGAACATTATCCAGAGACTCTGCAGACATAAGTAGAGGCTACTGTAAAGGCGCCAGTCATCGTGTAATTGTCGTCATAAAGGCCCCCATACACGATCAATTATGAGTGCGCAAACAAGGTGTTTGTGCAGGCATAACCGTCGTGTGTGGGTGTGACTGAAGGCTTGCGCAAATAATTGATCAGTTGCCTGTCAGCTATGAGTGACGCAATCATGAGTGACGGTGTGGGGCACTGATTGTGCAAATTTCATCAGTCTACAAGCTGCTACGATGGCGAGTGCATCGGACACACAGCAGTTTTGGAGGGAGTTCATTGAACTCTACAAGGGCTTACCGGCATTGTGGAGAATAAAAAGCGATGTTTATAAGAACAGGCAACGGAAAGCAGAATGTTACGGGAAGCTAGTAGAAAAGTTAAAGGAAATAGACCCCAGTGCAACCAGGAGCACTGTTACCAAAAAAATAAATTCTTTCCGTTCCAACTACAGGCGGGAGCTGAAGGTTTTAAATAGTGAAAAGTCTGGAGCTGGGACAGATGACATTTATAGACCTTCCCTGTGGTACTTTAATGACCTAACATTCCTTCGGGACCAGGAAATACAACATGAGGGAGTGTCAAGCATTGACTATATGAAGAGGCAGACAATGATACAGGATTGGAAGATAACCCCGTAAGTAATTATGCTACTGTATTACAACATAATACAATTTCTTCTCTGAACAGAATATATTTCGTATATTGCATGATAAATAATTTTACGTATATACAAACCACCCAATATTACTAGCACAACATACAAACATAAGCATTACCTATATGTTAATAGCCCAAAACTTACTTTCTTTCTAGCAACTTTAACCCCTTGAGGATTGTGATGCGTTTGAGCAGTTTATCATTAGACGATTTCATGCAGTCTTTAGGAAAAAATCCAACTCAATAAAATCTTTAACAACCACATTATCAGTGCTAAACTTGTCGTTGTTTTATATTTATAGCCACATTAAACTGCTAAGATACGTAATCATCCATAGGGGTTAGGGAAATTTGGAGGTGCCTTACTCTACCAATTTGTCCACTGAACTGACAGTAACTTGTGCCTAATGAGGTTTTTCCTGCCATGGCACTGCACCAGCATTACTGAAGTAAAGACATAATTTATCTTTTACATATCCTTTGCTGACGATGGGTCATCCATTTCGCATGTAGGTTCCAGTGGAATAGGCTGTTTGCCAGACCTCCAGCTCCCATCCTTGACTATCCTAGTACTTGCATTTTCTACATCTAACCCACCTTCTAAATATGGCTGTACATTGCGCTTACGTAGGAAGTTGTGTAAATGACAACAAGCTAATACTATATTTGACACCTTGTCTGGACATAGATTGATAGCTGAAAGTAGAACCCTAAATCGTGTTGCCATTATCCCGAATGCATTTTCTACAACACGTCTTGCCCATGATACTCGGTAGTTGTATATGTCTTGGGCTGTGGTGACACCACTTTGAGCATAGGGTTTCATCAGGTTATCCATTAAAGGAAAGGCATCATCACCAACAAACAAATAGGCATGATAACATGACAGCCAGGCAGAGTGTTTGGTTCAGGAATGTGCAGTGTTTTGGCTTTCATATGTCTACAGAATTTAGTGTTACCAAACACACCACCATCGGAAACTCTACCGTTTGTACCCACATCCACCATCATAAATTCATAGTTTGCATCAACCAGAGCCATTAGTACCACACTGAACTTATGCTTATAGTTATAGTAATATGACCCAGATCCTGTTGGCTTCCTAATCTCTATATGTTTTCCATCAATGGCTCCAATACAATGTGGAAACTGCCAAGTCCTTTCAAATGCATCGGCTATTTCGGTCCATTTACCTGCTGTCCCTGGTAGCTGTAAATGAAAAATCAAAGCAGTTATATATTGATGTAGATAGCATTGTGAGGATGATTAATAATTAATCTTATTATTACATATTGTTAAATGCACCAACTCTCCCATTCCGTAGCAACCACATATGTCTCGTGCTGAGAGAGGTTATGAAGACCCGACAGTGGCTGCCTCATCCAAGAGAAGGAAAAGTAATATGGAAGATAAACGCAGTCAACTCCTGTCTTTGGCATGCAGTCACCTTCAGCGAAGTGATGACTCCGTAGAAGTGTTAACAAGGAGTTGGGCTGACGAGTTTAGAAATCTAAAAGAAGATCAACAAATATATGCAAGGAAGGCTATAAATTACATCCTTTTTGAGGGTCGGTTAGGGACATTGCATCGTTACTCTGTTCAGATTAATGAAGACAGTCGTGAACGTAGATTGACCTCACAGAGTTCTGTCGTTTCAGATGACAGCAGGAACATTACTACTGCATCCCAATCATCTATGACCAGTAATGTGCCGACAACAGAGCAGGACAGAGGTATACGTGTATATAATTCGGTGACTGATCTTTTCAATGATCACCAATATTGCTTGCATTCCCAATAGTAATATAAGGGTTAAAGATATGGTGCTGTAATTATGGGAATGCTAAAGGTATGTTCAAAACATGTGTGATCATTATTTAAGCTTACATTATGTACCCTATCCAGTGTACATAGCTGTTACATAATTATATAAATGTTTTATTTTACACTTCACGTGGTAAGTATATCATAATATTATACGATATACTTAACAGATAACGGCCCATAAGCATCTATTTTTGTTACAATGTACATTAAGCTATGTACTAAATGGAACTCGACATGCAACCACCTCCTCGTGGTGAGTTCTGGGTGATTAGAGATATCCTATCTCTTATCAGCTAAGAGTTGCATAATCTTAAAGTAGCTACATTCAATTCCACAGCCACGCCAACGGTACACTAACATTTAAGTTACAATTTACACAATACATGTGCACCGACTTTACCAAGCCGGAATACAACACCTTGGTAAGGTACAGTCACTTATAAAACATCGCGGAGCCCTTATGTTTTTCTTTATGCAATTATATCTATTTGGTTTGATATTGGCTGGAATTTCCTTTACAATAAATATTATATATAGTGTAATTGATGTACAGAAAATAATACTCATAAATTCGTTTCTAAAGATATACTTCCATAATTACAAAAAGGTGAGGTCCACGATTTTTTATGAGTGATACTACATACAATATCGCCGTCCCCTTGGGAAAAGGCTGATCCAGCAGGGGCTGATGGCGATAATGTAAAGTTGCCCAACCAAGTACAACAATAAATTAGTAATACACATAGATTGTGTAGCGCTTCTGCCTAGTTATGAACTTATCTCTCCCATTCTAAACCTGGGTACTGATGCCTATGTTCCAGATATCAGAATCATGGCCCATGACAAGTGTGGTAACCATAAGTATGGAATCCAGAATATCATCAACCCTTAATGCCTTATCAATTTGTTGTATAACTAATTTCTGCAACTGTACATACGAAATCATAGTGTCTACAGACTACATTTAATATGCATGGTCAATTTCTCCTACCTTGATATTCTGCTTCAGCACAGAGACAATGGCACTGCAAGTTTCCATTATGATTTGCCCTAGGCTCTGTGGAGAGATGGCTGTGCTGAACTTCAGGTCCTCAAACGGCTGTCCTGTAGCAAGAAATCTTAGCGTACTGGAGAGCCTTTCACTTGCAGAAATTGCATCTCTCATCATGGTACTCTCTTTCTCTATATGTGGCATAACCATTCCCAACAATTCAATAAATGTTGACCTATCCATTCGAAGGTAGTTGTTGTAGTCTTCAGGTGAAGAGATCATTAGTTCTTGTAGCAGGTTCTCGTGTGTAAATTTGCTTCGTTTGTTTAGCCACTCCTTCGCCCACAACTTTCTTTTTCGCTTTTCGTTTGGCTCCACATCCTCTAGAGCAAAGATAATTGCAATGCAAGCTGCCTCCTTGGCCATCCTTCTTGTCTCGTGCCTTATATGCAGGTCTGAGGATTGTGACCAGGGTGTCAATCCACAAAATATGAATTGTGTTATCATTATGGTTTATTATTTTGTTATCATTATAGCGCGGCGAAGGCGCGAGCTCTAGGGGGGTCCGGGGGCATGCCCCCCAGATTTTGTTTTGAGAATTTAGGTCTAAAACAGTATTTCCTGCAATAAAAAAACAATCAAGATGGAAAATATGGAGACCAAAATTGTGTCAATTTAGCCTAGCTTACCTTTTTTTTTTTTTTTTTTTGGGGGGGGGAGTTTCTGTTATCATTATACAAAAAGTTCATTGCGTTATCACTCAAAAAACAGCGTCGTTTGACACCCTGATTGTGACAGCATTGTGCAATTATTTTACTGGTGTGTGGCGCTAACCACCTAATTGCACAATCATCAGGATTGTGCACTCATGATTGATCGTGTATGGGGGCCTTTATGAGGTACACAAGCAAAACTTCTCCAACACCCGCCATTGTTGATGTGAGATTCGGGAGTTGCCAACGTCAATGGTAGGACAAAATATCCCTAGATGTCATAAGTATAAATGTCCAGTTTTAGTGCTACTTGACAAATTAACATCTACATAACATGTAACATACTAATATATATTCAAAATTACAATTTAATTCTTGTTGTGTTGCTTGAAGGTATACAGCTTGCATCATATATGAGTAGCCTATGTTTTATAGTGTATATGTATACTTAATGTTTTCATCTTGCTTATATATATATCTAATTTATACTAAATAATTTACAAGTGTTTTTACCAACATTAATTAACTCTTAAATACGTTCCCTCTTTAATCTATTGCTCCCTCGTTTTGCGGATATTCCCTTAACTTTGGAAACACTGCAGCAAGCTAGCTGGCAGGCGCGCGCGGTGCGCAAGACTATATAAGCCTCAGCATTATAAGGACAAGCCACTGCAGTACAATAGTGCTGCCACCAAATCCCTAGGACGCGCGGCAAACTAACCGTGTGACGTCACGCTTTCTTATCTAGATTATATGTAGTTTATGGTACAGACGCTTCCGAAATAGGTAAGCTACGAGGTGCCATTGTACAGGCTTATCCGAAGTTATCCCTCAATACCTTCACCTGACATGCCAGCTGTGAAGGGCCGTGGCGGACTTTTCGGGACTGAAGTTTGAAATTTGCCTGTGCAGTAATCTGGAGACACCGGCACACTGCAAACCTCTATGCTAACTGCACATTTAACAAAGAAGAAATTTGACCTTGGTGGAACCTCCACAGCATTGCAGCAACAAGGATTTTGGGTAACTGAATATTGAATGGTCCACCAAACCAAATTTACCTTGAATTTACCTTGAAGCGCTTCTGCCTCAAGAGGGTGTTGCTCCCTTGGTGTTCTCTGAGGCAAGGCCACGGCGTCGCCGCGGACGCCGCCACCCTTCACTTCGCTGCTTGTACTCCAGCTGGGACGTTATTGAGTTGGATGTCGCTGGGCGGGCTGGTTGATCCGGGATGGTTGAGAGGAATTTGGGTTCAATGTTATTTTAATACCACAAATTTTGTTGATATATTTGAAGATAAATATTGAATCTATATGCTCTAAAGATCATAAGAAAATTTGTTTTAACCCTCGGCAAAACCTATTAAACAAGTATGGTACTAAATTTGTTTTTTCGTAACAAGGTTGTCAATACGGTACTTTCCCGTTATCAATGTACAATCAAGCTGAAGATTGCAGAGTAAACACCATAGACTTCATCGACTTTTCTTTCACCTTCGTATAATCGACAGCCAATTTTTTTTGTCTTTATTAGGGATTAGTACTCGACCAGCGGGGGTGTGTGGGCGGCAGCCCCCACTCATAATACTAGGTTAGGTTAGGTAAGGTTGTTAGGTTAGGCTAATGTCTTTTCAAATCACTATCGAGGGGCTGTCTCAACATCGATCGATAGGCCTAATGGGGAAAATAGGTTTTCCCGAGATTTCTAATTAATTACAAACACTATATACAGTAGCCTATTGATGCAAATGACCAATTTTGTTTATAAAAAAGGTCAATGTACAGGAGGCGCTACAATATAGGTAGCGAAATTCTAATGGTAGTTTTGGGTTCCTATCATCATATGCTTCATTTTTTGGTTTTTTGGTTAGGTTAATACAAAAAATAAAAACAAAATCCAAGAAAAAAATAAAAAACCCAAGATTTTTTGTTTTTTCCCCGGGGATAAAAAGTATATAGAAATGAAGCATATGATGATAGGAACCCAAAACTACCATTAGAATTTTGCTACCTATATTGTAGCGCCTCCTGTATATTGACCATAAAAAACACTCGGAAAATTCGTGGTATTAAAATAACGGTCAATTTAAAGATGATGTAATTAAATTGCTAAAAAATCGTTTAGATTGTTTTTATGTAGTTTAGAGTTGTGTAGGCCTAAGGGTGTTTTGATGTGTGAAAATAGGCGTAAATGCATATTTACCCATTAACCCTTAAAGAGCGGCGCGCAACATAAGTCGAGTTGAAAAAACTGGCAAAAAACGGGTGAAAATCGAGTGAAAATGGGTGGGATAGTAATGATCCATACGTCCGACATCTGTGGCCTCCCGGCCCACACTAACTCCAGTTCCCCCACCGCGCGGGAGGATGACCGTGTAACCAATAGTTTGCTAAAAGTGAGCAAGGTAGCAAAATCAGCTAAACTTCCATCTTCGAGGTAACACTGTCAGTGCTCCACGAGTGCTACGTAGCTGTATGTGGCGTCATTGTGTAGCGATTTCCACCTAGTTTTTGGCGCAATACAGTTCCTTTCATACTGATGGTTGATATAGCAGTCAGAACGGCCACAGAGGGCCCGCTACACAAGGGTTAAACAACAATCTAAAAACACGTCCCTTCACTCGCGAAAAATAACTATTTAGCCATAACCGTTTGCCGTTGGATACAAAATATGTAGAGGGGGGGGGGCAAGCCCCCCCCCCCTCACCCCCCCCAAGATTTATTGAAATCGTCATATATTTAAACAGTAGGGGGCAAAAACCAAATTTTCCCCAACGCTTCTTCTTCGCGGCGGATGTAAACAAAGCCACCCGCCTCTTGCGATATAGGGGATATTTTGTTTTTTTCAGGATGAGTAATAAATTTTTACGCGCATTTAGACACATATAGGAATGAAATACATGGTATAAGAAACTTGTAGGCCACGATAAAATCGATGTATGAATTTAATTACATCATCTTTATATTGTCCAAAATAAAAAAAATCCGGAATTTGTCCAGTTCCCTCTTGAACACATCTGTTTTCACCTCCTTGAACTGAATGAATTGGCTTTTTTCAGTAGGCTATGCCTAGGCTAAATTAGGATTGTATCAAGTTCTCACTTGCAGGGTGTCATTCCACAAAATATGAATTGTGTTATCATTATGGTTTATTATTTTTTGTTTAATTCTAGTTTCGCTTTCACAGCATACTCATAAATTTTTATGGCTACTTTAGAGTTGTCATATACCATACTTAATTCCTATATATGTCCAAAGCGGCGGAAATGCATTATAGCCTAAGGAATTATACCTACTGTAAAAAAAAAAAAAAAATCTCCCCATATGCGGCATCATAGCTATTACATAATACTAGGTTAGGTAAGGTTGTTAGGTTAGGCTAATGTCGTTAACATAATGTCGTTAATGTAGTTTATTATCATTATATTACGTCTTTTACCCAGCAATTTCCCTGATCTTCATAGTTGGTCGGGAAGCTATGCCTTTACAACGGTGCCTCCCTTTTGTCGCTGTGTACGTGAAACTAGAATTTTACCTTATTTTGTTATCATTAGGCCTAGGCCTATAGCGCGACGGAGCGGCGAAGGCGCGAGCTCTAGGGGGGTCCGGGGGCATGCCCCCCCGTGATTTTTTTGAGAATTTAGGTGTCTAAAACAGTATTTCCTGCAATCTAAAAGCAATCAAGATGGAAAATATAGAGACCAAAATTATGTCAATTTACCTTTTTTGTTTCTAAAAAAAAAAAAAAAAAAAGGGTTGGGGGAGTTTCTGTTATCATTATACAAAAAGTTCATTTGCGTTATCACTCAAAAAATCAGAGTCGTTTGACACCCTGCTCACCTGGTTAACTCACCTGGTAGGCCCACCAATCGGTAGCGCATGACATTGACAGGCCAAGGATTAGGCAGCCCAGGAGATAGCATGACACGCCAGTCAGATGCAACATTTGAATGTACTGGGGATGCTTGACTATGGGGTGACTGGTAGTGTGTGTCGGACCAATAATATGATGGGGTAGTTTATCAGGGGTTGAGATGTTGCTAAAATATGGGAAGGGGGATTTTATGGGGTTGAAGAGTGAGTTGTGGAGGTGTTCGGTCAATTTAGATTTGAATTGAGCAAGGGAGGGGGAATTAACTATTTCAGCTGGTGTTTTTTATAAACAAAATTGTTAATTTGCATCAATATATAGTGTTTGTAATTAATTAGAAATCTCGGGAAAACTTATTTTGCCCATTAGGCCTATCGATCGATGTTGAGACACGCCCCCCCCCCCCCCATAGTGATTTGAAAAGACATTAGCCTAACCTAACAACCTTACCTAACCTAACCTAGTATTATGGGTGGGTGCTGCTGCCCCCACACCCCCGCTGGTTGAGTACTAATCCCTTAGTAAATAAAAAAAAAAAATGGCTGTCGATTATACGAAGGTGAAAGAAAGTCGATGAAATTCTACGGTGTTTACTCTGCAATCTTCAGCTTTGATTGTACTGTACATTGATAACGGGAATGTACGGTATTGACAACCTTGTTACGAAAATTAAATTTTAGTACCATACTTTTATATTAGGTTTTTCTGAGGGTTTAACACATTTTCATATGATCTTTAGAGCTATCGATAACTGGAAGTACTGTATTGACAACCTTGTTACGATTTTTTTTTTTTAGTACCATACTTTTTTATTAGGTTTTGCCGAGGGTTAAAACAAAGGTAATTGTTTAGTGTATGGCCTCCTAAAGAAAATGGAATTTTGAGCACAGACTAAACCAAATGTTCACTACTGTATTTACATAGCTGGTCATTAACCTAACCTAACCTAACCTAAGGTAACCTGGGCATCCTTGGGGCTGCTGCCCCCAGACCCCCGCTGGTCTTGGGTTAAAAAGTGATAAAAAACACATATCTCTTACCTCATTATTCAAAGTTTTGTATTTGGTTTAATATACACTTCCCAGGTCATTTGAACAGTTCTATTGCTTCTATATATCATATAATACACCATAGAATACGTTTTTAATAACTAGAAAAAGAGGACTTCGATTAAACAATTACGAAAACAAATTTTCTTATGATCATTAGAGCATAATTATAGATTCAATATTTATCTTCAAATATATCAACAAAATTTGTGGTATTAAAGTAACATTGAACCCAAATATCTTGTATTTATGACCTTACTCCTTGGTTCATTTTTGACATTTTGAGTAGGCTAGGCCTAGGCTATTCGAATTAAGTATTGTTATATGACCTAGGTACTGTAAGGTACAAAATATGCATATATAGGCCTATGCAAAGCTGAAGGCTTTCTGAATCATATGTAGGGGGTATAAGAAAGATATGAATTAAATTACCAATGTAATAGGTGGTACCAACATCCGGTAAACCCAGAACTTTCCACCATCCACCAATAAATTCGCCGTTTTGCGCCACTTTCACGAAGGTTCACCATGTTATTACATGGCTACCGTAAGCCGATTTGATAACATTCAAGACCTCTTTCGCCGTCTTATTAGAAATAATTTATTATGGAAAATAGGGACCAATAGATTTGCCATATTTTTCTCATTATAGGCCTAGTCCGTATGGAGGAATTTCGTTATCGACACTTGAAAAAACCCGATTACACCGAAAAATAACACAAAAATAATGTCCCGAACGTAAACAAAGCATTGCACCCAATGAATCCTTCGACCTGGGTCCTCTTCTTGTTTTGAAAGATGCGGTGAGTGCGATTCACCCAATAAATGGCTTGAACGTTACTCACAAAAACTATATTATATTATATTAGGGTTAGGTTAATCTAATCTAATATAATCTAATATAATATAATATTTGTACATTTTGGAAGCGTGCATGGCCTCCCCACAATTTTCCTTACCTACTGTAAAAGCGCGATTCACCCAATAAATGGCGCCATTTGAGTTGACGGAGTATCTTCAGATTAATGAATAATGGATAAGTTAATGCAAATCCTCCACTCAAACCATGATAAACAACAATTAAACACTATATTCCCTGGATAAAATATAAATAAACTTGGTAAATAAGGCGGCTCTAGCTGTCTTGAATGTTACCGCCGATTTTAGTGTTTTAACCCTCTCACCACGGAAGGGCTCTTGAACGCCAATAAAAAAGCATATAACAGGTACCCGGAAGGGCTCTTGAACGCCCAGTGGTTGAAAGCCTGTGAGCTTCGTGTGCGAGGCGTCGGTCCGACGCATGTAAACAACAGCCGGCTGGACCGACGCCCCGCATCTCCGGCCAGAAGAAGGAGAGCGTCGCTTGTTCGTGTGTGCCTGTATGTTGTTGTTAAGTATCGAAAAGTAGTGTAAAGTGGCTGTTTTGCCCATAAAGTTATCTCCAATGAAATCATCATCACAACTCAACCAGTTGACTTCGAGAGCTCTACTTAATGCCATTCTACAGGTAAATAACACAGCTACGTTTGGGGATGCGCGGGAATGCGGGAAGCAGTCTGATTAACGAATATACGGTAGCCTAGCCTAGACGTTTTTCGGCCAAAACACCCGGGTTTCGAGGAATATATATATAATACATAGCCGGGGCTGGAGGGTTAAGTGACTTATGAATAGCTTAGAGTGCTAAGAGTGTGCTCTTTACGAATATACCAATGAAAGTTATATACAGAAAGTTTTTACATGCATAATGTGCAAATGAAAATCGGTTCTTTAATTGACCGACGGTACTTTTATCGGCGTTTTACCCTAAATTGAGGGCAAGATCCTGTGTAGCGGGAAAAACTGGGAATGAGTTGTGTTACCGGGCGTACGTCGTGTAAACACGTAAGTCGATGTCAAACAGCCGGGGTTTGGGGACGGCAGCCCCCACCCATAATACTAGGATAGGTTAGCTAAGGTTGTTGATAATCTTCAAGGACACTACATCCACCTTACTAGAAACAATTTATTAGGGAAAATAGGCCTAGGCACCAACAGATTCGCCATATTTTTCTCCATATAGGCCTAGGCCTAGTCTGCATGGAGGCTTTTGTTATTGACAAATTGAAAAAATACCCTTTTCACAGAAAAATACACAAAAAATCGGTATTATTCTAGGCCTAGTTCCGGTTTCACAGCACACTCGTCAATTTATATGGCTTCTAGTCCTATAAATTTGTCATATAGCCTAGCCTACCATAGGCCTACTTCATTCCTATATCGGTCAGGAGCGGCGCAAATGGAATTATCTATCTATATGCTCAGGCCCAATCCCCATTTTGGGGGTAGCCGACTCAAGACAGAGCAAGAACAGGGAAAACACAAAAACAACATAAAACAAAAAATAAACACAGATAAAAAACACAAACTCACACACATCCAGGTCACCCAGGAGAAGACCCAGAGACCAGGGTTACCAAGGTCGCTCCAGCACTCCCCCGGCCCCTGACCACCCGGAGAGGTTCCGATCTCGGCAGGCAGACATGCAGCGGAGCCAAAGCCACAAGCCCTCCCACCACACTTCCAGGCACACCCTTCATATTAATCGTCCCCCCGGGCCAGGCGCCTGATGGACTATTATCTAGTCGAACTTGCGCCCGACCCCTTACTCCAAATGACCACGTGTTCACTCAACTATTCACAAGCATTCTCCATTCACTCCTGTCCACCACCACTTCCCCTGCCTGATCTATAGTCATTCCTCTATCATCCAAAGCCTTTCTTACACAGTCTCTCCATCTCAATGGGGGTCTTCCTGCCCTTCTATCTCCCCTTGTACCTGACTCACATATTCTCTTTGTAAGCCTTTCATCTCCCATTCATTCAACATGACCATACCAGCTCAGCACCCTTCTGTCCACTCTGGCTGACAAATGTTCCTGCTGCCCCACTCTCCTACGTATCTCTTCATTCCTCAATCTGTCTCTACGAGTAACTCCACACATACTCCTCAAGTAGCTCATCTCCATCACATCCAGCCCTCTTTTCTCCTTTTTCTTCAGAGCCCATGTCTCAGCCCCATACATCACTGTTGGCACAACAATTCCTTGATACAGTGCACTTTTTACTTTCACTCAGAGATTTCTCGTCTTCCACATACTTCCCATTGCTCCGAAAACCTTCCTTCCTTCACACACTCTCTGTTTTACCTCCACTTCCATACCTCCACTCCTGCTTATCGTTCCTCCTAGATATTTAAAACACTCTACTTGTTCCAATATTTCCCCATCCAGCCTCACATCTAGATTCACCCTATGCTCTCCCCTATTACACACCATTACTTTACTTTTATTGACGTTCACCTTCAGTTTCCTCCTTCCACAAACCACACCAAACTCTTTGACTACCCGCTGCAGTTTCTCATCAGAATCCGCCACCAATGCTGTGTCATCAGCGAACAGCAACTGATTCAACTCCCAATCTCTACCATTCTTTCCTACTAAACCCAATCCTCTTCCCATAGTTCTCCTTTTCACCTCCCTCACCACACCATCCATAAACATATTAAACAGCCATGGTGACATTACACAACCCTGTCGCAAACCTACCTTTACCTCAAACCATTCACTCAACTCACCATTTCCTACTCTCACACATGCTCTGCTCCCTTCATAAAAACTCTTAACTGCTTCTAACAAATTTCCTCCTATTTCATAAATCCTTAACACCTTCCACATTGCTTCACGGTCCACACGATCATACGCTTTTTCCAAGTCCATAAAAGCCCAAAATATCTCCTTATGCTTCTCTAAATACTTCTCGCATAACTGTCTTACTGCAAACATCTGATCCACGCACCCTCTTCCCCTCCTAAAACCGCACTGTTCTCCTATTGCAACTTCCGTACACTTTATTATCCTCTCTATCAACACCCTGCCATACAGCTTTCCAACCACTGACAATAAACTAATACCTCATGGTATCATGGAATTATAATTACTGTAAAAAAGTTAATATTTACTCCTGTTATCCACAGCCAAAGCTGAAGATTGCGGAGTAGGCTAGGCTAAATGCCGTAGACTTCATTCACGTTTTTTTTTGGCAACCATCAATTTTTATTAATTTAATACCAAACCAGCGGGGGTGTGGGGGCAGCAGCCCCCACCTAATATACTAGGTTAGGTTAGGTAAGGTTGTTAGGTTAGGCTAATATTATCCCTTATTTTCGTCTTTTACCCCAAAATTTCCCTGATCTTCATAGGGCCTAGCCCTCCCCACTAGTGGGGGCAGTGTTTTTAGATTGTTGGATAATGGGTAAATACTCATTTCCGCCAGTCCTTAGTATAAAACAACACTGTATATTATAGAAAACTGAGAAAAACAAAAACACAAAATGCTAAATTCGCTGTGAAACCGGAACTAAAATTTTACCCAAAAATCTGTCAAAGATGTCAAATAGCGGGGGTGTGGGGGCAGCAGCCCCCACCCATAATACTAGGATAGGTTAGGTAAGGTTGTTAGGTTAGGCTAATGGGTTATACTGATGATTTGGACCGCCAGTTAGCCCATCGATCTTTTTAGGCCTAATAGGTCCGGTAGAGCATATACATCATTGCTATATAGGCCTATGTCATGAAGAGCTGAAATGTATTATAAGGGAGAAAAAAACAAAAAACGCTAAAATTACGCACCACAGGCACAGCTAGCAGCACAATCATAATGGGTGATGGCAAAGTAACAAAGATTAAGAATTTTTCGCATAGCCTAGGTTTAAACTTCTGAAAATCGATGGGTAATAAATACGATGATTTATTATTTTAACTTACATCCGCCGCCGCACTCATGTTATTGTTGTGAACCTCTCGGCCCTCTCATTGCCACTCGGTGGCGGACTAAGGTATCATAGGTATGTCCCATAATACCGTACTGTGTTTTTTTTGCACTGTTACCCAACCAGTGGGGGTGGCAGCCCCCACCCATAATTCTAGGATAGGTTAGGTAAGGTTGTTAGGTTAGGCTAATGTCCTTGTTACGCTTTTAACCCCTCATTTTCCCTGAACTTCATAGCCCTCCCCACTAGTGGGGGACGTGTTTTTAGATTGTTGGATAATGGGTAAATACTCATTTCAGCTCCTCTTCAGTATAAAACAAAACTATATGTAAAGGATAAATTAAAAAAATAAATAACCTAAATAAAACTTACTGAAATTGCTGTCGGTCCAAAAAGTCAGGTTCACCGGCTAATGTCCTTTCAAAGGGGTATAGGCTAATAAACACTAGGATAGCTTATACCCGGTCAGAGGTAAAAAGAAGAAGAAGAAGAGTCCTGCTGTAGTCTCCTTGAATGCTACCAGGGTGTTAGGTTGGGCTAATGTCCTTTCAAAGGGGTATAGTAAACACTAGGATATAGGCCTACCCGGTCAGAGGTAGGTAATACGCCCGATAACACAACTCTTGCCGACAACTGTGGCAATAGTTGTGTTATCGGGCGTAGACTATCACCTACCTCTGACCAGGGTAGCCTATATCCAATATTCTAGTGTTTACTATACCGCTTTGATTTGAAAGGACATTAGCCGGGTATTCTGCAGAACAACAACTCGATTACGGGATTCCTGTCTCATGGAATTATTTGTTTTCGCTCTTACCTTACTCGGGGGACCTTACTGATGTGCGGATTATGCGGATAAGTGCTACTTTTCTTATTTTGTCAATTTGATTTTCACTCTCATACCAGGGCCTATAACATTATCAGGATTTTTTTTATTTTAATACCACGAGTTTTAAGAGTTTTTTTTTTATAAAAAAAAAATCCATTTGCATCAATAGGCCTATATAGTGTTTGTAATTAATTAGAAATCTCGGGAAAAACTATGGTCAATTTAAAGATGATGTAATTAAATTGCTAAAAAAAAATTTCGATTGTTTTTATGTAGTTTAGAGTTGTGTAAGGGTGTTTTGATGTGTGAAAATAGGCGTAAATGCATATTTACCCATTATACAACAATCTAAAAACACGTCCCTTCACTCGCGAAAAATAACTATTTGCCTATAACCGTTTGCCATTGGATACAAAATATGTAGAAGGGGGGGGCAAGCCCCCCCCCCCCCTCACTCCCCCCCAAGATTTATTGAAATCGTCATATATTTAAACAGAAGGGGGCAAAAAACAAATTTTCCCCAACGCTTCTTCTTCTTCGCGGCGGATGTAAACAAAGCTACCCGCCTCTTGCGACGTAGGCGATATAGAGGATATTTTGTTTTTTTCAGGATCAGTAATAAATTTTTACGCGCATTTAGACACATATAGAAATGAAATACATGGTATAAGAAACCTGTAGGCCACGATAAAATCGATGTATGAATTTAATTACATCATCTTTATATTGTCCAAAACTATTTTCCCCATTAGGCCTATCGATCAATGTTGAAACACGCTCCCCGATAGTGCTTTGAAAAGACAGTAGCCTAACCTGACAACTTTACCTAACCTAACCTAGTATTATGGGTGGGGGCTGCCGACCCCACACCCCCGCTGGTTGAGTACTAATCCTTTCGTACTGTCGATTATACGAAGGTGAAAGAAAAGACGATGAAGTCCACGGTGTTTACTCTGCAATCTTCAGCTTTGATTGCACATTGATAACGGGAAAGTACCGTATTGACAACATTGTTACGAAAATTAAATTTTAGTACAGTACCATACTTTTATATTAGGTTTTCTGAGGGCTTAAAAAAATTTCATATGATCTTTAGAGCTATCTATAACTGGAAGTACCGTATTGACAACCTTGTTACGAAAAAGACATTTTAGTACAGTAAACCCTCGCTATCTCGGACTAATTGGGGGGGAGACCCAGTCCGAGATGACCGAAAATCCGAGATGTCCGGAGTCCGGCTTGTGTCCGACCTAACAGAGGATAAAATCCAACCTAACCAATGTCCGTCCGAGACAACAATGAAATCGGAGACTACGGAAAAAATCCGACCTCAAGAGAGACTTCCGCGTCAACCTAGAAAACGAAAACAACCTTATTCGAACCCTATAATCTGTAATTAAAAACACAGTACAGTACAGTAAACCCCTGCACAACGAACACTCTTGCAACGAATTTTCACTTTACCGAAGGTTGCATAGTACTACCCCTTGCCCGCACAACAAACACTTTGGCTCGACTTGACAAATTTTTTACCGAGATTTACCGATGGTTCGGAAGTTTTTTGCCAGGGTATTTTTAGCTTTTTTCCACATAAAATCGCTCACTCCCCCTCTGCAACTCTCTTTCTATCTATCTATCTCTCTAATGCATATCTACCTAACTCCCTTATACATTAACATAACTATGTCTTATTTGGACTTTTTGTAATCTTTGAATAATTTCTAGTGCGATGGAATTGAAAAATATAATATCCTTCCAGCACATAGATAAATAATAAATAAGATAGTCAACACAATATTTCAACCCTCCCCTCCGTGCGAGCAGAGACGGAAGATTTACGTTTGATAGATTTTTTGTTTTGTTTTTTCCCTCGATATACACTCTTTCTATCTATCTATCTCTCTAATTCATCTACCTAATTACATTAACATAACTATGTCTTATTTGGACTTTTTGTAATCTTTGAATCATTTCTAATGTGATGGAATTGAAAAATATAATATCGGATATTCACCCTTATTGTCCGGTGACGTGAGGTCGTCATCCGACACGTCATCCTTTGTCGGACACCGTTACGACACATTTCGGAAATATTAGAGATATCAGAGGACGGTTATGACGGACATTTTCCGAATACTTATATAAAGTCCGACAACGTCAGAGACTGTCGGAACGATGACGGAAATGTCCGAAATACGGAAGTGCATGTCCGAGAGGCCGTAGCCAGTCCGACTAGTACGGGTTTCCGACTTCTAGAGGTCCGAGATGGCGAGGGTTTACTGTACCATACTTTTTTATTAGGTTTTGCCGAGGGTTAAAACAAATTTTCTTATGATCTTTAGAGCATATAGATTCAATATTTATCTTCAAATATGTCAACAAAATTTGTGGTATTCAAATAACATTGAACCCATTATCAGAGTTATTGGGATGGATGTAGATTCCGGGCGTACGGTCGTCATGTTTACATAGGGCGATCGCCGCGGTTAACTTCGCGTCTATTTTGACTGCGATTAATTCGGTTATTTGCCCCCTGCTGGCAATATATATGATGATGACAATATGTCAAGGGGGGGTAAGGGCAACATAATATTGTATCCAATGGCATTCAAAATAGACAGGAACATGATTGCAAAGGTTCGACGCCTCCCCCGCTGGCCGCTGCCGTCATGTTTACATTTGTTGATCGCTGTGGTTAAGTTCGCGTCTATGACTCTATTTTGACCGATTTTTTCGGTAATTTGCCCCCTGCTGACAATATATATGATGACAATATGTCATGGGGGGGGGGGGGAGCAAAGCCCCCCATCAACATATTGTATCCAAAGGCAGTCAAAATAGACGGGAACATGATCGCAATGGTCCGACGCCACTACACGTAGCGTAAACAAGGCTGGCGGTATGCCCGCACTTAACATTCTTGCCGAGTTATTTTTGTACAGCCAGTCCAGGACACTTTGTTTACATTCTAGCGGCGCCTCCTTGGAGGTTCCTCCCCAGGCTCCCCGATGTTTAGTAGCCAATGATGCCAATCAGAGTGGAGCTTCACCTAAAAGAAGTCGGTACATTTTTATTGGTACTTACCTGTTATCGACAGCCAAAGCTGAAGATTGCAGAGTGAACACCATAGACTTTATCCATTTTGTTTTTATAGTTTTAGTGCCTAATACACAATCAGCGGGGTGCTGCCCCACCCATAATACTAGGATCTATTAGGTTAGGTAAGGTTGTTAAGTTAGGCCAATGTCTTTTTAAAGTTGACTAAATTAAGTAAACTAGATTGTTGTGGTATCTGAATTACAATTAACAATGCAAATGCTAATAAAAAGTGCTTTCCGCACTTTTTAAAAATAAAATACACACTTACAAAGCATTAACCCTCGGGGCCCAGGCAGGTTCTCCTAAGGACGGGGGTCGTATCCGGGTGATCTGGCCGAAAAACGTCTAGGCCTAGGCTACCATATTTTTGTTTATTTTAACTGCTAGAAATTTCCCACGCATCTATAAACGTAGAGCGGTTTCCAATCTGTAGACTGGCGTTAAGTAGAGCTCTCTAAGTCAACTGGTTCAGTTGTGATGACGATTTCCGTGGAGCGAATTTTGCCGCGATGTTGACAATATCAGAGATTTTCAGACACTAATTTCGTCTGACGTCACAACAATAACATTGATCCGACGTCTCCTTATTGTTTTCGGAGGTGCGGTGATGCAACGATCGGCTTTGTTTACATGCGTCGGACGCACGGCGTTCAGACCAAGCTGAATAGGCTTTCAAGCTTACAGATTTTAACACGACACCCGGGTTCCTGCCCATCTGCTGCGGTGTCCTTATGAAATGCTACCCAGGCTTGAAGGGTTAAAATACAAAAATAAAATAAATAAAACTTAAAATATTCTGTAGTTATGCAGAATTACCGTATACTGTATTCATCCACTTTATATGAACGAAAACACCCCAAAATAATATTGGATGACGTGTGGGAGCACAACCAACACAGAGATGCAATAAGACACAATGATAGCTGGCTGAACAACTGAACATAGATGGCATCAACACAAAGAAACACGAACTCTCACACTTCATCAAACAACACAACATACACATTGCCATCTTACAAGAAACAAAACTCCGCACAACACAAAAAACACCCACATTTCATAATTTCACCACCATCAGACAAGACCGGGCTGTCGGCGGGGGCGGTGGACTCATCACCCTGGTACACAAAGAAATATCATGCATAGTAACCAGTGTACAAACCAAATCCCTCCTCCCTCCAAATGATAACACAACAGAAATACAGTCAATTAAAATACGCACTGGCAACAACTCCAACATAACCATCATAAATACATGCATCCCTCCCCAAACATCCCCTACAGTACCAAATGAATACAGACCACACTTACAACACATCACAAACACCCCACACACCCCACACATCATCCTGGGTGGTGACTTCAACGCCAAGACGTCGGCCTGGTTTGTCGACAACCCCGACACAGACAGAGGGCTGGTACTACAAAACCAAACCGATAACCTCATCATCCTTAACGACATCCATCAACATACCCATATTCCTCACCAAGCCCTCTATAACCCATCATCACCAGACATCACCTTTTGCTCCCCAGAACTCGCCCCCATAACATCCTGGAGGGTGGTCAGAACCTTAGGCTCTGACCACCTCCCGATCATTATCACCACCAAAACCAGACTCACCCCAGCTAGCCACAAACACACATACACCAATTATAAAAGAGCTAACTGGGAAGCATTCACAAATGAGACAGAACAACACTTCACAACTCTAAACAGTACACCCATCACTAACATCAACAATGCTGTACACATACTCAATAAAACTATCCAAAACGCTGACAAGAAACACATTCCAAGAGGTAACAGAAAAAGACACAACCCCAACTTCACACCAGAAATTCAAAACCTCATCAGACAACGCGGCATACTGAAACACTCCCCAGCACCCCACACACAAGACATCACACAACAAATTCAAGCACTCAACACCCAAACTAACAACAAAATACGAGAACAACAAAAACTAAATTGGAATAACTTCCTACAAACACTTGATCACAAAACAAACCCCAAAAAACTCTACAAAACACTAAACAGCATCACACTTTCCAACAGCAACACAACACAATCACATGCTGCAATCACAACAACAGACTCTACTCCTTCATATAAACAACAAGCAAACACTCTCATCAATCACTTCTCACATGTCAGCCACCTAAAACCTCACAAAGACGAACGACGTGTCATCCGACGTACAGAGACAATTCCCCACAGACCCTGACTATACACCCTTCACCAATCACCAGACAAAGCATATCATCAACAATCTCAAGCACTCACCCACCTGTGGCCTAGACAACATAAGCAACATATACCTCAGACACCTGGGACCACAAGGCATACAAGCACTCACTAACATATCAAACTACAGCTATTCACACAACACAATACCAGACATTTGGAAGCATGGTATCATCATCACTTTCCCCAAACCCAGCAAAGACCCCACGCTACCCTCCTCGCACCGCCCCATCACACTCCTTTGCCCCCCCTCCAAAGTCATGGAACGCCTAGTATTACAACTAATTACACCTGACCTACCCCTAGCTCCAACACAACATGGCTTTAGGCCACTGCACTCCACAAACACTCTTCTCACAGACCTTACACAAAGAGCTTTCGACGGCATCAATTCAGCTAGACCACCACACAGATCACTATTAGCCACACTCGACATTAGTAAAGCCTTCGATGCCATCCCCCGCCACAACCTAACAAACAAAATCTACAACACAAACATGCACAACAACACAAAAAGGTGGCTGGCCAACTTCCTAGCAGGCAGATGTGCACACGTATCTTTTGCCGGTCAGTCATCTAAAATCAGAAACTTTCCAAACGGAGTCCCACAAGGATCCGTCCTATCGCCCGCACTCTTCAATCTGTACATGCACGATATAACTACACCCAATACGCCCCAAATAAACTTAGCCTCCTATGCAGATGACATAACACTCACATGCACACACCATGACCCAAAAAGAGCAACAGATCTCCTTCAACCCTATCTCAACACACTACATGGCTGGTGCACTACAAACAGACTTAATCTAGCCCCAGCCAAATCCACCGCAACCCTGCTCACAAGTTGGACAGGAGAACACGAATACATCCCTCAACTCACCATAAACAACACACCCCTAACACATACACACACACCCAAAATCCTAGGAGTAACATATGATACTCATATGACATTCAAACAGCACACCACAAACATTAAAAAGAAACTGACACCCAGACTTAACGCCCTCAGGTCACTTGCTCACACAAAATTTGGACACAACAAAGAAACTACCACCACAGTATATAAACAATACATAAGATCAGTGATGGAATACGCAAGCCCAGCCTGGGCTTCTAACCTAGCTGAAACACATCATAAGACATTACAGACTATTCAAAACAAAGCCCTGAAGATCATTACAGGCTGCACAGCTACTGCACCCACAGATCACCTACATCAAGAAACCAAAATCTTCAAAGTCAAAGATCATCTGGACATGAGAGGCACTCAATTCCTGGCAGCAGCCTCCACGAACCAAGACCACCCACTAAACTACATGGCAACACACCCACAGACACCAAGAAATATCAAAACAACACCCAGCACACGGTATCACACACAATTATTGTCCTCTCTCCCTCCCTGCCCACCCCGAACCAACATCCAGAAGCACATCCACACTCATATCTCTCACCGATCCATCCACTCACTCACAGACAACACGCAGCTGCATGCACGACCTCCCGAAATCCATCCTTCCGAATCCTCCCTTCCTCGCGAGGACAGAGTCCACCTGGCCAGGCTGAGATGCGGACACCATCCAGCTCTCCTGAGCTATCAGAAGAGACTGGATGACTCCGTTGTCGACGCCTGCCCGTGATGTAACACAGCACCCCATACCATTAAACACATCATAGAAGACTGCATTTCACACAACCACTTACGCCAACAACACAATCTACACTCAATGAGAGCTCTGTGGGAAAGCCCGATTGTGGCCATGGCCTTTCTCAGGGACTCGGGGCTGTTCGGCCAGGCAGCTTAGGGAACAATATGATAGCTGGCTTGGAGCTGGTAACCACCCTCTGCCTCATGTCTCATGAGCACTTTAGCCTTGTGGGAAATTGCGCACCTGCATGAACGGTGATTGACTAAATGGGTGTGACATCATTATTATGACCTGCAAACTCTTGTTTTTTTAGCCAAGGATGGTCAAAGTTGAACTGCATTTACCATGGTGCAATGTATGCTAAGTTGTACATGTCTCAGGCAAAACTGGAGGCATATCCATTTCAATCCTTTGGGGACTTACAGAACTTGCTTAAGGGCAGCAAGATATGTGACTTAAGACTAGAAGAAGTGTAGTGGTAGGCTAATTCAATGGAAGAGTGAAAGTGATACACAATGAGGTGCTGCAGTGAAGTAGGGAGGAGCTGCAGTGATTGATTGATTGATTGAAGTATTGTGGGCATGTCCTAGCCATTCTGACCCGGACCATTATGGAAGACACACGATAGGTACACGCCCTCTTCCTTACTGACATCAATGTAGCATGTAGCTCTACTCTCATATCAGACGAGTAGCTTATTTATTATATTTTTTTCACCATCCAACTTTACTTCTAAACTCAATTAAATCAACAAATACATGTGGCACTCCAAGGACTCTAACCTAAGATACTCACATCAAAACACTGCGCATTTATGCATTACGCTATCAAGACATATAGTTCATAGGCATAGACATATACGGTACCGGTAGTTCATAGGATAATTCCAAATGTGGTAAAATGGTGTTATGCATATTGCACCCTTGTTCCTTCTTTTTTATACTTACATACGCTTTACAAGACTGAGCTATCTATAAGAGGTATAGTTTCAATCTTAAGCAGCCTTCTTCTGGGCTGTTTCACTTGTCTATTTTTTTACATTTAATTTTGAGATCAGATTGTCGAAGCTGATCCCACATCTTTCTAAGTCTAAACCATGGAAGGTCCTCATGTTCACACTCACAGACTTGCATTTTGATTGATGATGCAGGTTTTTTACCACCATGCTCACCACCTTGCTCAAGAGCTGGGCTGATGTGGGTGCCCTCATGTATCCGGGAATTTTGTTAGCAGTTGCCACAGTTTGCTAGACTGCGCTGTCCTCCACAGCACTGGCTTCTGCCAAATAGCACACTGGCTGGCCCAAGACTCAAACCCTTGACCTCACGGTTGTGATAGTTTGCAGGCGAGTGCTCTACCAACCGTGCTACGGCCTGTGGCATCCACATTATTCTAAATTTTGATGGTACAGTAGTATGTGATTTTATATGGTGCTACAATGTTAATGAAGGTAAATACGGGGAAGAGCAAGGTTATGGCCTTTGAAAAGGGTGGACCCACAGAGTGTGAGGTGAGGTTGAACGGTCAGGCTATGGAGAATGTCAGCTCATTTAAGTATCTAGGCAATATGCTGAGTAAAGATGGGAGTATGGATGAAAAAGTGCAGGAGAGGGTGTAACAGGGGAAGAAGGTTGTAGGAATGCTGAAAGCAATAACAAGAAATAGGGTGGTCAGCATGGAAGTAACGAAGTCCTTGCATGACAGTGTGGTAATCCCGACATTGACTTACGAAAGCGAAGCATGGACGCTGGTGGAAATACTCGGACCAAGAGTGAGGGGAGGAAATGAGTTACTTGAGAAGTGCGTGCAGAGTTACATGGAGGGATAAACAAATGAATGAGGAAGTACGAGAGAGGTGTGATGTAGATGTGTGAAAAGGAACACCTTGAGATGGTTCGGCCATATGGAACGTAAGGGAAGCGAGAGAATGACTAAGAGGGTGTACAAGAGCAAGGTGGACAGAGGGAGAGGTGGAAGGATGGAGTGAAGAAGTATATGAGTGAAGGCAGTGCTGGATGGGAGGAGGGGCGTCGACTGACCGGGGACAGAGGTGCATGGGGCCGTTTCGTTCGTGGCCACCCCTTCGGGGATCACGGCGTGCGGCAATAGATAGACAAACAGTGTTAATGGTAGGAAAGCAATACACAGCTCACCAAATTATTGACATTAGGCAATTCTCTCTGAGGGTGTGTCCATTTCACTGCTGAACACCTTTGTAAGAGGGGGTACAAGGGCATAATGGAAAGAGTTTTCATGAGCAGGCCTGGGACTGGGTTGATTCGAACCTAGGCTTGTATTGACTTGCACTGCTTTTTACCCCCCTCCCCGTTCACACACACACTACCAGCATCTTCTGGTGCCTCAGGAGACAATATGGCAGCCAACAATGTCCTACCTGAATGCGCATTTTCAGACTCCGCCAACCAACTCTCGCAAGTACAGTAAACTTCCGTTAATCCGAAGGGCAGCGGACCGGCCCTCGTTCGGATTAGTGGATTTTTCGGATTATCGGACTTTACCCCTATGAACCTGTGTATAACGAAAACATTGAGACATTAGGCCACCCAAATGACACAATGGTGCACACACACATATCATATGTTCATGAAATCACTTCAAAAGTTAACCATTGTCATTGTAGCCTATTACCTACTTCAAAACATTCAGATTAATGGTCAAAGGAATCTGCTGATATAAACGTCTTCTTCTTCTTCCGTCTACTAGCGAGTTTGTCTTGCTCTTGAAGATCAGATGTGGTTCGGGAAGTAATGCCTTAACAACGGCACTTCCCTGAGAGGTTCTTGTAATTTTCCTTTTGTGACGTGCTGTGTTATATTATATTGTATTGAAAGCACCCTTGTCTTGTTGTCTTGAAAGCACCCTTGGGACGCTCCGATCACTGAACTATAAATAGTAGCGTATCGGAATGTCCAAAGGTGCGTTTTCAAGCTCAAGACTGAATGCGCTTCCAGAAAATGCGGTGCAAGCCAGTAGCGCATCGGAGCGTCCCAAGGATGCGTTCAAGAGCAAAACAAACTCTCTAGCAGACGATGTGGAAGAAGAAGAAGGTGTTTACGTTTATATCAGTAGCTTCCTTTGACCATTAATCTGAATGTTTTGAAGTAGGTAATAGGCTACAATGACAATGGTAAACTTTTAAAGTGAATTCATGAACATATGATATGTGTGTGCTCCATTATGTGTCATTTGAGTGGCCTAATGCCTCAAAAAGGGGACTTTGGGACTTCTTGAAATTCGGACCATCGGGTGAATTCGGATTTGGCCTCAAATTGAAAAATTCGGACTATTGGGAGATTCGAATCATCGGTCGTCGGATTAACGGACTTTTACTGTACTTGGTATTTTGGGTATATTTTGCGCATACAGTATTCGGGAGTGATTGGATTTCTTATCTATCTATATGCTCAGGCCCAATCCCCCATACAGTATTTGGGAGTGATTGGATTTCTTATCTATCTATCTATATGCTCAGGCCAATCCCCCTGGGATGTCTTATGATTATTATTATTATTTATATATACAGTATATACAGTACTGTATATATATATACAGTACTGTATATATATACAGTATATCTGTCTTACTAACTCTTGGTCATCCAACTTTCGGGACTTCGGTGAGACATTTTCTGTTGCACTAGACATATCGAAGGCCTTCGATAGGGTCTGGCACAAATCTTTAATTTCCAAACTGCTCTCCTTCGGTTTCTGTCCCTCCATCTGTGCCTTTGTCTCTAATTTCCTTTCCGGCCGTTCCATAGCTGCGGTTGTGGACGGCCATCGCTCAATTCCTCATCCTATCAACTCCGGTGTTCCTCAGAGTTCTGTCCTATCTCCTATTCTCTTTCTAATTTTCATAAATGATCTTCTCAACTGTACATCTAGTCCCGTCCATTCATATGCAGACTACTCTACTTTACACCACTCAATTAGTTTTCCAGAACGCCCCAGCCACCAGTCCCTCAAAAGTAAACGTAATGAAGCCATAAAATGCTTATCTTCTGATCTAGCTATTATTTCCAATTGTGGTAGAGAAAACCTTGTTACATTTAATGCTTCCAAAACTCAATTTACCCATCTTACTACCCGTCAGGAACCTCCAGAGGACTATCCCTTATTCTTCAATACTGTAATACCAAAAATCAACCCTTCATCTTCCCTCAATGTTCTCGGTGTCTCTTTTTCTTCTGCTCTCACTTGGAATTTAGACCATATTACCAGTCTCGCTAAGGCAGCCTCCCAGAAGCTGGGTGTGCTCAACCAACTCAAGGGGTTCTTTACCCCTGCGCAGCTACTTGCTATGTACAGGGGCACAGTGTGTCCTTGTATTGAGTATTGTTCACATGTATGGGGAGGATCCTCTCATGCCGCACTCCTAGATAAAGTAGAAAGGAAAGCCTTTCGTATCATTAACTCCCGTCCACTCACCAACTTTCTGCAATCTCTCTCTCTTCGCCGCAATGTTACATCTCTCTCACTATTCTATCGCTACTACAATAATCAGTGTTCCTCGGAGCTTTCCCAGTGTATACCACGTCCTCTACGTAGGGTACGTAGTACCCGCCTTGCAACACAATCCCACCCCTACTCTGTGCAACTCTCCAACCCAAGAGTGAAACGCTATTCTCAGACTTTCTTCTATTCAACTGCTGAGCTCTGGAACTCTCTCCCAGAATCAGTCTTTCCCTCTTCCTATGACTTAAATTGCTTCAAACTCTGTGTGTCCAGGCATTTTAGCTCGAACGTCCCTTGATTTCGGCCCTGTCACTCTTTGAAATCTGGGGGAGGCACTCGCTGCAGGCAGTTATGCCTTTTGTCTCCTTCATTCACATAGAAAAAAAATAAATACACACCGTATATTCTGTATATTCTTCAACTCGACCGCTTAAGACCGTGAAGTCAGGTCTTTTTCCAGATGACGAGTGAAACATCGAGACAGTTTGAGTGTTGCAACCTGCTCGCTTATGGTCTTACCTTTGTAGACATACGACACTTGGTTGTCTCCTTAAGGCGTTTTGGTGGGTTTTGTGGTGATGCACTGAAACTAAGTAGGCTACTGTACAGCACAAATTTCATCCCATTAACCCATGGGATCCGGGGGGCCTTATATGAATTTTGGTAAAATCAACTTCATAATTCAGTAGCTACTGATTGAGACTACCTAGAGCAGTCAATGTTTTTGCAAATTGTAGAACTTTTTGTTGTCTGTAGAATGCCGTAGAGATGACGTCGCTACAATGCTGAGTTCTGATGATTATAGCAGCGATTTTTTTTTTGACCATTTTGCCTCATATGAGGCCTCCCGGATCCCAAGGGTTAATATCTTACCATTGACACATCGCGATTGCACCCAGGACCTTAATTTTACCAGTTCAGTAGCAAGCTCACTCCACCACACCTTCCCAAAGATGCGGATCAGAAGGAGCGCGAATACCGGGGTCCCACTGTATTTTTGTTATGCAGTATTTGTAATTATGATAAAGTATGGTTTTGTTAACTTACAATTTTTGTTCACAGGTACTGAACGATCCGTATCTGTAAGAAGTAATGGAGAATGTGAAATTGGTGACCGCTTCCTTGTTGACGGTAGCGAGTCTAGCGACTGTCATATTCACTTACTCTTTCTGGCAGTACCTCAAGCAGTCACGTCGACAGAAGATGAAGACCATAATGCCTCGTATAGAGTGAGTCCTCTTTATTTTCCATTTATGAATCTTTGAGTGTGGTATTCAATGCTAGAGCAGGCAGACATCAAGACAACTTAGTTTTTCCTTTCTAATCCTGTAATTACAGTACAGTACTGTAACCTTGTACAGTACAATAAAAAGTACAGTACAGGTATGGTATATCAAGTAAGCTACAGTACAGTACTTGTAAGATTTGTATCTCTTGAAGACATGTTTGACAACATCACTCAAGGTGAATATATAGTACATGTACAATATTAGATTATATTTTTTCTTTATCAACTCTGCGTAAGCAGAGTTTGGTATCGCCCCCCGTATAGTGGGTACCACTGGAAAAAAATGTCTCGTTGTCCATCTGTCTCGAAACTCCTCCTAGACCGTTGGGCAGATTTTCACCAAATTTCACATGAACATTTGTTGCGTGAATGCGAACGTCAGTCAAAAAAGATTTTTTGAATTTATGCAATAGTTATGATTTTAGGTCCAAAATATGGTTTAACCCCCCCCCCCCCCCCAAGCAATGATGGCGTTCTTAGTGTGTGAGCCCCGAAGGGGCTCACATACTAACAATGCCATCATTGCTGGGGGCAAAAAACATCTTGCTACGCATCTGCTAGGTTAAAGGTGGGGGCTCATGGTTTTAGGTAAACATGGAATGATAATCACCAAGCTGTACATAATTATCTTGCAAAATGCAATGGCACTGAAATAATTATTAACAATGGTATAAAGGATTTTGTGGATCATCTATACCAGGCCTGTGACGTCACACCAGTATAAGTCCACCATCCAGTCTAGGATAAGGATACTGGTGTGACGTCACTATGACGTCACAGGTCCGGTATAGACGATCACAAAATCCTTTATACCATTGTTAATAATTATTTCAGTGACATTACATTTTACAAGATAATTATATGCAGGTTGGCAATTATTTTTCCATGTTTACCTCAACCCATGAGCCCCCACCTTTAACCCTTAAAAAGCGGCTCACCACTTAAGTCGAGTTAAATAAAGCTGGACTATGTGGCGGCGCTCGACATAGGTCGAGTGGCAATTTCAGCACGTAATGTGGCTGAGAGAGAGAGACAAGTGGTGGCAGGAGACTAGCGAGCGTATGACTGCTCCAGACCACCGCGGTGAACCTACTGACACAAATCTCAGCTCCCTCCTCCCTCTCTCACTCGCTACATACTCAATTATGTACCGAAAGTACCGAATTACCTGCTTTTTGCACTCGTGTTGCACGGTTATTGCAAGAAAACTATCCATCATACAAGGATCGTTATGGTGTCATTCGAAAGCTCTGTTTATGCCCTTTCAGGGATAGATACTTGTTTTACGTTCTGGGTCTTATTTAGGCATGAAAATGATCACGTAAACAGCCCTATTTTGGCTAAAAACACCCCGCTGGGCGGTACACATAAATAAACCGCATAGGCCGCTCGTAAGGTGTTAAGTTAGTTTAGTTGGCATTAGAAGTGATGGTAGTAATATTTGGATTGATGGTGATAATAGTGGTGATGGTGATAATAGTAGTGATGATGGTTGTAGTTTTATTGATGATGATGACAGTAGTAGATATGATTTAGTGACCATGGTGTGAGTATTAGTGATGATGGTGAGTAGTAGTGATGATATTGAAAGTTGTAGTGATGATGACAATAGTTGTGATGATGAAGATCATAGTAATGGTTATGATGGTGATAGTAGGATACATGATAGTAATATTTGTGACAGTAGTAATAATGGTGGTTATAGTAGTAGTGATGATGTTAACAGTAGTAATGATGATTGTAAGATGGTGGTGATGATAGTAGTAATGATGGTTGATAGTTGTATCAATGATGATAGTAGTGATTAAGATGGTAGTGACAATGGTGACAGTAGTAGTGATGATGGTGAGAGTAGTATTGATGATTGTAATTTTAGTAGTGATTATGATCATAGTAATGGTGATGATGACAATAGTCGTGATGATTGTGGCAGTTGTAGTGATAATGGCAGTAGTAGTGATGATGGTGATTGTGATTGATGATGGTAACCCATCGCAGAGTTGGGTATGCCGTTTTGATTTTGGGCAAAACGGCACGTCTACTTTATTATTTATCAACTCTGCGTAAGCAGAGTTTGGTATCGCCCCCCTGTATAGTGGGTACCACACGAAAAAAATGTGTCGTCGTCCGTCTGTCTCGGAACTCCTCCTAGACCGTTGGACGGATTTTCACCAAATTTCACACAAACATTTGTTGCGTGAATGCGAACATCAGTCAAAACAGATTTTTTGAATTTATGCAATAGTTATGATTTTAGGTCCAAAATATGGTTTTACCTCCCCTCCCTCTCCCCCCCCCCCCCCCCTCCCCCCCCCAGCAGTGATGGTGTTATCTCACACACTAAGAACACATTCGTTCTGGGGGTGAAAACATCTCGCTCTGCATTTGCTAGGTTAAGTTAGTTTAGTTGGCATTAGAAGTGATGGTAGTAATAGTGGGATTGATGGTGATAGTAGTAGTGATGATGGTTGTAGTTGTATTGATGATGATGATGACCATAGTAGATATGATGGTGACAGTAGTAGATATGATTGTGACAGTACTAGTAGTAGTGATGGTCATAATAGTAGTGATGATGGTGACAAGTAATTATGATAGTTGTAGTGATAATTATGGCAGTAGTGACGATGGTGTGAGTATTAGTGATGATGGTGAGTAGTAGTGATGATGATGAAAGTTGTAGTGATGATGACAATAGTTGTGATGATGAAGATCATAGTAATGGTGATGATGGTGATAGGATACATTATGGTAATACTTTTTGACAGTAGTAATGATGATGGTTATAGTAGTAGTGATGATGTTAACAGTAGTAATGATGATTGTAAGATGGTGGTGATGATAGTAGTAATGATGGTTGATAGTTGTAGTATCAATAATGATAGTAGTGATTAAGATGGTAGTGACAATGGTGACAGTAGTAGTGATGATGGTGAGAGTAGTAGTGATGATTGTAATTGTAGTAGTGATGATTGTAATTGTAGTAGTGATGATAATCATAGTGATGGTGATGATGACAGTAGTCATGATGATTGTGGCAGTTGTAGTGATGAAGGATGTAGTAGTATTGATGGTATTAGTAGTAATGATGGTAACCCATCGCAGAGTTGGGTATGCCGTTTTGATTTTGGGCAAAACGGCACGTCTACTTTATTAATACAGCCGTCCGGCTGGCTCAGTTGATAGCGTGCCTGATTCCCATCTTGAAGGTCTCGCGTTCTTTTACTCCACTACATTTCATTTACTTCTTTTAATTTTGTAGAGTACAACTTCAGCAAATTTCCTAAATATTCTTCCCAATAGATTTGAAATTCCAGGTAGCATTTCCCATGGACATTCCCCTGAATGTAGGTGTGACATTCCTTAGCTAGTTCAAAGGTGACCACTATATTTATATGGCGCTGAGAGCCCTCCCCACATATCCTAATGACCTCCCTTTGTACCACCTGATCCCAAAGGTTTAACACCTTACACTTTCCACCCGTGACTCAGCATGATCATTTTACTAGACCCTCGTCTATTTTATTTTAACGGAATACATTTTTGAATTTCATGTATCGAAGCTACCCAGAATTGTTAAACTAGCATTAGCAATTTAGAATAATCCTTCAAAGAATAAATGTATTGTCCGTTGTTGATAAAATGAAGATTATATAAATATATGATAATATAAATTATGCTATTCCGTAAAAAAGAAACGATTGCAAACTATGGCTTTGAAATAACCACTCCTCACGATCTGAAGACATAGAGAATTGAAATTATATAACGAACACATGAGCAAACCATCAAGAGTAAAACTAAATTTAGGGAAATCCCGGAGTATAAATATATGCCTGTACAAAGTCTCGTACAGAGCTACCTGCATAGTGTCACACTGTAATATTATTTATTAGGTTATTTACTAACTACAATATATTCTAGCCTGATATAATCTAACTTGCCATATTTTCATTTCCCAAACCTTATACCTAATCTCACTTGTTTAATCCAGCATAATCATAATTAACCCTGTTTAATATCTATTCTGTTATGGTCTTGAACTAATTGAACCTAAACTTAGTTGCAGCTTTTACAGAGTTGAATATATTCTAAGGAGATATTATCCCGAATCAAAGCACTTTCTCTATGTCATATAATCTTAATCTCTTCAATTAGATATGCATAATGAATATATTTTATTTTCTGTGCTTGGTTCTATTTTTTCTTCAGAATGTTATAAATAGCACTGGTTATAAATATCACTGGTTATAAATAGCACTGGTTATAAATATCACTGATTATATCTAATCGTCCGTATATCTTGCAAGTTTTACATTATAAGAAGTGTGTGATTGTAAGATAACAAGAGGGGGAACACAAAGTCCAAGGTTCCTGTAATAGTTAACTATTAGTTTTCGTTCATGTTTCACACACATATATATATATATATATATATATATATATATATAGTAATAGATTGGGACATTACTTTTTACTTAAGTAATTCATTCGGTAGATACTTTTTTACTTTAACTTAAGTAGATTTCTAGTTGGAAACTTTTGCTTTTACTTCAGTAACTTTTTCAGAAAATACTTTTACTTGGACTTAAGTACAATCATTAAGTACTTTTTACACCCCTGGATACATGATGGTAATACTTGTGACAGTAGTAATGATGATGGTTATAGTAGTAGTGATGATGGTTATAGTAGTAGTGATGATGTTAACAGTAGTAATGACGATTGTAAGATGGTGGTGATGATAGTAGTAATGATGGTTGATAGTTGTATCGATGATAGTAGTGATTAAGATGGTAGTGACAATGGTGACAGTAGTAGTGATGATGGTGAGAGTAGTATTGATGATTGTAATTGTAGTAGTGATGATGATCATAGTAATGGTGATGATGACAGTAGTCGTGATGATTGTGGCGGTTGTAGTGATGAAGGATGTAGTAGTATTGATGGTATTAGTAGTGATGATGGTAACCCATCGCAGAGTTGGGTATGCCGTTTTTATTTTGGGCAAAACGGCACGTCTACTTTATTAATACAGCCGTCCGGCTGGCTCAGTTGATAGCGTGCCTGATTCCCATCTTGAAGGTCTCGCGTTCAATCCCCGCTCAGATTGAAAAGTTTTTTCTGGGATACAGCTGGCGGTTACCATCTCCCCATTAGCAAGGGGGATGGGTAATGGTCTCTGGTAGACTAAAAGCCAAGCGCTTTTGAATCCTCGAAGGAGGAGATACGGGCGCTATATATGTAACCAGAAGATTATTATCAACTCTGCGTAAGCAGAGTTTGGTATCGCCCCCCTATATAGTGGGTACCACTGGAAAAAAAAATCTGTCGTCGTCCGTCTGTCTCGGAACTCCTAGACCGTTGGATGGGTTTTCACCAAATTTCACATGAAGATTTGTTGTGTGAATGCGAATGTCAGTCAAAAAATATTTTTTGAATTTATGCAATAGTTATGATTTTAAGTCCAAAATATGGTTTTACCAAGTTTTGCTGGGTGTGTGGGGGGGGGGGGGGCCCCCCCCCCCACACCCAGCAATGATGGCGTTCTGGGGGCGAAAACATCTCTCTACGCATTTGCTAGATTAAGTTAGTTCAGTTGGTATTATAAGTGATGGAAGTAATAGTGGGATTGATGGTGATAGTAGTAGTAATGATGGTTGTAGTTGTATTGATGATGATGACAGTAGTATATATGATGGTGACAGTAGTAGATATGATGGTGACAGTACTAGTAGTAGTGATGATGGTCATAATAGTAGTGATGATGGTGACAAGTAATGATGATAGTTGTAGTGATAATGATGACAGTAGTGATTATGGTAGTGACGATGGTGTGAGTATTAGTGATGATGGTGAGTAGTAGTGAGGATGGTGAAAGTTGTAGTGATGATGACAATAGTTGTGATGATGAAGATCATAGTGATGATGGTGATAGTAGGATACATGCAGGGGTGTAAAGGTAATGAAGTACATTTACTCAAGTACAGTACTTAAGTATATTTTTTCAGTATCTACTTTTTAAAAAGTAGATTTTTTGTCCAGTACTTTTACTCTAACTTGAGTAGTATTTAGAAGAATTATTTGTACTTTTACTCCACTACATTTCATTTACTTCTTTTAATTTTGTAGAGTACAACTTCAGCAAATTTCCTAAATATTCTTCCCAATAGATTTGAAATTCCAGGTAGCATTTCCCATGGACTTCCCCTGAATGTAGGTGTGACATTCCTTAGCTAGATCAAAGGTGACCACTATATTTATATGGCGCTGAGAACCCTCCCCACACATCCTAATGACCTCCCTTTGTACCACCTGATCCCAAAGGTTTAACACCTTACACTTTCCACCCGTGACTCCGCATGATCATTTTACTAGACCCTCGTCTATTTTATTTTAACGGAATACATTTTTGAATTTCATATAACGAAGCTACCCAGAATTGTTAAACTAGCATTAGCAATTTAGAATAATCCTTCAAAGAATAAATGTATTGTCCGTTGTTGATAAAATGAAGATTATATAAATATATGATAATATAAATTATGCTATTCCGTAAAAAAGAAATGATTGCAAACTATGGCTTTGAAATAACCACTCCTCACGATCTGAAGACATAGAGAATTGAAATTATATAACGAACACATGAGCAAACCATCAAGAGTAAAACTAAATTTAGGGAAATCCCGGAGTATAAATATATGCCTGTACAAAGTCCCTCGTACAGAGCTACCTGCATAGTGTCACACTGTAATATTATTTATTAGGTTATTTACTAACTACAATATATTCTAGCCTGATATAATCTAACTTGCCATATTTTCATTTCCCAAACCTTATACCTAATCTCACTTGTTTAATCCAGCATAATCATAATTAACCCTGTTTAATATCTATTCTGTTATGGTCTTGAACTAATTGAACCTAAACTTAGTTGCAGCTTTTACCGAGTTGAATATATTATAAGGAGATATTATCCCGAATCAAAGCACTTTCTCTATGTCATAATCTTAATCGCTTCAATTAGATATGCATAATGAATATATTTTTTTTTTCTGTGCTTGGTTCTATTTTTTCTTCAGAATGTTATAAATAGCACTGGTTATAAATATCACTGGTTATAAATAGCACTGATTATATCTAATCGTCCGTATATCTTGCAAGTTTTACATTATAAGAAGTGTGTGATTGTAAGATAACAAGAGGGGGAACACAAAGTCCAAGGTTCCTGTAATAGTTAACTATTAGTTTTCGTTCATGTTTCACACACACATATATATATATATATATTCTCTTTTAAACAGACGAGGTTAAAGGCAATAGCAGTTTCAGCATTTAGTATTTTATTGTTACAGTTTTCAATATTTCTAACAATTTTCCTCTGGGGTTCAGAGATGAGGTACAACAGGTTAGCAAAATTCATGGTGGATCCAACGTTTCACAAGTAAACATCTTGCATCTTCAGGGAATGGGCAGGTAATGATTAGAATAAGGACAAAGCAACATATTTATACAAAATTCGAGGATCAAGAATAGGTAGGTGGGCGGAGCTACTGGGTGTGGGGTGGCTGTTCATTGGTGGAAGTTTATTGTTACAGTTTTCAATATTTCTAACAATTTTCCTCTGGGGTTCAGAGATGAGGTACAACAGGTTAGCAAAATTCATGGTGGATCCAACGTTTCACAAGTAAACATCTTGCATCTTCAGGGAATGGGCAGGTAATGATTAGAATAAGGACAAAGCAACATATTTATACAAAATTCGAGGATCAAGAATAGGTAGGTGGGCGGAGCTACTGGGTGTGGGGTGGCTGTTCATTGGCTGTTCACCAATGAACAGCCACCCCACACCCAGTAGCTCCGCCCACCTACCTATTCTTGATCCTCGAATTTTGTATAAATATGTTGCTTTGTCCTTATTCTAATCATTACCTGCCCATTCCCTGAAGATGCAAGATGTTTACTTGTGAAACGTTGGATCCACCATGAATTTTGCTAACCTGTTGTACCTCATCTCTGAACCCCAGAGGAAAATTGTTAGAAATATTGAAAACTGTAACAATAAAATACTAAATGCTGAAACTGCTATTGCCTTTAACCTCGTCTGTTTAAAAGAGAATCTATTACCTGGCTATACTAACATATATATATATATATATATATATATATATATATATATATATATATATATATATATTAATAGATTGGGATATTACTTTTTACTTAAGTAATTCATTCGGTAGATACTGTTTTACTTTAACTTAAGTACATTTCTAGTTGGAAACTTTTACTTTTACTTCAGTAACTTTATCAGAAAATACTTTTACTTGGACTTAAGTACAATCATTAAGTACTTTTTACACCCCTGGATACATGATGGTAATACTTGTGACAGTAGTAATGATGATGGTTATAGTAGTAGTGATGATGGTTATAGTAGTAGTGATGATGTTAACAGTAGTAATGACGATTGTAAGATGGTGGTGATGATAGTAGTAATGATGGTTGATAGTTGTAGTATCGATGATAGTAGTGACAATGGTGACAGTAGTAGTGATGATGGTGAGAGTAGTAGTGATGATTGTAATTGTAGTAGTGATGATGATCATAGTAATGGTGATGATGACTAGTCGTGATGATTGTGGCAGTTGTAGTGATGATGGTGTTTGTGATTCATGATGGTAACCCATCGCAGAGTTGGGTATGCCGTTTTGATTTTGGGCAAAACGGCACGTCTACTTTATTATAATTAGGCTACATATATTTTTCCTTTTTGTGTATGAAGGAGACAAAAGATAAAGCTACCTGTACCAAGTGTCCTCAAAGTTGAAAGTGTTAGAGATCCAAAGTCAAGGTACAACAGAGTCAAAATATCTGGACACACAGAGCTTGAAGCAGTTTATGTCATACGATGAGGGAAAGCAAAATTGTGGGTGAGAGTTCCTGAGCTTGCTTGTTGAGTAGAAGAAAAGACTGGGAAAATCCGTTCACTCTCAGCTTCTGTAGCAGTGGACCACTGGTTCCTATCCTCAGAACATTCTTGGGCTTGGTTTGCTTCTGGCCAGGGCCCCCACCTAGGTAAAGAAAAGAGCAAAACAGTGGTGAAACTGCTATCTGGGCAAGGGACTGCTCTGGGTCTGTTCCTTCAGTGCTAATGGTCTTAATTCACTTAGTGGAAATGGCACTGTAGAGTGGGGCAGTGGGGGCATGTCTTGGATCCTGGAGATAGTTTCTGCATTTCTGCCATGGCCATTCCTGTTGGGGTGCTTCTTCTGGAAGCGGGGCATCAGATTGATGATAATGACTAGTAATTGTAATTATCTAGCAATAACTGGTGTAATAGAGTGGTAACTGCATGCTCACTGCGGTTGTAAGAGCTCAATTATATAAAGTTATATTTTATAATTAGTATAAGTTATAGGAAGGGAAGATGATGTGTAGATCAGATTTTTACCCTGAAATGTGTTGTGGAGAAGCAACAAAAGCTGGATGTTGCCTTTATGGACTTGGAGAAGGTCTATGACAGTGGATAGAGAAGGTATGTGGAAAGTACTTAGAATATATGGAGTAGATAGCAAGTTGCTGAAAGCAGTAAAGAGCATGTATGAGGGTGCAAAGGCGGCAGTACGTGTGGAGAATGAGCAGAGCGAGTTTTTTTATCTGAATGTTGGGTTGAAACAGGGGTGTGTGATGTCCCTGTGTTTTTTTTACTGTATATATGGATGGAGTCATGAAAGAAATACTAGGAAGAGCAGTGGATGATGGTGCATCGTTGATAAGGGAGGGAAACGAGTGGAAGCTACCTGTACTGCCGTTTGCTGATGATACAGTTCTGATGAGCGATAATGAATGGGAGTTGCAGGGTCTGGTAAATATGTTTGGAACAGTGTGCAAAAAATGAAATCTGAAGGTAAATGCGGTGAAGAGCAAGGTTATGGTCTTCGAAAGGGGTGAAGCCACAGAGTGTGAGGTGAAGTTGAATGGTCAGGCTATGGAGATTGTCGGCTCATTTAAGTATCTGGGCAGTGTGCTAAGAATGGATGAAGAAGTGCGGGAGAGGGTGCAACAGGGGAAGAGGGTTGTAGGAATGCAGAAAGCAGTAACAAGAAATAGGGTGGTCAGCATGGAAGTGAAGAAATCCTTGCATGACAGTGTGGTAATCCTGACATTGACTTACGGAAGCGAAGCATGGACGTTGGTGGAGAGACTCAGACCAAGAGGGAGAGCGGTGGAAATGAGTTACTTGAGAAGTGCATGCAGAGTTACATGGAGGGATAGACAGACGAATGAGGAAGTAAGAGGGAGGTGTGGTGTGGAGGTAGATGTGCTGGAAAGTGTGCAAAGGAACACCTTGAGATGGTTCGGCCATATGGAACGTATGGGAAGCGAGAGAATGACTAAGAGGGTGTACGAGAGTGAGGTGGAAGGACAGAGAGGGAGAGGTAAACTGAGAGAGAGGTGGAAGGATGGAGTGAAGAAGTATATGGATGAAGGCTGTGCTGGTTGGGAGGAGGGGCATCGACTGACTGGGGAAAGAGGTGCACGGGGCCGTTTTGTTCGTGGCCACCCCTTCGGGGATCACGGCGTCAGGCAATAGATAGATAAGTTATTTGATCAAAATTAAGTGATTAATCTTACTGTTGATCGTAATAAAGTAATTTGATCAAAATAAATAATTAATCTTATTTTTTATCATAATTTGTCTAACGGTTTGAACAGAAGCCTGGAAGAGGCTGGGAATCTAAAGTGGACGTGTGTGGGTCGTGTGGCCAAACTGTTCATCTACCCTGTCAAGTCCTGCGCACCTACACAGGTAAATAATACTCACCCTTTAGTAAAGACAAACTAGAATCTGTTCATTGTGATCAGTCTAGAAATCCCATACGGTACTTTAAATCTCATAACTGGTAGAGGACCTGAGCAATCGAGCTGTTATTACTACCGGTACCATTTGGAAAGAATTAGTACCAGTTTAGGCATGCGAGCTTACAGCCTATTTGCTCCCAGTAGTCCAGGAATTGCAAGAGACTATCTATAGGTTACAATGTCTAAACTTGTAGTGATTAGACTACTGTATATAATTTTTTTTTTTTTTTTTTTTGTAATTATCATAAACCATTGCTTGTTTTTGGAATCAATTTGGCAAGTTCTCCCAGATAAAATAGGATTTTTCCAAAAATACTCATTACATGACCTCCTCAGTCATCCCTATGAGAGTTTTGATCTAAAACTTGGTGATTTGGCTAGATAATTTTACAATAATATTAACATGACTTAATCACTACAGTATGACAATATATAAACTTCTGGGAACACTTATTGTATGGTGTACCAATATATTCAATTCAGTAACTTCATAATAAGGTACACTTTTAACCCTTCTTGCCCAGGCAGCATTTCTAAATGTTGATAGTCTTACCTGGGCGATCTGGCCAAAAAACGTTGTATGTAAACATAGGCCTATTTTTGTTGATTTAATAGCTAGAGAATTCACACAAATCTCAAAATGTAGCCCTTACTTGTATCTGTAGACTGGCATTGAGTAGAGCTCTCTAGGTCAACTGATTCAGGTGTGATGACGATTTCCGTGGCGAGAGTTCTTCCGCGGATTTAGCCATATCGGACACTTTGGAAGACTAATTTTCGCTATAACTGGCAATGGCGGACAAGGTCGGACTTCTTCTTGTTGAGGCTTGGTGGCACTCCGATCGACTTTGTTTATAAACGTTTCGCCGCGCGGCTTTCAAAGGACGTTTAACCTTTCCGGCCCGGGCTGCCTTTCTAAAGGACGGAGCTCGTATCCGGGCAATCTGGCTGAAAAATGACTAGTGTAAACAAAGGCCTGTCTCCCTTAATATAAAAGGTAGAATTATCAAAGTAACATAAAAATGTTCACCTTACCTTGCTGCATAGACTGGCATTGAGTAGAGCTCTCTAGCTCAACTGGTTCCGGAGTTATGGCGATGTTAGTGGAGGTAACTTTTGCCGCGTATTTACCTTGGCGCGTCCGAACACTGAACCGCGGCCCCGGCTACGACGCCTTGTTGCACTCGTCGCCCCACCCGCAATTATGCCGGGAAGCGATTTGAGAGTTTTTATTGTTTATTATGCCATTTATTATAGTTCTTGTGTTATTTTCACTCAATAAAGTTATTTTTATGAAGTTATTTGTGTCTGTCACTTATACTTAGTTTTATTGTTATTATTATAGTAGTTATTATTATTTATACTGGACTATGGTAATTGATAGTGTCATTTTCACTTTTATGTATTGTTAGGTAAGCTAATAATATATATAGTGTCACCTTCACTTGTTCATATTGTTATGAAGGCACTTATTATTACTTATGTGTGTCTCTTTCACTTATACTTAGTTTTATTATTATTATAGTGACACTTTCACTGGACTATGATAATTGATGGTGTCATTTTCACTTTTATGTATTGTTAGGTAAGCTAATAATATATATAGTGTCACTTTCACTTGTTCATGTTGTTATGAAGGCACTTATTATTACTTATGTGTGTCTCTTTCACTTATACTTAGTTTTATTATTATTATAGTGTCACTTTCACTGGACTAGGATAATTGATAGTGTAATTTTAACTTATTTATTGTTAGAGGTAAGCTATAATATATATTTTAGTGTCACTTTCACTTGTTCATATTGTTCACTTGTTCACCTGCTTGTGAAACTTCCGCAGGGACTTGTACTTCTTGTCTCCGGGAGTCCACAGACGGTAGATGTTATAGGCATTGAGGGCCGACATATCCACCGTATGCAGAATAAACTTATACCACCTGCAAGATGTTCGCAGGCAGTCGATGAAGCCCATCTGCATGTCGGACTTGTCGACGAGGCGCATATTTAGGTTGTAGTCTAGGACAGCAGCTGGTTTCTGGACGGGGTTTTTGGTTCTTCGGTCCACCTTCCCTGTGGTGACCATCTCGGCCTTGTGGCATGTGGTGAAGAGGTTGACCTTGCCCTGGTCATGCCAGTGGATGGAGAGGATGGGGCCACTCTTTTTGTGGAAGATGTCCGTCTTCTTCGTCTTTGTTGGGTAGGCTGGCATGCCCCTCCTCTTGGCCTTGACTGTGCCGACAGTTCCGGTCTTGCGATCATGGAGGTACTTGGTTAGGATGGGCGACGTGTAGTAATTGTCGGTGTAGAGAATGTGGTTCTTATGGAAGTGTTTCTCCATCATTCTCTGTACGACAGCGTCACCAAATCCAATCTCGGGGTCAGTCTCAATTTCCCCACCACTGCCGCTGTAGACCACAAAGTCCAGCACATATCCCGTCTTGCAGTCGCAGAGGACGAAGAGCTTGATGCCGAAGCGGTGTCTCTCGGACGGGATATACTGCCTGAAATGCAGCCTACCACGGAACAGGACCAGAGACTCATCCAGGCACATCTTCTGGAATGGAATCAGGTAGGTGGTAAACCGATGACGTATCATGTCATACAGCTTCCTGATCTTCCATAATGAGTCGGGAAAGTGGACTGCCATGTTGTTTGTCAGGTGGAGATAGGAGAGGATGTCAAAGTACCTGTCCCTGGACATGTACTTGCCAAATGCTGGAGTCGTGATGAGGTCGGCAGTGATCCAGTAGTCTGCCAGAGTGTGCTTCCTGATATGTGTCATCAGCATAGTGAGTGCCAAGAACACATACAGTTCTGCCACAGTGACAGCTCTCCATGCCACCATCTTGGCACTGGTCTTCCTGCCAAGAAAGTTGGCATAGATCTCATGATGGTTGTTGGTCTCCTCGACGAGGCATTCCATGACTTCATTGTCATAGAAGCCACAGAAAAGTTCACTGGGGGTAGCATTTGGGCCACAGGGATATGCTGGTGACACCCCGGAACCAATCTGCTGCTCGTCAAAGGCAGGACAATCTGGCTCAAAATCCGCCCCATCTGTCTACACAAACAAGTTGGATGAGCACGTGCAGCTGCAGCAGGCACACGCCCTTGTCCATGCGGACGCCCTGCACGCCCACGCCCACGCCCAGGGGCAGCTGTGTCGTCAGGCTGAGCCGCATGCCCACGACCTCGCCCTCGAATTCGTCATGTCGGGACTTCCTCCTCTTCCACATCCTCTTCGTCGTCCTCCTCAGGCGATGTCAGGTCATCTGGGGCAATGTTGGGGTCGTCAGCATCTTCTTCAGAGGACATTTCAGGTGAAGAAGTGACTCGGCGGCGTGGTGGGCGGGAGGTTGAACAATGGGAGCCTCAGCCTCGGGAGTTGGGCTCCTTTTGCGGCGAGCCGAGGGCTTCTCCGCAGCAAATAATGCAATACGATGCGGGGCCTGTGGTGGCACACTGTGGGAGGACAATGCCGCCCCACTAGTACCACTTGTAGAGGCCCTTTGCACATCCTGAGGGCGAGATGAAGCCGAGGGCTGTGGGTGACCCGCGCGGCGTCCCGGGTCAAGGCGTCGGGACAAAGGAATGCGGGTGGTTGCTAGACCAGGGTCGGCGTCACTATCACTATCTTCGCCTTCCCTAGCTTTTTCTGCTGCCCTATGTGCTTTCTTGGCTGCACTTTTCACTAAAGATTGTTTGTAAAAGTATTTACCCACTTTCAAGGGCGTACGGGCAGGCAAAGGAGAAGGTTCCGGGCTAGGCCTAGGGTGACCACGCAGTGATGGCGACGGGGTAGGCCTAGGCTCTAGCACACTCGGAAGTTCGACTGCACCTTCCTGCAACACTTCCACATCAGGATCATCCCTCAAACAAGTCAACATTGTCATCATCCCCAAACCCCACAAAATCATCGTCTTCACTTGCACTAGTAAGAAACTGTTCTTTATCAACTAAGCTTTCGCCACTGCTTTCTTCAATGGCAAAAAGTTCTCTCTGTATAGCACTATCACTCAACAATACCTTCGCTTTCTTGCATTGAGCCTTTTTCTTGCTTGCAACAGGCATAGATGTAGCGAGCGGGGTAGCACTGGGGTGCGCGGGAGGTTGCACAGACGCGTCTGAATTCATGATTTCACTATAACTCGCCATGGCTGGCACGTGGGAACTGATAACGGTAGTAGTTGATTCTTGGTGGCGCTGCGATCGTCCCTGCAAAGGAAATTTTCGCTGCGCGAATTTCAAAGCCCGCTTTCAAGCATAGGGATTTTAAAAGGACACCCGGACTCCGGCCCATCTGCCGCACTGTCATTTAAAAATTACACCCGGGCCAGAAGGGTTAACCCTTCCTGCCCGGGCAGTATTTTAAAAGGACGCACCTTGCGAAGGCCCGGAGCCCGGGTGTCCTTTTAATATACGTATGCTTCCTGCCTAAAATAGTCATTTTACGATAAAATAAAACAAGTGGGAATAGTGTTTAGAGGGTCAAAATCGCGAATTATTGCCGACCGTTCATTCATGAAATGTGAGCCAGACGCGACGTACACCCTCTCTCTCCCAAAGCTAGCAGCACACCGAGTCTCTCTCTCTCATTCTCTGTCACAACACGCAGTGGTAGGCACATGACCATGTCTTAGAACCGGATTGGAGATGTTGGCACGGTAAATAAACCGATAAACAAGGGAATAAGAGAAAAAATAGGTGATAATTGAAGGGAGGGGGTTTTGACACATGTGGAGGAGTGATAGGAGGTATGGAGGGGAATTATCTCACTTTAACACCTATTCTTTTGTTTTAACCCGGGAACTGCGGGAAGACTTAAGAGTTCCCCCGGCGGACTGCGGGAAGACTCTTAAGAGTCAGGGAAAAAAAATCAATTTAAAACCGATTTTTTTTTTTGCCCCTGGGCCATGCCAAATATCACTCCTCCACCTCCCCTCCTTCAGTTATCACCTATTTTCCCTGTTATTCCCTTTTCCTGTGGTCTATTTTTGTGCTAACATTAGCGAGTTGGTAGCAGGGCGTTGTCATCACTGTTAGCAAGCGAGTGCAAGAGAGAGAGAGAGAGAGAGAGAGTATCGATCGACAGTCTCTCTCCAGAGGTGGAGAAAAGTAGTGGGCTGGGAGGTTGCCTCAGCCATACATTGTGTAACTCCTGGCCTGTATCGCCGATTTTGACCATCCAAACGCTGTTTCCAGTTGTTTTATTGTTGTAACATGTTAATACCTTTATAATCAACCTATAATAGGCGCATATGGATAAGTATTAATGCTATTTATGGTAAAATAAATATTTTCGTGATGGGAACAACTCAAATACGTCAGCACAGGAGTGTGGTGTCTCGTACCCCCCATGCACACTTCAGAGGTTAAGTGCTACTGGGGCCTTTTAAAAGATTTTTAGGCTTTACCTCTTAAGAGGATCGTCGCCTTTGCCCACCAAAACCTCTTAAGAGTGTTCTCGCCGTTTCCGGGTTAAGTGTGCTTTGAAAGCTGCGCGACGAAACGTTTGTAAACAAAGCCAATCGGAGCACCGCCAAGTCTCAGCAAGAAGAAGTCCGACCTTACATACATGCACATACATACATACGGGTTTAACCCTCCAGACCCGGTTGGGCTCTGAGGCCTCCATAAAAAATACACCCTGCGCTACCCGGTAGGGCTCTGAGGCTCCGGCAGCTTGAAAGCCTGTAAGCTTGGTGTGCGAGGCGTCCGTCCGACGCATGTAAACAAAAACCGGCTGGACCGACGCCGCGCATCTCCGACCACAAGAAGGAGAGCGTCGCTTGTTCGTGTGTGCCTGTATGTTATTGTTAAGTAGCTAAAAGTAGTGTAAAGTGGCTGTTTTTGCCACAAAGTTATCTCCAATGAAATCATCATCACAACTGAACCAGTTAACTTAGAGAGCTCTACTTAACGCCATTCTACAGGTACAAAACACATCTACGCTTCGGGATGCACGGGAATGCGGAAGCAGTCAAAATAACAAAGATACGGTAGCTGAGGCGTAGACGTTTTTCGGCCAAAACTCCCGGGTTTTTGGAATATACAGTATATGGAATAAATAGCCGGGGCTGGAGGGTTAAAGACCGCAACCGTCCACAGTGAATGTGGCTTCCATGGCACAATCACAGTACTGCACACAGTGCACAGCAATCATAGCACAGTGGTTACAGTCTTTACTGCAGCACAGTACAACAAAGTCTTACCACAACAACACCCCATCATGTTATCACAGTGGCTGATGTTGGTATAGCGCTAACAGTGTCTCAGCAAAACTCAAAGTCCCCCTGAAGCACCTGCACCTGGCGAAAATCGCACCACACCAGCCTTAACCGTGCTACAATATAGTAGGGTCATTTGCTTGGAATCTGTGACCATTTTGTTCCTACCTTTTTCTCTCGATGGATTTGACAACCTGAACCATTTTAAAGGAAAATTAGCTCCTATGCCCCTCTGAAAAATGACGGCTAACTCTGCTAGAGCCCAATATTCAAAATGGCTGCCAACGCCATCTTGAAAAACATGAAATGTAATATCTCTGGCATCAGATGAGCTACAAGGACGAATGAGGTGTCCTTTTTCACTAATTGTGGCATTACAAATCCACTGGAATGGTTATTGTATTGTATTGTATTGTATATTGTTATTGTATTGTATTATACTAATTGTACATACTAATCTGCCACTTCACTGTCACTACATGATTCACTGTATGAGCCACTATCAGAATCACTGTCCTCACTTTCGCTGCTATCATCACTGTTGTTCTCTGCCTGCGGATTTGTAGGTAGTGGTATGGATGGGGGAAGTGGGGGCTGGGTTGAACGGACAGGCAGACATAGGCCATTTACAAGATGCCATCCATGGCCGATCGGTGAGGGGTGACTTTGGAGCTGGTAATGCTTTTGCAAATATGCAAGATAGTTTGCACTCTCCAAGTGTGGACGAAGACTGTCCAAGTCAGGCACAAGACGGATAGTGCTTTTTTTCTTCTGAGCTCTCCACTTCGCTGCCCTCGCATCTCCCAGGGTCTTGCTTTTGGTATCACCATAGACATATCGAATGACAAACCGCTCCAAATCACTGATGACCTGTTCTGTGACTAGGAGCTGTGTACCACATGCTGCTAGCAGGTCGTGTGCCTCTTTAAACTTCTCCAGACGAATAAGGGCTTAGAGCCCTTATTCATTGTTGACTCTATCCATATGTCGAGGGCGACACACGAATATGGTTTTCCTGTCATTGACTGTGCAAACATACCACTCTCCATGAATGCAGCCTGATCGACAGGAAGGGTATCAAGCACTGCGGTGAAATCGGGGAGATGCCGACCATCTATCTATCTATCTATCTATTGCCTGACACCGTGATCCCCGAAGGGGTGGCCACGAACGAACCGCCCCATGCACCTCTGTCCCCAGTCAGTCGACGCCCCTCCCCCCAACCAGCACCGCCCTCGTTCATGTACTTTCTCACTCCATCCTTCCACCTCATATTCGGTCTACCTCTCCCTCTCTGTCCCTCCACCTCGCTCTCGTACACCCTCTTAGTCATTCTCTCGCTTTCCATACGTTCCATATGGCCGAATCATCTCAAGTTGTTCCTTTTCACACTTTCCAGCACATCTACCTCCTTCTTACTTCCTCATTAGTCTGTCAATCCCTCCATGTAACTCCGCACGCACTCCTTAAGTAATTCATTTCCACTGCTCTCACTCTCACTCTTGGTCTTAGTCTCTCAACCAACGTCCATGCTTCGCTTCCGTAAGTCAGTGTCGGGATTACCACACGGTCATGCAAGGACTTCTTCACTTCCATACTGACCACCCTATTTCTTGTTACTGCTTTTAGCGTTCCTACAACCCTCTTCCCCTGTTGTACCCTCTCCCGCACTTCTTCATCCATAGTCCCATCTTTACTCAACACACTGCCCAGATACTTAAAAGAGTTGACGATCTCCATAGCCTGACCGTTCAGCTTCACCTCACACTCTGTGACTTCACCCCTTTCGAAGACCATAACCTTGCTCTTCCCCGTATTTACCTTCAAATTCCGTTTTTCGCACACTGTTCCAAACTCATTTACCAGACCCTGCAACTCCCATTCATTATCACTCATCAGAACTGTATCATCCGCAAAACAGCAGTATAGGTAGCTTCCACTCAATTCCCTCCCTTTTCAGCGATACACCAACATCCACTGCTCTTGATAGTATTTCTTTCATGACTCCATCCATATATACAGTAAACAACCACGGTGACATCACACAACCCTGTTTCAAACCAACATTCAGGTCAAAGAACTCTCTCTGCTCACTCTCCACACGTACTGCCGCCTTTGCACCCTCATACATGCTCTTCACTGCTTTCAGCAACTTGCCCTCTACTCCGTATATTCTTAGTACTTTCCACAAACCTTCTCTATCCACTCTGTCATAGGCCTTCTCCAAGTCCATAAAGGCAACATACACCTTTTGTTTCTTCTCCAGATACTTCTCCACAACACAATTCAGGGTAAAAATCTGATCTACACATCCTCTTCCCTTACTAAAACCTCCATGCTCGTCGCCTATCCATTTATCCGTTCTAACTATCACTCTCCTCAATCACTACCCTACTGTATACCTTCCCTACTATGCTTAGAAGACATATTCCTCGGTGGTTACCACACACTCCTCTTTCCCCTTTGCCCTTATATAAGGGGACTATTATGCCAGTCTTCCAGTCATCGGGTGCACTCCCCTTCTCCCATGCTAGTTTGCACATTTTCCATACCCATTCTATCACTATCTCACCATCATACCTCAACATTTCCCCACACACTCCATCTGTTCCTGGTGCTTTCCCCAACTTCACTCTTTTCATGGCTTCCCACGGCTTCCCACACTTCTGACCTCCTCATCCCCACCTCCTCCTCCACTACTTCTCTTCTTCTCCCTCCCATACCATATCCAGCTATGTTTGCTGGCTCTTTATTCCTTACATTTAGCAACTCACTGAAGTACTCCCTCCATCTTTCGACTCTCTCTTGCTTCTCGGCTAGCATTCTCCCATTCTTATCTTTCACACCCTTACTGTTTCCCTTGCTACCTTCCCTAACTTTCTTGATTTCTTTCCAGAACAGTTTCTTACTCTCCCTCCATTTTACACTCAGATTCCTTCCAAATTCCTCATCTACTCTTCTCTTACTTTCCTTCACTACTCTCTTCACTACTCTCTTCACCACCCTCTTACTCTCCACGTACCTCGCTCGTTTCTGTCTCTCGGAATCTTCATTCCCTCTACTACCCAACCACTCTCTATATGCTTTCTTCTTTTCTTCCACAGCTATTCTTACCTCTTCTGTCCACCATGCTGTACCTTTCACTCCCCTCCCTCTTCTCCTCACTCCACACACCTCCTCACATGCTGCACAGATCTCATCCTTAAACACCTTGCTCATCTCCTCCACTTCCTCCATAACTTCCAGGTCGAACCCACCTAGTCGTCTTTCCACTGCTCTCCTGTACTCCTCCCTGACTTCCTCCTCCTGCAACCTCTCCACCCTCCTCACCATTCCACCCTCCTCTCGCCTCCCTCCAGCTCTCCTCACCCACTTCTTTTGTATCCTAACCTTAGCTGCCACTACATAATGATCAGACAAACCCCCTCCAATACCTCTATACACCCTAGCATCCATCACAGATTTCTTCATTCGTTCATCCACACATACATAATCAATCAATGACTTTCGTTCCACCACTGTCTTATCCTTCATCGTCAACATCCGTTTCCACGTGTACCTGTGGATCATTCTGTGTCGGAAGAAGGTGTTGGCTATCCACAGCCTCCGCCCCACACATACGTCCACAAGTGCACTACCATTCCCATTTACCTCTGATGGTACCCCCCACCCTCCCACCACTCCCTCAACTTTCCTATCACCCACCTTACCATTCATATCCCATCAGAAATATTCTTTCGTTCTTGTCAAACTTCTTCAGGCACGCCTCCACATTCATCCAGAACTCCTCTTTCTTTCTTTCAAGTACAGTATATCCTCTGTCGGGGCATACACGCATACAATCACCCACGTTTGTATTCCTACTTTCATTCTCACCCACACAATCCTTGAACCCACAGACCCATACTCTCTTACACATTCCTTTCATTTGCTACTTACAAACAAACATGCACCTTCTCTCGCTGTTCCTTCACTCACTCCAGCACACACACCCATTCCACACACCCATTGCGTGGATTCCCCTTGACGTACAAGTAACTGAGTAACACATCTGAACCTTTCCATTTGGTCTCTGTCATTCCACATACATCCAGCCTGGTATTTACTAACACTTCCAGAACCTCTCTCTCTTTTGTGCCATCATTCATGCCACTAACATTCCACGTAGCCATTCTCAGAATGTCCGAAGGCATGTCCTTAGTCGGTCGTGGTTCGTCAACGTTGGTTCCGTCCGCATCCGAGGCTGTTCGTTCGTTTTTCTTTGCTTAGATATTTTTTCCGGGTGGGGGTCGCAAGCCCACAGACCCAACCTCTTTAGTCGCCTCTTACGACACGCAGAAGGCACGTGGGGCATATTCTATTCCCTAACCCCCAGGGGGTTATGCCGACCATACTTGTCATTATCATAGATTTGCATCAAAGGAAGCATGAGCTTGAGTGAGGACTTGAACTCAGTCCAGTTGCTTGTTCTGATTGCATGGATATTTTGAGTTAGAACCTCAACCATTTCCATGAATGACATCCAGTATTCTGCTTGTGGGGCACCCTCAAAGTCCTTGAAGAGAGCATCAACGAGGTCCTTCAGCTCAGCATTTCTCTCTAGCTCTGCATGTTCATCTGCAAGTTCCTGTGCATCAATCGGGATGTCGAAGCTTGGCAAGGGATGCCTTTACTTCTTCAGATAGAGGGGAATCTTCCAAACGTTTGTCTATGACATGGTGGACCAGAGTCTCTTAGAATAGTTGCAAGCAGCGAACCCCACGCTTAACATGTTTTCCACGAAGGGCCTGATCAACAGACCCGTCTGCTATAACACCAGCTGCCACCAACACATCTGAGATGCCAGATCCCTTAAACCTCTTGTATATAGTGTAGATGAACGACATTTGGATGTGGAAGGGTGCCATGAATGGTAAGATTTTGCTAAACAGCTCAGCATTCTCACTTTTCAACTCTAGCATGAGCACGTAGACAGGATGATCACCAACAATTATTGCAAAAGGCATCTTTTTTCTTCGATTGATTTTGCAAGCTTACACATCACATCATTGAGAATTGTCTTACTGGGTGGGTTGGGATAGGTCATGTGGTATAATATTGCTCGACTCTTCTCATCTGCATTTGACATGCTGGCGTGAAACCCTGAAAACCCAGGCACAGTCTGTTCTTCTGGCTTAGGTCTCGTTCGGTCATCTTGCGTGGCCAATGCATGGATTACACCACAAATTCTTTGCACCGATGTGTCAGGAGGAGGAGTACTTTGATCAGCTGGTGGTTTCCCGAGAGGTGGTTCCCCACGCTTCGCTGTCTTGTATGGGTTGACTTTTTGCATTTCACTTCAGAGCTCTTTGAGAGTTGTCGAGAGGTTTGATGCAAAGTTGGCACCGGGAACTGGTCTATCCTCGTGATTCTCGGAAGGAAGTTCTGTATCAAATGATTCTGGCTGCACAAACATGACATTAGTGCAGTATGACTGGCCAGCACCGGTCAGTGTGTCGCTCTTGAAGTCATCGTTGTCGACTATAGCGATAGCAGGCTTACCCTCAGCTAGTTCGAAGGGGCAATCAGATGAGCACTTGAGGTCATTGACCACCCAAAAATCTCGTAGCATAAGTACGTCATTGTAACTGATGCCCAGTCCATCTTTGTGCATTATGTCGACTATCTCCCTACTCTTGGTCAGTCCATGTAGCAAGACAAAGAGATTTATCTCAAATGCAGTGCGTTTTCCAGTGATGTAGCTTGTGAGGATAGATGCAATCGATCGGACGGATGGACTGCCATCAATTGCAGACTTATTTGGGTGTTTCAGCCATGTGAGCAGCTTCAGCAGGAGCTCACTGAGGTCTTCTTCTCTCTCCAACTCGTGTATATATTGGAGCCAGGGAATAGTATTTGTCCTGATGACTTGCTCTTTGAGTCGTGCTGCAACATTCATCACCAACTGATCATTGCTGACACCCAATGAAGATATTGCCACCTCGATGTATGTACCTGCTGCTGTTGTATCATATACCAGTTCACTCACATTCTTTGAATGCGTTCATGAAATCCGATGTCTTCCCCAAATTCATTGACGAGAATTTCCTTTAAGTAGCTGGATTTTACTACTGAGTTATGTCCGTGATTTGAGATAATGCGCTTATAGTCCTGCAGCAGGCCTTGCAGTGTGCGAATTTCATGGTCTTTGAAGATGACTTGACGAATATGATGAAAGAAGAGAGCTTGGGCCTCTCTGAGGTTTACACGCTGCAGATGTTGAGTGCTTTCATCTGAAAGGGGCTTGTGGTCGCTTACATATTTGCGCCAGCACGCACGATGGTAGCGGATTTCCAACCCAAATGCTGTTTGACTATCTGGGATGGATGCAATCAGAGTGTCAAGTCTCAATCTCATGACCTCATCTTCCAGATGGACAGTATGTAACTTGAATTTAGTCCAGGCATCTACTGTTGATAGGAGTAAAATCTGCTTGTCACGATCACTACTCTTGTATGCCCCTTTCATGCACCACACACAGAGTCTTATCATGAAGGACACCCATACTGGAGCGGAGCCTTTTAGGTGCACTGGCCTCTGGGGAAGGGTCTTGTTGATCTGATGCTTCATCTCTTTCAAGACGTTCCTCGGATTTGTTTGCATTTTTCGGCTTGAGAGAGCTTGCGTTTGCTGGATAATGATGCGTAACAAGTGCTATGCATGTGGTGACCCTTTGGTCCCTTCTCCCAATCCACATTTTCATGTATATGTTGAAACTTATCAAGTTTTTTCCATTGTAAAGACTTTTCCCGGATGGATTCCCACTTCTCAGGTGTAATGTTTTCCAAACGATCATCTGCGGTACATCGCTTACCACAGAGTAAAACGCACTCGTATTCATTTAATGTCTTGTCTGGTAACTCTTCACTCTCTCTTCTATTATCCATTATTTCGGTCACTTCACAAGTCGGCGATTTTCATCAGATGGGCATGCGATCTATCTGAAACAGTAAAAAAGTAATATTAGATATACACCGCAGGCAGAGAACATCAGTGATGATAGCAGCGAAAGTGAGGACAGTGATTCTGATAGTGGCTCATACAGTGAATCATGTAGTGACAGTGAAGTGGCAGATTAGTATGTACAATTAGTATAATACAATACAATAACAATACAATATACAATTAAAATGTAAAACTTGCAAACTAAACAAACCAAAATTGGGACAAGGACAATATAAAGTCAAAGTAAATTATCAAAATCGCTATGTGGAAACAACGCTTACTAAAATACAATATACAATACAATACAATACAATAACCATTCCAGTGGATTTGTAATGCCAGAATTAGTGAAAAAGGACACCTCATTCGACCTTGTAGTTCATCTGATGCCAGAGATATTACATTTCATGTTTTTCAAGATGGCGTTGGCGGCCATTTTGAATATTAGGCTCTAGCAGAGTTAGCTGTCATTTTTCAGAGGGGCATAGGAGCTAATTTTCCTTTAAAATGGGTCAGGTTGTCAAATCCATCGAGAGAAAAAGGTAGGAACAAAATGGTCACGGATTCCAAGCAAATGACCCTACTAATAAGGCAGTAACAAGAAATCACCATAACTGCTACAGAGGCTAACTGCACCACCGAAGTGGCGGGCGGTGGGGTCGCTGCATCCCTACGCCAGACCTTGTCCGCCATTACCAGTTTAGAGCAAAAATTAGTCTTCCAATGTGTCCGATATTGCTAAATCCGCGGAAAAACAGACAAAACTCTCTCCAAGGAAATCGTCATCACACCTGAACCAGATGACCTAGAGAGATCTACTCAATGCCAGTCTACAGATACAAGTAAGGGCTACATTTTGAGATTTGTGTGAATTCTCTAGCAGTTAAAATAAAAAAAATAGTCCTATGTTTACATACGTCGTTTTTTGGCCAGATCACCCGGATAGGACATTCGACCTCTATAAATGCTGCCCGGGGAGGAAGGGTTAACCCTCCAGCCCCGGCTATGTATTATATATATATTCCCCGAAACCCGGGTGTTTTGGCCGAAAAACGTCTAGGCTAGGCTACCGTATATTTGTTAATCTGACTGCTTCCCGCATTCCCGCGCATCCCCAAGCGTAGCTGTGTTATTTACCTGTAGAATGGCATTAAGTAGAGCTGTTTAAGTCAACTGGTTGAGTTGTGATGATGATTTCATTGGAGATAACTTTATGGCCAAAACAGCCACTTTACACTACTTTTCGATACTTAACAACAACATACAGGCACACACGAACAAGCGACGCTCTCCTTCTTGTGGCCGGAGATGCGGGGCGTCGGTCCAGCCGGCTGTTGTTTATATGCGTCCGACCGACGCCTCGCACACGAAGCTCACAGGCTTTCAACCACTGGGCGTTCAAGAGCCCTTCCGGGTACCTGTTATATGCTTTTTTATGGGCGTTCAAGAGCCCTTCCGTGGTGAGAGGGTTAAGGACGCTTTCAAGCATACAGATTTTAAAATTCCACCCGGGCTCCTGGCTTTCGCAATTTACGGCATTTTAAAATGCTGCCCGGGCAGGAAGGCTTAAAGATTAAGTGATCCATAAGAGGTATAGTTTCAGTCTCGTGTCTTAAGGGGGGATGGTTGGTTTTTCTGGCCCCCCTTCTTCCTCATGTTTAGCCCCATTATTTTTTAGATTTTAAGTCTAAGACATTCAGCCCACCCCCTGGGGGTTAGGGAATAGAATATGCCCCACGTGCCTTCTGCGTGTCGTAAGAGGCGACTAAAGAGGTTGGGTCGGTGGGCTTGCGACCCCCACCCGGAAAAAATATCTAAGCAAAGAAAAACGAACGAACAGCCTCGGATGCGGACGGAACCAACGTTGACGAACCAC
>CM064521.1:11736516-11823332 GCA_032716605.1 Paralithodes platypus
ACAGAGAGAGAAGTATTGAATTGTTTAGATATAACTCAAGGTAAATAACCGCCTGGACCTGATACAATCTCGCCTAGAGTTCTAAGGAAGCTAAGGATGAGCTCTCCAAACCACTGACATTGCTATTCAATGAATCCTTGCAGTCTGGGACTATGCCTGATCAGTGGAAGCTAGCCAACGTAACACCGATATTCAAAAAAGGCAGCAAATCCCTACCCAGTAACTATCGTCCAATTAGCTTAACCTCAATTGTATGTAAAATGTTAGAAACGGTCCTTAGAGACAGACTCGTAAATCACTTAGAGGCAAATAACTTACTTAAAGATACTCAACACGGCTTTCGTAAAAAACGTTCCTGTTTAACAAACCTCTTAGACGTCTTCCACGATATCCTTAACCTCTACGATGAGAGTAAAGCTGTAGATATTATATACCTTGATTTTCAAAAGGCCTTTGACAAAGTTCCCCACAAACGTTTACTGCTAAAACTAAAAGCGCATGGAATACAAGACGGTGTGTTGAAATGGATAGAAACTTGGCTCAGCGACAGAAAGCACAGAGTAGTCATAAACGGTAAGGCAACTAAATGGACCAATGTAAGTAGTGGGGTACCCCAGGGATCGGTACTAGGACCAATTCTCTTTCTAATTTACATCAACGACATAGATGAGGGTCTCACCTGTACAATCTCAAAATTTGCTGACGATACAAAAATTGCAAATAGCGTACTTTCAAAAGAACAAGTTGACGATATGTAACACAATCTAGATAAATTGTCATGTTGGGCCCAAATTTGGCAAATGAGTTTCAATGCGGATAAATGTAAAGTACTACATATCGGATACCTAAATGAGAAAGCAAGCTATTCGATGAATGGCACTCAGCTTAAGAATGTAAACAGAGAAACCGATCTGGGAGTAACAATATCGAGTAACCTAAAACCGAGTCAACAATGTTCAGAAGATGTTAAGCAGGCAAACAAAATAATTGGCTTTATAGGCAGGTCATTTGAGCATAAATCCAAAGAAGTTATCCTAATCCTTTACAATTTCTTAGTCCGCCCTCTTCTGGAATACTGCGTTCAATCCTGGTGCCCTTATTACCAAAAAGATATAAACAAGCTAGAACGAGTTCAACGTAGAGTTACCAAAATGATACCTATCCTAAAGAACAAACCATACGAAGAGCGTCTTAGAGAATTAAATCTATTTCCTTTAACCCAGCGCAGATTAAGAGGTGACTTAATTCAAGTGTTCAAAATCATTCAAAGGCATCGACAATATGAACTGTAGTAAGTACTTCACTATCGACCAATCTAATAACACGCGGGGAAACGGTTGCAATTATTGGTAAATCTTTTAACTCACACGAATCTAAGAATTTCTTCTTCAATCGAGTTGTCAACTGTGGAATGGGCTTCCCCGAGACGTTATAGACTGCAGCACCGTTGATTCATTTAAACTCCGCTTAGACAAATATCTCGCATCAAACCCGCGACTGACTGCGTTTGTAAATGAATAACTTTATTTTATCCCCCCCTCAGTTACTAACCCATCTGTCCCCTACTAACTTCCTAATCCTGCCACGGACATTAGTTCTATGGCAGTAGTTCCCTTTCCAATGTTCTCTTACCCACTCTAAACCACTGTTTGGACACTTGATCCTCAGTGTTTTGGAGGACAAGCAGCCTAGAAGGGTCACTAGACCTGTTGTTGCTTGATTTCCTTTGTACTCCTTTGTACCCTTTGTACTCTCTCTCTCTTTCTCTCTCCAACGTATCCATAACATCAAGCGTTTGGAAGTGAAAAATACGCCAACCTCAGAGCAACGTTCTATTTCGGGCTGCCCAAGTTCGCTGTGGGTTAAAGTGAAGACATAATAATAGCCAGTGTAGTTGATAATCTGGATATAAATGGAAAATGGGCGATAATTAGAAAGTAGTGATGGAATTAGGAAAACATGACACATTTATATTTTATTTTATTTCTTCAGATATATATACCCCCAATTATCTATGTTAATGCTAATTACGATAGAGTATATTAAGACACAACATTATGAAGATAAAATAACGGATATACAATTTTATCTGGCAGAAATAACCAATATAATAACACTGCAACATTTGAGTGAAAATGGCCAGAGTAAAGAATAATATATACTTCACAACAAAGATATCCACAACAAAGATATCCATAACAAAGATATCCACAACAAAGATATCCATAACAAAGATATCCACAACAAAGATATCCACAACAAATAGAGCTGAAGCTAAGACAAAAAGGAGAAAAATAGGGGTACGTTTTTTGTTTGTTATTTTTTTTTGTTTTTGGGGGGGGCAGGAAAAGGAGGATAGAGAGACGAGAGAGACAGGAGGAGATGGAGGAGTAGGCTTAAGTAGGAGGGTGAGGATGAGGAGTGGAAGGAAGGGGATTGGTAGGGAGGAGGAACAAGAAGATGAGAAGGAGGGAGAGGGAAAAGGAGGATACAGTGTAGAGAAACAGGAGGAAAAGGAGGAGGAGGACGTGGGAGGAGAAAGAGAAGGAGGGAGGTGGAGGAAATGGAAGAAGGAGGGAGGAGGAGGAGAAGGATAGAGGGAAGAGAGAGAAAGGAGGAGAGAGAGAGGGGGGAGCATGTGGGAGGAGAAGGAGTGGAGGTGGAGGAACTGGAAGGAGGAAGAAAAAGAAGGGGAGTGAGGAGGACGTGACAAGAGAAGGAAGGGGAGTAGGGAGGTGGAGTAATTGGAAGGAGAAGGAGGGGGAAAGAGAGGGGGAAGGAGGGGGTGAAGGGAAAGACAAGGAGAGGAGGAAGAAAGAGTTGGGGGGGGGGGGGGGGAGGAGGAAAGATTGGGTTGGAGTGGCCAGGTTAAAAAGTTGGGGTGAGAAAAACTTGGTCAGGATTGGTCAACATTACACACACACACACACACACACACACACACACACACACACACACACACACACACACACTAGCAAACACATATACCGGTACACACATCCCTAGACACACTAACACAGAACTTATATATATATATATATATATATATATATATATATATATATATATACTTTAATTAATTTCATTTGGGGTGTTTGGTGTTGTGGTGAAATTAATAAAATATAGAATATTATACAGTATATATTGGATATACAGTATATAATTTAAGCAGGCGAAAAACTTCATTATTCAACTATTACAAAGTTCTTATAATATGTCAAATGTGGTGATAATCATGAAAGCCTGTCTATAAAATCATGCAAAAGCAAAACAGTTTCCTATTGTTTCCTTAGTAACGAAATATCAACTACTAGGGCATTACACTTTCCGCCAAGTAAAACAAATAAAATAAAAAAAAAATCGAGTATACATTAGTTCCTGTCCAACCACAATAACCAGTCCTTCAATAAACTTATTCCACTTTCTTAGGAAGAACTGTGGAGATGGCAAAAAGAGGTTGAATTATTGTCCCCATCCAAGTTTAGTATGAGGTAATATGTTCATTATTGTTGGTTGGTTTGTCTGTAAATGATTTCCATAATTTATTACAAGGCATTTATCGCTTTCAAGATCCGATTACGCATTTTATTTTATTTTTTATTTTTTTGCTGGCTCTTATTGGACGATTTTATTCATATTTAGAAGGGTATATGGAAGTTAGAGTGTTAATTGATTCCTACACATCCTCTCTAAAGTGAATACAAATGTAATATTAACCAGAACATAATGAAGACACGTATCATCAAATATTGAAGGGGTTAAGATAGTTTATTGGTCGAGGTTAAACAAAATGGTATTCGCCACGAGAGGGTAACATTATTTTAACTCTTAGAACATTATGACGCATTTTGACTTTGACAGTTTATTCATGCTACCAATAGACGATTATATACAGTTTAGGAAAGATATCTGGGAATTAAAGTGCCATTATTATTTATTTTTTTATTTAATTTGAAGACGATTGTCCCATTAATTTGGCGATTTTAAGACCTTTCGTACCATATAGGTGTCGATTCTCATCCGGCGAGCAATAGCAAGCCTACACATTAGGATAAGCAGGCATTTGGCCGGGGCATTTTTCTACCAAAACAGGAACAAATAAATATATCTAGAAGGGGGATGTCTTGGGGGATGTTTTTAAGCTTCATGGAGGTCTAAGGAGGAAACTAAAATATATATATATTAATTCATCAATTAATAATTCTCCCCTTAAACTGATACTCATGTAAAGTTGTCCCTGGTTGAAATAGTCTAGTCCTACTACTCTAGTGAAATCTTTAAAATTAGGTGAACATTTAGGCTACGACTTGAAATTAGCAGCAATGATCTAGTTGGCCGTGGTTGAGGTGGCACTGGTTGAAATAGTCTAGTAAAAACCCAACCAGTGCCCTCTTTGTTAGGCTATAGGCATATATTTAGGCCCACAACAGGTCGGATCAGGTAGTGCTAAATTGGTAGAGTCTGTTATTTTCCCAGCTGAGGGTTAATTGCTATCTCGTCATCCTGATTACTCGGCTATTACCAAGATTGTATGGCGAAATATGTTGCTAATTATGAAAACTTGGTAATAATATGACAGAGGCATAGCAGTTTTAGATTATTCCACTAGGTATCGAGAACTCAGCTGGTAAAGGACTCCATTTACCATCAGAGGCACATCAGTTATATATTATGTCATTAGGTATCGATAAATCAGCTGGTAAAGGACTCAATCTACCATCAGAGCCATAAACAAAAAAAAAGCATTAGGTATCGAGAAATCAGCTGCTAAAAAACTCAATTTACCATCAAAGGCATAAGTTTTGTATTATTTCATTAGGTATCGATAAATCAGAAAAAACCCAGAGACTACTCCCTCCTCTCAAAAAATGAAAACAAAATAATAATAATAATAATAATAACAATAATATATACATAAAAAAAATAGAAAACAAAAAAATAGAATAAAATAAAAACTAAATAAAATACAAAATAACAGACTATACCCATGATTAACTTGGCACTGGTTGAGAGCCAAATGGCCTAGTGGTTGAGTGGTCTGGGAACCGTGAGAGAAGTTGGCTGTTGTTGATAAAGTTGGTTGGTTGTCGCTGCTGTTGAGGGAGACTTTTTATCCCCAAACATTATTTTTATTTTTGTTACGATGTCTTGTTTTACTGCTGACGTTATTTGTATTGTTGTTGTTGTTGTTGTTGTTGTTGTTGAGATTCCAGTATTGAATTGGTGTGGTTGTGTTTTTCTTGTTGCGTTGTCGATTTTGGTATTTATTATTAATGATGCATGTTGTGTGTGTGTGTGTAGGGGGGGGGGGTAAATTAGTGTTTATGTGCGTGTGTGTGTGTGTGTGTGTGAGGGAATAAGTGTGCTTGTGTGTGGGTGTGTCAGTGAGTGAGGGTGGGTGTGCATATAAAAGTAAGTGTGTGTGTGTGTGTGTGTGTTAGTGTGAATGTGTACAGTACAGTGAGTGAGTGTGTGTTTGTGTAATACCTTTCTTTCCTTCTCCAGCCCTTAGACCCGACAAACTTTGTTATAAGAGGACTTTATGGGTGTCAGGGCGAGATGATGAGCGGAAGGATGGAAGGAAGAAAGGTCAGGGGAGGACAACAAAATATATATATATGAGAACGATGGGTGTGTGGGGAGGGGGGGGGCAGATTGGGTACAAAGGGAACAGTAGGGACACATTTAAGGGCAGGGATATTATTTACTTAATGACATATACAGTATGTATGTATGTACTGTATATATATATATATACTCGGGAGTGGCCGACTCGAGACGGAGCCCAAACAGAAACAACATTTAAAGTTCCAGTTCTTAGGGTCCGGGACCACTTTTGCGTTCCCTCGCCCCTTACTCTGTCTCGTCTAGTAGGTGAATTTTACAAGGGGAGGAGGATCCCTAGCCCCCTGCCACCAGAAGGAAAAAGTAGGACAGCAAAAAGAGACAGACAGAAACGGCTAAAGCAAGGTTCACACATTGGCGAGTCGGAGCGCAACTCCAACGCGAGTGATGAAATTTTTGCACTCGCCAATGATTATCCCAAATTCGCCGACACTCGCCGACACTCGCACAGACTCGCGTGGACTCGCGGTGGACCGCGTCTGAACGCGGCCAAATTTTTTGTACAGACACAAAAATTGGAGAGTCAAGTGGGAGTAGGACGCCAACTCGCATAGAGTCGCGTAGACTCGCGTAAACTCCTGTAGACTCTGTAGACTCGTGTGACACTCATGTAGACTCGCGTGACAGTCACGTTGTACTATTTAGAAATTTAATGATCGCGAGTCTACATGAGTGTCACGCGAGTCTACATGAGTGTCACACGAGTCTACATGAGTGTCACAGGAGTCTGTTTATATTATCAACAAAAATCGTAGCAGCGAAACGACTGCACCTATGGCTTTCATATTTTTACCACATGTACCTTACCCTTTTGGCTACCCACAAACAAAATCCCAAATTCCTCCTCCCACACACTCGCTGACTGTTGGTCCCGTCAGAAGGAAAAAAAAGGAAAATCTGTGGCGGCGAAACGACTGCACCAATCGGTTCCATATTTGTGTGACAAGTCCCTTACCCTTCTGCCTTCCCCCCCACCACACCCCCAACCGCCTCCCACCACCCACTTCCAGCGTATCCGTACGAAGATAAGGAAAAAAAGGAAAATCTGTGGCGGCGAAACGACTGCACCAATCGGTTCCATATTTGTGTGACAAGTCCCTTACCCTTCTGCCTTCCCCCCACCACACCCCCAACCGCCTCCCACCACCCAATTCCAGCGTATTCGTACGAAGATAAGGAAAAAAAGGAAAATCCGTGGTTGCGAAACTACCTTACCAATCGGCTTCATATTTGTAACATAGTCAATTACGCTTCTACCTTCCCCACACCATCCCCCAAACCACCCTCCCACCACCCTCCTACCCATACATAATAATAATGATGTGGAATATATGCAAAGGATAATTATATGATGACAAATAATAATATACAGATTGATATCCAACATGAAATATAAATAAATACAAGATATAAATTAAATAGAATATACACTCCTGTTAACTTCCTGTAGACTCGCGTTCATCTCGTGTAAACACGTGTAAACTCATGTGACACTCATGTAGACTCCTGTAGACTCGCACTATTCGTACCCTGGAATTTGACGTTATTTTTCAAATTTTGGCGGTGCGTGTTGGGGTCGTGTTAAACTCGCGTAAACTCGTGTAAACTCATGTAAACTCGTGTAAACTCGTGTAAACTTGTGTTAAATTCGTGTTCTATGCGTGTTTACTCGCATCAGCTGCTACTCGCGTTGGGTTCGGGCTCCATCAACGGCGACTTGCGGCGAGTGTGACTCGCGCTCCGACTCGCCTATGTGTGAACCTACCTTAAGGTTGGGTAGAGGATGCCAAACCTCATTCTGGATAGGACCAGCCCTCATTAATATACTTAAGGATAAGGACGGGGATATATTTAAGGATGGGGATATATTTAAGGACGGGGATATATTTAAGGACGGGGATATATTTAAGGACGGGGATATATTTAAGGACGGGGATATATTTAAGGACGGGAATATATTTAAGGACGGGAATATATTTACGGACGGGGATATATTTAAGGACGGGGATATATTAAGGACGGGGATATATTAAGGACGGGGATATATTTAAGGACGGGGATATATTTAAGGACGGGGATTTATTTAAGGACGGGGATACATTTCAGGACGGGGATATATTTAAGGACAGGGATATATTTAAGGACTGGAATATATTTAAGGACGGGGACACATTTAAGGACGGGAATATATTTAAATACAAAGATATAGCCTATTTTAGGACGGGGATATATTTAAGGACAGGGATATATTTAAGAACGGGAATATATTTAAGGACAGGGATATATTTAAGGATGGAGATATATTTAAGGACGGGGATATATATAAGGATGTGGTAAACTTAAGGATAAATATAGTTAAGGATGGAATATATTCAAGGATAGGGTAAATTTAAGGACAGATATATTTAAGAATGGGCATATAATTATTTAAGGACATAATTATAAGGGCAGGGACAAATTTACTGACGAGGCTAAATTAAAGGACGGGGATATATTTAAGAACAAGGACAGATTTAAGGACAGATACGAAATTTAGAATAAGGACATATTTACAGACAAACAAAATATACAGTAGATAGGAAGGAAAAAATATAAAGACGAAATAAGGAAGGCCAAATCGAGAGAGAGAGAGAGCGAGAGAGAGTGTGTGTGTGTGTGTGTGTGTGTGTGTGTGTGTGTGTGTGTGTGTGTGTGTGTGTGTGTGTGTGTGTGTGTGTGTGTGTGTGTGTGTGTGTGTGTGTGTGTGTGTGTGTGTGTGTGAGAGAGAGAGAGTGAGCGAAAGCAAGAGAGGACGGGAGAGAGAGAAAACGAGAGCGAGGACAAAAGTCAGAAACAGAATGGAGAGTTTTGTCCCAAGTTGGTTTCTCCAGAGAGGGCCCCACCGTTCCCCAGAGACGGGGTATTAATAGTCATGCTCGCTGTACCATTTGTCCCAGGCTCGGATATTTTAGTCAGTTTTGACTTTTTTTGTTTTCGCTTACTCTGCATCTTCGCCTGTTAATATTACGTCAACTCTGTATTTTCACCTGCAAATTTTACGTCAATTCTGCATATATATATACTTTATATGAAAAATTAACAACAATACAAATACGATGCAAATACAATTGAAAAATAATGCAAACTATATAAATACAATTAATAAAATAATGCAAGCAATACAAATACAATCTAAATGTTGTTCTCCGACAGCATAATGAGTGTTGGTTGTGCGTGAAGTTGTGGATTGTGAAAATTATAGACAAAAGGATCAATAATATAAATATATTTTTGAATAATCTGGAGGGTTAGGTAGAGGAATTTTGGGGTTGGCTACACAGTACAAGATAAAGTTATAAAAAGGAAATATAGAAGATAGAAAGTATATATATTGTTTGGTTATTTTAGCTTTAAAGTATCAAGACTGGGGACCTTTAACCATACTTGTATTAGTTATGTCATTAAAGATATCTTATATATATATACACCGGTAGCATATTCTGGCATCATATGCTATGAATTTTGACGTAACGTGTAGTACCGTACTATTTGTCACACATTAGTACGGTACAGATTCAATTTTATATCCCCTTACTTGAAATGACAATCAATTTTATTTAACTAATAATAGACAGCAATTATATACACAACTATTACTAATTAGCCTACCGTACTATTAACAAGGTGACCATCAAGCCAGCCACAATAGTTCACACATACCTGGAAAGACAGACACACAAGATTATTATCATACAAACTAAAACAGCACGCAATCAATAAATACATAAATATACGACACTTCAAATATACAATAACAACGAACACAAATAGGCATTAAAGTTATAATATTTTGTATATGTATGTATGTATGAATGTATGTAATATGTATGTATATATATGTATGTATGTATGTATGTATGTATGTTTATATGTGTGTATTATCGTCTGGTGTTGGTCAGCATATCATGAAATTAAATATAATCATTTTCGTGAAGTTTTTTAGATGTTTTACTGTTGATTATGAGAGGTTATTAGCCAGCAATTTAGAAGAAACTGGCCATTGGAAGGGAAATTTTTTCTACCAAAAAATGCACATATTCACCTTTATGTATTTATGTTTTGTGTTTTTAAATAGATCGAAGGGGTTCTAAGGAGGCGTTTTTCTTGGCCAGAAAATGGCAAACAAAATCAATATACTCAATAATAATTCGACAAAATATCATAATCTTAAATAATTAATTTCACTCCCAACACCAAACACCCGCAAATAAAATTTATGAAAGCATGTGATCCTCCCGGCATTCGAATATCTTTCACCCCATTTCGTTGTCAATTTTAAGACCTTTCGTGTCATTTAAGTGTCGATTTTTTCCTGGCGATCGATAGCGAGCCTGTAATTTTAAGTGAAACCGGCCGGGAAATTGTTTTATCGAAAATATTACAAATTTGTCTTGATGGGGGGGGGGGGTTCAAGCTTGATGGAGGTCTAGCGAGGAAACTAACAAATAAATTAATAAATTAATTAATAGCCCAAAAACCCAAGCACTACCCCCTTAAATCCAAGGAATTTCCGAAAGAGGCCAGCAACCCCCCCCGGCCCCCCCCCCCCCCCCCCCCCAAGAAGGTGGGAAGGGAACGCTCTGGGTAAAGTTCGCTTATCCTATCTCGCTTAGAGTAATTCTTCCATTTGTCTCTGCCGCGACCCCTCTCCTCAGTCTCTCTTTCTTTCGTTCTCTCTCTCTCTCTCTCTCTCTCTCTCTCTCTCTCTCTCTCTCTCTCTCTCTCTCACACACACACACACACACTTCACTCACACGTACTCTCTCTCTCTCTCTCTCTCTCTCTCTCTCTCTCTCTCTCTCTCTCGTGGCTGTTTCTCCTTGGCCGTCCTCAGTGCTTTTTTTTTTCCCCCTACTCCTTCGTTTTCTTTAGTGATTTTCCCTCTCTCCTCCATTTTCAACCAAACACACTTTTTTTCTCTCTTTCACACACACACGCGTCCCTCCACCCTTATCCAAACACACACACACACACACACATATATATTGCCTCCACTCTCACTCAAACACACTTCATATAATTATAATAATAAATACAAATACATTATTTTCTCTCATTCACACACATATACACAGATTCCTCTCTCCATCCTCACCCCAGCACACACATAACTTCTCTACTCACCCAAACACACTTCTTTTATCTTTCACACACACACACACACGACTCCCTTCACCCCCACCCAAACACACTACTTTTCTCTTTCACACACACACACCCAAACACACACACACACGCCTCTTCCACCCTCACCCAAACACACCTCTGTTCTCTTTCACACACACATACCACACTTTGCCTTCATTACCTTGATCCTCCTCTTCCTTGTACTCTTAAGTCACCCTTTTTATTCATCCTCCTCAAGTCCACTTTTCTTACATTATTCCTCTCAATTGCCATCTTCATTGACATCCATCTCTTCCTTCTGTTTTGGTTGGCCCTCTCCTCTCTGTTTCATCTCATCTATGTCTATTTTTCCCCTTTTGTTTAGTTTTGCTCTTGTTTTACTTCCTCCCTTTTTTTCTATTTGTCTGTTTCTGTTTTGTTCTTCCTCATTTTAAGTTTGTATGTGCCTGTTTGTATGTGCCTGCTTTTATGTGCCTGTTTTTCTTGTTCTGCCTCCTCTTTTGCTTTCCCTTTTAAGGTGGTTTCTCTCGTTCTTCCTCTTCCTGTACTTTGTTCCTTTTCTGTATGTTTATCTTCGTCCGTCTCCTCTTTTCATTCTTTAGTTAAATCTTCATACCATTCTTTTTATATTTAATGATTACTCTCCTCTTCTATCTCCTTTCTTCACATTAGATGTAGATATTGTATCCTGTTTCTGCGTTTTCCTTTATTTTTGTTTCTAATATTCTCTCTTCCTCTCCACCTTTTCCCTGTTTATCCTATTCCTGTATATAATTTTCTGATTGTGTACCCATTCGTTCCCAAATTCCTTCTAGCTGGTCTTTCTCGTTTTCTTCATCCGCCTTTTCCATGTTCCGTTCATATTCGTACAAGGTTTATTCTCGTCTTGGTGTTCACAGCTCAGTGCCCCTTCCTTCACAAACGCGTTTTGTATAGTCTTCCCTCCCTTACCCTATTTTTTTTCGGAATTATTTCAGATTTACACATGCATGGGATATCTCAATCTTTGTAACATCTATGAAATCTTTATGACCCAATCGTCATTCCTATATTATGTCATTACCACCGGAAATGAAATATTTGTTTATTAGACTATGTGGTTTAAACAAAGTTAAGGCGGCCATCATGAATCAGTGGGGATCTATTCTTCTCTTTTTCACATTTCCACCGTATTTGTTTGTGTTGTGTCATCTTCTATATCAATGTTAAGACCAGCAGGGGTCTTAGGGGTCCATAGGTGCTTGTTCTTAGGTTAATGACAAAATATGGAAATTGTTGGGGTGATGGGGTATGGCCAAAATAGGGTGTACCTTGAATCTGGCTCTCTGTCAATGTTTCAACTCTGAGGGAGACACTCGTTACAAGCACTTTTGCCTTTTGTCTCCTTCATACACATTGCAAAATATAAGTAGTAGTAGTAGTAGTACTCATACTATTCTCCCTTTTTCTTGGTATCGACTTCCTCTTCATTGGGTGTGGTGTCCCGTGTTCGAATCCCGGGAGGACCATATGCTTTCATTAGTTTATTCAAGTACATTGGGGTTTGTAATTGATGATTAATGTTAAGAACGGGGTGTTACTTATTTATTCCTATACTTTAATGATCTAAGTCTTCTTGTATTTGTTTTATCTTCTGTATTCTTACCCTCTTCCTGTATCTCATTATCCGCTTCATCTGTACTCAATCGTTCCTTAAGGACAAGTATTAGTTTTTTTTACTGAACCCCTACTCCTTTATGTTTAGCCCCATTAGTTTTCAAATCTTAACATTTCTTTGTCAATATTAAGACCTTTCGTGCCATTTAGGTGTCGAGTTTTTCCTAGCGAGCGATAGCGAGCCTGTATTTTAGGAGGAACAGGCTTTTAGCCAAGACATTTTTCGGTACAAATTTATCTAGAAGGGGGGGGGGGTCTTTGGGATGGTAATTTTTAAAAGCTTGATAGACGTTTAATGAGTAAGCTAAAACAAATATAAATACCGGCAATAATAAAACATAAATTAATTAATACAATAACGTTCCCTTAGGTCGTTCGGGACATCCTTGTAATCGACCTTCTCCATTTTCTGCGTTCTGTGTATATAAGTTCAAAGTCTATTTTCATCTTGGATTTCACAATTCGCTGCCCCTTACTTCACAACCGAATTCTCTCTCTCTCTCTCTCTCTCTCTCTCTCTCTCTCTCTCTCTCTTCTTTGTGTTTCTTCTTTATTTGCGCGTGTTCGTTTCCCGCTATTCTCTCTTCCTTTTCCATCTTCTTATCTTAAATCTTCTTGACAAATTAATAGTTATTATTATCATTATTGTTATTAATATTATTAATATTATTATTATTATTATTATTATTCTCTCTTTCGTGGTGCCTCTTTCTCATCATACTTCTTCTTTTTCCGTCATCTTTTCCCTGGTCCCGGTGTTCACAACTGGCTGCCTCTTTACTTCACAACAACGTTAGCGGGCAACCTCAACTTGTCCCCAGTCCGCCTTTTATCTTCGTTTATCTCCGCCTTCTTTCCCAGTTGCCTTTCTTCTTTATCTCTTGCTTTGTCGTCTATATTTTATTCATCTTCTTTCTCCTCTCATTCCTCTTCTTACTTATATTGGTGTTTTTCTCTTTGCCTTCTTTCCTAGTTGGATTTTTTCTTCAGCTTATGGTTTATCCTCTTCCCTTTATTTATCTTCTTTCTCCTCTCCTTCCTCTCCCTTCTCATCCTCTTGCTATTCTCTCCTTCCTCTTATTCTTCTTCGTCTCCTGCTTCATGCTCTCTCATATCAGCCTACTCTTCTTCTTCTTCATCTTATGTTTTACCGTCTGCATTTTATCCATCTTCTTTCTTCTCAACTTCCTCTTCCTTCTCTCATCTTCTTCTTCTTCTTCTTCTTCTTCTTCTGCTTTGTCTTCTTCTTTGTTTTATGTTTCATCTCTCTGATCAGCCCGTCATCTTTCCCATCTGCGTCCTATAGTGCTCACAAGTGGTTGCCTCTTTACATCATAACAATATTATGGGGGGGGGGGGGAGGGGGAGGGATAATATTTTCTTCCTTCTCTTCATCACCTCTTTTCTGTTGCAATCATTGTATAAATTCCTCTTCTTCTGCTTCATATTATTCTCATTCTCCTCTCTATCTCTCTCTCTCTCTTTTCCTCCCCCCCCCCCGTGAGGAAGGATCATCAGGTTGTGGCACGGTATGTCTAGCTCAGTAATCAAGTCATTCCTTCCTAGGATTTTTTCTTTTCTTTGCTTTCTCCTTGCTCCATCACCTTTTCCCTGTTCTGATTCTCCTCTTTATTCTTTTCTCGCTTTCCCCTTTCTCTTTTCTCTTCTCTCGTTATTCATTCCTTCTCCTTTCTGCTGCTTTCTCATTTCTCCATCACCTTATCCCTGTTTCGATTCTCCTCTTTGTTCTTCTCTCGCTCTCCCCTTTTCTCTTTTTTTCTCTTCTCCTATCATCCATTTCTTCTCCTTTCTGCTGCTCTCTCATTTCTGCATCACCTTATCCCGGTTCATATTATCTCCTTTCCTCTTTTATTTTCCTGTTTTCTCTCCATTTTCATTTCTCCATCACCCTTTCCCCTTTTTTTATTCTCCTCTTTCCTATTCTCTTATTTTTATGCTCCTTCCTCATCATTCTTGTTCCATGTTCCTCTCATTCAAGTAATTTCTTCCTATTTTGTTTTTCCTGTTCTGCTGATTTCTCATTATACACCACTTTTTCCGTTCTTATTCTCCTATTTTCCTTATTCTCCTTCCACTCTATTCAGCATTCTCCTTCCTCGTTCCTCTCTCCTCATTCTCTAACTTCATTCCTCTATTTCCTCTCCTCCTCTCTCCTTCCCCAGCACGAGAGACTGGCGATCCCCTGTGGTGCGGTATGTCTAGCTTAGTCACCGAGTCATTCCCTTCTACACCTTTTATTTATTTTACCCTTTGTCCTTCTTTCTACTTGGTTTACTCCTTTCTACTCCTTTATCCCGTTTCTTACCATTCGTTTTTCAAATGTTTTCTTTCTCCTCTCACTATTATTACCTTCTCTTGATATTGTTTCCTTCTTCTCTCACTTCCTTATCCAACCATCAAACATTGTGAACTGTGATAGAGTTGAGACTTTCAAGAACCGTCTAGATGAATATTTAGGTCACTAGCCCTCAATTTACAGTTTCACTTAAAAGAACTCTAAATCGTAATGAAGAAGTACCACAGATCGCAACGTATATAACGTATATATATATAGTTTGCAACGTATATAACTTATATATATAGTTTGCAACGTATATAACGTATATATATATATAGTTCGCAACGTATATAACGTATATATATAGTTTGCAACGTATATAACGTATATATATATAGTTTGCAACGTATATAACGTATATATAGTTTGCAACGTATATAACGTATATATATATAGTTTGCAACGTATATAACGTATATATATAGTTTGCAACGTATATAACGTATATATATAGTTTGCATACTTTCTTACGCATGACCGAAACTAAAAGTTTTGTTTTCAGGAAAATAAATGTAGAATTAGTATAGGCTACTAATTAATCTCCTTTCCTATCTGAAATTCCAAATCAGTTTTTCCACGCTGCGTGGTGTTCTTCTTCAACTATTTCCACGCCAGCATAAGCTGAAGGGAGTGGTGGGTGGGGAGGAGCCTTCTGCTTCACTATCTTGTTCTGTCCCCAGTAGTTAGTAGCTTAGCAGTGTAGATATCCAAACTGCCCCTTAAGAACCAATAGGTATGTTGCAGTTTTTAAGACCTTTGTATTCCTTTGTTCTTTTCTCATTACTCTTCTCACTTTTCCTCTTATTTCGTCTCCTCTCTTCCCTTCCCCTGCACGAGAGAACGGATCTGCAGCCTGTGGTACGTTATGTCTAGCTCAGTAATCAAGTAATTAATCCTTCTTCCTTTTTTATCTCTTCTTGCTTCTCCCTGTTTTGTTCTGTTCGTCTCTATTCCTGTTTTCATTTCAGCATTATTTTATTTTCCTCTCATTATTCTATCGTTTTCTTTCCACTGTTGCTTTATTATTTTCTCAATCTCCCTCTCGACCCTATCTTCTTCTTCCACATGTCTCCTCCTTTATCGCATTTTCCTCTATCTCCTCCTCTTCAATTTCGATTCCACTTAATTTTCTCCTATTTCTCCCTTCCTCATCTTCCTCCTATTCCGCTTTAAACTCGTTTTTCTTCCTCTTTACTTTATTTTCCTTTCTCCTTTTCACTTTCTACTCCTTTCTCTAGTCTTCATGCTCATCCTTACTCATTTCCTTTCATATTTCTATTCGCTGCCTGCCTCCCCCCCTCCCTCTCTCTCTCTCTCTCTCTCTCTCTCCCCAAATAATTCCGTCTCAAATCCTCAGATCTTTTTCTCTCGTCTTCCAATTTCTTTTTCTCTACTCCATCTTATACCCCAATTTCCCCCCCCCCCCCCTTTATTTTCATAATTTCTGCTTATGGCATTTCCTTTCTCTCCTTTGTTAATATTATTTGTTTCATTATTCACACGCACTTATTCTCTATTTTCTCTCGGTTATAATTTTCACCTGTATCTTTTCTCATCTTTTCTCTCATCGTTATTGTTAGTTTCATCATTCACAGGCATATAATTCTCTCTTAATTATCTGTCTATACTATTTTATTAGTTTTGGTATTTCCTTGCCTTCTTTGTTTCCCCTTTGACTGTCTTCGTCCTCTCCCTTGCTTCTCTGTTTATCATTTTAATTTGTCTCCTTCTATAATTCACATTTGTCTCCTTCTATAATTCACATTTTTTTACTTGTTCTCTCTTTATTCCTCTTAGGCTATCCTCTTTCTGTATCTCATTTTCCTCATATCCTCTTTCTGTATCTCATTTTCCTCATATCCTCTTTCTGTATCTCATTTTCCTCATATCCTCTTTCTGTATCTCATTTTCCTCATATCCTCTTTCTGTATCTCATTTTCCTCATATCCTCTTTCTGTATCTCATTTTCCTCATATCCTCTTTCTGTATCTCATTCTCCGATTCTTCTTTAACTCTCCTCGGTTTTTTGTTTGTTTTAATTATTTGTATCTTATATTTTTATTTCTCACTTTCCGTTCCCCACGTTTATATCCTTAGTGTTTCTTAATAATATGGTTTAATTATACTTTGCCTCATATTCGCCTTTTATTTGTTGTATTCCATTTTACTTTCTCCATCTCTTCCTTATTCGTAATTTTGTCTAGCTTTCTCTCTTTCCTTGTCTTAATGAGGAGGGAGGGCTAGTTTGCTCTCTAGACATCTACTAAGCTTAAAAACAAAAATAAAACACCCTCAAGACCTGACATCGAGATAAATTTGTATATTTTTCGGGAGAAAAATATCCCAGCCTAAGATCGATTCTTCCTAAAATGCAGGCTCTCTATCGCTCGGCAGTATAAAAATCGACACTTAAATGGCATGAAGGGACTAAAGTTATTTACAACAAAATAGAGCAAAAAAACTAAAAAAACCAACAACGCCAAACTAATGGGGCGAACGTCTTAAAATATCAAACTAATGGGGCTAAACGTGAGGGAGAAGGGGATCCAGAAAAAAACAAAAACAAAAACCTCCACTTTTCATGGCTGTCTTTCTTTCTTTTTTTAATTATCCATCATTACTGATCATCATCCTGTTTCTTTAATTAATTCTTTGTCTTTGCTTGCTCTTAATTCCTGTATCTCTCCTTCACTTCCTGGTTCTGAAGGGAGGTTTATATTTATCATTATTATTATTAATATGATTATTATATATATATATATATATATATATATATATATATATATATATATATATATATATATATATATATATATATATATATATATATATATATACAGTATATACAATATATATACTGTATAAATATTTGTTCCCCTAGACCTCCATCAAGTTTAAAACTAACTAACCATAGCTTTCTTATTTGCTTCCTCTTCTTCAATCTTGGCTTAAAATATTTCATCTTTTACTTTACTTCTTCCTCGTCTCCTTTTCAATTAATAAAAACAAAAAATAATAATAGTAATTATAATCTCATCAACGCCATTCTTCATATTGTCTCCAAATTTTATCTTCCGATTTTCTCCTTTCCTCTGATGCGTCCTCTTTTACTTCCTCTTCCTCCCTCTTCCTTCCTCCTCCAGCACAGCACAGCACAGCACAGCACAGCACACACACACACACACACACACACACACACACACACACACACACACACAAACGTCTTTTTCATTTATTCTGTATTTTCTTCATCCTCCTCTCTAACTCCTTCGTCCTTTTCTTCTAATATATTTTTCCTCTAAATTGTGTTTTGTTTTCATATTTTGCTCTTTCTCTCTCTGTATATAATTGCCATTGTTTCCTATTTTTACATTTGTATTCTCAAGACTCTCTCTCTCTCTCTTTCAAGGACCCCCCCCCCCCTCATCGTCTTTCACCCGCCTCTCAACTCTTGTCATCTTGATTTTGCGATATTTCTCCCCACTCTCTCTCTCTCTCTCTCTCTCTCACTCTCTCTCTCTCACTCTCTCGTGTACCCTTGATATAAAGTTTCTCTTGTTATCCTATCATCTCTTACCAACAACCTCTCTTGTCCAACTCTTTCACTTGTGATTGTTTTCATGTTTCTCGCTTTCTTTTTAACCCCTTCTGTATCGTCGACATCACTTTTATTTGATTCTGGCTACTACTAATCGATTTTATTCAGTTTAGGAAGGGATCTCTAGCCATTATAAGGCTTCGAACTGTCTCAATCAAACCCCTTATGCTACCACAGATCCTTCCTAAGCTGCACAACATAAACAAAACAGACGTCGCTGGTACAAAAAGGGTTAAAATGGTCCTCCTACTTCTTGGCCATCCTCTTCTTCTTCTTTCAGTTCCATTCTATATTTTTCTATTTATTAACCCTTCTGTACCGGCTACGTCTTGTAACTGTAATCTGGTTACTATTAGACAATATGATTCAGTTTAAAAAATGGCTTCCAGCAATTAACAGGCTTCAAACTATCTCACGTTTGACTATCCTTCTTAAAGTGAACGAAATCATCTAAATAGTCTACGGCCATATTACAATTAAGAAGACGTAGACGGTACAGAAGGGGTTAATATGTTTTTGTATTTGTTATTATTATTATTATTATTATTATTATTATTACTTTTTGTATATAAGTTTCTCGCTCGTTGTTATTTGTTTCTTTTTCTATTCCCAACTATTCCTTTCCTCTACCTTTTTCCTCTCAATGATCCAACTTTCTCTCCTCCTTCTCTTCCCTCTATTCCTTCTCCTCTCCTTCCAATTCTTCTTCTTCCTCCTTCCCCTCCTTTTCTTCTACCTTTTCCTCCTCCTCCTCCTCCTCCTCCTCCTCCTCCTCCTCCTCCTCCTCCTCTTCCCCTTTTTCCTCCTCCTGCTTTACCCGGGCGGACCAGTAAAATGGGCGCCAGGGCTGGAGGCGGCTTTTGGCCCACCGTGCTCAACCAGGCTTCTCTCGTTTCTCTTACAAAAACAATAGTGATAACAATAAAAATAACTTCTAATAATAAATATCACCATCATAACCATCATCATCATCCTTATCTCTGGTCTCTTTAAAGTGCCAGTATTTTCAGAGGAATTCACTAGCGCTTGGAACTCTTTAAAAAAAACAAAAAAAAACATGTACTGCTAACCCACTGAACCCCAGCGACGACGTGTCGTCGTCAATGTATGTAACGCTAAACCCCAGCGACGACAACGTGTCGTCACAGGTACTCTGGTCCCAATTACTCCGGTCGTATGGCACCTAGAGTACTCAGATTTGTATGGGAACTGTGTAAGTATCCCACGCAACCATGCCGATGGTTGAAAACTCAAAGTCCAACCGCGTGCGCGTGAGCGCGCAAAAACCGGTATTTTGGGTGTATTTGCCTTCAATTTTTTACTCTTCGTAAAATCGACTTTCGGGGGCTCCGTAGGACCAATTTTTGACCTTTTTTATCGTTTTTTTGTGGTTATTCCTTCATTCCTAACCCATTCGCTATTGTTTCTGGAAAAAACAAAAATTTCAAATCCTGCCGGTCCTTGGTGGTACATTTATTTATAACTAGCTGGGGCTCAGTGGGTTAAGTCTACAGAAGCATCAGCTGTTAGGACACTTGCGTATCTTTCTTGTCTTGACTAAGAATCGAACCCGGGTCCTCAGTTGTGAGAAAAGCACACTACCAATAATAGCTATAATTTTCTTCTCTTCTTGGTCTTGTCATTATTATTGTTGTTGTTGTTGGACCCGATAAGAAAGTTCTCAGGCCGGAGGTACAGAGTGAGAGACTAGAGGGGTTGTTAGTGGTGAACCGCGGCGGTCGAGTGGAGAGCACGCTCACACGTGAATCTGCTTGACCTGGGTTGAAACCCAGCTAAGGTGGACATTTAGTGGGTGTGGTAGTATGGCCTATCATGTATATCATGTTCGCACCCAGTCGGGGGACACCTCGACGACGTATACAGACTATTAACACACATAGCCTACCAAAGCCATTCCAACAGCTTCCTCTATCTACAACACCCCTTCTCTCTGCTATCTACACTTCCCCAGCCGTACGGTCCTAGTGTACTGTCTGATGGCGTAATGAGATTCCAAATGTAAAAATGCCCAAATCGGCATCTTGGCTTACCAGCCCAATTCTATCACTCACGAATTCGACTGTTCGGAACAATTCGACCATTTTATGAATGACCGCTCATAGTCATTTAAGATTTTCCAGAATTCTCAAGTTTAACCCATCGAGAGTTGATTTTGTACATTTTTCCTAAATTATCTTCTGGATTTGGGTTCCAGCATATGATCCAGATCGCCTCCGGATCGCCTCGTTAAGGATCCTACAAGCAGCCTCGTAAGGATCAATAGATCAATTGTTGCTTGTTTTCCTTTGTACTCCTGTTCCTTTAATGGCTTCTTCCTTGGCGCTTATCCTATTTGCCCACCGAAGTTCGTGACAATCGATTCATAACCTTATGAGATATCTATTTTACAATCAAACAGTAAAAACCGGGAAGAAATATAACCTCGTCTAACTCCATTGGCTGAGGTAATTACCGTATATTTAGATAGGCCTATATAGGACATAACATTTTTATATACACCTACCCTAACATTGTACGTACGTATGTTCTTGCAATAGTCTTTCTTATTCTATAACACACAAAAAAACTCTCTCTCTCTCTCTCTCTCTCTCTCTCTCTCTCTCTCTCTCTCTCTCTCTCTCTCTCTCTCTCTCTCTCTCTCTCTCTCTCTCTCTCTCTCTCCTCTCTCTCTCTCTCTCTCTCTCTCTCTCTCTCTCTCTCTCTCTCTCTCTCTCTCTCTCTCTCTCTCTCTCTCTCTCTCTCTCTCTCTCTTCTCTCTCTCTCTCTTCTCTCTCTCTCTCTCTCCTCTCCTATCTCATCTCTCTCTCTCTCTCTCTCTCTCTCTCTCTTCTCTCCTCTCTCTCTCTCTCTCTCTCTCTCTCTCTCTCTCTCTCTCTCTCTCTCTCTCTCTCTCTCTCTCTTCTCTCATCTCCTCTTCTCTATCTCTCTCTATCTCTCTCTCTCTCTCTCTCTCTCCTCTCTCTCTCTCTCTCTCTTTCTCTCTCTCTCTCTCTCCTCTTCTCTTTTCTCTCTCTCTCTCTCTCTCTTCTCCTCTCTCTCTCTCTCTCTCTCTCTCTCTCTCTATCTCTCTCTCTCTCTCTCTCTCTCTCTCTCTCTCTCTCTCTCTCTCTCTCTCTCTCTCTGGCACCATAAACGTGTAGGCTTTGACTGGAATAAGGTTAGCAGGGTCGGCCTCAAAGACCCCCACCACCACCGGGTTCCATTTTCTATACACCCCAAAATATTACGCTACCGGTACAGTCTCTCTTCATAGTACACTATAGTCTATTCGCTGTAAGTAGGCGAGAAATCATGACTTCTAACCTCTGTAACTCAAAAACTACTAGAGTAATCGAGCTAATATGTCTACCATTTGGGAAGAGTCGGTCAACGAATAGATGTGGAAATGCACAGCCAATTTGCTCTAGCCCTTTTTTATTTACAGAGGATAGAGGTCATGATTTCTCGCCTATTTACAGCGCATAAACTGTAGGATGCCATAAATATTTGTGGTCTAGGGAGGAAACTAAAACAACAACAAAATAATAATAATAATAATAATAATAATAATAATAATAATAATAATAATAATAATATTATTATTATTATTATTATAATAATAGCAATAACAATAATAAATGAAAATATCGACCAACAAATAAACCCTTCTCGTCCAAAGTAAGCAACACTTCCATCAGTCACCCCTCCTCCATCAACCTCTGAAATGCCTGGCTTCTCATTATTACGCGTTATCAAGTTACCACAAAATAAGATGCTTCATGGTAGCATCTAGGTTGAATATCTTCCAACTGAGCTAAGATAAAACTGTACGAAACCTTTTAAGGAGAGACTTCCACTTTAGGGATATTTTTCTGGACCCCTTTCTCCCTTATGTTTAGCCCCATTGCGTTTGAGATTTTAAGACGTTTACTCCATTAATTTGGCGATTTTAAGAAGTTTCGCCCCAATTCTGTCAATTTTAAGACCATTCGTACCATTACGATGTCGATTTTTTCCTGGCGAGCGATAGCGAGCCTGCAATTTAGGAGGAACCAGCCTTCGGCCGAGACATTTTGTCTACCGAAAAATTTGCATATATATTTTGAAAGGGGGTCTAATGGTGTAATTTTAAGCTTGATGGAGATCTAGGAAACAAACTAAAAACCTCCCCTTAAGCATTCTCCCTTGCAACCCTTCTCCATCCATTCTATCATGAGTCAATCCTCTCGTTTCATCCATTCCCTTGCCGCGGATTGAGAGACTCCATACCGTACCATTCAATTACACAAACCATACATAGGCCTATTTGTTTAAGTATAGCCTATAAACGACACACACATTTTCAATAACTATGTAAAACCAGTAATTAATAAATGAAAGTTGATCACCGATGCATATTTCCGAGATTATGGGAAAGTCTCTATCAAGCATGATTAAAGTTCATATTAGAGGAGAAAAGTTATAATGTGTGACAAAATAATCTTCCGGAAGTCCAAACTCTTGCACATTAGATTAATAGCCCTCTTTCCCTAAATAGTAATATCCTGCTGCGTATTATATATATATATATATATATATATATATATATATATATATATATATATCGGATCTTGTCATCTTGAAAGGATTAACTGGTGCATCCCAGTTATTCCATGGTGTGGCTCAAGTAATATAGTGTAACCCTTTCTGTACAGGTGACGTTCTATGCATGATATTCTGGCTACTATTAAACTATTTTATTCAGCTTTCGAAGAACCTCTAGTAATTAACAGGCATTTAACTATCGCACTATGGGCGTATTTGTTTCCTCATTTTATGTATATCTTTGTATCATATTTTTAGTTTCCTCCCTAGACCTCCATCAAGCTTAAACGTCTAAATAGGACCAAATTACAATGTACCAGACGTCGCCGGTACAGCAAGGAATAGTATACAGTAATAACGGTACATCGTAATTGCGCTTCCAAAAACTGTTCAGAAATTCTTGTCCACGACTGTGCATTACAAATCAAATACTAGCCCATTCAGTACGGTACCAGTGACAATACATCCATTATATTCTGGTCACTATTTGACAATTTTATTCAGCTTAGGAAGGCCGTCTATCCATTAGAAGGCTCCAGATTCTCTCAAGTTATCCTTGTAGCTACCACATTATGTCTCCTAAGCTTCATAAAATCGTCTTAAGGGGGGTGACCTGCTTTTTTTATGTTTCTCCTTTTCTCTCTTTCTCTGGCTTGTATCCATTCGGCCCCATTCAGCCAACTATTTTAAGATCTTTATCCCCATCTAGGTGTTGATTTCTTCCTGGCGAGCGATAGCGAGCCAGCATTATATGAAGAAATCCGGCTTCGCCGGAGAAATTTTTCTATCGAAAAATGTACAAATTTAGCTTGCTGTCAAACAAAAATAAAAAATATGCTGGCTCGCTACCGCTCACCAGTAAACAATTGATACCTGGATGGGGATAAACGTCTTAAAACAGTAGGCTGAATGGGGCCAAATGGATACAAGCCAGAGAAAGATAGAAAAGGACAGAACAAAAACAAGTCACCCCCCTTAATGTAGCTGAAATCAAATACAAGGGACGTCACCGGTTCTGCAAGGGTTAAGAAACAAACAGACAGTCGGACCAAAGACAACACAGGCATCAAGACATAACTCCCTCCAAAATTTACTAGCGGTGGCAAAAACAAATAATTAAACAAATAAATAGAAAAGAAAAGAGGGATCAAGACATAACTCCCTCCAAACCTTACTGGCAAAACAAATAAAAACAAAACAATATTAAAAAAAAAGGGGGGGGGGGGGATCGAGACATAATTCCCTCCAAACCTTACTGGCCCAAAACAAATAAAAAAACATAATATTAAAGAAAATAAATGGGGGTGGGGGTTCAAGACATACTGTAACTCCCTCCAAACTTTACAGGCCCAAAACAATTCAAAACATAATATTAAAGTAAAGAAGACAAAAAAAAAAAAAAAAACGGGGTGAGGAGGAAAAGAAAATATATCTCTACTAATTCTCCGAGAGAGTTCCCGGCGCGGAAACTTTGGGTAATGAGTAAAGAGCTTAATTAAAGGCGATTAAATAATCTTCCTTGCTCCGAAGCCTCCCTCCGCAAGAAAAAGATGTGGGTTTTATTACTACGACGACGCGCAGAACCCCTTGAAACAGCCGAGAGTCACGCTATTCGAGTCAAAACGGCCTCATCTAGAACGACCACAACCAAAACAGCAATAACTAAAACAAGACAGAAACATAACGGACACAACTAAAACGGCCACACTCCTAAATGGCCATACACAGAACGGCAAATCGTCTAAATATAGGTAGAATACTATTAAAAAGACGTCGCCGGTACAGTAGAGGTTAATATACAATTTATTTTTCACAATTCCAAATCGTTTTAAATATAACACATACACATTACCAAACTACCATTTTTATGCCCCATAAAAAAAAAATATATATATATATATTGCATTCATCGATTGTTTGTCTTATAGTTTCAAGTGCTTCATTCCATGCCATCATGTCCTCTCTTCATCAACCTCATTAGCTCTACTTTAATAGTGTCTACCAGCTCTCTCTCTCTCTCTCTCTCTCTCTCTCTCTCTCTCTCAAAATATGATAATAAAATGTACAAGATGAATTTAAAATTACGAAGATAGGATATTGAATATAAATAACTACCGTATACCGTAGTAAGGTAAACATATAAACATTTACAGTAAATTATGTGTATCATAAATAAATATACGACAAATAAATAGGCTATCTTTAGATAGGATATTACATGTTTTGTATAAATAATTTAAATACATACTGTAAATTCAACTATTTATGTGTATATAATTACACAGAATTATGAGTGGACCGAGAAGACGCCTATCGTTCGATAAAATCTAATAAATATATGCTTTAGATGAAATAATGTAAGTATATTGCTAAATAATTAATTATATTCAGAGGTAATTCGATAGCTAGAAAACGATAACATTAAAACATAGGCCTATTTATAAAAATATATGACCAAGTTTAATTTGTATACACATCTATACTGTATACCGGTAGACTGAAACCTACAGTATAGGCTATACAGTATACATACAGTAGATAAATACCGGTATACATGAAGATATATTAATTTGTATATAGATATATAAAACAAATAAATAAGTACATAGATAGACATATATATAGAGATAGAGAAAACAGATATATAGAGAATGAAGGAGAACACAAAACAGAATTCCTTGAGTGAGTGCTGTACCCAGGCACCCACAAACTCACCACAACAACTACCACCATCATAACTACCACAACCACTATCACTACCACCACTACCACCATCGTAACTATGCCGCCCGCACCACAACTACCAACATTACCAGAAACTTGCCAACAACAATTTCCTGGAAAATCTCCTACCTTTCACTATCTTATCTACCAAACCAGTCGTCCCTCCAAGATACACAGTACCTACCACACTACCGACCACACCAGTACCACAAGATACCACCAACACTACCACACACCCAGCTCCTCTACCACACACACACCACTATCCCTACCACCACGCTACCATCCCTACCACCACACTACCACACACCCACCACTATCCCTACCACCACGCTACCAGCTCACCCACCAAATCACCAACCCTACCACCACACAATCATCCCTACCACCACACTACCACACACCCACCACCACCACCACACCATCACCATCCCTACCAACACCACACCACCATACAATCACCTCATCACACAACCACCATCCCTGCCACCACCACCACCACACCACCACACAGCCACCTCACCACCAACCCTACCACCCACCAACCACACCACCACCATCCCTACCAACACCACCACCACACTACCACCTCACCACCAACCACACCACCATGCCTACCACCACACTACCTCACACCCTCTTCCACCACACTACCACACACACACACATCCTCTCCCACACCACCATCCCTACCACACACCCAGCTCACCCAGCACACCGTCATGCCAGGCACGCCCGCACGTAATACCGTACATCTATATTAATTTGCTCGCCTCCTCCGCTTGTCTTTCAAAAACTCTGGAATATTTGGATTTTTTTTTCGAGGGCTTCTTGTAAAGGCGGATTTACACGAGCGGATTAAGGGGAGGCAGACCGTTTTTCTGGACCCCCTTCTCCCTAATGTTTAGCCCCACTAGTTTTGAGATTGTAAGACGTTCGGCCTATTAGTTTGCCGATTTTAACACCTTTCGCCCCATTTCGTTGTCAATTTTAAGACCTTTCCTGCCATTTAGGTGTCGATTTTTTCCTGGCGAGCCTGCAATTTTAAGAGGGAACCGGTCTTCGGACGGGACATATTTCTACCGAAAAATTTACAAATTTATCTAGAATGGGGTGTTTTTCTAAGCTTGATGGAGGTCTAGGGAGGAAACTAAAAAAATACATGAATAAATGAATTAATAGACCAAACAAACGGTCAGTCTCCCCTTAAACTGGCAACTTTATAAAACAACAATTTTGTTCTGGCAAAATGCTGGGACAATTATATACTTTAACACTATCTGGCGCAACATGGGGCTTTTAGACCCTCCCTGTTTCACCCCAGTCGTTTGATGAAAGTAAGACGTTTCACCTTATTTGTTTGGCGATTACAAGACACTTCACCCCATTCAGGTGTCAATATTTTGGGTGGTGAGCGACAGCGGAGGAGTTCCAAAAGCCCTTGTGTATGGCATTTATAGATTACGAAAAGGTATCTGATTCAGTCGAAATTTAGCCTGCTGTAATGAGAGCGATTCGAAAACAAGGAGTAGAAGAGAATTATGTACAGGTTATAGAAGAATTATGTACAGGTTATAGAAGAATTATGTACAGGTTATAGAAGAATTATGTACAGGTTATAGAAGAATTATGTACAGGTTATAGAGAATTATGTACAGGTTATAGAAGAATTATGTACAGGTTATAGAGAATTATGTACAGGTTATAGAATAATTATGTACAGGTTATAGAGAATTATGTACAGGTTATAGAAGAATTATGTACAGGTTATAGAGAATTATGTACAGGTTATAGAAGAATTATGTACAGGTTATAGATAATTATGTACAGGTTATAGAAGACATACTGTATATAGCGATCGAACAGTAAAAATAAAGCTCCACAAGGAAAGTGAAAAAATACCAATTAAGAAGGGGGTAAGCCGGTAATTAAGAAGGGGGTAAGACGGCAATTAAGAAGGGGGTAGGACGGCAATTAAGAAGGGGGTAAGACGGCAAAAAAGGAGGTGATAAGACGGCAATGTAGAAGGGGGTAAGACGGCAATTAAGAAGGGGGTAAGACGGCAATTAAGAAGGGGGTAGGACGGCAATTAAGAAGGGGGTAAGACGGCAATTAAGAAGGGGGTAAGACGGCAATTAAGAAGGGGGTAGGACGGCAATTAAGAAGGGGGTAAGACGGCAATTAAGAAGGGGGTAAGACGGCAATTAAGAAGGGGGTAAGACGGCAATTAAGAAGGGGGTAGGACGGCAATTAAGAAGGGGGTAGGACGGCAATTAAGAAGGGGGTAGGACGGCAATTAAGAAGGGGGTAAAACGGCAATTAAGAAGGGGGTAAAACGGCAATTAAGAAGGGGGTAAGACGGCAATTAAGAAGGGGGTAAGACGGCAATTTCACCAAAAGTGTTCACAGCGTGTTTGGAAGACATATTTAGGAATCTTGACCCCAACAATAAGGGAATCAATGTTAACGGTGAATACCAAAGCAACCTAAGATTCGCTGATGACACAGTTCTTTTCAGCAACTCAAGGGAAGAGTTACAATAAATGATGGAAGATTTAAACAGAAAGCCTTAAGGGGGGTGACCTGCTCTTTGTTATTTCTGTCCTTTTCTCTCTTTCTCTGGCTTGTATCCATTCGGCCCCATTCAGCCAACTATTTTAAGACGTTTATCCCCATCTAGGTGTCGATTTCTTCCTGGCGAGCGATAGCGAGCCAGCATTATATGAAGAAATCCGGCTTCGCCGGAGACATTTTTCTATCGAAAAATGTACAAATTTAGCCTGTCAAACAAAAATAAAAAATATGCTGGCTCGCTACCGCTCATCAGTAAAAAAATTGACACCTGGATGGGGATAAACGTCTTAAACAGTAGGCTGAATGGGGCCAAATGGATACAAGCCAGAGAAAGATAGAAAAGGACAGAACAAAAACAGGTCACCCCCCTTAAGGTACGACTAAATATAAATAGAAAGAAAACCAAGATTATGTTAATTATCTTGTGCAACCAACCACAACCACCCATAAACCCAGATTACTCTAGAGAAATGAAGCGAAGGATAGGCATGGGATGGAGCGCATTTGGTAAACAGAGCTCCATTATGAAAAGCAAGCTACCCCTTTCATTAAAAAGGGAAATATACAACCAATGTGTCCTCTCTGTACTAATTAATGAATCAGAAACTTGGAGTATAACAATGTATCTTGAACGTAAACTTAGTAGTGCCCAAAGAGGAATGGAGAAGATAATGTTAGGAATAAATTGGAGAGATAAGACGAAAGCTTCTTGGATAGGTGAACACACACAAAATATAAGATATTCTCAGTACTGCTATCATAAAAAAAAAAAAAAAAAAAAAAAAAAAAAAAAGTGGTTCTGGGCAGGTCATATATTTAAGAGATGATAACAGATGGACAACTAGAGCAACATAATGGGAACCTACATATGGAGCTAGAGGAAATGGTAGACAGAGAACCAGATGGAGGGATGAGATCAGAATGTTTGCTGGGGTGGGATGGAACAGACTAACATTTAACCGGTTAGAGTGGAAACGTTTGGGATAGGCCTTTGTCCTGCAGTGGACTAACTCAGGCTGATGATGATGATGATACCTATAGGAATTGAAGGGTTAAGTATCATCTTATTAACCCTTTCTGTACCAGCGACGTCTTTTTAAGTTTATTCTAGCTATATTAGACAAGTTTGTGCAGTCTAAGAAGGATCTGTGGTAGTAAAAATGGTTAAGTGAGATAGTTCGGAGCCTGTTAATTGCTGGAGGCCCTTTTTAAACTGAATAAAATGGTCTAATAGTAACTGAAATCAAATAAATAATACGTCGCCGCTACAGAAGGGGTTAAACCATCTACATGACACAGGACCGTCTTAAACTGCATACAATCGTCTCATGTTAGCCACAATAGTGTATAAGGTTAAGGGACCCCACCTCGCTTTTCTTCTCTTTCTCTCCCTCTCTCTTTGGCTTGTATCCATTCGGCCCCATTCAGCATACTGTTTTAAGACGTTAACCCCCATCCAGGTGTCAATATTTTCCTGGCGAGCGGTAGCGAGCCAGCATATACTGTATATATTTTTGTTTTGAAAGCAAGCTAAATTTGTAAATTTTTCGATAGAAAAATGTCTCCGGCGAAGCCGGATTTCTCCATACAAGGCTGGCTCGCTTTCGCTCGCCAGGAAGAAATCGACACCTGGATGGGGATAAAAGTCTTAAAGCAGTTGGCTGAATGGGGCCGAATGGATACAAGCCAGAGAAAGAGAGAAAAGGAACTGAAGGGGTTACATTCGCTGAACCTACATATTCCCATAAAAAAATGGGCATATGAAATTTTGTGTTAAGGGGAGACAGACCGTTTTTTCTGGACACCCTTCTCCCTAATGTTTAGCCCCATTAGTTTTGAGATTGTAAGACGTTGGTTCCATTAGTCTGGGGATTTTATAACCTTTCACTCCACTTCTTTGTCAATTTTAGGACCCTTCGTGCCATTTAGGTGTCGATCCTGGCGAGTGATAGCGAGCCTGTAATTTCAGGAGGAATCGGCCTTTGGCCGGGACATTTTTCTACCGAAAATGTACAAATCTATCTTGAAGGGGGGTCTAGGGGGTGTTTTTCTAAGCTTGATGGAGGTCTAGGGAGGAAACTAAAACTATATATGAATAAATGAATGAATAGAGCAAACAAACATCCACTTGTGTTAAATAGAGCAAACAAACATCCACTGTTGTGTTAAATAGAGCAAACAAACATCCACTGTTGTGTTAAATAGAGCAAACAAATATCCACTGTTGTGTTAAATAGAGCAAACAAATATCCACTGTTGTGTTAAATAGAGCAAACAAACATCCACTGTTGTGTTAAATAGAGCAAACAAATATCCACTGTTGTGTTAAATAGAGCAAACAAACATCCACTGTTGTGTTAAATAGAGCAAACAAATATCCACTGTTGTGTTAAATAGAGCAAACAAACATCCACTGTTGTGTTAAATAGAGCAAACAAACATCCACTGTTGTGTTAAATAGAGCAAACAAACATCCACTGTTGTGTTAAATAGAGCAAACACACATCCACTGTTGTGTTAAATAGAGCAAACAAACATCCACTGTTGTGTTAAATAGAGCAAACAAACATCCACTGTTGTGTTAAATAGAGCAAACAAATATCCACTGTTGTGTTAAATAGAGCAAACAAATATCCACTGTTGTGTTAAATAGAGCAAACAAACATCCACTGTTGTGTTAAATAGAGCAAACAAATATCCACTGTTGTGTTAAATAGAGCAAACAAATATCCACTGTTGTGTTAAATAGAGCAAACAAACATCCACTGTTGTGTTAAATAGAGCAAACAAATATCCACTGTTGTGTTAAATAGAGCAAACAAACATCCACTGTTGTGTTAAATAGAGCAAACAAATATCCACTGTTGTGTTAAATAGAGCAAACATATCCACTGTTGTGTTAAATAGAGCAAACAAACATCCACTGTTGTGTTAAATAGAGCAAACAAATATCCACTGTTGTGTTAAATAGAGCAAACAAACATCCACTGTTGTGTTAAATAGAGCAAACAAATATCCACTGTGTTAAATAGAGCAAACAAATATCCATTGTTGTGTTAAATAGAGCAAACAAACATCCACTGTTGTGTTAAATAGAGCAAACAAACATCCACTGTTGTGTTAAATAGAGCAAACAAACATCCACTGTTGTGTTAAATAGAGCAAACAAACATCCACTGTTGTGTTAAATAGAGCAAACAAACATCCACTGTTGTGTTAAATAGAGCAAACAAACATCCACTGTTGTGTTAAATAGAGCAAACAAACATCCACTGTTGTGTAAATAGAGCAAACAAACATCCACTGTTGTGTTAAATAGAGCAAACAAATATCCACTGTTGTGTTAAATAGAGCAAACAAATATCCACTGTTGTGTTAAATAGAGCAAACAAACATCCACTGTTGTGTTAAATAGAGCAAACAACATCCACTGTTGTGTTAAATAGAGCAAACAACATCCACTGTTGTGTTAAATAGAGCAAACAAACATTCAGTGTTGTGTTAAATAGAAAAAACAAACATCCACTGTTGTTAAATAGAGCAAACAAATCCATTGTTGTGTTAATAGAGCAAACAAACATCCACTGTTGTGTTAAATAGAGCAAACAAACATCCACTGTTGTGTTAAATAGAGCAAACAAATCCACTGTTGTGTTAAATAGAGCAAACAAACATCCACTGTTGTGTTAAATAGAGCAAACAAACATCCACTGTTGTGTTAAATAGAGCAAACAAACATCCACTGTTGTGTTAAATAGAGCAAACAAACATCCACTGTTGTGTTAAATAGAGCAAACAAATATCCACTGTTGTGTTAAATAGAGCAAACAAACATCCACTGTTGTGTTAAATAGAGCAAACAAACATCCACTGTTGTGTTAAATAGAGCAAACAAACATCCACTGTTGTGTTAAATAGAGCAAACAAATATCCATTGTTGTGTTAAATAGAGCAAACAAACATCCACTGTTGTGTTAAATAGAGCAAACAAACATCCACTGTTGTGTTAAATAGAGCAAACAAACATCCACTGTTGTGTTAAATAGAGCAAAATATCCACTGTTGTGTTAAATAGCAAACAAACATCCACTGTTGTGTTAAATAGAGCAAACAAACATCCACTGTTGTGTTAAATAGAGCAAACAAATATCCATTGTTGTGTTAAATTAGAGTAATGAGAGTGAGAGTTACGATTATGGTAGCAGGTATTAAAGTGGATGTGCTCGTTTATCACTACAAGAATCTGGTGTACATAATCATACATACTATACGTACATACATACACACATAAATACATACATAATCATACATGCATACATATTATACATAGCCCTACTATTCATACATCATACATAAATACATACGAGCACAGTCATACATACATCACTTTAGAAGTTACAATTAATAACAGTAAACTCAATATTTTATTAGTACAGTTATTAACAGTTTAAACAAATATTATTCACAATATATCAATTAGAAATATACAGTAGATTACTGGTTCTATAATACAAAATCCGAGACTTGAAACTACTGTACAGTCCGGTACACAATAAAACATAAGAATATTCAATAGGTATACAAAACATTTTCGACTTTTCGTATATTATAATCGTGCTTCATCTGTCTATCCATATAGTAAATAAGGTTTATTACTACCAATATATCTGAATAGGGATATATATTATGGCCACTTGAATTACCCTTTTCGTATCTTCGTTAAACCCATAATTTTGTATAGTGTGGGCTCTAATCCGGAAGTAACCCGACTAAAATAATGTGCTTATCCAGTTTATTTGTATTTTATTTGTGTCTTTTTATTAAGTAATAGTAGTAGTAGTAGTAGTAGTAGTAGTAGTAGTAGTAGTAGTAGTTACACATTTCTGAAAGCAAACCCATTCCATACTGAAAACTTAAAATCCTATGCAAGAATTATTAAAATTATGAAAAAGAAAAAAAATAGTAGTAGTAGTAGTAGTGGTGTTGCTATTATCATTATTAGTAACTGCAATAATATTCACAATTTCTAAAGTACTCTCATCAACGTATTCAACAACCACAACTATAACCAATTCTACCACCACTAACCACAACTATAACCACTTCTACCACCACTAACACTAAATCCTGTTCTCCATATCGTTACCATCTTATCAGCATACCAGCCCTACCAAGCCTAACCATAAATTAATGTTAATACCATCATAAAAATAAAAATAAAGAATAAGTGACAGAGTATAATATAAATACATACATACATACATACCATAACTACTACCGGTACCATTATAACTACCATATCATCACTACCACATCTTCTACCATCATCACTGTAGATACCATAACTGACCCATCACCACTATCATTACTACTATCATTTCTGTTATATCATCACTACCAATAACTACTGCCATCATCACTATCACCACCACAACCAGTACTAACCTACTACCACCAATGATACATCTAATACCATAATCACTACCACAATCAATAAATGACCATCACCCCTCTTGTTACTTTATACTGCCCATTTCAAACTACCACCACCATGAACTCGACTATGGTTTCAACAATTGCCCCTACCAATACCATCACCACTCGCAAATACTACCACTCCTTACCACAACCACCACTACCATTACATTACGAATCATTATGAATACCACTTGATATATAATTATGAATACCACTTGAAATACAATCCCTTTCTATATAACACTCTTTACTACCATCACCACTACCATTACATTACGAACCATATTGAATACCACATGAAATACCATCACTTTCTATATAACACTCTTTACTACCATCACTACTACCATTATTATTATTATTATTATTATTATTATTATTATTATGAAGACCACTTGATATACCATCCACTTAACTCCCTCCACTTTCTACCACAACTCAAACCACGATCACCAATACTAACTACCACAACTACAATTACCGCTCAATATATCACCACCCTCTCCCTCATTATCTCTTTCCCTCATCCTGTGACTTAAATATGCTTCAAGCTCCGTGTGTCCAGACATTCTGACTCTAACGTACCGGTACCTTGATTTTGGCTTTCTGTCACTCTTTCAACTTTGGGGGGAGACACTTGTTACAGTCATGTTTGCCCTTTGTTTCCTTCATTCACATAAAAACTACAATACAAATTAATAAATAAATATACAAATAAACACTCCTACCACTATCTACCACCATTTTCAACCACAACTACCACCACCACCACTACCACAACTACTACCATTACAGTGAACCTTACAAAATAACACCATCCCCTCTCTGCCGTAATTCCCCCCATAATTTCCACTTTCAGCTACTATAAATACCGCTAACATACCATCCCGCTCCTACCACACCCTACAACCATTATACCACCTATTACCACCATTACCACAACTACCACCACCATTACCACAACTACCACCACCATTACCACACCTACCACCACCATTACCACAACTACCACCACCATTACCACAACTACCACCACCATTACCACAACTACCACCACCATTACCACAACTACCACCACCATTACCACACCTACCACCACCATTACCACAACTACCACCACCATAACTACCACCACCATTACCACAACTACCACCACCATTACCACAACTACCACCACCACTACCACCAACATTACCACCATTACCACAACTACCACCACCACTACCACAACTACCATCACTACCACAACTACCACCACCATTACCACACCTACCACCACCATTACCACACCTACCACCACCATTACCACAACTACCACCACCATTACCACAACTACCACCACCATTACCACAACTACCACCACCATTACCACACAACTACCACCACCATTACCACAACTACCACCACCATTACCATAACTACCACCACCATTACCACACTAACCACCACCATTACCACAACTACCACCACCATTACCACAACTTCCACCACCATTACCACAACTACCATCACCATTACCACAACTACCACCACCATTACCATAACTACCACCACCATTACCACAACTTCCACCACCATTACCACAACCACCACCATTACCACAACGTCCACCACCATTACCACAACTACCACCACCTCTTACCACCACTACCACCACCTCCTACCCGAAAGAATTCTATAGTTATATCAGAAAGAAAAAAGTAGTTACTTCAACTGTTAGTCGATGAAAATGGAGAATACACCAAAGACGAAGTACAAATGAGTAATGCCCTCAATACCTTCTTTGCATCAGTTTTTACAACAGAAGACCTCTGTGATATCCCTACACCATCGCCGATTCAGATTGATAATTCAGATGTTCTAAGCAATATCACCGTTACAGAGAGAGAAGTATTGAATTGTTTAGATAAACTCAAGGTAAATAAAACGCCTGGACCTGATACAATCTCGCCTAGAGTTCTGAAGGAAGCTAAGGATGAGCTCTCCAAACCACTGACATTACTATTCAATAAATCCTTGCAGTCTGGAACTATGCCTGATCAGTGGAAGCTAGCCAACGTAACACCGATATTCAAAAAAGGCAGCAAATCCCTACCCAGTAACTATCGTCCAATTAGCTTAACCTCAGTTGTATGTAAAATGCTAGAAACGGTCATACGAGACAGACTCGTAAATCACTTAGAGGAAAATAACATACTTATTACTTAAAGATACTCAACACGGCTTTCGTAAAAAACGTTCCTGTTTAACAAACCTCTTAGACTTCTTCCACGATATCCTCAACCTCTACGATGAGAGTAAAGCTGTAGATATTATATACCTTGATTTTCAAAAGGCCTTTGACAAAGTTCCCCACAAACGTTTACTGCTAAAACTAAAAGCGCATGGAATACAAGACGGTGTGTTGAAATGGATAGAAAATTGGCTCAGCGACAGAAAGCAAAGAGTAGTCATAAACGGTAAGGCATCTAAATGGACCAATGTAAGTAGTGGGGTACCCCAGGGATCGGTACTAGGACCAATTCTCTTTCTAATTTACATCAACGACATAGATGAGGGCCTCACCTGTACAATCTCAAAATTTGCTGACAATACAAAAATTGCAAATAGCGCACTCTCAAAAGAACAAGTTGACGATATGCAACACAATCTAGATAAATTGTCATGTTGGGCCCAAATTTGGCAAATGAGTTTCAATGCGGATAAATGTAAAGTACTACATATCGGATACCTAATTGAGAAAGCAAACTATTCGATGAATGGCACTCAGCTTAAGAATGTAAACAGAGAAACCGATCTGGGAGTAACAATATCGAGTAACCTAAAACCGAGTCAACAATGTTCAGAAGTTGTTAAGAAGGCAAACAAATAATTGGCTTTATAGGCAGGTCATTTGAGCATAAATCCAAAGAAGTTATCCTAACCCTTTACAATTCCTTAGTCCGCCCTCTTCTGGAATACTGCGTTCAATCCTGGTGCCCTTATTACCAAAAAGATATAAACAAGCTAGAACGAGTTCAACGTAGAGTTACCAAAATGATACCTAGCCTAAAGAACAAACCATACGAAGAGCGTCTTAGAGAATTAAATCTATTTCCTTTAACCCAGCGCAGATTAAGAGGTGACTTAATTCAAGTGTTCAAAATCATCAAAGGCATCGACAATATGAACTGTAGTAAGTACTTCACTATCGACCAATCTAATTACACGCGGAGAAACGGTTGCAAAATTATTGGTAAATCTTTTAACTCACACGAATCTAAGAATTTCTTCTTCAATCGAGTTGTCAACTTGTGGAATGGGCTTCCCCGAAACGTTATAGACTGCATCACCGTTGATTCATTTAAACTCCGCCTAGACAAATATCTCGCTTCAAACCCGCGACTGACTGCGTTTGTAAATGAATAACTTTATTTTATCCCCCCCTCAGTTACTAACCCATCTGTCCCCTACTAACTTCCTAATCCTGCCACGGACATTAGTTCCAGGGCAGTAATTCCCTTTCCAATGTTCCCTTACCCACTCTAAACCACTGTTTGGACACTTGATCCTCAGTGTTTTGGAGGACAAGCAACCTAGAAGGGTCACTAGATATGTTGTTGCTTGATTTCCTTTGTACTCCTTTGTACTACCACAAATACCACCACCTCTTACCACCACTACCACCACCTCCTACCACAACTACCACCACCTCTTACCACCACTACCACCACCTCCTACCACAACTACAACCACTAAGAACTACCAGTATTAAGGTATAGATAGCCGTTTAGCCTGCACAAGCAAAACAGACTCGTATATTTTAAAATCCATTATACAAGTTCAGATACTATTTCACCCACGCACACACAACATTCTAACATATATACTGTATATACACATTGAACGCACACAAAGAGAAACGCACACACACACAAACACACAAATTAGATAAATCACATGACACACACTCTGACGTATGTTTACACAAAGCATATACCATAATGCATACACAAACACATATATTTAAATACGCAAAAAACAGACATAAACACACCCTAACGTACGTACAGGCTATACACACAATGAACACACAGTCCACACACACACACACACACACACACACACACACACACACACACACACACACACACAATAGCATAATACACACACGCGAGAGAGAGGCAGGCAGACATTGGAACTCACATAATTAATCGCACAAACATGGGCGGAGAAACGCGCACCAACAATATCGTACACTCACACACACACACACACACACACACACACACACAAGCAAGTACTGGTACACATGTAGGAAAGCGCAGTCAGTCACAAACATATACCCAGACACATGTACACAGACGCATACACACAGGCACCCACACATACACGCACAGATGCACATGTAAACCCTCCTGAGATACACGTACACACAGACATGGACGCACACAACCACACACGCACATACACTCACAAATTCAAATATAAATCTATGTGCATTCACTCACTCACGTTCACTAAACACACACACACACACACACACACACACACACACAGGGGAGGTGTGGCGGAGTGGTCTTGCCACTGGGCTGGTAATCCAATGGACCCGGGTTCGAATCCAAAATGTCAATGGGAAGATATTATTGGGATGGAATTTGACAGTAATCAATTTGTGCTGTACCTAGTATCAGTGCATTACCACAGCACATCGAAATGCCAAAACAAAAATACCCTAATTGTTCCCTGATTAAAATAGCATTATATGAATATTCCCATATTAAAAAAAAAAAAAAATGCCTAGTGAGTTAATTGCTCAATAGGTGGCGTTCTGAGTGTGAGGGTCCGAGTCTGTGGGGGTGAGACTGTGAGGCGCAGAGGCGAGGCGGCTTCAGAGATGGAGTTGCTTCGAGCAGTAAAGCTTCGCATGTCTCACTCCCTAGACTGGAGCAAGACCTCACGGGCCTCGCCGTGTTCAGCGGTAGAGTGTAAAGGCTATCAGCCTATGCCCGAGAGGGAGAAGTTGGAGTATAACAACAACAAAAAATCACACACACACACATATTCACACACACACACACACACAAGCAGTGGCGTGTTTATGGGTACAAACGTTAATTATGCATGCTTACGAGTACATTTTTCTATTTTTAAACCTATATAAAACTGTGTAGATCAAACTTAACCTAACCTAACCTAACCTAACCTAACCTAACCTAACCTAACCTAACCTAACTTACCTAACCTAACCGAAAACACTCCATTTCAACGTATTTTAAAGAGGTGTGTACACTTAAATTGTCGCCCCAAACCTCATGTACCTGCAAACCTACATATTTAGTCAATTTTGTACCTTTAAGCACACCACCGCTTGTCCACACATACACACACAATGGCATGAACAAACACATTTACGGATGAATACAGCCATTATAATTTACATGCATATTTATGCTTATATATACCGGTTTATTTGCATAATTGTCCATGTATGTATTCATTCGCACGCATGTATTCTGTATTCCCTCAAACTTGTATTCATTTGCACGCACGTATTCTGTATTCCTTCAACGCATGTATTCTGTATTCCTTCAACGCATATGTACTGTACTCCTTCAACGCATGTATTCTGTATTCCTTCAACGCATGTATTCTGTATTCCTTCCAACTTGTATTCATTCGCACGCATGTATTCTGTATTCCTTCAACACATGTATTCTGTATTCCCTCAACGCATGTATTCTGTATTCCTTCAAAGTTTGTATTCTGTATTCCTTCAACACATGTATTCTGCATGCCTTCAACGCATGTATTATGTATTCCTTCAACACATGTATTCTGTATTCCTTCAACGCATGTATTCTGTAATCCCTCAAACCCTTTTTATGTGTACGGTACTGGGCCATAACCGACAACATTGGCAGGTAAAAATCACTATAGTAGGTTTTATTATAGCTGGCGGTAAATCGGATCCCTTAGCAAATGTTTTACCGATACTTTAGGTTAGGGGGTAGTGGTTATTTTTGGGTCTCTCTCTCTATATATATATATATATTCTTATTTTCCTCGCTAGACCTCCATCAAGCTTAGAAAAATACCCCCTAGACCCCTTCTAAAGATAAGTTTGTAATTTTTTCGGTAGAGAAATTAATGTTCCGGCCGAAGGCTAGTTCCTCCTAAAGTTACAGACTCGCTATCGCTCGCCAGGAAAAAATCACATCTAAATGGCACAAAAGGTCATAAAATCGCCAAACTAATGGATCGAACGTCATATACTTTGAAAATTGACAGAAATGTGAGGCAGAAGGGGGACCAGAAACACCAACCATCTCCCCTTAATGGAAAGATGGGAAACTACTCTGGCCCAGTGCCATATTTCTGCAGGGTTTTATCCCTTTCAAGATCCGATACCGGTACGCATTTCTTTTCTGAGGTACCGTAGTCGCTTTTTCTGGACCCCATTCTCCCTCATGTTTAGCATATTAGTTTTGTGATTTTAAAACGTTCGTTCCGTTAGTTTGGCGATTTTTAGACCTTTCGCCCCAATTTATTTGTCAATATAAAGACATTTCGCGTCACTTAGGTGTCGATTTTTTCCTGGCGAGCGATAGCGAGCCTGTAATATTAGAAGAAACCGGCCATCGGCCGGCAAATATATCTTGAAAGGGGGTCTAGGGCATGTTTTTTAAAGCTTTATGGTGGTCTGGCGAGGAGACTCAAATACAGTGTATATGTTAATACATAAATACATAGGCCAAAAAACAAGCACTAACCCCTTAAACCTCTTTCATCAATATCAACATTCCCACAAGGGGCAGTTTAAAGAGCCTCCGCAAAATTCAATAGTTATTCAAAATACTGAGTGGATATTTGCCAACACATCGAATATTCAGAATACACATTATTGGTGCATATCGTTATTAAGGGGGAGGCTGGGCTATTGTGGGAATTAAAATATATTATAATTAAAGGGAAGACCATGTGTTGTGTGTGTGTGTTATACGTGTACATGTGTGTGTGTGTGTGTGTGTATAGTGCCCCATGAATATTCTTTCCTCTCACTTAAACATTAGGCTACCATAGCGCGGTTGGGAATATGAACATGATTAGATTAATATCCAGTATTCGAGAATGGATAATATGTCGTAGGTGTGTGCATAAACCTTTAACCGTCCTGCTGGTGTAATGGTTAGATTGTTTACAAATCTGTGTGTGATAACCCAGGTTCGAATCCCGGTGGATCACATAATTAATAACAAATATAGATTATAACAGCACCAGCATCTACCAATTTTCATACACACAAAAATAAAAAAATAAAAAATAAATAAACACAAATATATTACAGAACATAAGGTAAGTGAAAATATTGTGTTTAAGGGGAGGTTTTTAGTGCGTTCCCTAGAATTCCATCAATCTTAAAATTACACCCCCTAGACCCCCTTTCAAGATAAATTTGTACATTTTTCGGTAGAAAAATTTCCCGGCTGAAAGCCGGTTCCTCTTAAATTACAGGCTCGCTATCGCTCGCCAGGATAAAATCGACACCTGAATTGCACGAAAGGTCTTAATATGGGGTGAAAGTTCTTAAAATCGCTAAACTAATGGGGCAAACGTTTTATAATATCAAAAGCAATGGGGCTAAACATGAGGGAGAAAGGGGTCAAGAAAAAAATCCCTCAAGTGGAGACCTCCCCTTAACAGAAGAAGATCTAAGACTGAAAGTACTATGCAATTGGTACTTTGAATAATAATTACAATCATGATAATACTACTACTAATGATATTATTATTATTATCATGTTATCATTATACCGAAACCCATACTAATTAATGTAATGTTTGATATATTATTACCTTACTTATTTGTGTACACATGGAGAGCTACTCCAGTAGGGCTATTAATGCCGGTATTATAATAATTATTATTGAAAATATTATAATTCAAGTATATACCGATATTCTAATAAACTTTCTTAGTACGGTATATGATTATATTTCAACATGCTGATCTAGGTTATGTACTCTCCAAACTGCTTAAACTCGCCTATTTAAAGACTAATTTAGTCTATACTCTTTAGATTACTAAACATCCTTCCCAAACTGTATTTAATCACCGAATTATGAGCTAATTGAGAATACGCCCATTTGATGGCTAAGGATCCTTCCTAACTGCCAAAGATCCTTCTTAATCGCCTCATTATATACAAACCAAACCAAAAACTATATAAATAAAACAATAAAAATAAAAATAATAAAACATAAATAATAATAATAACAAAATAATGAATAATAGGAAACATAATAAAAAAAAAAAAAAGGTTCGTAGTTAGCGAAGAGTTTAATCTGTGTTTCTCCCGGACATAAACAGAGGTCCAGCGAGCCGAGCTTCCCCCCCCCCCCCCCCCCCCCCCCCGGTGGTGGTGGTGGTGGTGATACAATAATGGTGACACAACCACCACGGAAACTTGGGAGCCCCACAATGATGGAGTGAGATTTAAAGAGGGGAGCATCACTGGTTTTGTTACGTCGTGCGGGAGAGAGAGAGAGAGAGAGAGAGAGAGAGAGAGAGAGAATGAGAGAGAGAGAGAGAGAGAGAGAGAGAGAGAGAGAGAGAGAGAGAGAGAGAGAGAGAGAGAGAGAGAGAGAGAGAGAGAGAGAGAGAGAGAGAGAGAGAGGGGTAGTTGGGTGTTGGTGTAGAGAGAGGCAGGGAGGGTGGGGGTGGTGGGTCGTGTAGAGGCAGGGAGGGGGGGGAAGAGGGGTGGGTGTAGAGAGAGAGAAGATAGGTGAGGGGGAGCAGCGGTTGTTGGGTGTTGGTATAGAGAGAGAGGGAGGGTGGTGGGTGGGTGGAGGAGGGAATGTTGTGTGTTGGTGTAGAGAGGGAGGGAGGGTGGGTGGGGGGAGAGGGAATGTGTGTGTGTTGGTGTAGAGAGGGAAGGGTGGGTGGGTGGGTGGAGGAGGGAATGTTGTGTGTTGGTGTAGAGAGGGAGGGAGGGTGGGTGGGGGGAGGAGGGAATGTTGGTGTGGGTGTTAGAGAGGGAGGGAGGGTGGGTGGGTTGGGTGGAGGAGGGGAAATGTTGTGTGTTGGTGTAGAGGGAGGGAGGGTGGTGGGGGGAGGAGGGAATGTTGTGTTGGTACAGAGAGGGAGGGAGGGTGGGGGCGGAGGAGGAGGGCTTGCTGGGTGTTGATGTAGAGAGAGGGAAGGTGGGGAGGAGGGCATGTTGTTTGTGTTGAGAAAGGGAGAGGAAGGGTAGGTGTGTGTGTGTGTGTGTGTGTGTGTGTGTGTGTGTGTGTGTGTGTGTGTGTGTGTGTGTGTGTGCAGTGTAGTGTTATATGTATCTGTGTAGAGAGAGGGAGGGGATAGCAGTGCGTGTATGAGTGCTGGGGGGGGGATGTGTAGAGTTGTGTGTGTGTGTGTGTGTGTGTGTGTGTGTGTGTGTGTGTGTGTGTGTGTGTGTGTGTGTGTGTGTGTGTGTGTGTGTGTGTGTGTGTGTGTGTGTGTGTGTGTGTGTGTGTGTGTGTGTGTGTGTAGCCAGAGAATGTACGGTAGAGGAGTGCGTGCATGAGTGCTGAGGGGGGATAAGGGAAGTGTGTGTATATAATACTTTCCCATTCTTACACATAGGACAAAAATGGTATGAGAGGTATTTACTGGTATGGGGGATATTTAATGGTATGAGAGGTATTTACTGGTGTGAGAGGTATTTACTGGTGTGAGAAGTATTTACTGGTATGAGGGATATTTACTGGTATGATAGGTATTTAATGGTATGGGGGATATTTACTGGTATGAGAGGTATTTAATGGTATGAGAGGTATTTACTGGTATGAGGGATATTTACTGGTATGAGAGGTATTTACTGGTGTGAGAAGTATTTACTGGTATGAGAGGCATTTACTGATATGAGAGGTATTTATTGGTATGAGAGGTATTTACTGGTATGAGAGGTATTTACTGGTATGAGAGGTATTTACTAATATGAGGATTATTTACTAATATGAGAGGTATTTACTGGTATGAGAGGTATTTACTGGTATGAGGGTTATTTACTGGTATGAGAGGTATTTACTGGTATATGAGGAGTATTTAATGGTATGAGGGGTATTTACTGGTATGAGGGGTATTTACTAGTATGTAAGTTATTTATTGGTATGAGAGGTATTTAATGGTATGAGAGGTATTTACTAGTATGAGGGCTATTTACTAGTGAGAGGGGTACTTAATGGTATGAGAGGTATTAACTCATGAGATAGGCCTAGGTATTTACTGGTATGACAGAAGTGGTTGAGTAATAGGAGTGGTGTACTAGGTGAGGGACTGAGAGGTATGTGAGAAGTATGAAATGTGATGAGTGGCATGAGAGGTGGTATGAGTGGTGTGAGTTGTCTGGTATTGGTATGAGAGGGGGTATGATTGGTGTGTGTAGTCTGTGAGGAGTGAGACGTGAATGTGTGATATGAGAGGTGGTATGAGTGGAATGTAAGTGGTATGAGTTGTCTGGTACTGGTATGAGAGGTGGTATGATTAGTCTGTGTAGTCTGCGATGAGTGAAACGCGAATGCATGATATGAAAGAGGGGTATGAGTGGAATATATGTGGTATAGCTGGTATGGTATGGTGTTATGGTATTAGTATGAGAGGGGATATGATTCGTATGTGTAGTGTGTGGGGAGTGAGATGTGAAGGCGTATGAGATGGAAGAAGGTGGTGTATGAGTGGTATAGAAGTGGTGTGTTATGGTATTGGTATGAGAGGAGATATGATTGGTATGTGTAGTGTGTTCGAAGTGAGATGTGAATGAGTATGATATGGAAGAAGGGGTGTATGAGTGGTATAAAAGTGATGTGTTATATCATTGGTATGAAGGGGATGTATGAGTGATATAGAATCAATCAATTTCAATCGATCAATTCTCTTTATTTCATAATATACATAATTAATATATATAGTATACGTATTACATATGTTGCGTTCAAGACTTACAACTATTTAATAATATAATGTAAAAATATTCACCTTAATTAAAAACAAAGTATTACAGTACCAGTTAATTCATAAGACAAACTGCTGCTCCAAGCTTTCGTAAGGATATAAATCTTAAAAAGAGTATGCTAAAAACTATAACCACAGTAAAGAACATAAACTATATTGTCCCCGTTGATAAATAGAATACAGTAATATATAAAACATTCTTAAAATAAAATCACCTGGCTTGACTAAGATTGTACACAGGCTCACGTCTTGGTTCATGTCTTTGAACCCATGTGATCCGAGATTTAACTATGTCTATTTCAGTGTGTGTAATATCAAATTATATTCATCCATGATATATTTTACAATACTAGGGATTAGGTATCCATTTTGCAAATAATGTATTTTAATTTTATAATAGGGATGTTAGATCGAAGCAGCCTGTGGTAATATCTTGAATGTATCAAAGACAGGTGATGGCTCAGCAATAGCTGATCGCATACCTCCGCCACCTCATGACTACTTGCGTATGTGGGAACGTTCAATATGCGTGTTAGTGCATTATTCATGGCTACGTTAAAAGTTTTAAAAATTTGTGATGTTAAAACATTATGGTGCCACAAACTTGATCCATATTCTGGAGTGCAGTATGACTTAAAAAGATACATCAAAGTTTTAAAATCAACGACCATAAAATCCCGTGATATAGAGTTAAAAGAAGCATAAAGGATTTCAATCTAAGATCAACATCATCTCTGTCATGCAGATTTGAGGTTATGATGTGCCCCAAATATTTGTAAGAAGTTACAACCTGAAGATTGTCATTACATAGAACAATATTATCAGTGTTTGGCTTTATATTCTTGCTAATTATCATGCATTTTGTCTTGTTTTTGTTAATCTGTAATTTATGTTCATTTAGTTGTAGCAGCAGTTTACTGTAAATTGTTACCATAGATGTTTTAGAATGTGCTAATAATACTATGTCATCGGCGTATGCCATGATATTCAATCTTGTTATACCCAGAGTGCATCCTTCTTAGAAGTGGTGTGTTATGGTATTGGTATGAGAGGTGATATGATTGGTATGAGTATAGTGTGTGGGGAGTGAGAAGTGAATGAGTATAATATGGAAGAAGGAAGGGTATGAGTTGTATAGAAGTGATGTGTTATGTTATGGTATTAGCATGAGAGGAGGGGTATGTGTGGTATAGATGTGTTGTATTATGGTATTGGTATGAAAGAGGGGGTATGAGTGGTATATAAGTGGACTGAGTGGTATGAGAAAGCCCCCCACTCTTACTTGGCACTCTCCCAAACCACCTCCTCCTCCGTCTCCTCCTCCTCCTCCTCCTCCTCCCACAACAGTCAGTCCACCATCTCCACTAGTAGGATCTTATACCTTCCTCTCTCGCACCAAACATATTGTTAAATTATATATATATAATTATATCCATCTATCAATCCATCTGTACCCTTCTATATTCATCTATCTCTATTCTTACATATCCACCAGTTAGCGTCTCTTACCTCCCTCTCTCACACCACTTATATTTTTTTTTATTTTTATTTTTTAAAGACCTCCGTCTATGTATTGTGAAAAACCTGTTATCCTCCGGCAAATTGTGGGGTTGAGTGAGTGAAGGGGGGGACAGTGAATGAAGGAGGATACATGTTTTTCATAATACGTGTTGCTAGCCCCACACGCGCGAGCAACTGTGGCTTTCAACCATCCGACACATCCCATTTTATTTATGTGCATCACACATGTTAAATACAAATAAAGTTTATGTTTTGTTTTACCCTACTGTGGAAAGACTACGGATACACCACTCCTGCCCGGGCCTCACACAGTGGCATGACCCAGTCCAGTCAAACTGAGCTCATGACGCTGGTGGCATTGCCCCGGAGGATAGCCATCCCTAGTCTTTGCTTGAGCCAGAGGGTTTCCCGGGGTTCTCCTGAAACTTCTCTGATTTTACGGCCTATTTCATTCACCATCTTAAGGGTGGTAGGGCCGAAGACTCCTGAAGTTTCGAATGCCAGGGGCTCGAACTGATGATTTCTGGTGATGGCTTGATATTTTTCTCGCTTTTTATTTTCTGCTATCCGGGCGGCTTCACCTGCTTCGTCGGCGTTTCTGGCGATGTTGGTTGTGGAGAAAGTGTCAACACATGTGGCATCCCACACGAGGCACCGGCCATTCTTGTAAGGGAAAGTGGTCATCCCATCTGGCCGTTTGCCGTCTTCTCTGTGAAGTCCATGTGGTTCGAGGATTGATGCACGGTTAGCACTCTGCAGGGCCCGTTTTATGGCATCATTTAGTGCAGAGTGTCTTGGCAGGCGGCCTGCGTTGTAATTACATGACAAGGCATGGTGACCTTGAGCATCCATCCCCCACCACACTTGCAAGTGTGTGGGTGACAAACTGCCGCACCCACTCTGAGCGCGATGGCAACCCTGAGCGCTTCAGCATCCAAGTGAGTTCCAAGAGGTTGGATGGGGATGGCGTGTAACCACAAGCCACTCTCCGAACGGGCGGCTGCCTTAAGGCGTGCTTTTGCAACCTGGTCTGCATTGGTTAGGAGATTTTCTTGAGTTTTCTTCGCCGAGATGGTATCCCACTCTTTCTGCTTGCTCCTGGAGGTACCCTGAGGCTCCTCCTCTACTCCTGTACTTTCCTTCCAGGTGTTAATCGCTACTGTTACGTCCCCATTAAGTGTCATTCCGGGTTGAGAAGAAAGGATGGACACTACAAGGTCGTTGGTCACGATGAGGGAAGAGATAAAGGCTGGGGAGGCAATATCCGAGGCTCTCCGTATGCCCAAGCCCCCGAGGCGGACAGGAAGGGTGGCTTGTGTCCAGGTCCGTTCTTTAAATTCCACGTTGGTGATGCTGGTCACTGCTTCTTGGATTATGCTGTCTAATTCTTGGAGGCCACCATTGTTCGTGTAAGTCATCGATGTGCGCAGGAGGTATTGGAGTTTTGGGATGGAGAAACAGTTCTTGAGAAGGGCCAGAGCTGAGTGGGCATCGATGTGTATCAGGCGACTCACGAGACGTTGAAGCTCCTCCTTTTTAACTTGAAGTGCTGGTGGGATTGCTGCCAGAGTTAGTGGGGAACCTAATAGGGTTTGCTGGTGCTCCTGAAGGATCTTTACATCTGGCAATATGCCTCGAAACAGGGCCTGAGTCTCTTCTCCTTGTTCACGTGTGTGGTTGAGGAGGACAAGTTCACATTTGGTGTCATTTATCACTAGCCCAGCCTGGCCGAGGTCAGTTACGATGTTATTTAGGTCGGTTAGAACGTTCTCTACTGACCCACCCAAGGTTGCATCGTCCAGGTACCATACATTCAGTTCTGACCTTACTTTGTTAGCTGCTGCATCCACCCCTATTGAGAAAAGAGCAGGACCACCTGGATCTCCCTGCTGTAACCCGGTCGCTGATGGGATTACCGTCTCGCCAAAAATCAGGATTGAAGGTTTGGAATAAGCCTGCCAAAGTAGGGGGTACAGAGTGGGGATGTGTTCTTGAGCTGCACGGAGGAAGACATCCCTGCGAATGCTGTTGAATGCGTTCCGCATGTCAATCTTTAGAAGCACTCGTTTTTCTTGGGCTTGGCTGAGGTAGGTGCGGGTTGCGTGTACAGCAGCTTCACACACCCCTGGAGTTCCGAAACCTAGTTGAACTGGTCTTAAGTGTTGACCTAGGCCATTCGAGAGTGGTTTCAAACCCACCTTTGTGGCAAGGCGGCGGAAGGTGTTCCCTACTGCTATTGGGCGCACACCGCCATCTTTTTTTGCCAGTGCACAGAGTGATGCCCCAAAAAATAGGGGTGTGGCACAGTCGGGTACTTCCCCTCTTAAAACCATGTTGATGAATTTGGTGAGGGTTTCCAAGAGTGCCTCCCCAGCAGCTCCTGATCCCTGACCCAATAGGCCTTTGAGGTGGGCGGGTCAGATACCATCTGGGCCCGCGGCTGAGCCTGCTGGGAATGAAGTCACTGCGGCAACCACCTGCTCCTTCGTGACAACTAAAGGTTGGCGCATCTGGTCATTTGGGGCAGGGGGGAGGTTTAGGTCCCTAGGTGTAGGTGGGTGCTTTTCTTGTAGGGCTTCAACAACTTCGGTGCCTTGACCAGCAAAACCTTCTGAAGAGGACAACAGTCTGACGGCCCCTTTGATGTCACTATCCGCCAGCTTCGCCGCGACCCTCTTACGTAGCTGTTCAGCCTCTTCCTCTTCCTTGTCCTGTTGCTTCTGGGCCCTGTTTGGTTGCTGTTCGGGGGTTCCACCAGTTTGTTTCCATCCATATACTGTGCTACTTGACGTTTCACTCTGGTGGCTAGTGAAACCTGAAGATGGTCTTGTATGTTGGTTCTGGGTGGTTTTCGGAGGGCCCCATAGGAGAAACCCAGGAGCCGTGCCCATGCGAGGGGTGTCTTGAGCTGTAGGGCCTGCTTTATGATGGTTGTAAGGGCCTCCGCCACTTGGATTCTGGCTCCTTTAGGTACCCGGGCAAGGACCTGGATCCGCGCTTTCCATTTGGTCACAAGTTGGGTCAAGTCGGCGACCGGTGTTGCCGGTGTTGCCCCGGTTGGCTCTGCAGTGGGCCCTGGGCATGCGAGACATTTCCAGTTTGGTTGTTCTCCTGATGTTTTCTTTGTCAGCTTAGCACAAGATAAATGAATAGATCTAAGACAGCCGGAACATTTTCGCGAATTCTTTCTTGCATTGGTTTTTCCGCACTTAAAACACTTAGTATCTGCTAGGCCATAGTCTTCCAAGATTATCCGTTCCTCTGCCTCTACCAAGCCGACCTCCTGATCTTCCCGTGGTGCTTCCATCTCTGCCATGTCTCCCTTGTTTCAGAAACCCCGGGAAATCTCTCCTGGCACATATCTAGATTATTGCTGTTGTTATTAATGTATAATTGGTTGGATGCATAAAAATGCACATATCATAGTCAACCTTTCTGATGGGATATGTAAAAAAAAAAAAAAATCACAGATCATAGTCAACCTTTCTGATGGGCAATTGGCCTGCTTCTCCTAAAGGTAAGTGGTTAAATGTATAAATCCTCGGCATTGGGCACCGGTACAACTAAAAGATCTAAATGATTGAAGGGAAGCACGCCAATTATATCCTATGATTACTTACACTGGCGACGCCACCCTGATGTTGAGTATTAATAAATGCTTAGGATATTAATAATGCTGTCAACATCAAGATAGGGAGCGAGCCAGAGAGTGAGCGAGAGCCAGGATCTGAGTGGGTAACCGAATCTAGGACAGCAGTTATGGAAAAATGCTTAAATTGTACAAAATGTTAAGAGAGAGAGAGAGAGGGAGAGAGAGCAGGGGCGGGGGCGAGGGAGAAAGAAAGCGAGCTGGAGAGGGGGCTGGCCTGGTTGTTAAATTATCAATATATCCATCTATCTATCCATCTCTACCCTATTATATCCATCTACCCAACTCTCTGTATCCTTCTATATCCACCAGCTAGCGTTTCATACCTCCCTCTCTCACACTACATATATTGTCTAATTCTCTGTATATCTATCTGTCTACTTATATGTCTGTATCCTTCTATCTTTCTTTAATTGTTCGTGTTTTTACTCTCTCTCTCTCTCTCTCTCTCTCTCTCTCTCTCTCTCTCTCTCTCTCAGTACCTCCTCCATTTTCTCTGTTTATGTGTGTGTGTGTGTGTGTGTGTGTGTGTGTGTGTGTGTGTGTGTGCTAGCAGTACTGGTACAATAAGATAAACTACAATGTAACTAGAATAAGATAGATTGTACACCACTTTGTAACTGTCACCTTAATAAAAAAAAAAAAAAAAAAAAGGAAACATGCTTACATTACTGAAATGTTTGTGGACATGCAGTAATGCAAGTAATGGTCACTCTTCTGTAAATCTAAAATGGCTTACTTAAGAATGGGAAAGGGGTGAGACCTTCTATTTTTTTTATTTTTATTTTTTTCTAAAAAAAAAAAAAAGGTGTGTGCTAGCATTATTATACTGTGCGTAATCATGTACGTACAGTTGCCTACAGCATTTCGTACCCACTCCGCTATTCAATGGGTGAAAGTATAATTACAATAGTATGATATATTTGCAAGATGATATAATAAACCCAATAATTACGCAAATGAATTAATTAATGTATAACAAACTACCCTCCCAATTCAATCATACTATTATTCATTCCATACATAACAAACCGAAGGGAATACAAATATATGTAATTGACGTATACTGCATGTAGTATGATTAAGGGGAGGTTTTTAGTGTGTTTCCTAGACTTCCATCAAGCTTGAAATTACCCCCCCTTGACCCCTTTTCAAGATAAATTTGTACATTTTTCGGTAGAACAATTTCCCGGCCAAAGGCCGGTTCCTCTTAAATTACAGGCTCGCTATCGCTCGCCAGGAAAAAATCGACACCTAAATGGGACAACAGGTCTTAAAAGCTATATAAATGGGGTGAAATGTCTTAAAATCGCCAAACTAATGGGGCGAACGTCTTAAAATCTCAAAAGCAATGGGGCTAAACATGAGGGAGAAAGGGGGCAAGAATTCCTAAATAACAGTAATGAAGTGGTGGAAATACTTGGAGTTAAAATAGAATCCCTAAATTTAGCAGTTATTGTTACATACAGGCCTCCAGACTCATCCCGAGAAGAATTCAAAACCCAGCTCAACAAAATAAAATCAGAAGTGGAAACCCTGGGGAACCCAACACCAAATATTATATGGCTAGGAGACTTTAACCTACCAAACATTAAATGGAGACAACTAGAAAACCAGTTAGTGGCAAATAACACCGGAGAAGCAAATACTAATACGAGAGAGCTTTTTGAACTTTGTGATTTTTTTAGTCTTACCCAACATATTGCTGAACCCACACGGGAAAACAATATCTTAGACCTGGTCTTCACTAACAACGACTCTCTAGTACACAGCATTAACATATCGGACACAACATACTCAGATCATAAATTAATTGAGATCAAACAACCTTAGAAAGTGTACAGACAACCTCAGAATCGAGAACAAAAACCGGCCCCTTCAGTAAATTTAACTTCAATAACAAAAATATTAGGTGGGAAGAGGTAAATCAAGAAATGGAGGAAATAGACTGGGAAGATTTAATGGATAACCTGACACCAGCAGAATGTCTAGTCTTAATAACAGAAACCATGACCCAAATCTGTAACCACCTGCAAGACAAACAAAACGAAGAAGCAAACAAGATCGGGAAAGGAGGAGGCTGTACAGAAGAAGAAAATTACTCACACAAAGACACACACATCAAAATCTACAGGATAGGCAAAAGGTCGAAATAGATAAGAGAAATTATGGAAATTGAACAAAGGCTAAGAATATCATATGAACTACAACATATGGAAGAGGAGAGGAAAGCTATTGCAGGTATAAAGGAAAATTCCAAATACTTCTTTTCATACGCCAAACAAAAGTCTAAAACAACATCAAACATCGGCCCACTGAGCAAAGGGGACGGCTCTTTCACAGGGGACAAAAAGGAAATGAGCGAACTCTTAAGCAGGCAGTATGAAATGGCATTCAGTGAGCCTGATGAAACAAAAGTCATCAGAGACCAAAATATATTTTTCATGGAAACCTCCCCCACGGAAACCCCTCAGATGCTGGATATTGATTTCGGTCCAAAAGACATAGAAGAGGCCATTTCCAACATGCCATCCCACTCGGCACCAGGCCCGGACTCTTGGAATTCGATCCTAATGAAAAAATGTAAGGAAAACCTCTCAAAACCCCTGGCTATAATGTGGAGAAGGAGTCTAGACACTGGTGACATACCAGATAGCTTGAAAAACGCAATAATTGCCCCACTGCATAAAGGAGGGAGTAAAGCACTACCAAAAAACTACCGCCCGGTAGCTCTAACCTCTCACATCATTAAAGTTTTCGAGCGAGTCCTGCGAAGCAAAATTTCAACATTCATGGAGACAAATGAACTACACAACACCGGTCAACATGGGTTCAGAGCGGGAAGATCATGTCTCTCACAACTTTTGGAACACTATGACAAAATTCTTAAAGCGCTAGAAGAAAAGAAAAACGTGGATGTCATTTACACCGATTTTGCTAAGGCATTTGATAAATGTGACCATGGTATAATAGCCCACAAACTAAAAGCAAAAGGTATAACTGGGAAGATCGGACGGTGGATATACAATTTCCTCGTAAACCGAAAACAATCGGTAGCAGTAAACCAAGTCACTTCTGAGCCTTCGGATGTCAAAAGCTCAGTGCCCCAAGGAACAGTGCTAGCGCCCCTTCTGTTCCTCATACTAATTTGCGACATAGATACCAACACCAGACACAGTACGGTGTCGTCTTTTGCTGATGACACAAAATTAAGCAAGATAGTAAACACACAAGAGGACACGGGCCGACTGCAGCAAGACATGAATGTAGTGTTCCAGTGGACCAGGGAAAACAACATGCAATTCAATGAGGACAAATTCCAATTAATACGGTACAGAGATAATAATGGTGTTAAAGAAATTACAAATTACTTAACAGAATCTAACCACATAATAGAACGGAAAGACAGTGTGAAAGACCTTGGGGTATTAATGTCTGAAAATATGGGTTTCAAAGTACATAACCAGGTCAAAGTGGCGGCTGCGAAACGTCTAACGGGTTGGATTCTGCGTACTTTTAAAACACGCGGTGAATTGCCTATGATAACGCTCTTCAAATCTCTAGTGCTACCGCGGCTTGAATACTGTAGCGTATTAACATCCCCATACAAAGCAGGTGAAATAAATGACGTAGAGAGTGTACAAAGAAATTTCACTTCGCATATAAGTTCGATAAAACATCTACACTATTGGGAGCGTTTAAGAGCACTGAATCTGTACTCACTGGAACGTAGAAGAGAACGTTACCTAATAATATACACGTGGAAAATCGCAGAGGGTTTAGTACCAAACCTACATACTCCGATAGTCATGAAATTCAGTGATAGGAGAGGCTGGGAATGCGAAATCCCCCGGATGAATAACAGGGGTGCTATGGGCTCTCTGCGAGAGGGCTGGTTATCACACAGAGGCCCACGTCTCTTCAACAAACTCCCACGGCGAGTAAGAGACATGAGGGACATCTCGTTAGACAACTTCAAGAGAGCCCTAGATGTCGAACTGCAAAAGTGCCAGACGAGCCCATCCTCGCAAGGGAGCGAGCTGTCGCTTCAAACAGTCTACTGCACCAAATCACCACCCATAACGAGGGGCGTCGCGCTCCTTGGTGCCGCTAGAGGAGCGGCGAACACATCCAAAGGTATCCAAAGGTAAGGTAAGAAAAAAATCCCTCAAGTGGAAATCTCCCCTTAACTTGTGCATACCGGATAAGGCATCTCCTATTATGCTATAGCCTACTGTACAGTATACGAGGAATGTTTCTATTTTGGTTTGCTATGCAGAACACCGGAAATACAATATAATATTATTGACAGCTTGCATAGGACCAGTGCCAAATTCATTGCCCTACAATCCTACATTGTTTGACAATACTAGACAAACAAATGTTGTCCTTTATGATATCCGGTACTGAATTATGGCATACAATCATTGCACTACATTGTTTTCCGATACAAGACAAACATATACATATTTTATTATACTGAATTATGTATGCATGTATGTATGTATGTATATACCGGTACTCAGACCCAATCCCCACTTTTCCTTTTTTTTTTTTTTTTTGGGGGGGGTACTCAAGACAGAGCCCGAATAGGGACATCACAACAGAAAACAATGAACACACAAAAACAAATACTGAATTATAACATACAAAATAATTGAGCAAAGTAGGCGTCCTTCATTAAAGAGACATTTGTGAAAGATATATTTGAACTGTTGTAGGTTTAAGCTTGGTGGAAACTAACAGCATAGGTAGTTGATCCAAAACTAGGTGTTCTGAAAAGAGAGAGAGAGAGAGAGACTGCACTATGGAGGAGTGCTTGTTATGGGTGGGAGGGGGGTTTGGTGTTTGTGGACCCCCTACTTCCTCATGCTTAGCCCCATTAGTTTTGATATTTTAAGACGTTCGCACCATTAGTTTGGCGATTTTAGGTCCCATTGCTTGCAAATATTAAGACCTTTCGTGCCATTTACTCTCTCTCTCTCATTTTTTTCTCTCTCTCTCTCTTTCTCTCTCATTACTTCCTTTTTCATCCTTGCTCTTCTCTCTTCACATTCATATTTCTCCCATTGGCAGACCTTAAAAGTAAACAAAATTCCAATTACTACCCGATAGCACTAACGTTAGTGAGTGCTGTTTGTATTTTGTACTATTGTTGATATCTTGTCAAATTGCAATTTTTTTAAATATTAAATTTATATATTAATTGTAGTTTCTTTATTCATACGGAATTTAGTAAAATGTATCAGAACGTCCCGGACTTCCCAAATTGACTAATTCCTTGAACGTGACGATAGTGCGTTGTTATATGTGCGACTAGTTTGCCTGGGAAACAGATTAACTTGTCCATGTAGTAATGAACACCCTGTGGTGGATTGTGATATTTTATTTATAAATTATTATTTTGCTAAAGGTTGTTTCCACAAAGCAATTTTGATATGTAGTTTTGTCTTTTTACTGTGTTGTCCAAGTTTTGGTTTGTTTATTTTGCAAGTTATACATTATAATATCCCACAAACACACACACACAAACTTACACACACACACACACACACACACACACACACACACATACACATACACACTTACACTACTTCACTCTCTCACTTGCTACCCTCTTCTCTTCCAATTAAATTAAACCCTTCCTGTTCTTCATCATCATCATCATCATCATCATCATCCTCCCTCCCCACTATTATTATTATTAGTATTATTATAATTATTATTAGTAGTAGTAGTATTAACATTATTATTATTACTATTGTTATTCCTCCTCCTCTGCCTCCCACCCTCTTTGCTGTTGTTGTTGTTCTTCCTCTTTCTCTTTCCTCCTCCTCCTCCTCCTCCTCCTCCTCCTCCTCCTCCTCCCCCCTCTCTTGTTCTTGTCGTTGTTGTTGCCTTGGAGTAATGATAGAAGGAGGGATCGTGAGAGGTTCTGGGTGAAGCCAAGCCTGACCCTCCAAGTACTGGCAGAAAGCCCCCCCACCCCACCCCCAGTCGACCACGACTCTACCAGTCATATTCATTGTCCATCTGTTTAAGGGGGGGCAGGATATATTGATTGGTCTATTCATTGATGTATTTATTGTTTCTTAGTTTCCTCCCTATACAGTAATTATGTATGGGTCTATTTGTTTAGGTTTTATGTATGGGTCTATTTGTTTATGTTTTATGTATGGGTCTATTTGTTTAGGTTTATGTATGGTCTATTGTTAGGTTTTATGTATGGGTCTATTTGTTTAGGTTTTATGTATGGGTCTATTTGTTTAGGTTTTATGTATGGGTCTATTTGTTTAGGTTTTATGTATGGTTTTAGGTTAATGTATGGGTCTATTTGTTTAGGTTTTATGTATGGGTCTATATGTTTAGGTTTAATGTATGGGTCTATTTGTTTAGGTTTTATGTATGGGTCTATTTGTTTAGGTTTTATGTATGGGTCTATTTGTTTAAGTTTTATGTATGGGTCTATTTGTTTAGGTTTTATGTATGGGTCTATTTGTTTAGGTTTTATGTATGGGTCTATTTGTTTAGGTTTTATGTATGGGTCTATATGGGTTTATGTATGGGTCTATTTGTTTAGGGTTTATGTATGGGTCTATTTGTTTAGGGTTTATGTATGGGTCTATTTGTTTAGGTTTTATGTATGGGTCTATTTGTTTAGGTTTTATGTATGGGTCTATTTGTTTAGGTTTTATGTATGGGTCTATTTGTTTAGGTTTTATGTATGGGTCTATATGTTTAGGTTTTATGTATGGGTCTATTTGTTTAGGTTTTATGTATGGGTCTATATGTTTAGGTTTTATGTATGGGTCTATTTGTTTAGGTTTTATGTATGGGTCTATTTGTTTAGGTTTTATGTATGGGTCTATTTGTTTAGGTTTTATGTATGGGTCTATTTGTTTAGGTTTTATGTATGGGTCTATATGTTTAGGTTTTATGTATGGGTCTATTTGTTTAGGTTTTATGTATGAGTCTATTTGTTTAGGTTTATGTATGGGTCTATTTGTTTAGGTTTTATGTATGGGTCTATTTGTTTAGGTTTTATGTATGGGTCTATTTGTTTAGGTTTTATGTATGGGTCTATTTGTTTAGGTTTTATGTATGGGTCTATTTGTTTAGGTTTTATGTATGGGTCTATTTGTTTAGGTTTTATGTATGGGTCTATTTGTTTAGGTTTTATGTATGGGTCTATTTGTTTAGGTTTTATGTATGGGTCTATTTGTTTAGGTTTTATGCATGGGTCTATATGTTTAAGTTTTATGTATGGGTCTATTTGTTTAGGTTTTATGTATGGGTCTATTTGTTTAGGTTTTATGTATGGGTCTATTTGTTTAGGGTTTATGTATGGGTCTATTTGTTTAGGTTTTATGTATGGGTCTATTTGTTTAGGGTTTATGTATGGGTCTATTTGTTTAGGGTTTATGTATGGGTCTATATGGGTTTATGTATGGGTCTATTTGTTTAGGTTTTATGTATGGGTCTATATGTTTAGGGTTTATGTATGGGTCTATTTGTTTAGGGTTTATGTATGGGTCTATTTGTTTAGGGTTTATGTATGGGTCTATTTGTTTAGGGTTTATGTATGGGTCTATTTGTTTAGGGTTTATGTATGGGTCTATTTGTTTAGGTTTTATGTATGGGTCTATTTGTTTAGGGTTTATGTATGGGTCTATTTGTTTAGGTTTTATGTATGGGTCTATATGGGTTTATGTATGGGTCTATTTGTTTAGGGTTTATGTATGGGTCTATTTGTTTAGGGTTTATGTATGGGTCTATTTGTTTAGAGTTTATGTATGGGTCTATTTGTTTAGGTTTATGTATGGGTCTATTTGTTTAGGTTTTATGTATGGGTCTATTTGTTTAGGTTTTATGTATGGGTCTATTTGTTTAGGTTTTTATCATGTCTTGGTTTCTTCCCTAGACCTCCATCAAGCTTAACAATACATCCCAAAGATCCCCCTTAGAGATAAATGTGTACATTTTTTGGTAGAAAAATGTCCCGGACGAAGGTCGTTTCCTACTAAATTACAAACGCCCTGTCGCTCGCCAGGAAAAAAAAAAAAAAAACGACGCCTGAGTGGCACGAAAGAGTTTAATATGGGCAAAGAAATGTGGCAAAACGTCTTAAAATCGCCAAAACTAATGAGGTGAAAGTCTTAAATCTGAAAACGAATGGGGCTAAACATAAGGGAAAAGAGGGTTCCCCCCCCGAAAAAAAAAATCTCCCCTTAAGTCATGTTATGTGCTATACAGTATATGGGTTCACATGGACGAATACAACGTTGTAGCAGAATTCCACTGAAAACTAATTACGAATTTAGTATGAAATGTTAATTATAAACCGTTTAAGGGGAGAATTCCACCTGAGGGATTTTTTTCTTGACCCCATGCTCCCTCATGTTTAGCCCCATTGGTTTTGGCATTTTAAGACGTTTGCCCCATTATTTTGACGATTTTAAGAACTTTCAACCCATTTCTGTCAATTTTAAGACCTTTCGTGCCATTTAGGTGTCGATTTTATCCTGGCGAGCGATAGCGAGCCTGTAATTTAAGAGGAACCGGCTTTCAGCCGGGACATTTTTCTACCGAAAAATGTACAAATTTATCTTGAAAGGCGCTCAAGGGGGTGTAATCTTAAGCTTGAAGGATATCTAGGGACCAAACTAAAAACCTGCCCTTAACCCTCTGAGGATCGATGACGCACTTATTCTGTTTTCTGGCTATTATTATTAGACGATTATATTCCAATGAGTAAGTGTGCATGGAAGTCAGAGGGTTGATCGAGATACTCTTTACCCCTTTTACTGCATTAAGCTTATCATCAACACTTATTGTATCACGGTTTTAAAACGAAGAGAGGCTAAATGAAACATGACTATTATTCAAGATTGTTAACCGAGATGTATCCATGTAAGTATAGAAGAAACTTAAGGGGACATTTTGAGTTTGCTCCCTAGACCTCCATCAAGCTTAAAAACAATACCCAAAAGACCCCATTTTGAGATCCTCTTATTTTGCAGGCTCGCTATCGCTCGCCTGGAAAACATTACCCCTTAAATTGTACGAAGTCTTAAAATTGCCAGAAATGAGGCGAATGGTCTTAAAATCGACAAACTATTGGGGCAAACGTCTTAAAATCTCAAAACTAAAGGGGCTAAACACGAGGGAGAAGGGGATCCAGAAAAAAATACCTCAAGTGAAAATCTCCCCTTAATGAAATATAGTGACTCAATAACACCCAAGTATTACCTGCTAACTGGACCTATCTACGGATTATATACCGTAGTGAGAGGGCTTCTTGGAATAATTATAACATACTTAGTTACTTAAAAGCTTAATAAACCTGTGTGTGTGTGTGTGTATATATATATGTGTGTGTGTGTGTGTGTGACTCTATGACTGTGTGTGTGTGTGTGTGTATATATATATGTATGTGTGTGTGTGTGTGTGTGTGTGTGTGTGTGTGACTCTATGACTGTGTGTGTGTGTGTGTGTGTGTGACTCTATGACTGTGTGTGTGTGTGTGTGTGTGTGTGAACCAGGGCGGCTATTCCCCGTGGATTTCTCAGGGTTGGGTACCGTATACACTCAGCTATACAGTTTTGGTTTAACGCAGGGTGTCAAACGAAATCCAAATCCATTATTTTTAAAATTTTATTTGTGTAATTGTGTATGTTTAAAGATAAAATTTGGGTTTATAGTTATAATTACCGGGTATGTCTTTGGAAGTGATAAGATAGCCAAAACAATGCTATTCAGTGTTAATTTTCATGTATTCCTTCTCATATAATTATATTCATCCAAGTCTTCAAACAAAATTGCTCAGGTTTGACACCCTTTAACGTGGTACTTTACTTTTGGGGTTTATTATATGTGCATAGAAAATATACAGTGAAAATCAAAATTGCCTTATCCACAGGGCAACCTAGGTAATAAAAACAAAAAATAATAATAATAATACAAATATATAATAATACAAATATATATATATATATATATATATATATATATATATATATATATATATATATATACTGTATATCAACTCGCCACCATTTCCACCGAGAGAACCATAGGCATAAGTCAGCGCCTCTACTGAGTGTCACAGGATTAATTTTTAGCTTGTATATCTCCTTTAATTTTTAGCCTGCCTTCCTCTCTTCCGACCTACTTCCTTGTCTTCCCAGGGCACCGCTAAATCATACTTTTACACCCAGCTTAATTCCCAGACGGCCCCAAACCCCCCTCTCTCTCACTCTCACACTCTCTCTCTATCTATCTACCTCTCTCTCTCTCTCTCTCTCTCACTCTTTTTCTCATTCTCACTCACTCTCTCTCTCTCTCTCTATCTATCTACCACTCTCTCTCTCTCTCTAACTATAACTCTCTCTCTCTCGTGTTTTGTCATAAATATTGACCTCCCAATCTCTACCTTGACTCGTTCAGTCCCGATTGATTATTTCAAAGTGCCTCTCCGATTTCAAAACTATCATTTGAACTATACACTGTACTATAGAAAGCTACAGTCTAATTCAGTCCTTAGTGCCCATTAACTGTTGATCTCGCCTGTATATTTCTCATAAACTAACTCTCCTCGTCCTTAAAACACAAGATTCGATGATCCCCAAGATATAATCATTCATATATTTATATATTTATTATCATTATTATAATTATTATTATTATTTCTTGTTTTTTTCTTTTTTTGCCAAGACCTCCTTGCAAGGCTTTGATCTGTGTGCGTGTGAGAGAGAGAAAGAGAGAGAGAGAGAGAGAGAGAGAGAGAGAGAGAGAGAGAGAGAGAGAGAGAGTAATAGCTATTATATGTTGTTACGTATCTTGATCCTCAAGTGGTTAACTCGATGAATCTAGATAGCACAGAGATATAATTTAAGGTATCAGTCAGCTGAAGGCAAAACAAAAGTATAATCTAATAAAATAATTTCCTGTTGTTGCTTCCTTTCCTTTTGGATCTTAGGACTTGGTATCCTTTATTGACTGATACTCTTTAATTATGAAAAATACTGAAACTAATTAAAGTCATGTAGTATTTATAAAGAATTATTATTTAACCGAAGCTTAGTAGGCTATGGTTATGAACCGAATAAGTTATAGCTAAAGAAGGACTATTAATTTTATAAAAAGTCTTGAAAGATAAATATTAAAGTAAGAATATTTCTGTCTCTTACCCTTTTTGAAATGAATAGATAGTTTTCTTCTATGTCCTTTTATTTATATTTAATGTAATTATTCTTGGTTCTTGTCTTACGTTAATAGTATTATATTATTATTATCATCAGGAGTAATATCAAAGTCACATAAAAAGTTAGATATATATTTAATAATTAGTTAAATTTATTTCTTAACCACGTAACATTGAGGTTTGATTATGAGTAAATAAAGTTACAGGATCGTTTCATAGATTCGATTCAGGTCTCACTCAAATAATATGAAAAGCAAAATATAATATTTTGAAGCAAAAGAATTTTCTTCAGCTTAGGAAATCACTATAAGTAATATTATCACAGCCATGTTAGTCTAAGGCGATATTACTAATACGAGACAATAGCATCACCGTACTAAGCACCATTAAGCAATGTAAGCTTAATTCAAAGAAAATGAAAGAACTCGTAAGTGTTAATATAAAACAATAGTATTACTTTCATCATAACCCAATTACTTAAAGAGTTGCTTTAGTCCACAAGTTAGTCAACTAAAATAGTTAAGTACATAATAGCGTTAACGTTAATTCCCAATTAAATAGTTAAGCACGTAATAGTAGCGTTCACGTTAATTCCCAATTAATTAGTTAAACACATTACACACATTAAACACATCACGGTAATTCCCAATCACATATCTCACTAACCAACATAACGTAAGTGTTTACACCGAACACACTTAACACACATTTATATAATCTGACTGACAGTCACAATCCCATTATAATACTTCACCCCGTCTTCCTCCAGCTGCAAGTTCACCTTCCCCAACTCCAAATGAGACTGATTTGAATGCCCAAAACTCGGGTCTTATATACCAAACAATGATGGTGTAGGAACGAATCAGGAGGCGGCGGGTGGTGCGCGCTCCAATCATAGCTCCTCGAATCACATAACAGGTGTGTCGTCCACTCACAGCTCCTGGCGTCGATCATACGTCATAACATCGGTCATCGAGGTATGGGGCGAGCTGGTATGGGGCGAGATGGTTTGCCCACTCGCTCGTTCGCTCGCTAGTCTGCTTCACCACTTGGGTAGTTTGGCTCCTTGAACTCTAATTCTAACTCTTAAATTAACATACAGGGCTCCGTATGTCAGACCTCCCCCCTAGAAAAGAGTTTAAGGAGTATAGTACATAATATTAAACATAATACATAAATAGATTCACCACCAGATTGGCAACAGCAAGATTATAATGAGGATATAATAAGGATATCACCCAAAGTAGGCAACGTCTCCAGGTACCACATCAGAACATAGCCGGAACGTAGCTGGAGCGTTAATTCGAACTGCAAGGCATCTCACAGCTGAAGGCTTAAAAGCGCACTACAAAAACATGATAATTACCTCGCTACAAGGGAGAGCTAATTGCCAAAATCCTCTCATTAAATTATACTTACTGCTGCATGAGGCCAACCTGGGAAATGCAATCTTTGATCCGTGGCAGTGAGTAGGTATCGTTCTTTGTGACAGCATTGACTTGCCTATAGTCCCTACAAAACCCATGGCTCCCGTCTGGCTTCGGCACAAGTATGACCGGACTACTCCACTGGCTGAAGGCCCTTGTGATCAAGTCAAGCTCGACCTGCAGTATACTCCTGCGTTGTGGCGAGACACGGTAGGGGGATAGTTTAATGGGAGTTGCATCCCCTACGTCGATGTCGTGCACGGCCAAAGAAGTAAGCCCTGGAGTATCACGGAACACATTGGGAGACAGAGATAAAACAGAGATTAGTTGGTTCGCTTGATCAGAGGGAAGATGACATAGTTTAGATGGTAATTCCCTCAAAGCCACTGAATTATACTGAAAGTTGGATAGGCTACATGACAAGTCAAAGTCTGCATGGATACCTTCAGGCTCTGGAACAGTCTGTTGCGGTTCAGTAAGAGAACTGAAGACTTTGTCCGCACCAGGCTGCTCACAGGTCCTGACATTCACTGCCACAGTGGGAGAATCTGGAGGAGAGGAATCAGGGGACCTATGGTAGGGCTTCAACATATTTATATGGAATACTTGCGTGGGCTTTCTCCTGTCTGGGGTAGTTACTAGATAATCGGTAATGCTCACCCTCCGAATGATCTTATATGGGCCCCTGAACTTGGCAGATAAAGGTTGGCCAAAAACTAGCTCATTAGGGGAAAAACCCAGGGATTCAGTTGGAACCTCACGAGTAGCAAATAAAAGAAAAGGTACCCCCTTATCCCACTCAACTCCGGTCTCTGTACAATACTTACGTAACATTCCCTTTAATGTCTGATGATATCGTTCGAGAACCCCTTGACTCTCTGGGTGGTAGGTGCTAGACTTTACATGCTCGATACCCAACTCCTTCAGGGACTGCTGGAAAATGTTAGAGGTAAAATTAGTTCCTTGATCACTTTGCACCTCATGGGGGAAACCCATTCTGGTGAACAATTTGAGCAGTTCCTTGATAACAGTTGGAGCAGAGGTAGTCCTTAAGGGTATAGCCTCTGGGTAGCGAGTTGCCATGTCCATGATAGTTAATAAATAAATGTTACCTTGGGAAGTCTTAGGCAATGGGCCTACAATGTCCACTACCACCCGAGTAAAAGGATTCTCGAAAACGGGCAAGGGCACCAGAGGATGTACAGGCACCTTCTGATTGGGTTTTCCTGTCATCTGGCAAGTGTGACACACTCTACAACACTCCACTACATCTGCACGCATTCCTGGCCAGTAAAAGTGGGATCTGATTCTGTCTAGAGTTTTTCTCACACCTAGGTGTCCTGCCAATGGTATACAATGTGCCATTTCCATGATATCTTTACGACAAGGTTTGGGGACTACTACTTGATGGACGTCCCAAGCCCCGTCATCGATTGGTCTGTGTGGCGGTCTCCATCTTCGCCACAATACTCCTCCTTTGAGGTAGAAACATTCACCACCCTCCTTCTCACATTCCTCTTCACTCACGGACCTGGCAGCTAACTCCTTGCATTCACAATCATCTCTCTGTAGCTCTACCAGGCCACTAGGACAATTTGGAGGGGTTTCATGGTCATCAATAGGGTCAAGATGAGCCATAAAGGTGTCAGATAAATCCACCTCAGTCACATCATCAGGCACAGTTGGAGCATCATTCACACTCTCATCATCCCTTTCATCAACTCTTACATTCGGTACATTTCTGTCTGAGGGAACTGCTACTTGAGACATTGAAAGTTTGTCAGCACACACAGGGAAAACAGTTGGCAACTCCTTGTAGAGCTCACCGGTTAGTGGCTCGTTAACAGGGGAAAGTGACAAAATGGGGTCTGGTCGGACCTTCTCACCTGCTACATCATTCCCCAAAAGGAGTGTTACCCCAGGCACAGGGATATCTTGGGACCTACACAAAGCTATGGTGGCCTCACCCTGTAGTAACTCGCATTCAATTTCGCCTTTTACCAAGTATGCATAAAACTGGCCTCCAGCACCTCTCATTACAACTGGTTCGCCAGGTGGGCACTCAGTGTAAGGATTCACCATGAGGGTGCTAGTAGAACCTGTGTCTCTCAGAATTTTTACCTCATGCATGCAACCATTTAATCTCACGTTGCCAGATGAAATAAAGGGACGGTAACTGTCCTGCACTGATGGTGAAATTATTATTGGTTTAACCCTTGTGGGTTGCACCACACATGCTACTACACCCCTGTCTAGATGATTTACGTTAGCTGCTAGGTACTCCTGTCGAGAGTCCTGCATTAAAGGAACTTTTGGTGCTAGGTACTCCTGTCGAGAGTCCTGCATTAAAGGAACATTTGGTGCTAGGTACTCCTTCTGTCGGGAGCCCTGCATTAAAGGCACACATGGAATTTGAGATACGGCGGCAACTGTCTGCCCCGATCTCTCAGTTTTTTCCTTGGCCCAGCACTGATAAGCTAGGTGGCCTCTCATGCCACAAAAAGTACATACTTTAGGGGATACGGGAACGTTCCCTCTTTGAGCATTACTATTAGTTTGGGGCCCACCTCTGTTACCATTGCCCTGAGTCGCATTTTTAGTTGGGGGAACATTTCTATTTTGGCTAACTGGGGAAGACGTTATAGGCTTGTGACTGGGTCGATCAGATTTGTGATTGGGATACTTAAAATTAGAACTATAATTATCGTAGGGCTTCTTTCCACGAAATTTGTTGTTGAGCACGTATGTGTCAGCCATGTCAGCAGCGTCGGCAAGACAATCTACCTTTTTCCCCTTTAAATGATAGGATACAGAAGAATCAATTTTCCATAGGAAATTTTCTAACAGGACCAACTCCTTCAGATCGTTGTAGCTTGTGACTTTCTTACTCTTGACCCAATGATTGAAAGTTTTAGTCATGGTCCTGGCAAATACCTTATGGGTTTCTTCTACTTTCTTCTGGTTTTTACGGAAAGATTGCCTGTAAGCCTCAGGCTGCAATTGATAGGTTTTTAGGATAGCTTCTTTGAGATTGTCATAATTCTGCCTAACTTCTGCTACTTCTGACAAATACGTGGCTCGAGCCTGCCCTGTCAAAACAGTTTGTAACATAAAAGGCCATTGATCTCTTGTCCACTTCATACCTCCAGCAACTTCCTCAAACAAAACAAAGAAATCCTGCACATTATCCTCAGTGAAAGGTGGAATGACACTAGTCATAGTTAATCCCAGAGGGGGAGCAATTTCGGGAGCATTTGTATGGACATTTAGTTGAGCCGTACGATATTGATATTCACATTGTTCGGTCGTTGCACTGGCATTTAGTCTGGCTTGTTCGGTCTTTGCTTCGGCATTTAGTCTGGCTAGTTCTAAGTCAGTGTTTGCTTTTATTCTGGCTAGTTCTAATATTTGATCACCGGTCAAACCAGGTGGCAATTGTTCATCAAGTTGGCTAGGATTACTGGGGATCCCACCAACTGCTCCGTCTCCCTCCCCGCCTTCTACAGGGAACAGGTGGGTTTTTATGGTCTGAGCCACCTCTACTTTAGACATGTTTGGGACAGTTAATTGGAGATGTGAGGCAAGCACTTTTAGTTCAGATTTTGACAGACAGTCAATATCAGGGGCTGTGGGTTCTGATTCTATGAAAACTCGAGCATCTTCTTCATTAATTAGTTGAGGCATGATTAATATTTGGTTTTTAAGTAGTGAAACGTTAATGAAACAGAGTGAAACTGTATGAAACGAATCCTGGCAAGGTCGCCACTCTTCTGTTATGTATCTTGATCCTCAAGTGGTTAACTCGATGAATCTAGATAGCACAGAGATATAATTTAAGGTATCAGTCAGCTGAAGGCAAAACAAAAGTATAATCTAATAAAATAATTTCCTGTTGTTGCTTCCTTTCCTTTTGGATCTTAGGACTTGGTATCCTTTATTGACTGATACTCTTTAATTATGAAAAATACTGAAACTAATTAAAGTCATGTAGTATTTATAAAGAATTATTATTTAACCGAAGCTTAGTAGGCTATGGTTATGAACCGAATAAGTTATAGCTAAAGAAGGACTATTAATTTTATAAAAAGTCTTGAAAGATAAATATTAAAGTAAGAATATTTCTGTCTCTTACCCTTTTTGAAATGAATAGATAGTTTTCTTCTATGTCCTTTTATTTATATTTAATGTAATTATTCTTGGTTCTTGTCTTACGTTAATAGTATTATATTATTATTATCATCAGGAGTAATATCAAAGTCACATAAAAAGTTAGATATATATTTAATAATTAGTTACATTTATTTCTTAACCACGTAACATTGAGGTTTGATTATGAGTAAATAAAGTTACAGGATCGTTTCATAGATTCGATTCAGGTCTCACTCAAATAATATGAAAAGCAAAATATAATATTTTGAAGCAAAAGAATTTTCTTCAGCTTAGGAAATCACTATAAGTAATATTATCACAGCCATGTTAGTCTAAGGCGATATTACTAATACGAGACAATAGCATCACCGTACTAAGCACCATTAAGCAATGTAAGCTTAATTCAAAGAAAATGAAAGAACTCGTAAGTGTTAATATAAAACAATAGTATTACTTTCATCATAACCCAATACTTAAAGAGTTGCTTTAGTCCACAAGTTAGTCAACTAAAATAGTTAAGTACATAATAATAGCGTTAACGTTAATTCCCAATTAAATAGTTAAGCACGTAATAGTAGCGTTCACGTTAATTCCCAATTAATTAGTTAAACACATTACACACATTAAACACATCACGGTAATTCCCAATCACATATCTCACTAACCAACATAACGTAAGTGTTTACACCGAACACACTTAACACACATTTATATAATCTGACTGACAGTCACAATCCCATTATAATACTTCACCCCGTCTTCCTCCAGCTGCAAGTTCACCTTCCCCAACTCCAAATGAGACTGATTTGAATGCCCACAACTCGGGTCTTATATACCAAACAATGATGGTGTAGGAACGAATCAGGAGGCGGCGGGTGGTGCGCGCTCCAATCATAGCTCCTCGAATCACATAACAGGTGTGTCGTCCACTCACAGCTCCTGGCGTCGATCATACGTCATAACATCGGTCATCGAGGTATGGGGCGAGCTGGTATGGGGCGAGATGGTTTGCCCACTCGCTCGTTCGCTCGCTAGTCTGCTTCACCACTTGGGTAGTTTGGCTCCTTGAACTCTAATTCTAACTCTTAAATTAACATACAGGGCTCCGTATGTCAGAATGTTCACGCGTGTGTTAGTCTGGATGTTGCTGAAGATAATAACAATATCCCATACACTGCCTATCTCAACAACAACTAACAACACAAATTTCGACAGAGAAGCCAACGAATAGAAACGTCAATCATAGAGCACTGAAACCTAAACCACAGCACCACACATAAGCAATACAATGATACGATCCATATAGAAGCTTCGACCATAAAATAAAATAAAAATACAGACTACACAAGAAACAAAACAGCTGTAACTTGTACTGTAAGTATTCTCTCTCTCTCTCGAACAGATACCAAGCAGACAGAGAGACACAGATAGCATGATGCCTACGAGTCAAGAAAATTAAACGGTACTGGTACATAGAAAAAAACAAACAAAGATAGATAGACACGAACAAATAACCAACAAATACTGTAGACAAAGAGCCGTAAAACAAACTCCCACACACACATTGGCTAAACAGAATAACAATAAATATCCCACCATCAACAAAAACAATAACAACAACAGATGCACCACCAACAACAATAATATAAATACCACCACCACCAAGTCTTATTCGGCACCAACACATCACCACCACCAACAACTAAACCACCACCAACAACAACAAATACATCAACACCACCACCACCAAGAACCACAAGTACACCACCACCAACAACAAATATACCACCACCAACAATAACACCAAATACATCACAAACACCACCACCAACAATAATAACAAATACACCACAACCAACAACAACCAATACACCACCACCAACAACAATAACATATGCACCAACACCACCAATAATAACAAATATATACACCACCACCAACAACAACCAATACACCACCACCAACAACAATAACATATGCAGTATTATGCACCAACACCACCACCAACAATAATAACAAATACACCACCACCAACAACAACCAATACACCACCACCACCATCACCACCACCAACAACCCCATGTGGTGATGGGCTGGTCTATCAGAGTGAGAGCTGAGCGATCTCTGCCATACCCATAGCTTATTCTGACTGTTCCTTTTACTTATATATCTTCTAGATCTCAAGTGACGGCGTCTTTTCTATGGATTGACCTCCTTACTGCCAAGATTGGGAGCCAAAGCGTCACATTTTTCCCTTGCCCCTCAACTTTTCCTTCATAATTGCTGAGGGGCACAGGGCCTTGGGTGGGGCTTTGGTTTCCCGGGCGTTTCCGCACCCTCGTCAGCTCCCTGCCTTGGAGTGGCTTCGGTCACCCGGGCTTTGTTAGTGGTAAGCAGGGAGGGTTTTGTAGGGGCGCTCGTTTATGGCCTTGGCCTTGCTCGAGACCTTGGGGCTGTTCGACCAGACAGCCTGGGGAACAACAACAACAACAACACCAACAAATACACCGATAGGCCTACCAAACTGACAGATAAGAAGATCACCGTGACGCCTCAAGGACCGAGATAGATAGACAGATCACGACAGACAGACAGACAGACGAGTAGCGGGATTCCCAGAAGGTCCTTTGGAAACCCGCAGGATCAAAGAAGGAAGATGCGTAAAGGGGAAGTTTTTATAGGGCTGAGGAGGTGATTTACCGAGCAGGGTGTGGGTGTGTGGGAGGGGAGGGTGTGGGTGAGTGGGGAGGAGGGGGAGGGGAGGGAGAGGAGGGAGGGTGTGGGTGGGACAGAAGGGAAGGAGGGTGTGAGGATGAGTGGGAGGGAGGGTGTGGGGATGAGTGGAAGGGAGGGTGTGGGGATGAGTGAGGGGGAGGGTGGGTGTTGGAGGGAGGGTGGGGAGAGAAGGTGTTGTGGGAGGTGGGGGTGAGTGGGAGGGTGGGTGTAGGGGTGAGTGGGAGGGTGGGTGTAGGTGGGAGGGAAGGAAAGGAGGGTGTGGGTGGGTGGGAGGGAGGGAGTGGGAAAGAAAGAGGAAGAGGAGATAAGGATGAAAAGAAGGAGAGAGGGGAATAGGGAGGAGGGAGGGAAAAATAGGAGGAATGAGGAAAGGCGGAAGTGATTTGATGTGATATGTTTATTATGCACCAACTATACATTACAAGCCACATAAAAGACCCGGAACTGCTCCACATGATTTAATAGCTACCGTACATATTTAATAGCTACCGTACATATTTAATAGCTACCGTACATAATTATTTAATAGCTACCGAACATATTTATTAGCTACCGTACATATTTAATAGCTACCGTACATATTTAATAGCTACCGTACATATTTAATAGCTACCATACATATTTAATAGCTACCGTACATATTTAATAGCTACCGTACATATTTACACTAAATAAAACTACTCATATTTTTGTGAGAGCTTAATTGGATGATAGTATTAGTATGATTCCATTGCATATTACAACATATATAATCTGATACAGGTAGTACTTGTCAATACAGCATTATTATTATTCATTAGATAACAACCTCTTTGATATACGTATACCATTGTCACTTCACTGGTTTATTTTCATTATTTTTATTATTGGTAGTGGTAGTATTATCATTATTATCTTGTATTATTAGTATCAGATTAAGGAAGGACCTTAAGATTAATAAGGGTCGAGTATTGTCTGAAGTAAACGCTTACTCTAACAGAACCTTTCTAAGTTGAGAAAAATAAAATCATCCGGAGGCAGCTAGAAAGGAGGGATGGGGTGCATGATAAGAGAGAGAATGGAAGGATAAGGAAGAGCAGAGAGAAGAAAAGGAAGGATAAGGAAAAGCAGGGCGAAGAAGAAAGGAAGGAAGGGATAAGTTAGAGCAGGGAGTAGAAGAAAAGGAGGGATAAGGAAGAGCAGGGAGAAGAAAAGGAGGGATAAGGAAGAGCAGGGAAAAGAAGGAAGGGAGGGATAAGGAAGAGCAGGGAGAAGAAAAGGAGGGATAAGGAAGAGCAGGGAGAAGAAGGAAGGGAGGGATAAGGAAGAAGGAAGAGAGGGATAAGGAAGATCAGGGAGAAGAAGGAAGGGAGGAGAAGGAAGGAAGAGTAGGGAGAAGAAGGAAGGAAGAGCAGGGAGAAGAATAAAGGAAGGAAGGGATAAGGAAAAGCAGAGAAAAGAATGAAGAGAGGAATAAGGAAGAGCAGGGAGAAGAAGGAAGGGGAAGGAAGAACAGGGAGGAGGAAGGGAGGGATAAGGAAGATTAGGGAGAAGAAGGAAGGGAGGGAGGGATCAGGAATAGTGAAGGAAGGTGAGAGTAGGATTTACATAGATGTACAGTTGCCCACATAAGTTATGTAGCTCTCCGTGATCCTAAGCTGGATAAAATCGTATAGTGATAGCCAGAATAAACTGTCAAAGGGTTAATAAGCGAAAAGAAGCGAGAGAGAGAGAGAGAGAAAGTTGAAGGAGTGAGTTAGGGGAGTCGGAGGGGAGGAAGATGGTAAGAGGGATGGGGGAAGGAGGGAGTAAGATGAGGGAGGGAGGTAGGGATCAAGAGGATTGAGGGAAGGAGGGAGGGATTAGGAAGTGAGAGAGGATAGGGAGGGGAGGGAGAAGAGGAATTAAGAATCGGGAGGAGGAGGGAAAGGAGATAGTGATTACGAGAGATAGGAGGGGAGAGAAGAAAGAAAGGGAGGGAAAAGAAGGGGTTAAGAATCATGAGAAGTAGGAGGAGAGAGTGATTACGAGAGATAAGAAGGGGGGATTAGGTGGGGAGAGAAGAAAGTAAGGGAAGGGAGGGAGGTGGAGGAGGTGAGAATCAAAAGGAGAGAGGGGAAGGATTAGAGGTATTCCTGCTTTTTGCCTTTCCTTCCAAACGAGTCGAGAAAATTATGGGGGTAGTGAGAGGAGGGGAAGGTAAAGGAAGCAAGATAGGTGGATAGGAGGGGAGGGAGATGGAAAAATAAAGAGAAGTAAATATATACTGTATATATATATATATATATATATATATATATATATATATATATATATATATATTGGTTACCAAACGTTTCGGAGAAAACAGTCTCCATCTTCAGTGAATCTAAAATAAATGAAAGTTTACATAAGAAATAAAACAAAACAAATGTAAACTTTCATTTATTTTAGATTCACTGAAGATGGAGACTGTTTTCTCCGAAACGTTTGGTAACCAATAAAGATAAGATGTTCGCTACTACGCTGGTTCTCCTTTTCCTTGTGAGACTTCGATTCCCAAGAGGAAGCTCCATTGCAGAAATTATATATATATATATATATATATATATATATATATATAATTTTAGAGAAAGAGATTGAGAAAAATACAAAATACGGGGGGGGGGGGAGGTTTAGAGGCATGGCATTAGATTAGCGCACAGAGAGGATCTTCCAAGAATTCCTGACCAAAACCTGGAAGTACCCACCCACACACTGCACACACCACCACCACCACCACCACACCAACACCACCACCAACACCACCACCACACCAACACCACCACCACCAGTTGTTCTACGTGTACTGCTGAACAATTATTATTATCACTACATCACCACTACCCATTTCATATTAAGGGGAGGTTTCTTGACCCCCTTCTCCCTCATGTTTCCAGTAGATTTATTCGCTTTGACTTTTTAAGACATTTGCCCCATTACCTTGGCAATTTAACGACCTTTCCTGCCATTTAGGTGTCAATTTCTACCAAGTGAGTGATGGCAAGCTTGCAATTTAAGAGGAGCCGGCCTTTGTCCAGATATTTTTCTACAGAAAAATGTACAAATTTATCTCGAAGGGCAGTCTTGGGGGGGGGGGGGGGTGGTCTTTAAAGCTAGGGAACAAAATCCCCCACCCCTAACCCATTAAGGGTAGACGGTCGGTTTTTTGGTCCTCTTTCTCCCACGTGTTTAGTCCCATTATTTTTTAGATTTTTAGACGTTCGGCCCATTTGTTTGGCGATTTTAAAACCTTTCGTCCCATTTAGTTATAATTTTTAAGACCAATCGTGCCATTTAGGTGGACATTTTTCTACCGAAAAATATACTAATGTATCTTGAGGAGGGTCTAGGGGATGTTTTTCTAAGTTTGAGGGATGTCTAGCGAGGTAACTAAGAATTTATGAATGAATGAATTTATAGGCCAAAAAAGCAGTCAGTGACCCTTTAAATTGTAACGATCCTTCGTAATTGCATAACATCGTCTACTGTTAGGAACAATAATACAGAAAAGACGCCTTGTTACTGAAAGGGTTAATGCCAGATCTGCAACAGAAAACATATCCACAATGCCCCCTTACATAGTCTTACCGGTACTTCGCCAATTATTGCAGGACAAAATTGCGCAGGAGGCGAGTTCGCTGAAACTTTGGCAAACTCTCTCTCTCTCTCTCTCTCTCTCTCTCTCTCTCTCTCTCTCTCTCTCTCTCTCTCTCTCTCTCTCTCTCTCTCTCCGATCCCTCCCTCTCTCTCTCTCTCTCTCTACTCTCTCGCTCTCTCTCTTCTCTCTCTCCGCTTCTCTCTTTCGTAAAAAACGTTCCTGTTTAACAAACCTCTTAGACTTCTTCCACGATATCCTCAACCTCTACGATGAGAGTAAAGCTGTAGATATTATATACCTTGATTTTCAAAAGGCCTTTGACAAAGTTCCCCACAAACGTTTACTGCTAAAACTAAAAGCGCATGGAATACAAGACGGTGTGTTGAAATGGATAGAAAATTGGCTCAGCAACAGAAAGCAAAGGGTAGTCATAAACGGTAAGGCATCTAAATGGACCAATGTAAGTAGCGGGGTACCCCAGGGATCGGTACTAGGACCAATTCTCTTTCTAATTTACATCAACGACATAGATGAGGGTCTCACCTGCACAATCTCAAAATTTGCTGACGATACAAAAATTGCAAATAGCGTACTCTCAAAAGAACAAGTTGACGATATGCAACACAATCTAGATAAATTGTCATGTTGGGCCCAAATTTGGCAAATGAGTTTCAATGCGGATAAATGTAAAGTACTACATGTCGGATACCTAAATGAGAAAGCAAACTATTCGATGAATGGCACTCCGCTTAAGATGTAAACAGAGAAACTGATCTGGGAGTAACAATATCGAGTAACCTAAAACCGAGTCAACAATGTTCAGAAGTTGTTAAGAAGGCAAACAAAATAATTGGCTTTATAGGCAGGTCATTTGAGCATAAATCCAAAGAAGTTATCCTAACCCTTTACAATTCCTTAGTCCGCCCTCTTCTGGAATACTGCGTTCAATCCTGGTGCCCTTATTACCAAAAAGATATAAACAAGCTAGAACGAGTTCAACGTAGAGTTACCAAAATGATACCTAGCCTAAAGAACAAACCATACGAAGAGCGTCTTAGAGAATTAAATCTATTTCCTTTAACCCAGCGCAGATTAAGAGGCGACTTAATTCAAGTGTTCAAAATCATCAAAGGCATCGACAATATGAACTGTAGTAAGTACTTCACTATCGACCAATCTAATTACACGCGGGGAAACGGTTGCAAAATTATTGGTAAATCTTTTAACTCGCACGAATCTAAGAATTTCTTCTTCAATCGAGTTGTCAAACTTGTGGAATGGGCTTCCCCGAGACGTTATAGACTGCAGCACCGTTGATTCATTTAAATTCCGCCTAGACAAATATCTCGCATCAAACCCGCGACTGACTGCGTTTGTAAATGAATAACTTTATCCTCCCCTCAGTTACTAACCCATCTGTCCCCTACTAACTTCCTAGTCCTGGTTAGTGGCAGGGCAGTAGTTCCCTTTCCAATGTTCCCTTACCCACTCTAAACCACTGTTTGGACACTTGATCCTCAGTGTTTTGGAGGACAAGCCACCTAGAAGGGTCACTGGATTGGTTGTTGCTTGATTTCCTGTTGTACTCCTTTGTACTCTCTTTCTCTCTCTCTCTCTCTCTCTCTCTCTCTCTCTCTCTCTCTCTCTCTCTCTCTCTCTCTCTCTCTCTCTCTCTCCATTTCTTCTGCCATTCCTGAACATGCATGATCTTCTTAAGACTTGATTAGCTTCGGGGATTGGCGAAATAGAACACTACCCTCATAGGTCCTGCGTATTGGAAGGAGGAGGAGGAGGAGGCAAGTCACCCAAGGACCCTACAGCAATACTCAGTGCAAGATCCAGTTATAAGATCATATAATACGGTATTGTGCCTACTATTGAATGGCTGATATACAACTTACGGGGGTCATGTTTTTTTTTTGTTTTTTTTTGTATCCCCCTTCTCATCATCATTACTGTAATTCTCCCTACCAGGAATTCACCGGAGACCTCTGGTGGACGCTTCCGAAGTAGCGCCAGAGCTACGTCTATCGACATAAACAATACTCAACACCTCGGCTATGCAAAGTTTATCACGATTTCTTACGATTCTGCATGTTTTTACTATATACTAGATGGCTACACTAAGTGCTTATATAGTATGGTAGTTGTGGGGGTAATGTATCAGCTATAGAAAGTACGACATATAGCTTATAATTAAGAATGATTGATGGAGAGGGAGGGTGAAGAACTGCGGGGTATCGCCATTTAAAGGGCCCAGGTCGCTTACTGTACAAAACAACGTGTCTGGCGCGGCAACTCCAAGAATTTCTGGTAGGGAGAATTAACAATACATCTATAACCATCATCACTACTATTATCACCATCATCCCTACTACTACTACTACTACTACCATCACTTCTACCGTCAACTAAACTAACCTAACTTAACCTAACCCAACCCAACCCAACCTAACCTATCCAAAACGGGGCACGTTCATCGTAGTGGGGGGATACCACTCTGCTTACGCGTTGATAAATAAAAATTATCCCCTCAAGATTTGTGCAAGATCATGAGCTACTACACTTATAACATCACATCAACTATATAGTAACTATAAGGTTCTACAAAACTTAATTAGGCACATTAGGTATCACTGTAAGAAACAACTTTGAGAATAATAGAGAAAATGGAGGACATGTAACTGGCAGACTTAAAAATAATACTATTAAAATAATATTTTAAAAATGTCAAATAAAATCATGTCAAATAAAATCATGCCAAGAGTTACTTATAGCCGAAAAGACACAGACTAGTCGACGGGATCGCCTTGTGTGGAGATGATGAGAGCGGCCATTACATTCGCTGTCAGTGTATAACATTGATTCATTCATTAACCAATAGTCATCTACTGTATAATTATATACTTTATAATTTTAAATTATAATTTTTCTAATAATGGGCAGAGTTATATAATCACGTACATTTTCTACTAAATTTTAGCCTGTTCCCCCGTCTTTTTCTTCTCATTTACTTAATCAACACTCGTTTAACTTAATTCCCTCGTCCTACTTCTCGTTAACAGCTCTCATAAAGGTTTAATTACCCCATTTTTCTCTTTCCATTCTTTGCCATCTCCGTGCAGTTTCCCACTGCTCCTAAAACCGGGTGATGCGCTTCCCGACAGGCCCTTGTGACACTCGACTAATGACGACCCTACCCTGATGACGTCACATGTCAACAAACTTTTTCCCCGCGCTTTTCGTGTCGGATCAGCTGTGAGGGGAAATGACCCGTTTTTGGCGCGCAAGTTTGTTTATGTCCCGGCCTTAATGACGCCCAGGCAGCCTTTGATGGATCGATGGGCGGGCGAGCGGCGAGAACTGGGAAGTGGGCTGGCGGTTGGGTGGTAAATTAACTGGAGGGTGGAGAGTGGGTGGTGGTAGTGGTGGTGGTGGTGGTGGTGGTGGGAGGAATAGGAGAATGGTTGAACTGACGAAGGGTAGGAGAATGGTTGAACTTAATGGGATGTTGGGTGGTATATTAAGTGGATGGTGGAGAGCGGGTAGTGGTGGTGGTGAGAGGGATAGGAGGAGACCGGTTGAACTAGACGAAGGGTAGGAGAATGGTTGAACCTAATGGGAGGTTGGGTGGTAAATTAACTGGAGGGTGGCAGGAGGGATTGGGGGAGAATGGTTGAATTTAATGGGATGTTCGGTGGTATATCAAGTGAATGGTAGGGGAGTGTGGTGGTGGTGGTGGGAGGGATTGGAGGAGAATGGTTAAATTTATTTGGATGTTGGGTGGTATATTAAGTGGATGGTGGAGAGGGGGCGGTGGGTTGGTGGTGGGAGGGATTGGGGGAGAATGGTTGAACTTATTGGGATGTTGGGTAGTATATTAAGTAGAGGGGAGAGAGATAAGGGTGGTAGCGATCCTTCCTAAGCTGTATAAAATCGTCTAATGATAGCCAGACTAAATGGTCAAAATGTATCATGATCTTCAAAGGATTAATGGGTTATTTGATGATATAGTACCGTAGGTGGACGGTGGAGGCGGTTGATTGATGGAAGGACTTGAGGGAGAATGGTTGAACTCTATGAAGGTTTGAAGCATATACTGTAAGTTATTGGGTAGTCAGGTAAAGGGATGTGTGTAAGGTACGGTAGTTGGTTGGTAAATTATAGTCTGTTCACTATCGCTAGGCCAAAATCTTAAAATTTTAATCTCTTGTAACTCAGGAAGGGCTCGAGCAAACGGGCTGTAATTGTCCACACCTATTCATGGGTTAACTCTTTCCAAATGGTAGAAATAACAGCTCAATTACCGAAGTTCTTTTTGTTTTAAGCTATGAGGGGTTGACGAAAATGACTGTAACAAGAGGTTGGTTGAAATGTATATAAACGGGGAAGCGATTGGAGACGGACACGAGAAGGGTTGAATTAAATGGATGATAATGTAAGGGGGTCGGGGGTTAGTTTTCTACCTCGACCTCTATTAAGTATAAAATAATGAAACACCTCAAGACCCCCCTTAGATATAAATACATTGTAAGAGGAAGGGGTGTATGTGTGTGGGGTGTATGTGTGGGGTGTCAGTGGGTGGGGGTGTCAGTGGGTGGGGGTGTCAGTGGGTGGGGGTGTCAGTGGGTGGGGGTGTCAGTGGGTGGGGTGTCAGTGAGTGGGGTATAAGTGGGTGGTGGTGTCAGTGAGTGGGGTATAAGTGGGTGGTGGTGTAAGTGGGTGGGGTGTAAGTGGGAGAAGGGAGGGAGGAGGAGGAATAATAATGAGTGGGTGAGACATGATTAACGGTAAAGAGTTCAGAGAAGGTGGTGGTGATGAGGAAGATGGGGGGGGGAGGAGGAGGAAGGAGAAGGTAGGAATAGGAAGAGGAGGTGGAGGAATAGAAGAAGGAGGGGAGGAGCAGATGGGGGATAAGAGCGAAGGAGGAATAAGAGAAGAGACATGAGGAAAAAAAAGAGGTGAAGGAGGGAAAAATAGTTGAGAGAGAGAGAGTTGCTGACAGAAGGACCATAATAAACTGCGAGGACTTGTTTGTGAAGGTGATGGATGGATGGATGGATGGAGGGAGGAAGAGGAGGGGGGTTAATAGGCTACTTGTTATTTTTCATCACCAGTTGGGCCATTTCGTTCACAGGATATCGGGGCCACTGCTCAGACTGGATGGCAGCATCGGCAAAGCGTCAGACTGGTAAGCCAACTCCACAGAAGCTATGTGGGCTCGAAACTAACTAGCTCGGTTCAGACAGTACTAAACTCTGGGCCACCTAGATGGTAGATAGGTTGACCACTGCATATGGCAGGCTAACTAATTTGCTACCCCGCCCAGGCGTGGTTGCTCCCACAATTTCGGGAGCTCTATTAATTACTACTATGAATACAATATTTACAACAATAATTTCAAATGCATAGGTCTAATTGGTCTTTTATAATCAATCAACAGAATTACAATGTTTATAAACTACCCAAGTCAGGAAAATCATTTGAATTTAGTTATGTAATCAATAACATGAAAGTGTTTGAACAAATGGTATTTAGCTTAATTTAATTACTAAGCCAATCGATATAGAGCATATGCCTCCGACACGTAATACTGGAGAAGCAGCTGCACATCATCAACTAATTCGTTTGATTATATAGCTTGTTATCAGGGAAGGGGGGGGGGGTTGCAAATCCAACCTCCCATTGTAGTGTATAGTGTGTGCGGTGCTTATGAAGTTTTATTTCCTGTTGGAATGACTGTTGTTGTAAATTTAATTTGTAGCCAGTGTAATGAGCTCAATCATGCTGAATAGGTGCTAGTATTCAAATTGTTGATACGGCACTGGTCTACTGCAGAAAGGTGTATATACCTGTACTGTATATGACGGAATGAACTTATGCAATCAAATTTGTGTACGGTACCAGTACAATAGTTACAAAATGAAGGTAGTCTCACTAAACCAACAAGACAAATAGACTCCGACGAAAACACCACATCTTCGACGGAGATAGTACCACAAACAAAAGCTGTGAGAGCGAAAGTGAGAGAGTGTGTGTGTGTGTGTGTGTGTGTGTGTGAGTAAGAGAGAGAGAGAGAGTGAGTGTATGTGTGTGAGAGAGAATGTGTGTGTGTGTGTGTGTGTTCGAGCGCCTGCGTGAGTGGAGTCAATCAGGTGAGCGAAGCAGGGCAGTAATGTAGGAATTACCCCCAACCATCCTGGAAGCACAATATCTGTTGCCGGGAGAGGAGGAAGAGGGCAGCGAGGAGGAGGTTATTATGAAGGAGGAGGAGGAGGAAGGGGAGAGGGAGAGGAAGAGGAAGGGAAGGGGGAAGAGGAGGGAAGGACGAAGAAGAGGAGGAAGAGGGCAGCGGGGAGGAGGTTATTATGAAGGAGGAGGAGGAGGAAGGGGAGGGGAGGGGAAGGGGAAGGGGGAAGAGGAGGGAAGGACGAAGAAGAGGAGGAAGAGGGCAGCGGGGAGGAGGTTATTATGAAGGAGGAGGAAGAAGAGGGGAAGGGGGAGAGGAAGGGGAAGGGGGAAGAGGAGGGGAAGGACGAAGAAGAGGAGGAAGATGGCAGTGGGGAGGAGGTTATTTTAAAGGAGGGGGAGGAAGAGGTAGAGGGAAGAGGAGGAGAAAGAGAGGGAGGCGGAAGAAGAGGAGGAATATTGCAGAGGAGAGGAGGTTATTATAAAGGAGGGGAGGAAGAGGAAGGGGGAAGACAGAGGAGGAGGAAGATTGCAGTGGAGAGGAGGTTATTATAAAGGAGGGGAGGAAGAGGAAGGGGGAAGACAGAGGAGGAGGAAGAAGAGGAGGACGATTGCAGTGGGGAGGAGGTTATTATAAAGGAGGAGGAGGAAGAGGAAGGGGGAAGACAGAGGAGGAGGAAGATTGCAGTGGGGAGGAGTTTATTATAAAGGAGGAGGAGGAAGAAGAGGGGGAAGAGGAAAAGGAAAAAGAAGTGAAACTAGAACAAGGTGGAAGGAGAAAAATCCGAGAATGACGAGTAGGCTAGAGGACGACAGAAAGATGATTATGAGAGTTCCTGCGGGTGTGCGTGTGTGGCGTCAATCAGGTGAAGAGAACGGGACCATAATGCGCGAATTACCCAACCTTCCTGGAAACACAATATCTGCGGCCGGAAAGGAGGAGGAGGTGGTGGCTGAAGGATGGCAGGCAGGAGGAGGAAGAAGAAGAGGTGGAGGAGGTGGTGGCTGAAGGATGACGGGTAGGAGGAGATGGAAGAGGAAGAGGAAGAAGAAGATGAGGTGGAGGATTAGTGCTGGCTAAGGATGGCGGGCAGAAGCTGGTTTGGAAGGAGGAGAAGAGGAGGTGGCAGTGGGGGAAGAAATATGGAGCAGGAGGAAGAACAAAAATGAGGAGAAATATTGAGATGATGACAAATAACGGTAAAGAATACAGGAGGAAAGATGACTAAAGCAAATTAGGAATATAGTGCTGAGAAAAGAATAAATAAATACAAATGAGAAAAACAAAAAACAAGGAAAAATAATAAATTAGTAAAGAAATGAGGAAAGAAGTGCTGAAAACAGAAGACTGCAGAAGAAATGAGTAAAGAAAATGAGGAAAAAGAATGAGTAAAGATAACGAGGAAAACAGTGATGCGAAAAAAATAGAGTAGTAGGAAACACGAGTTAAAAAAAATAGGAAAAAGATGAAATGAGTAAAGGTGAGTAAAGTAAATGAGGTAAATAGTGGCGAGAAAATATATAAGTATAGATGGGTAAAGAATAGGAGGAAAAGGGGGAAATGAGTAAAGATAATGAGGAAAATAGTGCAGATGAAAAGAAAACATTGCTAAAGATGAGTAAATAAAATGGGGAAAAGGAAGAAATTAGTAAATGTGAATAAGGAAAAAGAAGAAATGAGTAAAGATGAGTAAAACAATGAAGAAAAAACGCTGAAAATCGAATAAATTAGTAAAGATGAGTACAGAAAAATATGAAATTATTAAAGAAAATGAGGATAAAACAAAAATTGAGTCAAGAAAAACTGAGGAAGAGGAAGGCCGCGGATTACAAGGGGAAGAAGAAGAAGAGATCAATCAACCTTTGTCTTTTCTGTTTTCTAGCTATTATTAAACGATTGTATGCAGATTAGGAAGGGTGTATGGAAGTCTGAGGGTTACTTGAGATAGCCCTTGCCCTCATAATTCCCACAGAGCCTTCCTAAGCTGCATAAAATCGTAAAATGATAGCCAGAATATGCTGTCAATAAGCGTCATAATCTTCAAAGGGTTAACGAGGAGGGGAAGAATCATGTATTGAGAGGAAGGTTAAGAAGATTAAGGGGTGTCATTTCTGGACGGTGGATCCCCTTCTCCCTCATTTTTAACCCCATTAGTTGAGCTATTTTAATACCTTTCGTCCCTTTTTATTGTCAATATTATTATCTTTCGTGCCATTTAGGTGTCGATTATTATCTTTCGTGCCATTTAGGTGTCGATTTTTTCCTGGGCGAGCGTCAGCAAGCCTGCAATTTAGGAGGTACCCGGCCTTCGACTGCTGCATTTTGCTACCGAAAAAAAAACGCAAAAATTTACCTCGAAGCGGGGTCTTGGGGTATTCTTTAAGCTTGATGGATGTCTAGGGAGGAAACTTAAAATAAATAATAAATCTCTTCGTAATGTGAACAAGGAAAGGAAATAGATATATACTGCTAAAAAGCTAACCGTTAAATTACGTCTTTAGCTTAATTTTACCTTTAAATTTCGGAAAATATAATCGTAAATAACTAGTAATAGCGACGATTTCTTAGGTTTATGACCAATGGAATTACGGTATTATGTTGGCCATTTTGCAATAAATCCCCGTTACCGTAAAACAATGGAATAATGTTTACACTGTAGATGGATGAGAGATAAATAGATGGATGGATATGAAACAGATTGATGGATAAGATTGATAGGATGGATAAGAGAGAGAGATGGATGGATAAGAGATAGCTTGATGAATAATGTTTTTTTTTCCACCAACCAACTTCACCTCCAAACTCAATTAATAAAATCAACAAATACATGTGGCACTCCAAGGACTCGAACCTAGGATAATCACATCGAAATATGGTCCTTACTGGGCTGCTTGAAACAAATAAAAATGCCACAGCCATCAACTGAAAGGCATCGGCTCCAGAAAGACTGTGGTCAGATAACAAAATGATAATACTATACTGTATACGATACTGAAACGGTCACATTACTCGGGCACAAACGCAGATTGATGGATAAGAGAGAGACTGATGGCTAAGAGAGAGAGAGAGACAGATAAGAGATAAATAGATTGATGGATAAGATAGATAGACGGATAAGAGACAGATAGATGGATAATAGATAGCAGAAAAGATATAACTGGATAGATAGATAGAGATGGATAGATAAAGAGAGAGGTATAGAGAGAGAGAGAGCTCAATAATGGCTTAAGGGGAGGTATTTAGTTTGTTCCCTAGAACTCCATCAAGCTTAAAATTACACCCCTTGAGTCCCTTTCAAGATAAATTTGTACATTTTTCGGTAGAAAAATGTCCCGGCCGAAGGCCGTTTCCTCTTAAATTACAGGCTCGCTATCGCTCGCCAGGATAAAATAGACACCTGAATGGCACGAAAGGTCTTAAAAATGGAGTGAAAGTTCTTAAAATCGCCAAACTAACGGGGCGAACGTTTTATAATATCAAAAGCAATTGGGCTAAACATGAGGGAGAAAGGAGTCCACAAAATAATCCCTCAAGTGGAAATCTCCCCTGGCTTAAATGAATCTATCCTACGTTGGAAGCAAGCAAGGAGGTATGTGGGAGGGGCGGTGTGTGGGCGGGCAAGAGAGAGAGAGAGAGAGAGAGAGAGAGAGAGAGAGAGAGAGAGAGAGAGAGAGAGAGAGAGAGAGAGAGAGAGAGAGAGAGATGCATGGTTTTATACTGTAACGGATAGGTTTAACTGGCTTGCCATATTAATGATCAAGAGTTATGGCCTACTTATTTGGAACAAGGTATAGTGTCTGATAATTATGTCAAAAGATCTCAGAAATGTTGCCAGAAAAATATTGGTCATCTAAAATTGATGACAAACGTTCACGTGTGATACCCCCTTAACCCCTTCAGGATACGATGACGCGTTTCTCCATTATAAGCTGGCTATCTTAGACGATTGTATGCAGCTTAGGAAGAGTCTCTAGGAATCAAGAAGGGTAAAAACTATCTCTATTAACCCTCCGACTTCCACACACTCCTTTCTAAACTGAATAAAATTCGTCGAATGATAGCCAGAATAAAATAAAGATACGCGTCCTCAAATACTGAAAGGGTTAAGCAGGAACGATCCACAAAGAGCATACCTCCTGCATTCCATCCGTCTGGGGGTGGAGGGTGAGGGGGTGGGAATGAGAGTAGGGGTGAGGGAGGGGTGGGAATGATAGTAGGGGTGAGTGGGTGGAGATGAGAGTGGGGATGGGAGTAGGGTTGAAGGGATGGGGGATGGGGTAGGATTGGGGGTGGGAGTTGAGGTGAGGGGTAAGGATGGGAGTATGAATGAGGGGGTGGGTGGTAGTATGGGTGAAGGGTGAGGGATAGGGTTGGGGGATGGGGTAGGAGTGGGGGTGGGAGTTAAGGTGAGGGGGTAGGGATGGTAGTAGGGGTGAGGAGGTGGGGATGGGAGTTTGAATGAGGGGGTGGGGATGGGAGTAGGGATAAGGGAGTAGGGGTGGGGATGAGAGTAGGGGTGAGGGGGTGGGTAAGGAAGTAGGGGTGAGGGGTGGGGATGGGAGTAGGGGTTGGGAGAGATAGTTCATCACCATAACTGACCTTTGAAAGCTCACATTTACGGGGGAGGGAAGGCATAGCGAGGATTCAGAAAGCGATGATATAAGGATAATTTAATGATATGCAGTAATTTACCCCTCAAAATCCAATATCTATTTATTTTCTGTTTTCCGGCTATTATTAGACGATTTTATTCAGATTAGGAAGGGTATATGGAACTCAGAGGGTTAATTGAGATAATCTTTACCCCTATAATGCCCACAGATCCTTCTTAAAATTGTATAAAATCGTCTAATGATAGCCAGAATAAACTGTCAAAATGCATCACAATCATCAAAGGGTTAATCATTGGGTGGTGGAGAACACATGCAAGTAATTACTATATACAATCTGAAGTCTGTTTGTTGGTGTTGTGCAGCCTATGGTGTTCCTCACAAATTACCAGTTTCGGTACATTTATATTAGTCACTGTAATTGTCGGGACGCTAAGCCGAAACTTGGCAGGCATATATTTTGACCTGCACATTTTCTACCTCTGTAAAGTATTATAACTAACGTACAGTAGATAAGATTTTTAACACATTTATACTTTATCGAAACTCGGGTAGCATTCACCTAAGCCTTTAAACAAATTACGATATGTTCGCCCAATAGGTTTAAGAGCATAAGCTGCAACATGCACAGAGAGTGACCAACATAATAAGAGGTACTGTTTTTTCTGGATCCTCTTCTCATGTTTAGCCACATTATTTTTCAGATTTTAAGACATTACTTTGGGAACTTAAGGACTATTCGCCCCATTTCGTTGCCAATATAAGAATTTGTTGTGCCATTTAGGCGTCGATTATTTCCTGATAAGCGATAGCGTGCCTATAATTTAGGAGGAAAAGGCCTTTGGCCAGACCATTCTTCTACCGAAAAATGTACAAATTTATCTCGAAGAGGGATCATAGCGATGTTATATGTAGCTTGATGGTGGTCTAGGAAGGAAACGAATATTAAGTAATGCATAAATTAATATACCAATAAATAAATCCTTCCTCCCTTAAATGTCAAACGCAACACAGGTATCCCAAACCCTGTTACAAACGATAACATTACCAATTTACCACTTATTTAATCAATGTATTAATTTTAGAGGAAATAATAAGGATACTAGAGAGAGAGATCGAATGAGGGAGTGTGTGTGAATGACATCGTGTGTGTGTGTGTGTGTGTGTGTGTGTGTGTGTGTGTGTGTGTGTGTGTGTGTGTGTGTGTGTGTGTGTGTGTGTGTGTGTGTGTGTGTGTGAGTGTGTGAGAGAGAGAGAGTGTGTGTGGGAAAGGTGATAGCGAGAATGAATGGGTAAGGGAGTGTGAGTGGAGGAGCGAATATTGAATGAGAGAGAGAGAGATTTTCAAGTTTTCTTTAGTTTTAACAGCTATATTATTAAACTTTAACATAATGAATCTCAATGCACTGATGAACGACATCTACAGTATATGCGTGTTTCTCTTTAATCTTTTTAATACCGGTGATGCCCCTTTAATTTTATTCTGGCTATTATGAGACAATGTTTTGCAGTTTAGGAAGACTCTCTAAAAAAATATCAGGTTTCAAACTATCTCAATCAACTCTTTTATCCACCACCACAAATCCTTCTTAAGCTACACACCATCACCTAAATATAGCTAGAATATAATACAAAAAGACGTTATCGGTACAGAAAGGGTTAATCCTTGAGAGACTGGGAGATATATCGTTCTGTGTCACCCACCAGCACTTAATCTAGTCTTTGTTCGACGCTATATATTCAGAACAATGCCTGCAGAAATGTGGCTCTGGATTTGCAAGAACAAAACCAAGTGTGAATGGGAATTAATATAATTAAATTAAAATTCGTGCCCCATACCTACAGTATACGTAGTTAAGAGGGTTAGGGTTTATTTGTTTGTTTATATACTGTATATATTTAGTTATATGCTAACACACACACACACACAAACACAAACACACACACAAACACACACACACACACACACACACACACACACACACACACACAGTCGTATACTGTATTAAAACAAAGCTCTCTGCAACTGACTACGATTTTCCTCAACTCTATATGAAACAAAAATTACTTACGATAATTGACCTGTGGAAATTGCAGGTAACTTTATAGTCCAAATTACCCAACGTCAATTACCAAACTAACTATCACAAACAACCTATCCATAGTTAGCAAAAATCTACAGTTGTATGAAACAGTTTATGAGCACGATTTCATGCACCGGTGCTGTACTGTATTCGAGCAGTTCCTATAATACATTTGTCGTATTTAGTTTAGTCTGCCTAATATTAAGTCATATTAATCTGCTAAGGAAATAACTCGGTCAAATAGTACACAAAGTTATTGCCGTAATCACCCCTTTAATTACCTCCGTTAACAAATTTGAATGAACGTTATGTTTTCGACTCCGATTGTTTGTTAGTATGTCTGCCTGTAAACAAGATATCTCACAAAGTTATGAACCTAAAGTTTTCACGAAATTTGGTGGGCAAATAGGATATGCACTAAGGAAGAAGTCGTTCATTATAGGATGCAATCCGGAGATTTTAACGAAATTTGGTGGGCAAATAGGATATGTGGCAAGGAAAAAGTTGTTCACTTTAGGATGCGACCCGGATCATATATTTAGCTTCCTCCCAACACGTCCATCCAGCTTAGAAAATAACCCCGAGACCCCCCATCGAGATATATTTGTATATTTTCTGGTAGAAAAATGTCCCAGCCAAAGGCCAGTTCCACCTAGACTAAATTACAGGCTTGGTATCGCTCGCTAGGAAAAAATCGACACCTTAATCGCACGAAAGATCTAAATATTGACAAAGAAATGGGGCGAAGGGTCTTAAAATCGCCAAAATAATGGAGTGAGTCTTAAAATCTGAAAGCTAATGGAACTAAAGATGAGGGAGAAGGGGGTCCAGAAAAACATAAAAACCAAACCTCGCCTCAAGTCGGGTAGCATTTATCTCAAGAGTGTTATACCCCCACACACGTTTCACGCAA
>CM064521.1:11823432-12138171 GCA_032716605.1 Paralithodes platypus
GATTTTATTTAGATTAGGAAGGACATATGGAAGTCAGGGGGTTAATTGAGATAATCTTTACCCCTATAATGCCCACAGATCCTTCTTAAAATTGTATAAAATCGTCTATTGATAGCCAGAATAAACTGTCAAAATGCATCACAATCATCAAAGGGTTAATCATTGGGTGGTGGAGAACACATGCAAGTAATTACTATATACAATCTGAAGTCTGTTTGTTGGTGTTGTGCAGCCTATGGTGTTCCTCACAAATTACCAGTTTCGGTACATTTATATTAGTCACTGTAATTGTCGGGACGCTAAGCCGAAACTTGGCAGGCATATATTTTTACCTGCACATTTCTACCTCTGTAAAGTATTATAACTAACGTACAGTAGATAAGATTTTTAACACATTTATACTTTATCGAAACTCGGGTAGCATTCACCTAAGCCTTTAAACAAATTACGATATGTTCGCCCAATAGGTTTAAGAGCATAAGCTGCAACATGCACAGAGAGTGACCAACATAATAAGAGGTACTGTTTTTTCTGGATCCTCTTCTCATGTTTAGCCACATTATTTTTCAGATTTTAAGACATTACTTTGGGAACTTAAGGACTATTCGCCCCATTTCGTTGCCAATATAAGAATCTTTTGTGCCATTTAGGCGTCGATTATTTCCTGATGAGCGATAGCGTGCCTATAATTTAGGAGGAAAAGGCCTTTGGCCAGACTATTCTTCTACCGAAAAATTTAAAAATTTATCTCGAAGAGGGATCATAGCGATGTTATATGTAGCTTGATGGTGGTCTAGGAAGGAAACAAATATTAAGTAATGCATAAATTAATATACCAATAAATAAATCCTTCCTCCCTTAAATGCCAAACGCAACACAGGTATCCCAAACCCTGTTACAAACGATAACATTACCAATTTACCACTTATTTAATCAATGTATTAATTTTAGAGGAAATAATAAGGATACTAGAGAGAGAGAGCGAATGAGGGAGTGTGTGTGAATGACATCGTGTGTGTGTGTGTGTGTGTGTGTGTGTGTGTGTGTGTGTGTGTGTGTGTGTGAGAGAGAGAGAGAGTGTGTGTGGGAAAGGTGATAGCGAGAATGAATGGGTAAGGGAGTGTGAGTGGAGGAGCGAATATTGAATGAGAGAGAGAGAGATTTTCAGGTTTTCTTTAGTTTTAACAGCTATATTATTAAACTTTAACATAATGAATCTCAATGCACTGATGAACGACATCTACAGTATATACGTGTTTCTCTTTAATCTTTTTAATACCGGTGATGCCCCTTTAATTTTATTCTGGCTATTATGAGACAATGTTATGCAGTTTAGGAAGGCTCTCTAAACAAATATCAGGTTTCAAACTATCTCAATCAACTCTTTTATCCACCACCACAAATCCTTCTTAAGCTAAACACCATCACCTAAATATAGCTAGAATATAATACAAAAAGACGTTATCGGTACAGAAAGGGTTAATCCTTGAGAGACTGGGAGATATATCGTTCTGTGTCACCCACCAGCACTTAATCTAGTCTTTGTTCGACGCTATATATTCAGAACAATGCCTGCAGAAATGTGGCTCTTGGATTTTCAAACAAAACCAAGTGTGAATGGGAATTAATATAATTAAATTAAAATTCGTGCCCCATACCTACAGTATACGTAGTTAAGAGGGTTAGGGTTTATTTGTTTGTTTATATACTGTATATATTTAGTTATATGCTAACACACACACACACACACACAAACACAAACACACACACACACACACACACACACACACACACACACACACACACACAGTCGTATACTGTATTAAAACAAAGCTCTCTGCAACTGACTACGATTTTCCTCAACTCTATATGAAACAAAAATTACTTACGATAATTGACCTGTGGAAATTGCAGGTAACTTTATAGTCCAAATTACCCAACGTCAATTACCAAACTAACTATCACAAACAACCTATCCATAGTTAGCAAAAATCTACAGTAGTATGAAACAGTTTAAGAGCACGATTTTCATGCAACGGTGCTGTACTGTATTCGAGCAGTTCCTATAATACATTTGTCGTATTTAGTTTAGTCTGCCTAATATTAAGTCATATTAATCTGCTAAGGAAATAACTCGGTCAAATAGTACACAAAGTTATTGCCGTAATCACCCCTTTAATTACCTCCGTTAACAAATTTGAATGAACGTTATGTTTTCGACTCCGATTGTTTGTTAGTATGTCTGCCTGTAAACAAGATATCTCACAAAGTTATGAACCTAAAGTTTTCACGAAATTTGGTGGGCAAATAGGATATGCACTAAGGAAGAAGTCGTTCATTATAGGATGCAATCCGGAGATTTTAACGAAATTTGGTGGGCACATACGATATGTGGCAAGGAAAAAGTTGTTCACTTTAGGATGCGACCCGGATCATATATTTAGCTTCCTCCCAACACGTCCATCCAGCTTAGAAAATAACCCCGAGACCCCCCATCGAGATATATTTGTATATTTTCTGGTAGAAAAATGTCCCAGCCAAAGGCCAGTTCCACCTAGCCTAAATTACAGGCTTGGTATCGCTCGCTAGGAAAAAATCGACACCTTAATCGCACGAAAGATCTAAATATTGACAAAGAAATGGGGCGAAGGGTCTTAAAATCGCCAAAATAATGGAGTGAACGTCTTAAAATCTGAAAGCTAATGGAACTAAAGATGAGGGAGAAGGGGGTCCAGAAAAACATAAAAAACAAACCTCGCCTCAAGTCGGGTAGCATTTATCTCAGGAGTGTTATACCCCCACACACGTTTCACGCAAATCGTTTTAGTGGAGCGGAGACTTGGTTGGAATTTGGAATGGTACGATGGCGCGATGCAGGTGTCCCGTTCGTAGTATGTATTCCTTGGTTGGTTGGTTGGTTTGCTGTAATATAACTTTTTAACCCTTCCAGCACCATGACGCCTCTTCACCTTTCATTCTGGCTAAAAATATACTATTTTATGAGTTGTGTAAAGGACCTACGTTCTTCAGAGCATTTATTGAGATAGTATTTACCACTATGAGTCCTAGAGGTAGATTAAAAGCTAAAGAAAATCGTCTGATGGTAACCAGAATACGATGAAAATTACCTCATGGTTTTGAAGAGGTTAACCCTTTCAAGATCCACTTACGCATTTCGTGTCGGTTTTCTGGCTATTATTGGACGATTTTGTTCAGATTAAGAAGGGTATATGGAAGTCAGAGGGTTAGTTGGGATAGTTTTTACCCTATTAATTACCGCAGATCCTTCCTGAATTGTCTAAAATCGTCTAACGATAACCAGAATATTCTGTCCAAACGCGTCATGATCCTCAGAAGGTGAATATTGAGTGTTAAAGGAATGAATTAGTGTGTGATAGTGTAAAGAAGAGAGCTGTGTGAGAGTTACTGTGTGCTATTATGTGTGTGAGTTATGAGTGTGAGAGAAAGTTTACTGTGTGTTAGTTACTGTATGAGAGAATTACTGTATGTGAGAGTTACTGGGTGTGTGAGTTACTGGGTGTGAGAGTTACTGTATAAGATATGTATTGTATGATCATAATTACTGTATATTCGCGAGTTACTGGGTGTGCAACTGATATTCCTGTGAGCAAGAATGTTTAAGAATAATAGTGAGTGTGAAATAGATTAAGTGAAGTAACGCATGTCATGAGTTGGAGTGCGTTAGTTCGTGTGTGAGAGTGAGTGTTAATTAGTGTGAGTTATTGGCGCGCGTGTGGGTGGGTGGGTGGGTGGGTGGGTGGGTGGGTGGGTGGGTGGGGTGGTGTGTGTGTGTGTGTGTGTGTGAGAGTGAGTTTGTGAGAGTGAGTGTTAATTAGTGTGAGTTATTGGCGCGCGTGTGGGTGGGTGGGTGGGTGGGTGGGTGTGGGTGGGTGTGTGTGTGTGTGTGTGTGTGTGTGTGTGTGTGTGTGTGTGTGTGTGTGTGTGAGAGAGAGAGTGAGATATGGTGAAAGAATGAGTGGAGTTCGATTACGTGTGCGAATATATGAGCGAGCGAATGGATGTGAGTAAATGCGTGAGTTAGAGTAAGTGAATGGGTGACGTAGTAGAAGTAAGGAGGTATGAATGAATGAGTGAGCAAGTGTGAGTGAATGGATACTATATCATGAGTAAAGTAGTAAGGGGGAATGTTGAGATATAGCATAAGTGAATTAGTGAGGTAGTATGAGAGAATGAGCAAGGTAGTATGAGTGAATGAGTGAGCTAGTATATATAACTGAGTAAGGTAGTGTGAGTGTATGAATGACGTAGTGTGAGTGAATAAGGAAAATAGTGTAAGTAATTGACTGGTGTAGTGTGAGTTAATTTGTGATGTAATGTGAAAGGATAAATGAGGTAGTGTGAGTAAATGAGCGATATAGTGTGAGTGAATGAGTGAGGTACTGTAGTATGAGTGAGCTACTAAGAGTATATGAGTAATCTAATATGAGTGATGGAGTGAGCTAGTACATATGATTGAAAGAGTGAGCTAGTATGAGTGAATGAGTGAACTAGTATGATTGAATGAGTGAGCTAGTACGAATGAATGAGTGAATGAATGAGCTAGAATAAGCGAATGAATAAGCTAGTAAGAATGAATGAGTGAGATAATATGAGTGAATGAGTGAGGTATAAATAAATGAGTGAGATAGTATGAGTGAATGAGTGAGCTAGTACGAATGAATGAGTGAGATATAAATGAATGAGTGAACTATTATGAGTGAATGAGTGAGCTAGAATACGTGAATGGATGAGCTAGTATGGTTGAATGAGTGAGCTGGTACGGGTGAATGAGTGAATTAGTATGAGTGAATGAGTGAGCTAGTATGAATGAATGAGTGAGGTATAAATGAATCAGTGAACTATTATGAGTGAATGAGTGAGCTAGTATATGTGAGAATGAGCTACTATGAGTGAATGAGTGCGATAGTATGAGTGAATGAGAGAACTACCTCGAGATGCGTGAGGGTCTACACAGTGACCACCCTAGTATGAGTAACTCGATAGTAAGTTAGTATGAAAGAAGTAGAGTGGATGAACCAGAAAGTATGAATGAAGTAGAGTGGATGAACCAGAAAGTATGAATGAAGTAGTATATAGTATGAATGAGTTACTGAGAGAGTAAGTGAAATATAGTGAACAACCTAGTGTGAGTGAGAATTAGAAAGCATGTGAGTTGGTTGAGTGAATGGACGAGTTCTAGAGTGAAGTAGTGTGAATGAGTGCGAATCAGTATTCATTAAAGATATTGACTGTGAGGAGGTAGTGTGAGATTGTGCAAGATAGTGTGATTACGACAGAGTGAGTGCTAGTGAGTGAGAGCGTGCAAGTTAGAGTGATTGCTAGAGAGAGGGTCCAAATTAGTGTGACAGACAGTGAGTGGACAAGTTAGCGTGATTGAGACAGAATGAGTGTGCGAGTTAGTGTGATTGAGACAGTGAGTGTGCGAGTTAGTGTGATTGAGACAGTGAGTTAGAGTGTGCGAGTTAATGTGATGAAGACAATGAGAGTGTGCGAGTTAGTGTGATTGAGACAGTGAGTTAGAGTGTGCGAGTTAATGTAATTGAGACAAAATGAGTGTGCGAGTTAATGTAATTGAGACAAAATGAGTGTGCGAGTTAGTGTGATTGAGACAGTGAGAGTGTGCGAGTTCATATGATCGAGACAGTGAGTACTAGCGAGTGTGCAAGTTAGTGTGGTTGAGTAAGAGTGTGCGAGTTAGTGTGATTGAGACAGTGAGAGTGAGAGTGTGCAAGTTAGTGTGGTTGAGTAAGAGTAGTGTGATTGAGACAGTGAGAGTGAGAGTGTGCAAGTTAGTGTGGTTGAGTAAGAGTGTGCGAGTTAGTGTGATTGAAACAGAGTGAATGTGCGAGTGAGTGGAAAATCAGACGAATGCACAATCACTCTCAGTCACAAACTTCAGCCATAAAAGGAAAACAATGAACCTCGCGATACCCTGCCTCTCTCTCTCTCTCACTCACATACACTGCCATCCTTTTCTTCCACTTTTCTGTATATGAGGTTCTGCTATACTGCTATATCTACTAAATGTAAGTCCAGAGAATCCTGAACCCCACACTTGGATCGTAAGGTCAGTGTGTACAGTGTATCTGAGTATCTATGTATCGCACACACACACACACACACACACACACACACACACACACACACACACACACACACACACACACACACACACACACACACGTACCGTACACAACTATTCATAAATTCACTCACACGCTTTCACTCACCACCGGAGACATTTAAACACCGACACACTCACTCTCTCTCTCTCTCTCTCTCTCTCTCTCTCTCTCTCTCTCTCTCTCTCTCTCTCTCTCTCAGGAACATCAACAACCGTCAGCGTTCATATCTCCACTAAAAATACAAATTGACCTATACAATATAAACGCCAACGATAGCAAGGGAGGGGACGACTGAGCAAGCAAGAGAGAGAGAGAGAGAGAGAGAGAGAGAGAGAGAGAGAGAGAGAGAGAGAGAGAGAGAGAGAGAGAGAGAGAGTACAAAGGAGTACAAAGGAAATCAAGCAACAACAGATCTAGTGACCCTTCTAGGTTGCTTGTCCTCCAAAACACTGAGGATCAAGTGTCCAAACAGTGGTTTAGAGTGGGTAAGGGAACATTGGAAAGGGAACTACTGCCCTGCCACTAACGTGGCAGGACTAGGAAGTTAGTAGGGGACATATGGGTTAGTAACTGAGGGGAGGATAAAGTTATTCATTTACAAACGCAGTCAGTCGCGGGTTTGATGCGAGATATTTGTCTAGGCGGAATTTAAATGAATCAACGGTGCTGCAGTCTATAACGTCTCGGGGAAGCCCATTCCACAAGTTGACAACTCGATTGAAGAAGAAATTCTTAGATTCGTGCGAGTTAAAAGATTTACCAATAATTTTGCAACCGTTTCCCCGCGTGTAATTAGATTGGTCGCTAGTGAAGTACTTACTACAGTTCATATTGTCGATGCCTTTGATGATTTTGAACACTTGAATTAAGTCGCCTCTTAATCTGCGCTGGGTTAAAGGAAATAGATTTAATTCTCTAAGACGCTCTTCGTATGGTTTGTTCTTTAGGCTAGGTATCATTTTGGTAACTCTACGTTGAACTCGTGCTAGCTTGTTTATATCTTTTTGGTAATAAGGGCACCAGGATTGAACGCAGTATTCCAGAAGAGGGCGGACTAAGGAATTGTAAAGGGTTAGGATAACTTCTTTGGATTTATGCTCAAATGACCTGCCTATCAAGCCAATTATTTTGTTTGCCTTCTTAACAACTTCTGAACATTGTTGACTCGGTTTTAGGTTACTCGATATTGTTACTCCCAGATCAGTTTTCTCTGTTTACATTCTTAAGCTGAGTGCCATTCATCGAATAGTTTGCTTTCTCATTTAGGTATCCGACATGTAGTACTTTACATTTATCCGCATTGAAACTCATTTGCCAAATTTGGGCCCAACATGACAATTTATCTAGATTGTGTTGCATATCGTCAACTTGTTCTTTTGAGAGTACGCTATTTGCAATTTTTGTATCGTCAGCAAATTTTGAGATTGTGCCAGGTGAGACCCTCATCTACAGTGTCGTTGATGTAAATTAGAAAGAGAATTGGTCCTAGTACCGATCCCTGGGGTACCCCGCTACTTACATTGGTCCATTTAGATGCCTTACCGTTTATGACTACCCTTTGCTTTCTGTTGCTGAGCCAATTTTCTATCCATTTCAACACACCGTCTTGTATTCCATGCGCTTTTAGTTTTAGCAGTAAACGTTTGTGGGGAACTTTGTCAAAGGCCTTTTGAAAATCAAGGTATATAATATCTACAGCTTTACTCTCATCGTAGAGGTTGAGGATATCGTGGAAGAAGTCTAAGAGGTTTGTTTAAACAGGAACGTTTTTTACGAAAGCCGTGTTGAGTATCTTTAAGTATGTTATTTTCCTCTAAGTGATTTACGAGTCTGTCTCGTATGACCGTTTCTAGCATTTTACATACAACTGAGGTTAAGCTAATTGGACGATAGTTACTGGGTAGGGATTTGCTGCCTTTTTTGAATATCGATGTTACGTTGGCTAGCTTCCACTGATCAGGCATAGTTCCAGACTGCAAGGATTTATTGAATAGTAATGTCAGTGGTTTGGAGAGCTCATTCTTAGCTTCCTTTAGAACTCTAGGCGAGATTGTATCAGGTCCTGGCGTTTTATTTACCTTGAGTTTATCTAAACAATTCAATACTTCTCTCTCTGTAACGGTGATATTGCTTAGAACATCTGAATTATCAATCTGAATCGGCGATGGAGAGAGAGAGAAAGCGGAGTAGATTTGAAGAAAGGAATTATACAGAGATAAAAAAACAATCTAAAAAGAATAATTGATGACTCAAGACACCTTTTGATCCATTCAGGGAAGATGCTTTAGGTGAAAAACGAGTTATACTCTGTTCCAAATACGTATGCCAAAACTCTCGTACATTAACCTCTATAACTCACAGAAGACTAGAATAATCGAGCTAATATGTGTACTATTTGGGAAGGGTCAGCCAGGGAATAGGTGTGAAGATTTACAGCCCATTTCCTCTAGCCTTTTTAGAGTTATAGAAGTTATGGTTCACGATAACTGGCCTAACTACTTTGATCAGGATATAGCCTAGTGAAGTTCATTACACTCTACATTGACCACTTGTGAGTTTCAGGCTATAAGGAAATCGGAGCTGTAGTCATCGATATGTCTAAATACCAGCTAAAATAATACAACCCATTTCAACATATGTTTTTATCCATCAGAAACCTATATTATTATGGCATTTCTGGCTAATCGCGATGTTTATGGTTCCAACTTCCTTAAAGCCTGAAACTCACAAGTGGTTAATTCTGTCTACTCTGTTCTTGAACTGCCATACTGAAGAACCATTAAAAACCTCAAGAGAGAAGTTTGTTCCAGGTGTTGCAGGATGTTGCATCACATGTATTACTTTATAGATAATGTTATGGTAAATATTCAGATGAACTTGCAGCAATTGTGCCTCATCCTCGCATTTTCTCCCACTGTATGCGAGAATCTGAACACCCATGACTCTGCAATCATTCCTTCACTTTATAGATCAAATGCTTTTCAGAATGTCTTTATATCCCGCATAAAGCCAAGCTCAAGCAGTTTTTGTGAGTCATTACAGAGCTTGCTATTATACCAGGTGGTTCTTATCTCTAATGGAGGTGCAAATAATAGAACAAATTAAGCAGAGTACAACTTATACGAGATTATATATGCAAGTCACAAGAGGTAGGTAAATTAACATATGTTAAGATCAGAATGACAACACAAAGACATTCTTTGCCTTCTTACGCATCAAATCAACCAAGCTACAGACCAACATGGTGAAACACATACAATAGCACTGGATATATCAAAGGCATTTGATAGAGTCTGGCATCAATCCTTATTGTCGAAGATGTCACACTACGGCCTTGCATCATTAGTTCCACTAATTTCTTCTTATCTTCATAACAGAAAAATACGTGTAATGGTAGATGGCCTTTATTCTCAATTTCACTCAATAAATGCTGGTGTTCCCCAGGGATCACTTTTGGCCCCAACTCTGTTCCTCATTCATATCAATGATCTCATATCTACCACTCATAATCCAATACATTCCTACGCAGATGACTCAACACTCCACAGTTCCTTCACATTTACCAATTCTTTCACCCAACCCGATCTTATAAATTCAAAAATAAACACTGCAATTTCTCTGAACCAGGACCTTTCTAGAATTAATGAATGGGGACAAGAGAATCTAGTTTCCTTTAATGCACAGAAAACCAAGTACATTCAATTTTCTAACCGACAGAATCTCACTGACTCCCATATATTTTTTAATTATGTAATATTCCCACTTCCCCTAGTATTGACATTCTCGGTGTAACATTAACTACTAACTTGAGCTGGACACATTATGTTAGAAGCATTGCTAAGAATGCCTCTAAAAAACTGGGACTCCTGTACAGAGTTCGAGAATTCTTCACTGACGAGCAGTTGGCCGTAATATATAAAAGTCATGTGCGCTCTCAGATGGATTACTGTTCACCTCTGTGGGGTGGAAGTGGAGAGGTTGCATTGAGGCAGTTGGACAAATTCAAAATAAAGCTATTAGATTAATCAATAACCCTGCAATCACACAGGACCTTCCTACATTAGCCATACGAAGAAACGTTGCATCCCTTGCATTATTCTACAGATATTTTCACAGCAATTGTTCCGAGGAACTTGCTTCAATTGTGCCGCCTCTCCACATCTTTCCCCGTAGAACTAGGGCAGCTGAGAGCGCCCATGAATTTACACTTTCTCCTCCACAATGCAGAACTTCTGCTTATCAGAATTCATTTATCCCCAGAGCTACTACTCTTTGGAATTCACTTCCCTCGAATTGCTTTCCACAAACTTACAATCAACAAATGTTTAAATCCAGTTGTTACAAACATTTTATGAATGGAGGATGCCTTTAGGCACATGGACCTTTTTGTTTTATCTGTGTTTTTCCTTCCTCCGTTCATTGTCTCTTAAAAAAAAAAAAAAAAAAAAAAATAGACATTAACAAAAGAATATACCGGGTAATACACTTGATATACATGATAGAACCTGCGAGAGAGAGATAATGAGGTATATGGGGCAAGGAGTTAAGGGGAGGCAGACCGTTTTTCTGGGCCCCCTTCTCCCTAATGTTTAGCTCCACTAGTTTTGAGATTATAAGACGTTCGACCCATTAGTTTGGCGATTTTAACACCTTTCGCCCCATTTCGTTGTCAAATTTAAAACCTTTCGTGCCATTTAGATGTTGATTATTTCCTGGCGAGCGATAGCGAGCCTGCAATTTTAAGAGGAACCGGCCTTCGGCCGCGAAATTTTTCTACCGAAAAATTTACAAATTGATCTTGAAGGGGGATCTAAGGGGTGTTTTTCTAAGTTTGATGGAGGTCTAGGGAGGAAACTTAACAAATATATGAATAAATGAATTAATAGACCAAACAAACGGCCAGTCTCCCCTTAAGGGCCTGTTAATGTATAATGCATTAGTTTTGGAGGCATAACATTAACTAGAAGATACTGTAGGTATATCTTGATCGTCATGGAAGGAGTTGTATACGGGAACAGAAGGTATAAGTTACTAACCTAACGTCAGATGTATAGCGTGTGTATTGTGATATGACTGACGTTAGAAGGGATCCCAAAACAGGGAACAAACACTATGATAAACTCTTGAATCAAAAGAAATATGCGTCCTAGGTGTGAGAGGCAAGCTACAATTGTGTCTCACTCTATTCATTACAGGTGAGTGAAAACTATTGTCATCCATAGGTCTCGTCTGGGATGCTTCTGGTTCCGTCAGCTGTTGGGTGAGGGTTGTGGGGCGGCTACAGGCTACGGCTGGGCGGCTCGTCTTGGGCTGCTCAAGACTGCTACACGGGCCTTGTAAAGTGCCGGGTTGGACATCCTGCTCTTGTAAAGTAACAGTGTGGTCTTGTAAAGTACCAGCTCCGGGGGATTGTAAAGTCCCGAGTTGGTGGCCTCGTAAAGAGCCAGGCTGATCTTGTAAAGTACCAGTGGGGAAGGTGGTGGCCTTGTAAAGTGCCGGGCTGGTCTTGTAAAGTACCGGTGGGGAAGGTAGTGACCTTTTAAAGTGCCAGGCTGGTCTTGTAAAGTACAAGTGAGGGGGAAGTGGTGATTTTGTAAAGTGTGGGGATGGTCTTGTAAAGTACCAGTGGGGGAGGGGGTGGCCTTGTAAAGTGTGGGGATGGTCTTGTAAAGTACCAGTGGAGGAGGGGGTGGCCTTGTAAAGTACCAGCTAGTCGACCTTGTAAAGTATTGATGAGCTACTGGAAGGTGAGCTGCCAAACAACTTTTCCATTCAATACTTAGTGGATTTCTTGCTCCTCTTGCTCGGTTTGGACTTGGGAATGAGAAGGCCACTCACACCTGAGTGTGTATGTGATTGTGTGTGTGGGGGGTTAGGTCCTTTTGGCCTAGGCCCTAGAGCCTGTTGGAAAGTTGGCCAGGTGACAGGCAAGGTATAATCAATTACACTTTGCATAGTTTTGCACAATCTGTATAGTATTTATATTCTTCAATGCCTTAACCTCATTCTCCGAAAAGAGAACTAAAGCTCTCAACAATTTCCGAGTTTTAGCTTTACTGCAATAGGGTCAAATAGTTCATTTACACGTGGTGTTCCAACGGGTGCGCAAAATAGACACAAAATACTATTGGTGTCCCTACAAAATGAGTAGTGCTGAAATAGTAAAGTATCGTAATTTACGATAGTTAAGGTACAGTCTTGAGCATCAATGGCGGCGCACCTACTGTATCTGTAATTCTGTATCAGTATCGAACGCAAACGAGACAATACTATAATGCCCAGATGCTTCAGTACTTGGCTTTAAAGTTCAAAGATTCAAATTGATGTAAACTTATTTATGTTGACAATCGTATATTATGACATCGACAGTATACAGTATATTAATCCAACGACAGTATACAGTATATTAATCCAACGACAGTATACAGTATATTAATCCAACGCTACGTATTTGTTTGTGCGTACCGTATGTGTGTCTTTATTTTATTTTTATATTTTATGGGTTTTACTGGACTGACAAAATCACCTCGCACAACTCCTGATAGTGGCTCTTGCTAGGTCTCGGATCAAGGTTACCAAATAAAGTCCGCTAAATGTAAACAAAAGCCGAAAATCGCTAGAATAATGCCACAACATGTAGACTATCACTCTAAAATGGCTCGAATCTCCAGAACATCGCTAGAATTCATGTCGCTAGATGTAATAATTTGTCTCTAGATCGAAGTAAATACCTCTACATCTAGCGGTGAGTACCGGTAGCTAAATTGGCAACACTATACCAGGCCATTCATCCATTTTACACATATCCAATCCGAGGTGTTCAATGACTTCAGGAATGCTCAAATTGCCTACGCTCAGTCTAAATATTTATAGTCATCTGCAAACTTACAAATAACAAACAGACCAAAATCAATGGCATTAACACAGTGAATATGGTGAAATTAAGACAGACAGACAGTGTCAGAAAGATAAAATACTGTGAGTTTGTGAAACAGAGTGAGTAAGAGTGAGAATGTGTGTGTGTGTATGTGTGTGTGAGTAAGAGCAAGTATGTGAGAGAGTGCGAGTGAGTAATGGTAAGAAAGCAAGTGTGATAAGAATGAGAGTGAGTGTGAGTGAGTAAGAGAGCAAGTGAGAGAGAGAGAGAGTGTGTGTGTGAATGAGTGAGAGAGAGAGAGAGGAGGGGGGGGAGAGTAAATGTGTGTAAGTGAGAGAGGGCGTGGTTCAGTTCAGTTCAGTTGTATGGCGGAAGTATAACCTTCAAATCGGCACTTCCTGATGTATTTTTGTTTCTTGCGGTCTTGTGGTGTAAAAGTGGCAGTATGGCAAGGTGGTGGTGGTGGTGGTGTCATGCAGACCTAACAAAGATGGCCGATCCCTAGCTCCTCACCATGGCAACGCTCTCTCTCTCTTCTCTCTCTCTCTCTCAACACACATTCATTTCTCACGCACACACCTGCTCTCGCTCTTTCTCTCTACACACACACACACACAGTTACTCTTCACACGCACTCACTTTCTCTCTGAAGACACACTCATATATTATATGTTTCTACACACACATTCATTAACTCTACACACATACACACACCCTCTCTCTCTCTCTCTCTCTCTCTCTCTCTCTCTCTCTCTCTCTCTCCGTTAATGGCTCTTTAACTCTTGCTCCTACGTCATCCTAATCTCCTTGGGTTTTCTGTTCTAATTCTCTCTCTCTCTCTCTCTCTCTCTCTCTCTCTCTCTCTCTCTCTCTCTCTCTCTCTCTCTCTCTCAATACAATGGTCTCGTTGATCCTGTCGCTGTTGTACATGGTTCTTCAGTAGAGCAAGTTATTAAAAGATTAGATAGTATTTGGCAGAGTCCGCCATAAAAGTAGCCTACCGTGCTGCATTATACAACCTATTCTCCCTGGAATGGATAGCAAGGTCTTTGAGATACTATACATTCCTTATATTCATATCCCTCCCTCCCTCTGTCTCTCTCTCCTTTTCTCTATTATTATATATACTATATACATATATATATATACTGTATATATATATATATATATATATATATATATATATATATATATATATATATATATATATATACAGTCTACATACCTATCTATCTACATTTCTGTCTTATCCCTTAATCTATCAATATGACACCAAAAAATGCAACCCATCTAACTGTCAATAACCGTTTAATACTGATATTTTTTTCAGGTTTGGGGAGATGGATAAATTTGATAGATGCCTACTAGATTAGAAAAAAAAAGAGATTTTCAAGATGCCTTGGACCCTTCAACAAATATTATTTTCCGGAGAGAGCTACTTTGACATCAAATCACTCAAAAACCTTCAGGCAAATTTCAAGGGAGAATTAAATGGTCATAAATATCCATACAAAGGATTTATTCTAAGAAGGGCGCAGAAGTTTATGGTGCATGAGACTGTCAAGAAACTCAATGCCATAGGAAATAATGCCACATATTCCGGAAGACGAAGGAGTACAAGGACAAAGGAGAACATCACCTTAGTCAGCCTTAGTGGGCAGCAGTTCAAAGAAGTCATTATGTAGGCGCAGTTAACAACTGGATATTATGCAGAAGTTTCTTATCAGGATCTGCATTTGAACCCATTCATGATAAAAAAATAAGCAAAAATTGACTCTAGCTGACATGGAAGAACGTGGTGTTATGTGCAGATGGTTCTGTGACAAGATTGAATAGGATTCAGACTTCATTCCTGGTATGTGGTTTTCAGATGAAGCACATTCTCTGTTATCAGGCCATGTCAATTCTGTAATAATGTTTTCTGGGGCGCAGGCCCACCAGATGAGGTCTTGCAAAGGCCATTACACTCAGTCAAGTGCACAGCTTGGGTAGCCATCTCTAAGCATGGGATAACAAGTCCATCTTGGTTTAAAGACGAGGACAGTAACTCAGTCGTGGTTAACACTGAATGTTATATGGAAGCGCTTCACAAATTTTGTAGAACTTTGGGACAGCAAAGAGGCATTACAAGAGATGAACAATGGTTCCAAAAAAATGGGGCCACTCCCCATACAGCCAATGACACACTACAGTGGCTAAGAAAGAAGTTTGGAGACAGGCTCATGAGTAGCAAGTGTGATGTTGAGTGGGCTGCACACGCACCAGACATAAACCTCCTAGATTTTTATCAACGGGGTTATTTGAAAGACAATGTGTATGAGAACAATCCCAAGACAATTGACCAGCTGAAAAGAGCAATCACCTCAAGTTTCAGAACAATACTCCGTGAGGAATGTGTACGTATTAAAGACAATTTTGCCCGTCGTTTGCAAGTGTGCTTATTATGTCACGTTAGACATTTGGAACATATTTTGAGCAGGTCATAAAATCTAAACAAGGCTTTGGACTCTGCTAAAACTCAGCACATATGTTTGGCATTGATGCGACTTAAGGCATATCTATAAATAAATTATATTAAAGAATCACATATTTTACAAGCCTTCTGGTGAGGGCTGGTCCTGTCCAGAGTGAGGTATGGCATCCTCTACCCAACAATAGCAGTTCTGTCTCTCTTTTCCTGTACTACTGTTCGTATTTTGGGGGCGGGTGGCTAGGAATCCTCCTCCCCTTGTAAAATTTACCTACTAGACGAGACAGAGAAAGAGTCAAGGAAACGCAAAGGTGGTCCAGGACTCTCAGAATTAGAACTTTATATGTTGTTTCTGTTCGGGCTCTATCTCGAGTCGGTCACCCCCAGCTATGGAGTACAGGTATGTGCTTGAGTATATACTGTACATAGTATGGGTTGCATTTTCTTTTCTTTCTTTTATTTGTTGTTTTTTTGTTTTTTTTTGGGGGGGGAGGGTCACCCTATATATACTGTATACCGGTACTGTATATCTACCGTATCAATCTACTGTCTGTCTGTCTGTGGTGATGGGCTGGTCTATCAGAGTGAGAACTGAGCGATCTCTGCCATACCCATAGCTTACTCTGACTGTTCCTTTTACTTATATATTTTCTAGATCTCAAGTGACGGCGTCTCTTCTGTGGATTGACCTCCCAATCTACCAGATTGGAAGCCAAAGCATCACATTTTTCCTTTGCCCCTCAACTTTCTCTTCATAATTGCTGAGGGGCACAGGGCCCTGGGTGGGACTTTGGTTTCCCGGGCGTTTCCGCTCCCTCCTCAGATCCCCGCCATGGAGTGGCTTCGGTCACCCAGGCTTTATTGTGGTCGGCAGGGAGGGTTCTGTGGGGGCGCTCGGTAATGGCCTTGGCCTTGCTCGGGGACTTGGGGCTGTTCGGAAAGGCAGCTTGGGGAACAACAACAACAACAACAACAACAACTCTCTATCCCTCTACCTATATATGTATCTATCACTTATCTGTCTATCTATCTTTTTTCCAGCTATTCCTTTCGTTTCTTTTTCCGGGTCAAAATTTTCATTCTCATTTTCTGGCTCTCTCTCACTCGCCTTTCTCATGCATATCTAATTACCTTACTGAGATGGGGATCAGGTTGGTGTGGATGGGGGGGTGTGGGATTGATGGAGTAAGAGAGAGAGAGAGTGTGTGTGTGAGAGTGAACGTGAAAGAGAGAGAGAGAGTCCTTGTGTATGTGTGCGTGTGTGTGTGTTTGTGACCGTGTGTGTGTGACTGTGTGTGTGTGGCTGTGTTTGAGTGCGTGTGTGTATGAGTGAGAGAGAGAGATAGTGTGTGTGTGTGTGTGTGTGTGTGTGTGTGTGTGTGTGTGTGTGTGTGTGTGTGTGTGTGTGTGTGTGTGTGTGTGTGTGTGTGTGTGTGTGTGTGTGAGAGAGAGAGTCGTACAGCCTATACCGGACCTCATTATGTAATACCGGTATAACTCATAAAATTATATCAACGATGACGGTCGGGCACAAAATGACTGAATTAGCCTTCAATAGCTCCAGTATTGTTTATCCAAATTATCTTAGCACTATCTGGTCCGACTACTTGGGGGTTAATTTTTATTTTTATTTTTTTCTATGTGATTGAGGGAGGCAAAGGGCAGAACTGCCTATAGCGAGTGCCTCCCCCATAGTTGAAAGAGTGACAGGGCCAAAATCAAGGGACGCTCGAGCCAAAATGCCTGGACACACGGAGTTTGAGGCAATTTAGGTCATAGGAAGAGGGAAAGACTGATTCTGGGAGAGAGTTCCAAAGCTCAGCTGTTGAGTAGAAGAAAGACTGAGAGTAACGTTTCACTCTCGGGTTGGAGAGTTGCACAGAGTAGGGGTGGGATTGAGTTGCAAGATGGGTACCACGTGCCCTACGTAAAGGAGGTAGTATACACTGGGAAACCTCTGAGGAACACTGATTATTATAGTAGTGATTAAATAGCGAGAGAGATACAACATTGCGGCGGAGAGAGAGAGATTGCAGAGTTGGTGAGTGGACGAGAGTTAATGATATGAAAGGCCTTCCTTTCAACTTTGTCTAGGAGAGCGGTGTGAGAGGAACCTCCCCACACATGTGAACAATACTCAATACAAGGACGCACTATGCCCCTGTACAGAGCAAGAAGCTGTGCAGGGGAAAAGAACCCCTTAAGGCGGTTGAGCACACCCAGCTTCTGGGAGGCTGCCTTAGCAAGACTGGTAATATGGTCCTTCCAACTGAGAGCAGAAGAAAAAGAGACACCAAGAATATTGAGAGAAGATGAAGGATTGATTTTTGTATTGTTGAAGAATATGGGATAGTCCGCTGGGAGTTCCTTACGGGTAGATAGATGGAGAAATTGGGTTTTGGAAGCATTAAAGGTAACAAGTTTTTCTCTGCCCCAATTGGAGATGGTATTTAGATCAGAATTTAAGAGTTCTATGGCTTCATTACGTTTGTCGTTGAGGGATTGCTGGCTGGGGCGTTCTGAAAAACTAATGGAGTAGTGTAAGGTTGAGTCGTCTGCGTATGAATGGATGGGAATTGAGGTACAGTTGAGGAGATCATTTATAAAAATTAGAAAGAGAATAGGAGATAGGACAGAGCCCTGAGGAACACCGGAGTTTATAGGGTGAGGAAGTGAACAATGGCCGTCCACAACCGCTGCTATGGAACGGCCGGAAAGGAAATTAGAGACAAAGGCACAGATGGAGGGATAGAAACCGAAGGAGGGTAGTTTAGAAATTAAAGATTTGTGCCAGACTCTATCGAAGGCTTTCGATATGTCTAGTGCAATAGAAAAAGTCTCACCGAAGTCCCGAAAGGAGGATGACCAAGAGTTAGTAAGATATGAAAGAAGATCACCAGTAGAGCGACCCTTAAGGAAGCCATACTGGCGATCTGAGAGCAGATTATGAGTAGGGAAATGCTTAAGAAATTTGGAAGCAAGAATAGTTTCAAAAACTTTAGAAAGACATGAGATGAGAGCAATTGGACGATAGTTGGAGGGTTGAGAGCGGTCACCCTTCTTTGGGACAGGTTGAATGTCATATTTTGTTAAATTATTATTGAGGATTTTGTTAGATTTTGCCATCTTCCAGGCAATGTATTTTAGCTTGTCCCCTAAGCTATCAAAAGCGCCTTCCCAGACTTCTTTCAAGCTAAAAGGGAAACAAATGCGCACCCAGACTCCCCCCCCCCCCTTTAAGCTAAATTTGTACTTTTGTTTTCTCTCGATAGAAAAATGTCTCAGCCGAAGGTCGATTTTTCTTTTATTACAGTAATTTCAGATCAAACTCACAACTACCGGTAACTTTTGATATTGCTATTTTCTATTGTCTAAGTATAGTCGTTTAATTGTACGATATAGTTAAGATTTGAACCTCCACCTCCTCAGCCTATCTATCCCCTCAACTTTTTAACTGTAACCATCATTTTGACTCCTTCACCTTCCCCTAGTCCAACCCCTTCCTTCCTTCCTTCCTTCCCCCACGCCCTCTTGCTAAAGACACAAAAAAAAAAAAAAAAAAACACATACACACACACACACACACAGCCCGGCTGTCTCAGTGGTACCGTCCCTGCCTGCAACCCAGCAGACCGGGGTTCAAATCTCGCTCAGGTTGATGAAGATTTTGAGACATAGCCGGCGGTTACCATCTCCCTTGAGCAAGAAAATGGGTAATTGTCATTAATAATAATGTCTAGGAAGCGGGACAATACGAGCCAAAAACTCAACAATTCCTGTCAAACTACAATTATGAATACACAAAAAACTAAAATCGTAATATTTAATATTTTGTCATTGTGGTACATTAATTACCGGTATTTTACGAGTTACGACTGATCAACTTTACGGATGTATGTTTAATGGATGTCACCGGCACTGTATGTTTAATGGATGTCACCGGCACTGTATGTTTAATGGATGTCACCGGCACTGTATGTTTAATGGATGTCACCGGCACTGTATGTTTAATGGATGTCACCGGCACTGTATGTTTAATGTTTAATGGATGTCACCGGCACTGTATGTTTAATGGATGTCACCGGCACTGTATGTTTATTGGATGTCACCGGCACTGTATGTTTAATGGATGTCACCGGCACTGTATGTTTAATGGATGTCACCGGCACTGTATGTTTATTGGATGTCACCGGCACTGTATGTTTATTGGATGTCACCGGCCTCTGTATGTTTAATGGATGTCACCGCACTGTATGTTTAATGGATGTCACCGGCACTGTATGTTTAATGGATGTCACCGGCACTGTATGTTTTGAATGGATGTCACCGGCACTGTATGTTTAATGGTATGTTTAATGGACCGGCACTGTATGTTTTAATTGGATGTCACCGGCACTGTATGTTTAATGGATGTCACCGGCACTGTATGTTTATTGGATGTCACCGGCACTGTATGTTTAATGGATGTCACCGGCACTGTATGTTTAATGGATGTCACCGGCACTGTATGTTTATTGGATGTCACCGGCACTGTATGTTTATTGGATGTCACCGGCACTGTATGTTTACTGGATGTCACCGGCACTGTATGTTTAATGGATGTCACCGGCACTGTATGTTTAATGGATGTCACCGGCACTGTATGTTTAATGGATGTCACCGGCACTGTATGTTTATTGGATGTCACCGGCACTGTATGTTTAATGGATGTCACCGGCACTGTATGTTTAATGGATGTCACCGGCACTGTATGTTTAATGGATGTCACCGGCACTGTATGTTTAATGGATGTCACCGGCACTGTATGTTTAATGGATGTCACCGGCACTGTATGTTTAATGGATGTCACCGGCACTGTATGTTTAATGGATGTCACCGGCACTGTATGTTTAATGGATGTCACCGGCACTGTATGGGTAAAGCAACAGAACCCTTATAGTCGAACTCCGTAACATGTGGGATATTATACTTGCACTGTCTTGTCTCGATTTGGGTTCGATACAAATTATAATGGGTGTAGACTTGTTAAGGCTTGTGAGTGTACAGCCACTCACAATAATTCGTAGACCTCACCTCTTTCTAATTATACCAGCATATCTCTGGACACGAATTTAACTACAAAATCAACTACAAAATACACATACTATTCATTGAAAAGCAAGTTCCATCCAAAAATGTATCCAGGTAGTTATTAATGGGAGGTATTTAGTTTGCTCCCTAGACGTCCATCAAGCTTACAAAAATACCCCCAAGACCTCCTTTCAAGATAAAATTGTACATGTTTCGATAGAAAAATGTCCCGGTTGAAGGCCGGTTCACCCTAAATTACAGGCTCGCTGCCGCTCGCCAGGAAAAAATCGACACCTAAATGGCACGAAAGGTTTTATAATTGACATAAATGGGGCGTATGGTCTTAAAATCGGCACACTAATAGGGCAAACGTCTTATAATACCAAACTAATGGGGTTAAACACGAGGGAGAAGGGGATGCAGATAATAACCCTCTCAAGTGAAAATCACCCCTTAATGCATACAGAAAAACATAAGGGATCGAATATAATTGTATGTAAATCAACTACTAAACTATACATACCGGGTATTATTTATTGAAAAGCAAGTTCCATCCAAAAATTAATCCAGGTAGATATAATGCATACAGAAAAAAACATAAGGGGGTCCACGATTTTGAATAGGCGACTGTACAAGAGCGATGACAATACCCTGAAGCAACGGCGCACGAGGAGGCAATGAAAGATGAATGGATGAGAGCGACGTGCAGCGGTAGTTGAGTTACAAGGCGTTACAAGGAATGTTTAGTATCTCGGGAGACTTTGCGGTCCATTCCGGGGAGATACTCGAAGTGGAAGGAGAGAGACTGTTTAGTGCACTACACTCATTACAGAGTGTGCAAGATACTATCTACTCTCTTCTTGAACTGCTCTACTGCAGAGAGAGAGTGAGAAAGAGTGAGAGTTAGTGAGTGGGAGGGGGGAATGCATGAGAAGAGTGAGAAAAGAGAGGGGAGTGAGAAAAGAGAGGGGGAGGGAGAGAAGAGAGGAGTGATAAGCGAGAGGAGAAAAGAGAGGTGGAGGGAAAAAAACATTAGAGAGCATTAGAGGAGTGAGAAAAGAGAGGGGGGAGGGAGGGGGAGCATGAGACGAATGAGAAAAGAGAGAAGGGGATAGGGAGAGAGGAGCGAGAAAAAGAGAGAGGGGGGATATGAGGGAGAGTCAGAGAGGAGGCTGGGTGTGTGATATAGAAAGGTGAATGGACGAGAGCGAATGGCATCAGTAGTTAAAAGAGAGGGGGAGAGGAAGAGAGGGACGTGAAAATACAGTAAACGGGGGTAAGAAGAGAGGAGCCAGAAACGACAGAGTGGGGGGGGGGGGTACGGAGAGAGGAGCGAGAAAGACAAAGAGAGAGAGAGAGACGGAGAGAGAGAGAGAGACGGAGAGAGAGAGAAAAGAGGAGTTACAGAGGGGAGGGGGAAGAGTAGGTTAACCCTTAGAAGAATGGAAGATCCGATCACGCATTTGTTTTCCGTTTTCTGGCTATCATTAGACGATTTTATTCAGATTCGGAAGGGTACCGTACATGGCAGTCAGAGGGTTAGTTGAGATAGCCTTTACCGTCATAGTTCCAGCAGATCCTTCCTAAGTTGTCTAAAATCGTCTAATGATAGCTAAAATAAACTGACAAAATGCGTCATAATCTTCAAAGTGTTATGAGGGGGAGCCGAGGGGAGGGGAAAGGGGAGGTAGAGAAGGAAGGAGGGGGTGGAGGTGGAGAGGAAAGGGAAGAATGAATGAATGAGAGCAAAGAAGCAGCAACCGTTAACAGAGAGGGAGATAAAAGAGAGGAACGAGAAGAGAGAGAGAGAGGGTGGGATAGGGAACGAGAGGAGGGGTGAAAGAGAGAGGGGGAGAAGAAGGGGAAAGGGTAAAAGAGAGAGAGGGGAGAGGATGAGAGGAGGTAAGAGGAGATAGGATAGGGGAGGGGGAATGAAGAGATAGAGAGAGGGGGTGAGCGGAAGAGAGAAGACGTGGTACTATAGTCTATTGGCTGTAAGTAGGCGATAAATCATGACCTCTAACCTCTGAAGCTCAAAAACGACTAGAGTAATCGAGCTAATATTTCTACCATTTGGGAAGAGTCACTCAAGGAATAGATGTGGAAATTTACAGCCAATTTTCTCTAGCCCTTTTTGAGTTACAGAGGATAGAGACCATGATTTTTCGTCTACTTACAACGAATAGACTATAGCAGTAGAGAGAAGGCTGGGGGAGAGAAGAGGGGGGGGGGGGAGAGGGTCAAGAAAGGTTAATGGATGAGAGCAAAGTGCAACAGCAGTAGTTAAAAGACAGAGGAGGGGTAAAGGAGAGAGGGGGGAGAGGAAGAGAGGAGTGAGAAAATAGAGAGAGGGGAGAGGAAGGGAGGAGGGATAAAACAGAGAGAGGACATAGAAGAGAGGAGTGAGAAAAAAGAGAGAGAGGGGGAGGAAGGGAGGAGGGATAAAATAGAGAGAGGACAAGGAAGAGAGGAGTGAGAAAATAGAGAGAGGGGAGAGGAAGGGAGGAGGGATAAAACAGAGAGGACATAGAAGAGAGGAGTGAGAAGAAAATAGAGAGAGGGGAGAGGAAGAGAGGAGTGAGAAAATAGAGAGAGGGGAGAGGATGGAGAGGAGGATAAAACAGAGAGGACATAGAAGAGAGGAGTGAGAAGAAAATAGAGAGAGGGGAGAGGAAGAGAGGAGTGAGAAAATAGAGAGAGGGGAGAGGAAGGGAGGAGGGATAACACAGAGAGAGGACATAGAAGAGAGGAGTGAGAAAAAAGAGAGAAAGGGGGGATAGGAAGAGAGGAGCCGCACAAGAGCAGAGTACGCGCAACAGGGAGAAGGCAAAGGGGGAGAGGGGAGGGTAAATAAAGAGGTAAAGAAGGAAGTAGAGGAGGTAGAGAGAAGGAAGAAGACGGACAGAGAGAAGAGGGGAAAAGGAGGCAGAGAGAAGAGGGAGAAGAGGAGAGGGAAGGCGAAAAGAGGAGGTAACAGAAAATAGAAGAGGTAGAGAGGCAGAGAGAGGAGCAAAAGAGATGAGGGAAAGAGAGAAGAAAGCACGGGGAGGGCGAAAAGATGAAATAATAAGGGGAGTGGGTAAGAGGGAGAGGGTGGGGAAAGGTGAATGGATGAGAGAGAGAGAGAGAGAGAGAGAGAGAGAGAGAGAGAGAGAGCGAGAGAGAGAGAGAGAGAAGGAACGAGCATTAGAGAGAGGGATAGGGGGAGAAGAGAGTAGTGAAAGAAAAAGATATGATAGGAGTGTGCGAAAGAGGGAAAGAGAGAGGAGTGAGAGGAAGAAAGGAAGAAGAGGGGAAGAGATAAGAGAGGTTAGATAGGATAGTGTGCAGAACAGAGGAGGGAGCGAGAGGAAAGGAAGAGAGAGAGATGGGGGAGTGATATGAAGAGAGAGGGAGGTGAAGGGAAAAGAAGAGAGAGAGGGGAGGGGGAGTGAGAGGTAAAGAAGAGCTAGAGGGGGGAGTGAGAGGAACAGAAGAGAGAGAGAGGGGAGAGTGTGAGGAAAAGAAGAGACAGAGAGGGGGGAGAGGAAAAGCGAGAGAAGGGGAGTGAGAGGAAAAGAAGAGAGGGGGGAGTGAGAGGAAAAGAAGAGAGAGGGGGGAGTGAGAGGAAAAGAAGAGAGAGGGGGGAGTGAGAGGTAAAGAAGAGAGAGAGAGGGGGGAGTGAGAGGAAAAGGAGAGAGAGGGAGGGAGTGAGAGGAAAAGAAGAGAGAGAGAGGGGGGAGTGAGAGGAAAAGAAGAGAGATGGAGATTGTGAGGAAATGAAGAGAGAGAGAGAGAGAGGGGGGAGTGAGAGGAAAATAAGAGAGGGAGGGGGAGTGAGAGGAAAAGCAGAGAAGGGAGAGTGTGAGGTAAAGAAGAGAGAGAGAGGGGGGGGGGGAGTGAGAGGAAAAGGAGAGAGAGGGGGGGAGTGAGATGTCAAGGAGAGGGAGACGAGAGAGAGAGAGAGAGAGAGTGAGAGAGAGAGAGAGAGAGAGAGAGAGAGAGATGAGGGGGTGAGAGGAAAAGAAGAGACAGAGGAGGGAGTGTGAAGAAGAGAGAGGGAGGTGAGGGGGGTGAGAGGAGGTAGAGAAGGGGGAGAAGGGAAAGGAGGAAAGGCGAGAGGTGTACCACAGGAGGAGGGGAGGAGGGGAAAGAGAGAGTAGGAGAGGAGAAAAGAGAAGGGAGAATAAACAGAAAAGAGAGAAAAGAAGAAATGAAACGAATTTCACTTTACTTTTTTTTTTGTTATATATATATTATTAGACAATATTATTCAGATTAGGAAGGATATACGGAAATTAGAGGGTTAATTGAGATAGTCTTTACCCTTATAATTCCCACAGATCCTTCCTAAACAGTATAAAATCGTCTAATGATAGCCATAATATATATACTGTCAAAATGCGTCACAATTTGTATAGGGTAGGCTAAATATCATGTTCACTTAAGGGGAGATCTCCACTAGAGGGATTTTTGCCTTGACCCCTTTCTCCCTCATGTTTAGCCCCATTGTTTTTTATATTATAAAACGTTTGCCCCATTAGTTTAGCGATTTTAAGAAATTTCACCCCATATTAAGACCTTTCGTGCAATTCAGGTGTCGATTTTATCCTGGCGAGCGATAGCGAGCCTGTAATTTAAGAGGAACCGGCCTTTGGCCGGGACATTTTTCTACCGAAAAATGTACAAATTTATCTTGAAAGAGACTCAAGGGGGTGTAATTTTAAGCTTGATGGAGGTCTAGGGAACAAACTAAATACCTCCCCTTAAACCATGGAATCATAATTAACAGGTCACTTTCATTAGTTTCATATTCACCTAAATTGCAAAACATCTAAATCATCATATCATCATAAATAACAAACTGTAAACCTGACTAGCTTTACAATGTATATCACATCCAGCTAAACCAGATATACATGTACAGTTGCCCACACAAGTTCTGTTCCACTCTGTGATCTTATACATGGAAATATAATGCGCCTGATTGCATTACGAGCGTAGTTTCGTATGCAGTGGTTAACTCCTTGAGGATCTAATACGCATTTTAAAATTATACTCTGGTTATCATTAGACGATGGTGTGTGATTTTTGACGGATGTCTAGGAATCAAAGGGGTAAACACTATCTCAATTAACTCTTTAGCGCATACAAGTTCACCCTATAAGCTGAATAAAATTGTCTGATGATAGCAAGATTAAACTGTCAAAAAGCGTCATGATCCTCAAAGGGTTAACTTCTAAAGCAAAATATAATCATCATCATGTTCTTGTTAATGTTTTGACAGCCAGATTATTACCTAATGCAATAAAAAATATAAAAAATGCCATTATCTGTGATACGAAAATTCTGTACCGGTATTTTAAATGGATAACACATTTGGTCAGAAGTTATTTCGCCAACTCTTTTAAATCCGTTAGCTTAGGTAAGATTAGGTATAGATAGGTTAAGATTAGGTTGAGTTAGGATATATTTGGTTGTGTTAGGTTAAGATTAGGTTGAGTTAGGATATATTTGGTTGTGTTAGGTTAAGATTAGGTTGTGTTAGGTTAAGATTAGGTTGTGTTAGGTTAAGATTAGGTTGAGTTAGGATATATTTGGTTGTGTTAGGTTAAGATTAAGTTGTGTTAGGTTAAGATTAGGTTGAGTTAGGATATATTTGGTTGTGTTAGGTTAAGATTAGGTTGTGTTAGGTTAAGATTAGGTATAGATAGGTTGAGTTAGGATATATTTGGTTGTGTTAGGTTAAGATTAGGTTGTGTTAGGCTAAGATTAGGTTGTGTTAGGTTAAGATTAGGTTGTGTTAGGTTAAGATTAGGTATAGATAGGTTAAGATTAGGTTGAGTTAGGATATATTTGGTTGTGTTAGGTTAAGATTAGGTTGTGTTAGGTTAAGATTAGGTTGTGTTAGGTTAAGATTAGGTTGTGTTAAGATTAGGTTGTGTTAGGTTAAGATTAGGTTGTGTTAGGTTAAGATTAGGTTGTGTTAGGTTAAGATTAGGTTGTGTTAGGTTAAGATTAGGTTGAGTTAGGATATATTTGGTTGTGTTAGGTTAAGATTAGGTTGTGTTAGGTTAAGATTAGGTTGAGTTAGGATATATTTGGTTGTGTTAGGTTAAGAGTAGGTTGTGTTAGGTTAAGATTAAGCAAAGTTGAGTTAGGTTAAGATTGAGCTATTTTAGGTTAAGATTAAGTTGAGTTAGGTTAAGATTAGGTTGGGTTAGGTGAAGATTACCGTAAGCAAGTTGAGTTAGGTTAAGATTAAGTTGTTTTAGGTTAAGATATGGTTATGTTAGGTTCAGATATAGTTAATTTAGGTTAAGCTATAGCTGATTTACATTAAGATTAAGTTGATTTAGATTAGTATTAGGTTGATTTAGGTTAATAATAGATACATTTAGGATAATAACATATTAATTTAGGTTAATATTAGGTTAATACAATGGGAAGATGAGATTAAGTTTATTTATATTTAGATAAGGTTGAGTTAGGCTAAGTAAGAGCGAATTTACCGTACACGAAGCGACCATTTATGGCTAAAAGTAAAAATCGAGTTATGATTTTTTTTTTTCATTTCTTTTTCTTTTGCTTAAATAGTCCTTGGTAAAACTCATGATACACCGATAGAAAAGTTTTCAACATTTACGGTCACTGGTCTAGCAGCATATTTACCAACGAATAACCGAAATTTAAAGGCATAAAATTAAATATGCGCAGACAAAAAATATCGAAAATAGTGGTTCACCGTCTCATGATCAAGTGATGATGGGTATATTAATATTGTAGGTTTATGAAATAAATTAATGATTGTACTTAAATGTTCGACAAAACATTTAAAGACTATATTTTGCTGTAATTACCTCCGCCAACGATATTGGACGGCGGTTTATGTTTTCGCCTCCGTTTGTTTATTTGTCGGTTTGTGTGTAAACAGGATATCTCACAAAGTTAAGAACCTATTTTCACTAAATTTTGGTGGGCAGATAGGATAAGCGCCAAGGAAGAAGTGATTCAATTTAAGGGGAGACGGTCGTTGTTCTGGTCCCCTTTCTCCCTCATGCTTAGTCCCATTATTTTTTTAGATTTTTAGAAGTTCGGCCCATTTGTTTGGCGATTTTAAGACCTTTCGTCCCATTTCGTTATAAATGTTAAGACCTATCGTGCCATTCAGGTGTCGTTTTTTTCCAGGCGAGCGAAAACGAGCCTGTAATTGTAAGAGGAACCGGCCTTTGGCCGGATCATTTTTCTACCGAGAAATGTACACATTTATCTAGGTCTAGGGGGGTCTAGGGGATGTTTTTTTCTAAGTTTGATGGATGTCTAGCGAGGAAACTAAGAAATTATGAATGAATGAATTTATAGGCCAAAAAAGCAGTCAGGAGTCTATTCAGAGATTTTCATGAAATTTGGTGGGCAGATAGGATACGCGCCATGTAAGAACAAATTCAATTTAGGAGGCGATCTGAATTATATTGAAGAATCCAGAGCTAGATTTGTTTTTTAGGTCTATGATATTGATGGTAAAGAACCAGCCAGCGTAAGTGGAGGTATGCGCTCTATCGAGTGCCCCGTTAGGTTGTGTCTGTGCTTTGCTTCATAGAAATACATATGAACATATTATAATGCCGTGGTTAGATGAAAACAATACAAAATAATTTGAAACTAAACGTAAATGCTGTACGGTATCACATCACTAACAAGGGTGTGTTCAGAATTTTGTAGATTAAATGTTTTATCAGAAAGAACTTTGCAGAAATTTGCGTAGATATGCATAAAACCTGTGCTAGTTTGATTATCATACCCGTACATGTAATACTTACCGGCTTTTATGAATACCGGTACCAGTACCAGTAAAATATATACACTTTTGTGTACGTTACCGTTAGGGTACGGTAACGTATAATTATATATATTATAATATAACAGACAACCAGTCAGTCACACCAGCAGACCAGAGAGATGGGAGAGGGATGGGTGTGGGATTGGAGGTGGGGGAGGGATGGGGTTGGGATGCGGTGGAGGTGGGGGGAGGATGGGGGATGGGTAGGGGGGTGACGCAGGAAACTAATAAAAAGTTAGGGTGAGGCCACTCATTTGGTGAGGTTCCAATGTCCACTCTGACACCACACGCTGTCCTTCAACCCCCCTAGTCTCTCAACCTCCCCACCTATCCTGCCAACCTCCCTATACCCGGTTCCAAATAAGTAGACCAGAACTCTTCAACATCAACCTCTAGAACTCACATACGCCTTTTGTTTTATTCCTATGTAGATGAGGGGGACAAAAGGCATAACTGCCTGTAACAAGTGCCTCCCCGAGTTGAAAGATTGAGTGCCAAAATCAAGGAATGTACGAGAAAAACTGCCTGGACACAGGAAGCTTGGAGCAATTTAAGTCATAGAATGAGGGAAAGATGGATTCAGGGAGAGAGTTCCAGAGTTCAGCTGTAGTAAATTTAGTAATTCAGCTAGAGTAATTAAGCTAATATTTCGACCATTTGGGCACGGTCACCCAGGGAATAGGTGTGGACATTTACAGCCCATTTGCTCTAGCCCATTCAGAGTTACAGAGGGTAGGGTTCATGATTTCTGGCCTAACTATTTGAATCATTGTATAGTACCAGTAACCAGTCTCATTTCACTTCTTCTCAACCTCCCAACATCCCCAAATAACCTCCCAAGTACCCAGTCACTTCTCCCTACCTACCCTCCCAACCTCCCTAGTAACCAGTTCCCTCCCACTCCCTCCCTAGTAACCAGTCCCCTCTCACCCTCTTCCTAGTAACCAGTCCCCTCTCCCAACCTCCCCCTAGTAACCAGTCCCCTCTCACCCCTCCCAACCCCCCTAGTAACCAGTCCCCTCTCACCCCCTCCCAACCTCCCTAGTAACCAGTCCCCTCTCACCCCCTCCCAACCTCCCTAGTAACCAGTACCCTCTCTCCCCCTCTCCACCTCCCTAGTAACCAGTTCCCTCTCACCCCCTCCCAACCTCCCTAGTAACCAGTTCCCTCTCACTCCCTCCCCCAATCTCCCTAGTAACCAGTCCCCTCTCACTCACTCCCCCAACCTCCCTAGTCACCAGTCGCCTCTCACACCCTCCCTAGTAACCAGTCCTCCCTCAACCTCCCCTCCCAACCCCCCTTGTAACCAGTCCCCTCTCACCCCCTCCCAACCCCCCTAGTAACCAGTCCCATCTCACCCCCTCCCAACCACCCTAGTAACCAGTCCCCTCTCACCCCCAACCACCCTAGTAACCAGTCCCCTCTCACTCCCTGACAACCTCCCTAGTAACCAGTCCCCTCTCACCCCCCCAACCTCCCTAGTAACCAGTCCCCTCTCAACCTCCCTAGTAATCAGTTCCCTCTCACCCCCCCAACCCCCCTAGTAACCAGTCCCCTCTAACCCTCTCCCAACCCCCCTAGTAACCAGCCCTCTCTCACCCCCTGCCAACCTCCCTAGTAACCGGTTGCCACTCACCCCCTCCCAACCCCCCTAGTAACCAGTCCCCTCTCACACCCTCCCAAGCTCCCTAGTAACCAGTCCCCTCTCACCCCCCCTCCAACCCCCCCTAGTAGCCAGTCCCCTCTCAACCCCCCTAGTAACCAGTCGCCTCTCACTCCCGCCCAACCCCCCTAGTAACCAGTCCCCTCTCACCCCCTCCCAACCCCCTAGTAACCAGTCCCCTCTCACCCCCCCTAGTAACCAGTCCCCTCTCACCCCTTCCCAACCCCCCTAGTAACCAGTCCCCTCTCAACCCCCCTAGTAACCAGTCCCCTCTCACTCACTCCCTCAACCTCCCTAGTAACCAGACCCCTCTCACCCCCTCCCCACCCCCCTAGTAACCACTCCCCTCTCACCCCCTCCCCAGCCCCCTAGTAATCAGTCCCCTCTCACCCCCTCCCAACCCCCCTAGTAACCAGTCCCCTCTCACCCCCTCCCAACCTCCCTAGTAACTATTCCCCTTGCCCAACTGTTTTTCCTTCGTCCCCCTCTTCCCTTCCGTCCCCATTCTCCCTCCTCCCTTCCCCATGCCTCCCATTCCCCTTGCCCAACATATTTTCTTTCCTGACCACTCTCCCCTTCCCTCCTCCCTTCCCCATGCCTCCCCTTGCCCAACGGATTTTCCTTTCTCCCCCTCTCACCTTCCCCACCCCAGCTACAGACCCTACACAACATAAACAACGAACAACTTTTCACCGAGCGCTATTTTCGGGACTCAAATGGGTAGGGTTTCGAGCCCCTGAAAAAGACTACCCTAGTTCACTTAAAGTTTAAGACTAGCTATAAGATTAGGTATGGTATAATATACCATATGTATGTGTGTGTGTGTGTGTGTGTGTGTGTGTGTGTGTGTGTGTGTGTGTGTGTGTGTGTGTTGTAGAAGGTCAGTTGTGCATAGTGTCTAGCCTACGGTACTAGTCAAAGTTCCCTCCGAACTCTTTGACATTCTTGTATCTGGGTCACGCTGCCTTGTCTGGGGTTAAACCAGGTCGCATACACAGACTTGAGGGGAGATAGGTAATTTTTCTGGTTACCCTTCTTCCTCATATTTTGCCCCATTAGTTTTCAGATTGTATGACGTTCGTTCTATTAGTTTTCGATTTTAAAACCTTTTGTCCAATTTCTATATCAATATCAAGACCTTTCGTGCCATTTAGGTGTCGATTTTTTTCCTGGCGAGCGATAGAGAGTCTGTAATTTTAACAGAAATCGACCAGAACATTTTTCCATCGAAAATTGTGTATTTATCTTTTAAAAAAGGGGGGGTCTAGGGAAGGATTTTTTAAGCTTGATGAAGGTCTATCGAGGAAACTAGCCTAAACAATAAATGCACATATGAATAAATAGACCCCCAAAAAAACCCACTGTCCCCTTAATCCTATACTGGAGAAAAGAAGCAAATATTCTAAGGAAGGTTCAAGACAACTATGAAATTTTGCTATATTTCTTTATTTCTTTTACTTATAATATATATATATATATATATATATACAGGTATATATATATTTTTTTTTTTTTTTTTTTTAAAGTACCGGTAGTGCACTGCGATCTTCAGTTATTATTTTTAGATTGGGCTTTTGGTGAGGTTAGGTATACTGAGGTATCCCACAGCTGAGTTAACCAATGATTTAGAAGAAAGATATGATCACACAAGAACTACGGTACAAAATTAATAGGCATAGACTGATTAATAGTTTGAGAGATTAAATAGAGGTTCAAATATATATACTGTAGGTACGGTATACCGGTATACAATTATATATAGATACAAAGAGTAGCCTAGTGGTATATATATATATATATATATATATATATATATATATATATATATATATATATATATATATACCGGTATATAAGAAGCCTATCAATCCATCCGAGCCCCAATATCTGTGTGTGTGTGTGACAATAAGACTGGGGCAGAAAGGACACAGCCAACTTTCCTCTTCATTTTAACCCTGGAGCCTCTCTACCAATCCCTTCATCTCCACTCATCACCAGGGGGACTGTAGCCTATGTAATAACCCACTCCTCACCATCCTTACACTCACTACCCATGATAAGTATAGGCTACACCCATTTTACTTAGGAGAGATGGTTTATTTATTAAGATATATAAACACCGCTGAAATCCCTACCCACATGTTCACTATCGTAGGTGAGCAATGAAAAGAAATAAAGTGAAACAAATATATATACCGTACAATCATTAGATATGTTGATGGTGATTTACCTTTCTATCCTTATATTAAATAAACGATGTACTACCTTACCACTAATTCTGTATACGTATACATTATTATGGACACTAATTACCTTTTCCATACCTTTACAAATCTATGATCTTGTATAATCGGATGCCATAGTCTCTAGCCCACTCACAAGAATATATGGACCCTGTTTTTCTTTATGCAATTATAACTATCTGGATTGATTTCTTGGATAGAACTTGCTTTTCAATAAATAGTACCGGTACATATATTATATAGTTTTGTAGTACCGGTAGATGTATAGAAAAATATATTCATAAATTAGTTTTCAGGGATATGCTTCCAAAATTAGAAATAGGTGAGGTCCACGAATACTTATGAGTGGGGTAGAGACTATGGCATCCGAGTGTACAGTGTGGGCAATTAACCCCGTCTGTACCGGTGACTTCTTTTTGTATTATACCGTACTCTATAATTATTTAGACGATTTTGTGCAGCTTAAGAAGGATCTGTGGTAGTAAAAAGGGGTAATTAAGCAAGCCTATTAATTGCTGCTGGCCTTTCTTAAACTGAATAAAATCGTCTAAACATAGCTAGAAAAAATAAAAGACTTCGTTGGTACAGAAGGGGTTAACCTCCTTCGCGCAGTTGAATACAATCACGGACTTGGAGGTAGCTAGAATAACCCGTTCAGTACTAGTTCCGTCCTTTTACCTTTATACTGGTGACAAATAGACGAGTCTGTTTAGTTTAAGAAGGGCCTCTAGCAATTAACAGGACTCGAACTATCTTAAGTAATAGCCCATTTTGTTCAGTTTAAGAAGGGCCTCTAGCAATTAACAGGACTCGAACTATCTTAAGTAATAGCCCATTTTGTTCAGTTTAAGAAGGGCCTCTAGCAATTAACAGGACTCGAACTATCTTAAGTAATAGACCATTTTGTTCAGTTTAAGAAGGGCCTCCAGCAATTAACAGGACTCGAACTATCTTAAGTAATAGACCATTTTGTTCAGTTTAAGAAGGGCCTCCAGCAATTAACAGGACTCGAACTATCTTAAGTAATAGCCCATTTTGTTCAGTTTAAGAAGGGCCTCTAGCAATTAACAGGACTCGAACTATCTTAAGTAATAGCCCATTTTGTTCAGTTTAAGAAGGGCCTCTAGCAATTAACAGGACTCGAACTATCTTAAGTAATAGACCATTTTGTTCAGTTTAAGAAGGGCCTCCAGCAATTAACAGGACTCGAACTATCTTAAGTAATAGACCATTTTGTTCAGTTTAAGAAGGGCCTCCAGCAATTAACAGGACTCGAACTATCTTAAGTAATAGCCCATTTTGTTCAGTTTAAGAAGGGCCTCTAGCAATTAACAGGACTCGAACTATCTTAAGTAATAGACCATTTTGTTCAGTTTAAGAAGGGCCTCTAGCAATTAACAGGACTCGAACTATCTTAAGTAATAGACCATTTTGTTCAGTTTAAGAAGGGCCTCCAGCAATTAACAGGACTCGAACTATCTTAAGTAATAGCCCATTTTGTTCAGTTTAAGAAGGGCCTCTAGCAATTAACAGGACTCGAACTATCTTAAGTAATAGACCATTTTGTTCAGTTTAAGAAGGGCCTCCAGCAATTAACAGGACTCGAACTATCTTAAGTAATAGACGAGTTTGTTCAGTTTAAGAAGGGCCTCCAGCAATTAACAGGACTCAAACTAACTTACTTAACACTTTTTACTACCCCAGATCCTCCTTCTTAAGCTGCACAAAATCGTCTAAATATTGCTAGAATAAAATTAAAAAGACGTCGCCGGTACACAAAAGGTTAAACAAAAACAATATTGGCTTTATCTGATTGAACATGTTCAATGAGGTGCTGAACATTCCTATTACGGCCACAACAAGCGAACAAACACATTTGATATTATCGCTCCGCCGCGTTAAGGGGAAGTATTTGTTTTTCTGGACTCCTTCTCCCTCATGTTTAGCCCCATTAGTTATGAGATTTTAAGACTTTTATCCCATTAGTTTAGCCATTTTTGACCACCTTTCGCTCCATTTCTTTGTCAATATTAAGACCATTCGTGCCATTTAGGAGTCGATTTTTACTTGGCGAGGGATAGCAAGCCTGTAATTTTTAGGAAAGTTCTGGCCTTCGGCCGGAACAGTTTTCTACCGAAAAATGTACAAATTTATCTTGAAGGTGGGTCCAAGGGGTGGTTTTTTTTTTCTTTGTGTGTTTTTTTTAGCTTAATGGAGGTCTAGCGAGGAAACTAAAATAAATAAATAAATAAATACATAAACAAATACATGACCAAAAAATAACCACTGTCCCCTCAAACGATTGTACGATGCCGTGTCAACATGAATCAGGTGGGTGAGCCCGGCAGAGGTGTGTGTGTGTGTGGGGGGGGGGGGGGGGGGGGGGGAGCAAACAGTAGTAACGGGTGCAGGGGCAGTTTTTTAGGATTTGTTTTACGATTTGCACTTTTGCTCGTTTGGCTAGGGCTAAAACGGACGGCGCAAGGTAGGTGAGGGGGGGAGAGTGTGTGTGTGGGGGGGGGGGGGGGGGTGGAGGGAAAGGAAGGAGAGGAGGTGGGTAGTGGAGGGAGAGGGGGAAGGAGAGGAAGTGGTGGCTGAAAGGAGGGATGAGAGGAAGAGGTGGTGGGTGGTGGATGGGAGGAGGGAAGGGATCGAGAGGAGGTGGGGAGAGGGGGAAGGAGAGGAAGTGGTGGGAGAAAGGAGGGATGAGAGGGAGAGGAGGTTGGTGGGTGATGGGAGGAGGGAAGGGATCGAGAGGAGGTGGAGGGAGAGGGAAACGGAGGTGGGAAGGTAAATGGTGGGAGGGAGGGAAGGGCAGGATAGGAGGTGGGTGGTGAGGGACAAGGAGGTGAGCTGGGAGAGATGGGAGTGGTGGAAGGGAAAGGGAGGAGGGAGGTGGGGTGGAAGAATATCTCTGAAAAATAATTGATGAATACCGGTATACTTTTCTATGCATCAACTGCCAAACAATATATACTATTACTGAAAATCAATTCCCATATAAAAATCAATCCAGCTAATTACAATTGCATAAAGACAAACATAAGGGGTCCACGATTTGTTATGAGTAACCGTACATTGTAAATATCGGGTGTCCAAATAATAAAAACAATTATGTACATAATGAGGGTTTCAATAACTTACGTGTTAAAATCTGAATAGAGCAAACTACTAACCCTTTCGTTACTAATAACCCATTCAGTACCGGTGACATCCTTTTCATTATAGTCTGGCAACTATTAGACGGTTTTATTCAGCTTAGGAAGGATGTCTTCCCGTTAAAAGATTACAGACTATCTCAATTCCTTTAGCTACCATATATCCTTACTAAGCTTCATCAAATCGTCTACATGCAGCTGGAAATAAAAAGAATAATACGTCATCGGTATTGTAAGGGTTATGAGTTCCATTTTACAGTTGAGAGGGGAGGTAGTGGGCACGAATATATGGAGAGAGAGAGAGAGAGAGAGAGAGAGAGAGAGAGAGAGAGAGAGAGAGAGAGAGAGAGAGAGAGAGAGAGAGAGAGAGAGAGAGAGAGAGAGAGAGGTAAGCAATCGCCAAGAAACAGATACATTGACAGACAAATGGAAGCACAGAAAAGGACACAGGCAAACAAAGAAATCACAAAAAGGTAGAACGACACCGAAAAAAGAAAAAAACAGACACACAGAAATACAGAGATAAAGAGCAAACAAGAGCAAGAGAAAACCAAACAACGTAAAGCATTCAGAGGGAAGGGAACAGTGCAGTCGATAAACAAACAAAGAAACAGCAAACAAACACGAAAGCAAAAAGACCAACAAAGACAACGATAATTAAGAGAGCAGACAAAGAGGGCAACAAGCAAACAGAAACAGACAGACATACAAAGAAGATTAATAGAGAATCAGACAAAGAGGGGAGCAGGCAGATAAACATTCACAAACAAATATATATAGAGGAGCAGACAAAGAGGGAAGCAAGCAAACAGAAACAGAGATATACAAAGAATATTAATACAGAAGCAGACAAAGCGGGATGCAGGCAGACAGACACAAAAAAGAAGATATATAGAGGAGCAGACAAAGAAGGAAGCAAGCAAACAGAAACAGAGACATACAAAGAATATTAATACAGAAGCAGACAAAGAGGGAAGCAACCAAACAGACATAGACAGACAGACAAAGAAGATTAATAGAGAAGCAGACAAAGAGGGGAGCAGGCAGACAAAAGAAGATATATAGAGGAGCAGACAAGCAGGAACGCAGATAGACAAACAGACACATACAAATAAGATAAATAGAGGAGCAGACAAGCAGGTAAGCAGACAGACGGAAACAGACATAAAAGAAGAATATTAATAGAGGAGCAGACAAACAGGGTAATAGACAGACGGAAACAGACAGACATGTAAAGAAGACAATTAAGAGAAACAGACAAACAGGGGGTAGACAGACAGAAACAGACATACATACAGAGAAGAAGATTAATATAGGAGCAGATAACCAGGGAAGCAGACAGACAGAAATAGACACATACAAAGAAGATTAATAGAGGAGCAGGCAAGCAGGGGCGCAGACAGAACATTAGAGGATGACATACGGTACAGGAGCAGACAAACTGGGAAACACAAGATAAGACAAGCAGACAAGCAGAGAGGAGCAGACATACCAGACAAACATAGAAGCAGAATAACACAGAAGTACACAACAAGAGACTGACAAACGTAAACAAACGTAAACAAACAGAAGCAAACAGAGGGTAACTACAGAGACTGACAGACATAAACAAAAGAAACAAACAAAGGGTACCAGGCAAACAGAGACGAATTAATGAGACTGACAGAAATAAACAAAGAAGACAGAGTAAAGACATTCATAGAAGACAGGCAGAGAAGCAGACTGACAGAGACTGACAGATAATCACAGAAACAGACGCAATGAGAGAGAGAGAGAGAGAGAGAGAGAGAGAGAGAGAGAGAGAGAGAGAGAGAGAGAGAGAGAGAGAGAGAGAGAGAGAGAGCATAATGGGGGCATTCCAGCATGACTTTTAGTGACTGTTCCATAACACTATACATACAAAATACATTCAAGTTTAACCCTTATTTAGCGGGCTAGGTGGTCTATTTGACCGTAGCGCCCAGCGGGGGGGTTTTACCCAAAATAGGGTTGTTTATGTGATCATTTTCATGCCTAAATAAGATCCAGAGCGTAAAACAAGTATCTATCCCTGAAAGGGCGTAAACAGAGCTTTCCAATGACACCCGAACCATCCTTGTACGACCACTGGTTCTCTTGCAACGATCGTGCAACACGAGTGCAAAAACCCTGTAATTAGGTAATTTCCCTACATAATTCCCTGTGTAGCGAGTGAGAAGAGGGGGAGGAAGTTAGAATACAGTTCAGTTGGTCCACCGCGGTGGTGGGCGACGGTCATAGGCTTGCTACGCTCCTCCCATCGCTCAGCTCTCTCTCTCGGCAACATTACGTGGTGAAAATGGCGCACGACATAAGTTGCGCGCCGACAGTTAAAGGTTAAAGACCATTTCGTCCACAAAACGTGTAGTTTCAGTCTCACTTCCTAAATGGCGGCATTCCAGAACTTATTTTGGGCTGCCTCTGTCGTCAGGGACTTTGTTTTGAGATCGAACTGAAGTACCATACCTGATGCCACGTCATTTTAGGTCTACCCCTACGCACAGCTCACCGCACATTCACAGCCCGTCATTTCTTCTCCCAATTCTAATCATCCATTCTCTCCATGTGTCCAAACCAACCAAGTCAGCTCGTGCGCATCACTTCACTGATACTGCCCAGACGCTTTCTTAGTTCGGTAAAATTCTAGTTTCACGTACACAGCGACAAAAGGGAGGCGCCATTGTAAAGGCATAGCTTCCCGACCAACTATGAAGATCAGGGAAATTGCTGGGTAAAAGACGTAATATAATGATAATAAACTACATTAACGACATTAGCCTAACCTAACAACCTTACCTAACCTAACCTAGTATTATGTAATAGCTATGGTGCCGCATATGGGGAGATTTTTTTTTTTTTTTTACAGTAGGTATAATTCCTTATAATGAATTTCCGCCGCTTTGGACATATATAGGAATTAAGTATGGTATATGACAACTCTAAAGTAGCCATAGAAATTTATGAGTATGCTGTGAAAGCGAAACTAGAATTAAACCCTTAGTTCCTTACTCGAAACCCCACCCCTGAGGTTAACCCCACCTATCCATCTCACCATTATCTTCTCAATCCGTTCCATTTTCTTAATATCATCCATTTTAACGGCCACGTCTCCGAGGCATAGGTCATCAAACTCAGCACATAACACATACACCTTCCCTTTACGGTGACGTCAGAGTTCTCGCAAGGTCAAGAGAGACAACAGCTCTCTGAACTTTCCCCCGCCACTTCTGATTCTAGCAATGGAGCCAGCTTCAGCGCCACCTATGGCGGAAACCATATCGCCTAAGTAGCATAATTTATTCACACTCCAGCATTACACTGCCAAAATCTATACTATCAAGCGAGTCATACAACACAAGTTCTCTCTTACACACTGCATATTTAGTCTAAAATTCTCGTCAAAGGTTCATTCACCACACTACACCTCTTGTGTACCCAGCCACTGCAGACGCAACATTGAATCGATTACTTCCCACACCCATTCCACAAACTGCGCATGAAAAGTTGAAATTTCTTTCATAGTTCTGCACCCTACTCCACTGATCATGATCTTTGTTTTATCTATATTAACTCTTAGTACCTTGTTTGCCATACCCTCCCTTAATCTATTAAACTTTACCTCCGCTTCCTGTGCACTATCTTTGATAAGAAGTCTTCCTAAGTCATCTGCATATTACAACTCCCAAGGCAGTTCTCTTCTAAAGACCCTTGACAGTGCCTCCAGGATCAAGATAAACAGTAGTGGGCTCAGCACTGAGCCTCAGTGAACTCCAAATTTCATTGGGAAGTCTTCGCTCAGACATCCATTCACTCTAGCTGCTGCCCGTGAGCCCTCATACGTTCTCATTACCACATGTGCCAACCATTCCTCCAAATTGCATTTGCCAAACCTCCGTTATGTATCATATAAACTGTGTTAGCTAACAAGATAAGAATGCCATTCATTGCGAAAACTACATTGCTGATGATTACCAAACTAACTACAAAACTATCAGATCTTGGCAACTGCTGCTATTGTCAATTTGTTAAAGGCTTTTGCGGAGTAGAAAACCGTGATGTGTACTCTTCTTACTGTTAAGGGTAAATTTTTCTTTTATGTCTGGGTTTTAAGCGATCAAATTCATCGATCATAATAGATTAGCGGCATTGTATACTACTTACCAACAGGCTTCATTCATGCAGATGCATAATGTGCGATATTAAAGACATTATCCTAACCTAACCTAGAACTAGTACGATGGATACAAGACTAACCCTTACCTACCAGCTAGTATACGTGTCCCTAATTCCTAGTATATGGGATACAAGACTTAATTCTTACCTACCAGTTAGTATGTGGCATTAGTACCTAGTATGTGGGATAAAAAAATAACCCTTACCTACTTATTAGGTGAATATTGCTACCTTTTTAAATAACGCTTATTACACATCTCCCGAAGAAATTAAACATATTGGCAGGAATTATACAATGCGGCTAATCTATTATGGGCGGTAAAATCGACAGCTTAAAACCCAGACCTAACAGACAATAATACCCTCTAAAGTCACCCAGATACTGGAAAATGGCATGCTTAGTCACAAGTAGTAATTTCTTTATGCTTTGGCAGTATTCTAAATACTAAGGCAACACTTATGATCCTCATTACCACAATAATAAGAGACTATTAATAAAACAAAGTTTAACCCGAACAGTATCATCATCATTCCACATACGCCACGGAAAATACACCAGCCTCCGTCACCAGCATAGTTAATATGCAGATCCTACCCATAAATATCGCAAATGAATGGAACCACTCCCTCAGACCTCCCTATCACCCTTCCTCTGTCTCTTCCATCATTCCACAGCTCCTCTCTCCCTCTCCCAGACGTTAAATATATATTCTATCCAATTCTGTCCCTATTCCTGTATAGGCTACTGCCGCTACTGCATCAGAGCTAAGGTTAAGGCCAAAGGGTTTCTGTGCAGTAACCTTGGATATCAAAATCTTAGCATTTAGATACATACCGGAAACTAGATTGTCTACACAGACTGGGATGCCCACACAGTAATATTACTATTAATTAGAGGCCATAATAAACAAAGCTGCAGGATAGATCTGACATGACTGCAACCACATTACATCCTTCATCATACTTTGAAGATCCTGTATGTCCGCAGAAAGCACAATGCACCACGCCTCACATTGCCTAAACACTTACTTACTCCATTAAAACAAATTAATGTTCACCTTATAAATAAAACTTTTATTTGTGGCAACCACACTCTAAAACACAATAAAAGCCATACAAGCAATAACATTTAGACACTCAAATTTTCCTGTAGCATCCAAGCGTGGAATCATCAATTATCGTAATTAGAGTAACAGCTCCACTCGATTCTATTAAACTTAGTATGACCAAACTTTGTCTTCCTAATCCAACTCATTCTCCTGATACTGTTTCTAACTGGTGTTTTATCAAAGCACAGATCGGTATATTAAAAACATGTCGTGTTTTCTACGGAAATGCAGAAGTTTCATATCAAAAGAGCGGCAGAATTTTGTATCATTAGTGCGTTTTTCACTCACCTCTTCTGTTAGCCAGACATTAGCGTCTGTTGCCCCTGCTCACCACGGGGAGGTGGAAGTATGAGTTTATAGCCAGATCAGTTTGGCTATTTAGGGATAGCCTTTTTTGGTAGTAAAATACATATTACATATATCAATACAGAGTAAATATTTACCATGTGACATCCAAGAGTTTTAGCACTTTTTTGTTTTGTCTTCGATATACAATGTTATTTTACAGCAAGGACTGCACTTATTTCATGGCAACGACTGCAGGAAATAAGTATTTAGCCATTATCCAACAATATAAAAACACATCCCCCACTAGTGGGGAGGGCTATGAAGACCAGCGAAAATGAGGGGTTAAAGAGTATAAAAAGCGAAAAATTTATGTGGCCAGCAGGGGGAAAAATCCTAATTTTCCTTAACCGACCGACCCTATTGTTGGATAGCCTAATGGGTAAATACTCACTTCTGACAGTCCTTGGATAATGGGTAAATATTCACTTCCGATAGGCCTCGATATAATTATCCACTGGATATGAACGAAAATCACTTATACACACAAAAAATTGAAGAACGTGCGAGACCATCTGACAGAAGACACCATGGCTAAATAATCCGGCTACCCTCGCCAGGCATCCCTCTCCGAAAAAAGGCATTATGAGAGGATGCGCAGCTGTGCAACAGGTGATTGGTTAAATGGGTGTGACGTCATCCAGGGAATTCCAATACCATTGGATGATTATTTGAAGTAACTTTTAACCCCTACTGTACCGGAGGATACAGTAATAAAAGTCCCCCCAACCCCAAGCAATGTGGCCAAAATGGCAAGATAGAACCTTCCACCTCAAGAGATGAAGAAGGTATACTGGCTCTCCCAGCCTTCAGAGGGTTGGATATAAGCTGAGAAGTGTTGCCATATCGAGAGCAGTGCTCAAACGGCCGTGGTACCAGGCACAGCCTGATACAGGCAGTTACAAGGAAAGTACATTACTGACGGCTCCCAGCCGTCGCTGGAACTGGGGAGTGACTTATCTACTGACAGCTCCCAGCCGTCGCTGGTGACGGGTTAAAGTCAGTAGACAGTGTCTAGACATACGACTGTAACGGAGATGGTGGCGAGGCCGTTTACTGGGAGACTAATTTTATCGTAATATACATCTCCCTTATAATACATTTGCGACGGTACGACCATGTAAAACAATGTAATATATGATATGACAATGCAGTAGGTAACACAAAAATCGATGGGTCTCGCGGATGTCAGGCCGTAAAAAAAAAAAATTCAGTGGAAGGGTTTGTATAGTTTTGGTTCGTAAATACACTGTACTCTCAGAAATAGTAAAATTCATTGTAAAATACTAAGACCAGTTTATGCACATTGACTCTATACTGGACAGAATCACCCTACTAACTGTTTCGTGAACTGATTCAAGTAAGGTAGTTAACCACCACGCCACTCTTTTGGTGGCATTTTTTCTCCGCGCAATATGAACATGGTCTCGGTTTTGAATCAGCGCTTTTGAAATAAGCCCTTTCTAACCTATAATTTTCTCCCATATCACAGAACTGCATGGGTTCCTCAATGTAAACATACAGTATACCGGTATATAAATTAAAACATGAGACCACATGCAAAGTCAATATATATTTCTTATGGCACGTCATCCACAACAAAGAATCTAAGTGTGACTTACCTCGACCATGAGCACGTTCTTCTTGACGTCAGCCGTCCAGAACAAGTGGATGTCACCGTTGTCGTCAAGCGCCGCATGCTGCTGCCAGCCGTACGACGTCATCCTCCGACACCACAGTAACCCTGCCACCACCACCACTTCCCACAGCTGCATCTTAACGCGCCACCCCGGCCTCCGCACTTTACCTCATCAACTTTATTTACGCATCCACCGTTTACTGCTTCATAGTTTGGGTCCTTAGTGTTTCATCTTCAGTGCTTCATTTTGCTCTTTCCTATTTCGTGTCTCATAGGCTTGGTTTTTTTATTTAAAAATGGTTGGTGTATCACTTTACCTCATCAAGTTTTAGTTAAGACACCCACCGTTTTACTGCTTCATTCTTTTACTGCTTCATTTTACTGTTTACTGCTTCGTCTCATGGGCTTTGGTGTTTTATTTAAGACTGGTTTGTTTTTTTCACTTTAACCTCAAGTTTTAGTTAGATGCCCAACGATTACAGTATATTATTTCATCTAACTGTTTCGTCTTGTGGGCTTTTGTGTTTATTTAAGACTGGTTGGTGTATTAGTTAAGAGAGGTCATTCATGTTTCTGAGACAAGTCTTTTAAAAAATTGTACAGAGAGGCTTGCTGAGAGAGGGGGTCTAGAGAAAAGAAAAAAAATGGGGGTGCAATAACGAGATGAGATTAGTAAATGTCATTCCGGGAATTTTTACGAGTGTTGCCGTGAAATATAAAGGCTAACTAGGTAAAAAGCTGGGTTTCATTCTCATTATAGTATGCAGAATGGCAGTGATGAATCAGAATGGTTGCAAAATGAACACATCAAAGAGAGTTCTAGCTCCACGGCAGAGATCCTGTAGTAAGAGATAATGGACATCTTCTCCCATTGGACGCCATTTTGGTGCCGTGACTATCCAGCAATTGAGTGATATATTATTTTTGATCATGTAGAATTTAGATCCAAGGACCAAACTATATAGGCTACCCTGTGTACTACTGTATACCCTATTACAAGTAAGTACTAAGTAGGCCAACTCACAAATAACTAGAGTAATCAACCTAATAATTTCAATATTTGGAAAGGGTCAGCCAGGGAATAGGTGTGGACATTTACAGCCCATTCGCTCTGGCCTCTTTTGAGTTACAGAGGTTAAGGTTCAAGAGATCTGGACTACGTATTTGGAACGGGGTATAATATTGCAGGAATAATTGTTATGGGTTTAGGCGTACCGGTATCTGACTGGCGAGAAGCTAATGACATCGGTGGCACCAACATGGCGGAGGTTGGCCGATCTCTTATTACTACAGCGTCTCTACTCCACAGCTCACAAGCTCTGCTACATGCACGTCCGCGTCCCTGTACAGTCACGAACAAAAATCGCTCCCCTCATTCACAACTACAACCTAATTAATCTCCTTTGATAAAATAAAACATAATCAAAAACAAAACAAAGCTTGATAAAAATTTATTCAAAGGATTTTTTGTTTGTTTTCGGAGAGATTGCCATATTCAAGGTTACGGTATATTTAGGTTATGTGTTTGATATTTCTTATTAGAGAAAAAACATTTCGAGCGTTATATTCAAGTGTGGTAGACTCTATTTAACTTTGTTAGGGAAATTACAATTTTCAAGGGAATTATCATGTCTGTTTGACTTCATTGTTTTCCCTTTTTACTGGAGATATCACAATAAAAATATCATTAATATGTGTTAAGGATTATACTTGTTCTTAACTTATACACAGTATCAGTGACGTACTTTTCCATTATATTCTGGCAGCTATTAGATGATTGTATTAAGTTTAGGAAGGACCTCCAACCATTAAGAGGCTACAAACTATCTTGATTAATTCCTTTAGCTACCCGGTACCACACATCCTTCCCAAGCTGAATAAAATAATCTAACAGTTGCCAGAATATGATAAAAAAGACTGTCACCGGTACTGAATGGGTTAAAGGGATACCATATGGATAAATCATGGCACTAAGACATATTTGCGCTCAAGTGTACAGTCGGCCAAATAAGTGATGTCTCCACACCAGGTAGCCTATACTTTGATCAGTAATAGGTATCAGCAATATATAAACTTGATTTATGCATTTCGAGTAAGATACACACACACATGTTCCTACACTAACCCACCCTATTCATCGTCTGAGACAACAATACAGTACAGAGCGAGCCAAGTAGTGGAGCAGATAACTGCAAATTTCAGGAGAATCGTTCAAATGGTGATGCAAGCATGAAATTTGGTACATGTACCCTTCAAGGTCCATTCTTCTCAGAAATACCGCTGGCCACGCGAAAATCCAAGATGGCGGTCATTTTTCAAGATGGCTGCCGTGCCTGACCATATATTGCTTAATTCTTTTTTAATTATTACCTGGTGAACATTTTAAGAGAAAACTGTTTCTTGCTAACCAGATTAATGAGAAGCACTGTTTTAATCATTGTCATAGTCTATAATTGGAATTTTAGAATGGCATCCAAGATGGCGTCCATTAATTTCATATGTTCATATCTAAGCAACTACTGAACATATATACATGATTTTTGGTGTGCACATACATTCTTTGGGTCAGATAATCCAATGGAGCCATTTTCACATTTGTTAGTAAAGGACTGAGGCAGTGATGAGATCTTGGCAAATATAATAGTGATGTCAACACACAACCAGGGCACACTGGTAACATCGCTGCTGTGCAACTCAGCATGGGGTTCAGTGTCAGCTTATTTTACTGTACTATACTATAAGTTGTAGTGTAGTTTAATTTAGTGTCCCAAATGCTTTCTAACAGACCCATATCAATTAGCTACTAGACAGTAGTTGGTAGTTAGTAGATAGAGTTAGATAGCCGCACCTGAATTGACAGGGTGTGCCAACGCGGGAGAGCCGAGCCAAGGGTAAGGGGGCTATACATGACTTGCTCATGTACTTACCTGGATGGTGTACAGATCACACGGGACTTAAATGGCACTGGATGAATGATCGGGCTAGGTGTAGGTCACCCGAACCTAGTTGTATCCCATAAAGTAATGTGTGTGTAATTTCGTTAAGGTGGTAAAAGGATAAACCCTCGGCCTTAATCAGAAAGCAAAATGGCAGATTCAAAATCCATTTTTCCCATAAGACAAACTGACTGGTCAAAGTCGTCATGGTCAAGGCAAATGATACAGATGTTGTGGTCATTGCAGTGAGTGCCTTTCCAGCCCTTCAGAGTTTGGGGCTAGAGCAGTTATGGGTGGCATTTGGTCACGGTCAAAGCCGGCGCTGGATCAGTGTGCATGGCCTGTATCGCTGTATGGGGCAGGAGAAGGCTAAAGGCATGTTATTCTTTCATGCCTTCACAGGGTGTGACACTGTTTCAGCCTTCCGTAACAAGGGAAAGAAAACTGCCTGGCAGACATGGGATGTTTGTCCAGAGGCCTCCCCTGTCTTCTCCAAGCTGAGCCAGTACCCTCTTACAGTGGAAGATGGTGACCTGGAGATACTGGAGAAGTTCGTCATACTGATGTATGACAGGTCCAGCACTGCTACCACTGTGGATGAGGCCAGGCTTGACATGTTTGCCAGAAAACAGAGGCCTTATGAGGCCATTCCACCAACAAGAGCAGCTCTGCTTCAGCACACTAGACGAGCTGCCTTCCAGGCTGGTTGTGTTTGGGCCCAAGCAACCCAGTGTCAACCAGAAGCAGAGAGTCCTGCTGACTGGGGATGGCAAAAGGTTGGTGAAGAATGGCACATCTTCTGAACAGCCAACTCCCCCATAGTCAAGAGTTGCGAACAGCTGACCAAATGTGGCTGTAAATCAGACTGTCGTGGCAGGTGCAAGTGCTACAGGCTGGGTCTCTCCTGTACAGCTCTGTGCACTTGCAAATGTGAGGTGTGAGTCTTTGATTCTATGGTATTTTTACTAATGTTATTTGTACTCAATGGATATGTATAAATGGTGTGAATTAGGCCGTTTCCTACGATATAATCTTCCTTCACTTTGTCTAGTTACTTATGACCCTGATGAGTTAATAATGTGACAAGTCTTTCTAATTCTCTGACCTCAAAAATTTAGGATTAGATGAAAAAATCATTTGTCTAGCTCTACTAATAGCCAAGATATCACAAAATTTGTCTTTAACCCCAAATGCCGATACACTACTCAAATAGCACAGCTTTAAATAGCCTGCTGATGGCTGCTATTTACTTGTATGACGTCACGGTACTTTTGCGGTAATTTTCACAGAGTTCCAATATCACCGAAACTACCGTAATGTCAACACAATGGGTTTAAGGAAATTTCACTATGGCAAAGGTGCGTAAACACGGAAAAGTTACCTCACGAAAACAAGCAATATCTCAGTAACTACTGGGCCTATGGAGCTGAATTTTTTTACGAGACAAAAGCTGAAAGTGACCTCTCTCACGTGGTTTATGACTCATTTCTCTATCTTTATTCTTTGATTAGCTATTAAGCCATAAACACTACCGAAAATCGCCAAAAAAATCCGGCCTCCTCGGGTTAATGGCGGCCATCTTGGACGCCATCTTAGTTAAAGTCTAATATGCAACTGCTTTGGACAAAATTACCTTCACTTACCACGTTAGAGCCAAAAAAAAAAATGGATTGGACAGTATTCATGTCTTTTTTCTTTCAATTAACTGACCCATAACAGTAGGGCTCAGTCAGATGTGTCGGCCATCTTGAAAAATGGTCGCCATATTGAATTTTTGCGTGGCCAGCGGTATGTGCTTTGAAAGTGAGCTTTAAAGAATACCTCAGTTACTTGTTCGTCAAGGGGAATCCACGCAATGCGAGCTAAGCTCATTATTATCGCGCCTCCTTAACTGGGAATGTATTGCGTGAAATGCATGTTAAGTATTTTATGTACTGTTGGAATGGCTGTGGATGTGTGTGTAGTCTGTATTTAGCCAATTGGCGACATCGGAAACGAAGGCTTAGGGTGGATTTGTATGGTACCATTCTCACTATAGACGGTACCGTCTCGCCCGAAGGCTTAGGTAGCCATCAGCTTAGGTGAACCATATGATACCCATCTCGCCTTGTACCATTTTTTGCCAACCCCAGATGGGACGTCACAACGTCGTCCACTTATTCCAGGTACCTATTTACAGCTAGGTGAACTGAGGCTAACACATGAAAGGAGACAAGCCCAATTTGTCTCCGCCCGGCCGGGGATTGAACCCCCGACCCCTCGTGTGTGAGACGAGAGCTCTACCTACTAGGCTACGGGCTGTGTACCAAATTTCATGATTGCATCACCATTTGAACGATTGTTTCACTTATCTGCTTCACTAAAGCGTAATGACGTACCGGTAATAACTTATTAGCCCGACCGTACCTGTAGCCTATCGAGCCCAGCTGATCGAGCCCATCCACGTTGCCCTTGATCATGCATCGTCGTCAATTTGCAAGTCTATTTCGCACCCCCCCCCCCTCCAAAAAAAATAAATAAAATAAAATAAATAAATAAACAAAAAAAATCCACCAGCCAGTGTGGCACATTTATGCTAACCCTTGCAACATCGTAGCGTCTGTGTTTACTTTATCTTTGCTGGCACGGGACGATTTTATTACAGCTTGGGAAGGACCTCTACCAATCAGTGGGGTGAATTCGAGTGTGGAATATATATGTTAATCTAATCAGTACCGGCGATGCCTTTGTATTTCGTTTCAGCTACATTCAGACGCTTTTATGAAGTTTAGGAAGGATAAATGGTAGTTGTAATGGGTAACTGAGATTATCTAAAGCCTTTCGATTGGCAGATGTCCTTCCTAAGCTGAATAAAATCACCTAATAGTTGCCAGAATAAAATGAAAAGGATATCACTAGCACTAAATAGGTTAATTATTTCAGTATCGTTACAGACAAATAAGTTAATGGATAACAAGCGAACAATAATAATAATAATAATAATAATAATACAAAGAACAATAAAGAAGAAGAAAAAGAAGAAAAAGAAGAAGAAGGGAGGGGGAAAGAAAGAAACATACTTAGCATATAAATTAAGGAGGAGAGAGAAGAAAATAAAAAGAAAGAAAATGAGACGAAGAAGAAACGAATACTAATAGTTATAATACAAATAACGTGAAGGAAGAATGACCTAATACGCAATAAGAAAATATAGTAAATGAATGTATATTATTATAAACGGTTTTGAAATACTAAGATTAATAACAAGCGAGGAGTGCATGACAAAAGACTATCGTACGTAAATAGAGAACACGCGATTAACCCTTTCAGTACCGGTGACGTCCTTTTTTATCCTATTATGGCAAGCATTAGACGATGTTACTGAGCTTAGGAAGGATCTGTGGTAGCTTAAAGGATTTATTGAGACAGTCTGTAGCTCTTAAAATTACTTGAGGTCCTTCCTAAGCTAAATGTTGCTAGAATATAATGACAAGGACGTCACCGGTATTGAATGGGTTAAGGGGAGGTATCTAGTTTATTCCCTAGACCTCCATCAAGCTTAAAATTAAACCCCCTTGACCCCCTTTCAAGATAAATTTGTACACTTTTCGGTAGAAAATGTCCCGGCCGAAGGCCGGTTTCTCTTAAATTACAGGCTCGCTATCGCTCGCCAGGAAAAAATCGCCACCTAAATGTTACGAAAGGTCTTAAATTTGACAGAAATCGGGCGAACGTTCTTAAAATCGCCAAACTAATGGGGTGAGCATCTTAAAAACTCAAAAGCAATGGGGCTAAACATGAGGGAGAAAGAGGCAAAGAAAAAATCCCTCAAGTGGAAATCTCCCTTTACACTTTCAGTACAAGGACGCTTTCTTCACTTTAGGTTATTCAGGTTATCATTAGGCGATTTTATTTAGGGTTGGAAGGCCCTCTAAGAATCAAAAGAGATCAAGTTTATCTCCATTAACCCACTGACTTCTTAAAATTCCTTCCTAAGCTATATAAAACTATACTCGGTTTCTTTTCAACTGGCGGTAAGTAGCAAAGTGTCCCATCAAGATTTCTCAGCTATTTTGATGAGTTTGTAGTGAAATATGGTGCTAATTATATTATCTTGGTCTTCATAATGATGTAGAGATATAGTAGTTTCATATTTTGTCCATGAAGTAGGTAACGAGAAATTACCTGCTAAGGGATTCAATGTATCGTCAGCTGAAAAGAAACAGCGTATAGTCGTTTGTAACTGACAGCCAGAATAAAGGGAATAAATGCTTCCTCCAATACTCAAGGGGTTAAGTATAATACGGGTAATGTAACAACAACAACAAAACAGAAAAAACGTAAGATATAAACAAATAATAAATATATACTATACCGTACATACAGTATATACTATACCGTACATACAGTATATACTATACCGTACATACAGTATATACTATACCGTACATACAGTATATACTATACCGTACATACAGTATATACTAAATACCGTAGTAGAAATCAATTTAAAATATACAGTACGACCAGGTGAATCAATATACAGTACGACCAGGTGAGTCAATAAGTTCCGGTATAAGTTATAGAAAACATATTAGTCATCAACCGTTTCAAGATTCAATTACGCCTTTTTTCTGTTTTCTGGTTATTAGACGATTTTATTCAGATTAGGAAAGGTAGGCTATATGGAAATCAGAGGGTTAATTGAGATAGTCTTTACCCTTAAACCTCCCACAGATCCTTCCTAAGCTGTCTAAAATCGTCTAATGACAGCCAGATTAAACTGTCAAAATACGTCATAATTTTCAAAGGGTCAAGAAAAAAATGGAGTAAAGGCTATAGCTACCTGTACCGGTACCTGTAAATCAATCTACTACTACTAAAAATATAAAGTGCTGTAATAGCACCGGTACATTAGTAAAAGGCTACAACTACTCAATACGGTACAAATTCAGATAAAATGGCTAAGATGGGCTACTATACCGTACCCTGTTCCAAGTAAGCAGGCCAAAACTCTTGAACATTAACCTCTAAATTCACAAACGACTAGAGTAGGCTAATCCCCCTAATATTTATACCACTTAGGAAAGGTCAGCCAGGGAATAGGTGTGGAAATTTACAGCCCATTTGCTCTAGCCCTTTATGAGTTACAGAGGATGGAGTTCACGATTTCTGGAATACTAATGTGTAACAGGGCTACTAGATTAATATGGTCCATAACAGGGAGGCAAACCAGGGCAATGTTGTTTCAAGACTGAGTTGAGTGTGAGAGGAAATACAGGAAAATGTGCATACAGTTAATTAGTTAGTTATAATAGGACTTCAGAGGCTATTTACCCTTCGGGATTATTAAGCCAGCACACTGTACGTCAAGAATAGCTTCAGAACAAGAGCCCCTTTTCGAGAACGCCAGTCCCTTGGGGCATAAAGTGGCATTGTGTTGGCCATTTAATCACTTCCAGGGCCATAATGGGAACTATGGAGCATATCCTTAACTCGGTATATTTAAGAGCAATGCCTAATAACAAGGGCTTTAGTTTTGAGACTCGATATGAAAAGTCTGTCGTTTGCCAGCATGGTTCGAAGGGTTAAGAGTTTTGATTAAAGTGCGCATTACGGTATCGTAGTAACATCGAGTGTTACAGTCGCCAACAGAAGATGTCTTCCTGTACTGTATAAATCCATAATACTATGCACTCATCAGGGGGAGCATTGATTTATTATTATTTTTATTTTTATTTTATTTTTAAAGAGACAATGAACGGAGGAAGGAAAAACACAGATAAAACAAAGAGGTCCATGTGCCTAAAGGCATCCTCCATTCATAAAATGTTTGTAACAACTGGATTTAAACATTTGTAGATTGTAAGTTTGTGGAAAGCAACTCGAGGGAAGTGAATTCCAAAGAGTAGTAGTTCTAGGGATAAATGAATTTTGATAAGCAGAAGTTCTGCATTGTGGAGGAAAAAGTGTAAATTCATGGGCGCTCTCAGCTGCCCTAGTTCTACGGGGAAAGATGTGGAGAGGCGGCACAATTGAAGCAAGTTCCTCGGAACAATTGCTGTGAAAATATCTGTAGAATAATGCAAGGGATGCAACGTTTTCTTCGTATGGATAATGTAGGAAGGTCCTGTGTGATTGCATGGTTATTGATTAATCTAATAGCTTTATTTTGAATTTTGTCCAACTGCCTCAATGCAACCACTCCACTTCCACTCCACAGAGGTGAACAGTAATCCATCTGAGAACGCACATGACTTTTATATATTACGGCCAACTGCTCGTCAGTGAAGAATTCTCGAACTCTGTACAGGAGTCCCAGTTTTTTAGAGGCATTCTTAGCAATGCTTCTAACATAATGTGTCCAGCTCAAGTTAGTAGTTAATGTTACACCGAGAATGTCAATACTAGGGGAAGTGGGAATATTTACATAATTAAAAAATATATGGGAGTCAGTGAGATTCTGTCGGTTAGAAAATTGAATGTACTTGGTTTTCTGTGCATTAAAGGAAACTAGATTCTTTTGTCCCCATTCATTAATTTGATTAGCTTCATTTAATTAAGTGATTTCACAAAAAAAAATTTACTCTAAAATCATGACATTTTTCTATATATCTTATTCTTAAATTGTATATTGATTTTTTTAGTTCAAATTTTCAATTTGTTTTTTCGATTAAAAACAAAAACAACATTGCCATAACTTGAATATTAAATGTGCATTGATCATGGATGCCTAGCCTACGACGGTACCGGTCCGAGCCTTAATCCTAAACGAACGCAATAATTATCATTATACCTATTGTTACATAATTCGCTAACAGATAATAGTTTAAACTGGCTCTACTAGATTGGAAGCCAAAGCGTCACATTTTTCCTTTGCCCCTCAACTTTCTCTTCATAATTGCTGAGGGGCACAAGGCCCTGGGTGGGGTTTTGGTTTCCCGGGCGTTTCTGCACCCTCCTCAGCTCCCCGCCATGGAGTGGCTTCGGTCACCCAGGCTTTATTGTGGCCGGCAGGGAGGGTTCTCTGGGGGCGCTCGGTTATGGCCTTGGCCTTGCTCGGGGCCTTGGGGCTGTTCGGCCAGGCAGCTTGGGGAACAACAACTGGCTCTACTCTCTCTACTCTCTCTCTCTCTCTCTCTCTGACTACAACGTACTGTCACTGGCAATAGTACTGGAATAATTGTAATGTTTATGCTAGGCATGAAAACACTGGTAATGTGTGCTTACTATTGATTTTAGCTGTACCAGGTAAATTAGTCCTCATCTGTACGGTACCCCCCCCCCCCCCCCACACACACACACACTAAATTAGTCCTCAACTGTACGGTAACCCCCCCCCCCCCACACACACACACATCCACGTTAATTTTCTATTTCGGGAGCCGGTACGAGAGCGTCAATATTGGCCGTGACTGTGCCCGCCAGACGAATTTTGCAACATCACAAAACGCTGGTAAGTCTTCAGAAGAATCGCGTCAAAAACGCCAGCCATCGCTCCCTTCCGGAAGTTATCGTTCACAGGCACCCGTCGGCTGATACACACGGGCGCTTCTTTCCGCAACATGTGATCGGCAATTAGATTTTCGACCTTGTGTGCCATTTGTGTGTCGTAATTTTTCTACCGAAAAATATATAAATTAATCTTGATGGGAAGTCTTGGAGGTATTTTCTAAACTTGATGGAGGTCTTGGGAGGAAACTAAAGAAAATAACAAATAAATACATACTACCGGTATATGAACAAATATATACAAATCTCCCCATAATTCCAATAAAAGTCGTATTTTCAAGCTGCCAGATCAGAGTTAGCATAAAAATAATTGTCGGAATATGAAATGGTGCGAATTCACCTTTTAAGAACCATCGCGGTGAACCAACAGCGAAAACCAACGAAAATCCCGGGGTAATAAAAACGCTTAAGTCTGGGCACGTCCTAAGCTAATTACGAGAGGGGAGGAAAAATATGTAATAACTCGAGTTCCCTTCGCAATACGTCGCGTGGATGAAAAGGAAAAGTGGTAGGGAACTTAAAAAAATAAATAATAAAAATAAATCAAAAAATAATAATAAATATTTTTTTTATAATTATATATACTGTATAAACTGTATATACCGGTATACAGTATATATAAAATCGTCTTCGTAATACGTCGCGGGGATGGAAAGGAAAACGGGAGGGGGGGGGGGGGGGACTAAAAAAAAACTACTTAAAATTCAATAATTAAATATAAATAACTAAATAAACTTGACTTGAAGAGGTTGTTGCCACGGAAACCTTGAGGAGCGTGGAGGGAGGGGGGGGGGGGAGCAGCTGATGATGAGAAGATGAATAAATGCTTGTAATCTTATGGACGAGTAGGTTTGCCTCATTAAGTATTTATGGTGTGCAGATGCTCATATGTGTGTGTGTGTGTGTTTACTTTATGTTGGGATTAATTTATGGGTATGTGTGTGAGTGTGTGTGTGTTTACTTTATGTTGGGATTAATTTGTGTGTGTGTGTGTGTGTGTGTGTGTGTGTGTGTGTGTGTTTACTTAATGTTGGGATTAATGTGTGTGTGTGCTTACTTTATGCTGGGATTAATTTGAATTGAAATAGGTTTATATTTTTGTAGTGTAATATTGCTAGTCGTTAGCCTATCGTATGAGCGTATATAAACGCATGTCAACAGATGTTAGTGTGTGTGTGTATGTGTACCAAGCTACTCATGTGTAAGTGTGTACAGAGCCTCATCAGCGTATATACACTTGTCTGTGATGCATGTGTGTGTGTGTGTGTGTGTGTGTGTGTGTGTGTGTGTGTTTGTGTGTGTGTGTGTGTGTGTGTGTGTGTGTGTGTGTGTGTGTGTGTGTGTGTGTGTGTGTGTGTGTGTGTGTGTTTACGTAGATATGCACAAATCCTTGTCTGTTTATTGCTTGAAATACGTACCGGTATACGCAGACTCCCGTTTTCTTATGTTTTTAAGTGAAAGCATAAAATGGCCAAATCAAAACTGTTGTGTAAACTAAAGCGAAACAATATTAATGTTGATGGTTTTTAGCAAGACTGTTACTACACATACAAGAATGTAATAGCTACCACTAGTTTTTGCTTGGTGTATAAGAACACACCAAAAAATAAAAAATAAATAAAAAATTAAATTCCCGTAGGAAATGCCCCTTCATAAAAGTCATAACAAAAATCAAGATATGGTACCTTACGTTAAAAGTCAAAATGTTAGGACACGCGAAGCTAGGAGTTTAAGTAGTAAGAAGTGGAAATAATGGACTGAATAAAAGAGATCCCCCTTAAACCACAAGGGTATGGTCGGTGTTTTCACTTTCTCCTAAGACAAACGGCCGGCTGGAGAAGGCAGTAAGTAGGCTAGTTATCATGGCCCTATTCTTAACCCTTTCTGTACCGGTGAATCGGTGATGATTTATATATTTGATTGTAGCTACATTTAGTCTTTAGAAGATTTTATGAAGCTTAGGATGGATATATGGTACCGTAGCTAAAAGTTCGATTAGGAGAGGGTTTTTACTAGAGTGAGGATTAAGCACATGACTATAAGGCCTAGTGGCTACTAGATAAATTAATAAGAGTAACAGGGAAAGAGAAATGCATCGTAAATGACTGTACTAATCTCAAATTCGGTTCATCTGTTTCAGTTATGTGAAGTGTGTGAATGAATGGAGGCTGAGTGGAGACACAACAATCTAGTTTGGTTTAATGATAATACACACGACTAAATTCCTTTAAGGCTTTAGCTAATGAAAGTATCAACCTGAATCCTATATATGTTAACCCTTTCAGCACGATGACGTCCTTTTCATCTTTTCTGGTTCCTAATAGACGATTTTTTTCTTTAGCTTGTAATATACCTCTAGAACTCAAAGGGGTAAATTCGATCTCAATAAACCCTTTAACAACATAGGTCCCTCTTAAACGGCATATAATAGTTCAATTTTAGCCAGCATCAAAGGTAAAAAGGCGTCATCGTGCTGAAGGGGTTAAATTAGAATACGACCTCTCTCTATTCTAACCTCAGTAGGACACCTCACATCAGAGATATTGATAAAAGCTCCCCACAGAAACTTGGACGTCTTATACCAAGTTCAGTTCGCGAATTTCTGTCGGTGAGAAACTTGCCGTAAGGTAATAGCCTATAAGTCTGCTTTCTGTTAGACCGTATGCTAACCAGGTTGCCTTTGTGGAGTGCACTCAGACGTACAAAGATAAAAATAAATACCGGTAAAGTACAACTATCAACACTAGCCTAAGATCTCCATGAAGCATTATAAAAATACCCCCAAGACCCACCTACGAGATACATTTCCTGGCCGAAGGCCGATTCCTCCAAAATGACAGGCTCGCTGTCGCTCACTATGATATATCGACACCTAAATGGTACAAAAAGTCTTAAAATCGTCAAACTAATGGGGTCCAGAACAAAAGAAACCTCCCCTACAACTAAATTGGGGAAGGTATCCCGTAACTCTTGCCGGTGACTGTACAGTACTGTCCGCCCCCTCGTCTGTCACCGGTATTGACGTCCAATGCAATAAACTCTTACATACCAGGCACCCAAAACAAAAATAGTGACATATACCGCACACCGTACCATATATATATATATATATATATATATATAGAGAGAGAGAGAGAGAGAGAGAGAGAGAGAGAGAGAGAGAGAGAGAGAGAGAGAGAGAGAGAGAGAGAGAGAGAGAGAGAGAGAGAGAGAGAGAGAGAGAGAGAGAGAGAGAGAGAGAGAGAGAGAGAGAGAGAGAGAGAGAGAATACCGGGCAGCAAAAACAAAAATATAGACATACTGCATACCAGATTATATAATTATATCTTAACGGAGCAGGTACCGGTACCGTATCCAAAGTCCTGTCCATTAATAATAGCCTATATAAATTATATTTATTCAGATAAGTCAGGGTGTTAAACTGGGATAGTTTGTTATTAAGGGGGAGGTAGTTACTTTTTCTGGACCCCCTTCTGCTTCAGGTTTAGCCCCATTTGCTTTGAGATTTCAGGACGCTCACCCCATTAGTTTGTCGATGTTAAAGCCTTTCGTACCATTTATTTATCAATATCAAAACCTTTTGTGCCATTTTGGTGTCGATTTTTCATGGCAAGCGAAAGCGAGCCTGTAATTTTGGAGGAACCGGCCTTTGGCCAGGACATTTTTCTACCGAATAATGCACAAATTTATCTCGAAGGGGGATCTTGAGGATAATTTATTATGCTTGATGGAGGTCTAGGGAGGAAAGTAACACAATAATGTATAAGTAGGCTAAATAATTATATAAATCAATAAATAAACCATACCCAAAGACTATTGGAAAGGCGCATCACAAAACTATGCAAAATGCACATCACAACACTATTCAAAAGGCGCATCACAAGACTAATCAGGCTATTCATAATGTGTATCACTAGAGTAGGCCTATCCGAAACACGCATCACAAGACTATTCGAAATGCGTATCACTAGGCTATCCGAAACGCGCATCACAAGACTATTTGAAAGGTGCATCACAAGACTATTCAAAAGGCTCCATCACAACACTATTCAAAATGCTCCATCACAAGACCAGGCTATTCAAAGGGCGCATCACAAGACCAGGCTATTCAAAGGGCGCATCACAAGACTATTGGAAAGGTGCATCACAAGACTAGTCGAGATGTGCACCACAAAACTATTCAAAATGCTTCATCACAAGACTATTCAAGAGGCGCATCACAACATTATTCAGAATATTCGAAAATCGCATCACAACACTATTCACAAGGCGCATCACAATACTATTCGAAATGCACATCACAACACTATTCGAAATGTGCATCCCAACACTATTCGAAAGGCACATCAAAACACTATTCAAAAGTCGCATCACCAGACTATTCAAAAGTCGCATCACAAGACTATTGAAAAGGCGCATCACAAGACTTTAAAAGGCGCATCACAAGACTTTAAAAGGCGCATCACAAGACTTTAAAAGGCGCATCACAAGACTTTAAAAGGCGCATCACAAGACTTTAAAAGGCGCATCACAAGACTTTAAAAGGCGCATCACAAGACTTTAAAAGGCGCATCACAAGACTATCCGAAAGGCGCACCACAAGACCATTCAAAAGGCGCATCACAAGACTATTCAAAATGCGCATCACAAGACTATCCGAAATGCCCATCACAAGACTATTCGAAAGGCCGCACACAAGACTATTCAAAAGGTCGCACACAAGACTATTCGAAAGGCGCATCACAAGACAATTCGAAATATTCGAAACGCTCATCACAAGATTATTCGAAACGCTCATCACAAGATTATTCGAAACGCTCATCACAACTCTTTAAAAGGCGCATCACAACACTATTCAAAAGGCGCATCACAAGACTATTCAAAATGCTCCATGACAACACTACTGAAAAGGCCCATCATAAGACTATTCAGACTAATCGAAAGGTGCATCACAAGACTATCAGAAAGGCGCATCACAAGACTACTCGATATGCTCATCACAAGACTATCAGAAAGGTGCATCACAAGACTACTCAGACTATTCGAAAGAAGCATCACAAGACTATTCGAATAGCTCCATCACGGCAGGAAAGACAGAAAATGGGGCTCCCAGCGCGACTCCTATTTTTGTTGTTGTTCTGTTTTTGTTGTGTCCCGAGAGCATGGAGACCCAACAAAAGAGCATCATCCGTCACACACGTTGGCTGGCAGTTCACCCCCCCCCCCCCCCCGAATTGTCACGTCGCCTGGGCCTTAGGGGGTGGTATTTGCTTTTTCTGGACCCCCTTCTCCCTCATGTTCAGCCACATTAGTTTTGAGATTTTAAAACGTTCGCCCTATTAGTTTGGCGATTTTAAGGTCTTTCGTCCCATTTCTTTATCAATGTCAAGACCTTTCGTGCCATTTAGGTATCGATTTTTTTCCTGGCAAGCGATAGCGAGCTTGTCATTTTGGAGAAACCAGCCTTCAGCCAGGACATTTTTCAACCGAAAAATGTACACGTCACATAGGCTATATCGAAGGGGGATCTTGAGGAAAATGTATTAAGCTTGATGGAGGTCTAGGGAGGAAACTAAAACCATAATAAATAAATAAACTAATAGATCAACCCCACCCACTTAATAAGCTAAAAAGGAAGAGATTGTATGAGAGAGAGAGAATGGGAGAATACAGTGGAGTGTGATGGAATAGGGAGAATAAGCTAAAGGAAGATGAAGGAGATTGCGTGGGAGAGCGAGAATGGGAGAGTGTGCTTGCATAATTGTGTAGGTTAATAATTTAGGTGGGTAAGGGGTAGGGAATAGATAGGGTAACCGTGAATTTAATTACTAGGGATATTGTGAAAGAGGTGTGGGCGGGTAGGGGATAGTGAATAGATAACCGTGGACTTTTTGCAGGGGTGATCGATGAAATGGGCTGTATGGGAGATTGTCACGTCGATGGGGCCTTCATTCACTCGCATAACCACGGCACAGTTGCAAAATGAAACGTTACCGTACATGGCAAAGTGACGGGAAGGGTAGAGAGAGAGAGAGAGTAGCCTACCGGTATACTGTATATTTGAACTAAAAGAAAAAACTATGCAAACAATTTCCATAGAGCCCCTATCTCCGTCATGCAGGCATTCATGCCATGGAAGAGGGAGAGCAAGCCATCATCAAAGCTAACATATGAAGGATTTTATTTGTTTGTGTATATATATACAGTATTTTACCCGGTACAGATATAAGTGAATGTCATTGAAAACGAGAAGACACCTTTAACCCATTCAGTACCGGTGACGTCCTTTTCATTACATTCTTGCAAGTATTAGCCAATATTTTGTTAAGAAGGATGTCTACCCATTAACAGACTACAGACAATTTCAATTAATCCTTTTAGCCAACACATATCCTTCATAAGCATTGTCAAATCTTCCAAATGTAACTGAAATCAAATATATAAGACTTCACCGGTACAGAAAGGGTCAATGATTATATCGGAGGTGTTATATCATGAAAAAGTAAGCAAAAACATTTAATGTTAGCCAAAATTGCGTGAACAGGGTTAATGAGTGCTAGTTCTAATTCTCGGACTATAGGCCTAGTAACTACAGTGGTATTTTAAGAGCGAGAGAGAGAGAGAGAGAGAGAGAGATAATTGGCTTGTTTATGATCATTAGCGATGCATTCATTTATACCCGGTAACACAATTTACGACTATATTTGGAGGAATTTATATCACTGAATAATTTAAGAGTACGGTAGCTAATTAGCTAGGTAAATTAGTATATAAGGTATTCTGGTGAATGGTATTGTACCAGTATTCCTTTATAAAATGCATAGGACTATAAATATAGGGCCACACATACAGTCGCTAATAATTATTCGTGGACCATGTGTGTCTTTCTTTATGTACGGTAATTATAACTATAGCCTAGGCCTATATCTGGATTGATTTTTGGATTGAACTTGCTTTTCAATAAATAATATACATAGTTGTCTAGTTGATGTAAAGAACATTGTATTTATAAACTCGTTTCCAGAGATATACTTCCATAATACGAAATAGGTGAGGTCCACGAACTTTTACGAGTCACTGTACTACTAATGTCACTAGTTAAAAATACTTATATATATTGGATTATTAATATGATTTAATTCATTCGTAAAACTAGTCTTATCTTTGTTCCTAGTCTTATGCCTAAGTAATATCAATTATTTGCTATTAGTATTAGTATCATTATTACTATCAAAGTTTTTAACCCTTTCAGTACCGATGACGTCTGTTTATATTTTGGTCCGGTACATTTAGACGAGTTTATAAGGCATTACTGTTAGCACCGTACTGCCAATATTAAATACGGTCCCGGAAAAGGATTATTGGTATCGGTACGGTAGTTGATCACGACAACAAGTTAAGGGGGGATAATTTAGTTCATTAATTATTCATCCTTTTATTTTTATTTTGTATTATTATAACCCCCCCCCCCCCCCCCTAGACCTGCATCAAACTTAAAAATAATAACACCTCTTCCTCCCCCCCCCCCCCCTCCCAGACCCACCTTCAAGACATGTGTACATTTTGCTATAGTAATATGATCCCGGCCAAAAACCGGTTCCTCTAAAATTCCAGGCTAGATATCGCTCGCCAGGAAAAAGTCGACACTTAAATGCCACGAAAGGTCTTCATCTCGACAAGGAAATGGGGGTAAGAGGTCATAAAATCTCCAAACTTATGGGCCGAACGTCTTAAAATCTAAAAACTAATAGGGCTAAACATGAGGAAGAAGGGGGGCGGAGGGGACAAGAAATAGGCTACCGGTACCATCTGCCCTTAAACAAACGGAGATAAGATAAAAACAGACCGTAACGCAACCTTCTTCTTCTTCTTTCTCTTTCATCTCATACCCTCCCTAATCCTGAAAATGAATCCTCCTTGCGTTCTCTAATTCCCTCAAAGGATCATCAGATGTCTTTCCAACCACACTGTTTAAAACTATCGAAAACTTCACTCCGTTTTACGATTCTTCATGGACTTTACCTGTAGGGGGTGGCGTTTTAATGGACCTCCACTTCCCTCGTGTCTAGCCCCATTCGTGTTGACATTATAAGAGCTATGCCATATTAGTTTGGTTATTTTAAGACCTTTCGCCACATGTTTGTGTTAGATGTTAAAACCTTTCGTGCCATTTAGGAGGAAATGGCCTTCGGTCGGGGCATTTGATTACCAAAATATATATATATATATATATATATATATATATATATATATATATATATATACCAGTATATATAACTTTACAAACATAAGGGGAGGTTTTCGGTTGTTCTGGACCCCCTTCTCTCTCATGTTTAGCCCCATTAGTGTGTTCAGACTTTAAGACGTTCTACCCATTAGTTTGGCGATTTTAAGACCTTTCGAGTCGTTTTGTTGTTGTCAATATTAAGATCTTTCGTGCTAATTAGGAGTCAATGTGTTTCCTGGTGAGCTATAGAGAGCCTGAAATTTAGGAGGAACCAACCATCAGCCAGGACATTTATCTCCCAAAAAAATTACAAATTTGGGGGTGTTTTTCTAAGCTTGATGGAGGTCTCTGAGCAAACTGAACAAATAATAATAATTAATTAATTTATTTATTTATTACCGGTACGGTACATAAACTTAAGGCAAAACAAATAAAACAGGTACCGGTATGTAAACACAATGTAATAAACAAATAGTAAACAAACGAACAAAAGTAAACACCACTGAATAAATAAGACAATGAAACTAAATACCGGTAAGCAATCAAAGCAACACCACAGAATGAAAACAAAAATAGAAAAAACAAATAATGCAAAATAGGGTAGCTGAGAAAACGAATGAAGATCAACAAAATATAATACAAATATAATGAAAAGAAAACCGAATTTAAAGCAAACAAATATATATATATATTAATGCCACTAGGCCTACCGTTAAAACACCAAATTAAAATATGGATACTGGTTTATAAAGCATACCGGTACAGTACGAAAGTCAACACAAACATTGAACGTAAATATTAAAGTACACCAATAAACGAAAACGAACTAAAATACCGAAATTAAAGTCGACTAGAGAGAGAGAGAGAGAGAGAGAGAGAGAGAGAGAGAGAGAGAGAGAGAGAGAGAAACAGACAGACAGACAGACAGACAGACAGACAGACAGACAGACACAGACACACACACACACACACACACCACACACACAGACCGGAAGGAGAGAGAGAGATGCAGACTGGCCTAATTTTGTACTTGACGAGAACAAAAAACTCGAGCAATATCATATCTTATGTAACGGGAACTTAACAATTACGGTACTGTATATGTACCAGCATGTACAAGTGTCTGGTACACTACCGTACTTACCGGTACTCCAGGGTATCAAATCGGGGCAGTTTGGTTTTAAGACTGGATTGAATATGAGAACAAATACAGGATAAAATAAATGAAGTTGCATGGTTTTGGCCACTACCTCACTTTCAAAGATATAATACAAAATGTAAAGATTCAACTTAACGGGGGATGGGCGTATTTATTGGCTTATTCATCTTTGCATAATTTGTATACTGTCCTCTCTAGATCTCCATTAGGCTTAAAAAAAAAACCCAAGATAAATTTGGTGATGGGCTGATCTATCAAGAGTGAGAGTTGAGCGTTCTCTGCCATACCCCTAGCTTACTTTGACTGCTCCTTTTACTTACCGGTATATATATTTCTAAATCTCAAGTGGCGGCGTCTCTTCCGTGGATTGACCTCCCAGTCTGCCAACCTAGAGGTAGGCAGACTGGGAGCCAAAGCGTCACAAAGCCAGGACAATATCTCGAAGGAGGGTCTTGGTGGTATTTTTTAAAAGCTTGATGGAGGTCTAGGGAGCAAACTAAAAACCTCCTCTTAAACAATTTCGTGAATCCTCCTATAGTAGTACTATTCATGCATAATTATTAACAAATCTAGCTACAAATGTCACACTTTAAACTTTTATAAATAAAACAGATAAATACAAAAATACTGTTTATAAGCTACTGTACCTAAATTAAGAAAATGCTGGACTTGAAATACGCTTTTGTAATTGCTAATACCGGTACTATATACCGATATATATATATATATATACCGGGTATATTACAAATATGAAAGCTTAAAAGCTTATTGAAAATAATTAGAACATAACAAAAACAAAAACAAAATATATATATGGGGCAGAATGATAGGGTTAATACAAAGGAGGGGTAATTAACGTTTCGACATCACACTGGTGTCATCTTCAGTGGTTTTTGTTTTTGTTATGTTCTAATTATTTTCAATAAGCTTTTAAGCTTTCATATTTGTAATATTATCTTTTGATTTGTAGACCACTGAAGATGACACCAGTGTGATGTCGAAACGTTAATTACCCCTCCTTTGTATTAACCCTATCATTCTGCCCCATATATATATTTTGTTTTTGTTTTTGTTATGTTCTAATTATATATATATATATATATATATATATATATATATATATATATATATATATATATATATATATAGAGAGAGAGAGAGAGCGAGAGCGAGAGCGAGGGGGGGGGGGGAGGAGAGAAACAAATAAAATAGCGCCCTAAAACAAGAAAATGTCTCGTTTGACATTTGTCTTGTAATTATCGTAAAGCCAATAAATATGGTTGAACATTTTTTGTTTACAGCAGCCACGGTAATGATGAATGATTTATTAATGGATTCCTCCCCTTCTCACACTCACTCACTCACTCTCACTCTCACTCACTCTCTTTTCCAGCCATCCGTTGCTCTCGTTTATCTGTTACCTATCACTCTTCCTATCGTAACTATGTATTGTCATATTCTCTCTACCAGTTATCTAACGTTTGTATACTTCTATCGTACTATCACTCCCTCTTTATCTTTATCAGCCATCTATTGTTCTCTGTTTATCTCCCAATTCATCGCTCTCTTGTCATCTATCGCTCCCTTTCTCTCACTCACCCATTCACCACCATTACGTAAGTTTCATCATATGCTGGCTACCATCAGACGATTTTCTTTAGTATTATCTACCTCTACGACTCAAATGGGGAAATACGATCACAATAAACCCTCTCAATACCATAGGTCCTTCTTAAACTGCATAACATCTTCTAATTTTAGCCAGAATCAAAGGTAAATGGCGTCATGGTGCTGAAGGGGTTAAGAACATGATTGACTTTCGTTTATTTTGTACTTCACCTCCCCTCATTTCTTCCATTACCCATTGCATCCCTAATCTATTAACCCCTTGAGGATCACGACGCGTGTTGACGGTTTATTCTGGCCATCACTAGACGATCTTATACAGCTTAGGAGGGCTCTGTGGGAATTGAAAGGGTACAGACTGTCTCAATTAACCCTCTGACTTCCGTATTTTTTTTTTTTTTTCTATGTGATTGAGGGAGGCAAAAAGCATTACTGCCTATAGCGAGTGCCTCCCCCATAGTTGAAAGAGTGACAGGGCCAAAATCAAGGGACGTTCGAGCCAAAATGCCTGGACACACGGAGTTTGAAGCAATTTAATTCATAGGAAGAGGGAAAGACTGATTCTGGGAGAGAGTTCCAAAGCTCAGCTGTTGAGTAGAAGAAAGTTTGAGAGTAACGTTTCACTCTTGGGTTGGAGAGTTGCACAGAGTAGGGGTGGGATTGAGTTGCAAGACGGGTACCACGTGCCCTACGTAAAGGAGGTGGTATGCACTGAGATAGCTCTGAGGAACACTGATTATTATAGTAGCGATAGAATAGCGAGAGAGATGCAACATTGCGGCGGAGAGAGAGACTGCAGAGAGTTGGTGAGTGGATGGGAGTTAATGATACGAAAGGCCTTCCTTTCAACTTTGTCTAGGAGAGCGGTGTGAGAGGAACCTCCCCACACATGTGAACAATACTCAATACAAGGGCGCACTATGCCCCTGTACAGAGCAAGAAGCTGTGCAGGGGAAAAGAACCCCCTAAGGCGGTTGAGCACACCGAGCTTCTGGGAGGCTGCCTTAGCAAGACTGGTAATATGGTCCTTCCAAATGAGAGCAGAAGAAAAAGAGACACCAAGAATATTGAGAGAAGATGAAGGGTTGATTTTTGTATTGTTGAAGAATAAGGGATAGTCCGCTGGGAGATCCTGACGGGTAGATAGATGAAGAAATTGGGTTTTGGAAGCATTAAAGTTAACAAGGTTTTCTCTGCCCCAATTGGAAATAGTATTTAGATCAGAATTTAAGAGTTCTATGGCTTCATTACGTTTGTCGTTGAGGAATTGCTGGCTGGGGCGTTCTGAAAAACTAATGGAGTAGTGTAAGGTTGAGTCGTCTGCGTATGAATGGATGGGAATTAAGGTACAGTTAAGATCATTTATAAAAATTAGAAAGAGAATAGGAGATAGGACAGAGCCCTGAGGAACACCGGAGTTTATAGAGTGAGGAAGTGAACAATGGCCGTCCACAACCGCGGCTATGGAACGGCCGGAAAGGAAATTAGAGACAAAGGCACAGATGGAGGGATAGAAACCGAAGGAGGGTAGTTTAGAAATTAAAGATTTATGCCAGACTCTATCGTATACCGTTCCTAATCTGAATATAATAGTCTAATGGTACCGGTAGCCAGAATAAACTACCAGATCGCGTCATAATCCTCAAGGGGTTAACATTTTGTGCTATATACATTATTATTATTATTTGTATGTTCTTTTCCCTCCTTACCTTTTTTACCAACGATCATCCTTGTTTATATACCGGTATTGATCTTCTTTGTTTGTTTATTAGTAAATGTTTTCTTTTATTAGAAAGCAACATTACTGGTACCGGTACGGTACCTTTTCCCAGAACTGTTTTCTTCATCCTAACTTTAATTATAATTCGCTGTTATGTACGGTATATATAATATCACTAGTTTCATCCAATTGTATGCATCCTGTCATTTATTTGACATGTCCCCCGGTTTTTTTTTTTTTTTTATATATTTTCATTTTTTTTTACTATATCGTATTCTTATTACACTCTGTTCGAATAATGTTGTTATGTTTCCTTCGCTTGCTATTTTCTCATGTTTCTATATACCGGTACTATTTACTAAATTACTATATGACGCTGTAGTTTCTTTCCTCCTCCATATTGCTCTACCTTCTTCCTACCATTGCGGTTTCTCTCCATCCTTTCGCTTCTTCCTTTTCTCTAAACTAATTCCCTTCTCGAAATTCCTGAAGATGGTCTTTTTACATTTATCTACAGCTTTTAGATGTATACTCTGTCTTCCTTTAAAGTCCTGAGTACGGCCTTTCCCTAAAACTTTCAGCCTTATAATATTTCTTTCGAGAATTGCTATAGACCTACAGTACTGTATATGGAGTTTTTAGTTTCTCTACTGCCTCGGGCAGTAGCTTTTAGCCTTTATTGTACATATACCGGTATATATATATATATATATAGCCTATATATGCTATTTCCTTTAGGCCTACAGCCCATATGATGTTTTCTTATTACCGGTACCTTTACGCATTTTTCATAGCATTTTTTTTATTATATTTGCCTCTCACGTCTATAGCCTACCTTCCAAATAATTTTCCTTTTGATTCCTTCATTTTTAAATACCGGTAGTCCTATTTCCGAGAGGTCTTCACGAAACGGAATACTAACAAAACTAACAAAACAAAACAAAACAAAACAAATGGATGTAACAGGAATACGTTTTAAACATATTATTCGATTGAAAAAGTATATGCACGATATTATATACAAATCTTATATACGGTACATGATGACCTTTCAATATATACAGGCAGTGTTAAGATAAACACAATATGTGGATGAACCTATATTATTAACCCTTTCAAGATCCGATTACGCATTTGTTGTCTGTCATATGGCTATTATTGGGCGTGTTTTATCAGATTAGGAATAGAAGTCCGAGGGTTGACGGAGATTGTCTTTACCCTCATAATAGAAGTCCGAGGGTTGACGGAGATTGTCTTTACTCTCATAATCGCCACCGTTCCTTCCTAAACTGCACAAAGTCGTCTAATGATAGCCAGAATGAACTGTCCAAATGTGTCATACTCTGTAAAGGGTTTACACGTTTCGCTGTTGAAGAAGACGTAATCGAAACGTTGTCATAACTAAGGCCTACCCGGTACCCTAACATGCTGTTTATTTTAACACCTTGAACACTCTGACGCAAGTTCGCATTTAATTGGGCGTATCGTTAGAAGAGTTTAGGAGGTCTAGGAAGAATTGTATAATCAAAATCAATACCAAAAACCTTGATGATAATTTGTATGATATCTAGAGAGAAGGATAATAACTAGATACCGGAATATCTACTACTTAAAGTTAATTCAAGTCAGTGGCCCATAGCAAAACATAATAATGTTAACCCTTCAGTATAAGTGCCGTCCCTTTACCTCATTTCTGGCTACCATTAGACGATTTTAATCAGTTTAAAAAGGGCGCCAGCAATTAACAGGCTTAGACCTATCTGATTTAACCCTTTTCACAACCACATATCCTTCTGAAGCTGCACCAAATCGTCTAAATACAGCTAGTATAAAATTTAAAAGACGTTGCCGGTACAGAATGGGTTAAAGAAGAGTGATGGACACATAATACATAGACATACGGTAGTTTATGATCCAGATTGTCATTCAAGTATTGATGTTGACTGTACATAGCCTGCGTGTTGTCGTTATGAAGCTATACTAGTGAGTAATAGGACAGGTGGCGACTATAAAGCGCTATACTTCACATGTTGACGTTACAATATTGAACAAATCGCAATTTTCCATAAATTTGGTGTTACACACGCAGTTTCATTGCCCATTTACTTAAAACCTCCGCTTAAATATATAAATTACAAAATCCCTTAATAGTGTTCGTGTGGACCTCCATCAAGCTTAAAATTATCCCCTAAGCCCCCCTTTGAGATAAAATTGTGTTGTTGTTTGTTTTCGGTAGAAAAAAGGCCGGTTCCTCCTAAATTGCAGATTTGCTATCGCACGCCAGAAAAGAATCGACACCTAAATGGCACGAAAGGTCTTAAAATTAACAAACGAATAGGGCGAAAGGTCTTAAAATAGCCAAACTAGCGAGGCAAATGTCTTAAACTAAAAAACTAATGGGGAAAAACATAAGGAAGAAGAGGATCCAGAAATACAAACTCTATAGGCTACAGTAGTATGTAAATAGGCTTAATACAAATCATTCCGACTGTCTATAAACTTCCTCAAACAAAAAATTGCATGGATTTAATTTAGTTTTTTTTTTGTAACGAGCCCTACTAAAATACAACTTATATATATCATAATACATAGCCCTACGTCTTCGTTTATTAAAACGTACAATCATAAGCATATATTATGTTACACCAATTCGAAACCTTGATTAGGCCTATACAGGGTGTCCCAGGAGGAAAGATCATAACTTTGGGAAATGACAAAACAGGGTAGGATATTCGAAGCATAAAATGTTCTATAACAAAAGGTCCAAATCTCGACCATTAATAAAATATTAAAGGTTTTATGTAGTGTCCTCCCCCACATCACTGTAATGGACTCTTCCATCATCCATGTCAAATAGTTCCCAACTGGTCCAAAGTGAGCTAATATGTCTATAATAATTTTGTAACTTACATAATTATACCTTTATAATAACATGGTCAAATCATTGCAGTTCCCCCTTATGGGGAAATACTTAGGAAAATACCATTTTCAACATGCAATATATCAATACTGGTTAAGATTTGGAACATGTCTTATAGAACAGTTTAGGCTTAGAATACCGGTACCGGTACAGTACCTTGTTTTCATTTCCTAAATTTATGACCTTTCCTCCTGGCACACCCTGTATAGGCCTAATCAAGCCAAGTTCTGGCTAGGGTGTACATCTAGGGTGTACACATTGTGAGACATAAACGGTGGCCTAACATTTTATAACCTTTTAATTTTATTCTGGCTACTAATAGACGATTTTATTCAGTTTAAAAAGGGCCTCCAGCAATTAAAAGGCTTCGAAATATCTCACATAATTCTTTATACTACCACAAATCCTTCTTAAGCTGCCCAAAATCGTATAAATATAGCTAGATTAAATTGAAAAAGACGACGTCGGTTAAGGTATCTTGGACTGAATCGAATATTCAGTTTTAATTTTTACCTAACACATGATGTTCGAAGATTCATTTTAGTTGTTCTAGAAAACAGAAATAGCCATCTTTGGTGCCCCAGTGTACAGTCGGCCTAATAAGTGATGTCTCGGCACCAAGTATATTTTGATCAATAATTGGTATCAGCAATATCTAAACTTTATTTAATATTTTCGAGTGAGATATACAAACGGGTTCCAACACTTAGGCCTACCCACGCTATTCAACATCTGGCAGACATTAATGCAGCACAGAGCAAGCCAAACGTAATGACAGCTGAGACATGACTTATTAGCGTCACTGTACACGCTGTACTTGTACCGTTCCAAATAAGTAGGCCAAAAACGCTTGCACATTAACCTCTATATCTCACAAACGACTAGAGTAATTGAGCTAATATGTCTACCATTTGGGAAGGGTCAGCCAGGGAATAGGTGTAGACATTTACAGCCCATTTGATCTAGCTCTTTTTTAGTTAGAGGTTAGGGTTCCCGATTTCTGGACTATCCATTAGGAACAGGGTATAGGATGCTTAGGCTATGCAGAACAGCCCGAACCTATATTTTCGAAGAGCTCATAGCCTAGAATTAAATTAATCGAATCTTCCAACAGAAGCTAGGCTATCCAAGGCTGAATCGAATCGCCTCATTAGGCCTAATTATATATTTCATGCTTTTGAATTCCAGAGGTTCGCTTACGCAGTTTGAGGCCTCAAAACGAGGCAAAATTCAACTTCATGATAATAAGTCGATATACCGATATTTATTAGCTACGGTACCGGTACCGTAGTTTTAATACCATTAGATTAACCTAACAAGTAAAAACCTTGCTAGTGTAATATAAAACAAAAACAAATGTAGGTTAGTAAAAGTAACTATATCTTTCGAAAAATGGCGTATCTTCTCACAGCCTTTTAATTTCACTCATATGTTCATGCATTGCGAAAATCCGGCAAAAAGATGTTGAAATTTGTTATTTAATAACTTGTGCTAATAAAAGTATTACGATAATGTACTCTACATTTTACTTCCATTCCGTCCACGGGACTTTTTATGAGTACCGGTAATTAAATATTCAATCTTAGGCCTATACCGCACCACCTAGAAGTCAAGTAATTTTCCTTCTTATTAAGTCACAATCCCCCTCTTGCTACCACCAAAAGTAAAATTACCACACTTTATTCACATCTCAAAGACTATACCTGCCTCCATTTATATTCCTCGATTCTTTCACTCAGACGACCTTTCCTTGGCGTGATGAATGCTACTGTTGCAGAAAATTGCATTAAGCTTAAGCAGGACCTCTAGCATAATAAGATAAAGGTTAAAACGACTGCCAGTATCGAACTAAGGGCCTTGCCATCTAAATAAAATAGATGCTTCCTAAATTGAACAAAATCGCCTGGAAGTAGCTAGACTAACGTCAAAATTGGCGTCATCTGATTGTAAAGGTTAACCTCCGTCGTCCTTAAACCTATTCAGTACCGGTGACGTCCTTTTTTCATATTCTGGCAACTATTAGGCCAATGTGTTCAGCTTAGGAAGGATCTGTGGTAGCTAAAAGGATGAATCGAGATCGTCTGTAGCCTTTTAATTGTAGAGGGCCTTCCTAAGCTGAAGAAAATTGCCTACTTGTAATCAGAATATAGTAAAATGTACGTCACCGACTCACCGGTACGGAAGGGTTTAACAGTTTGTTCTCCTTTCTTCTCCTCTCCTATACCTTCATATTTATTCTCTCTTTCCCAAAATTCCTCCTCCTACACTATTCTCCTTGGTCCTTATTCCATTCTCCCCTTTTACTCTCTATCTCTAATCCCTTATTTTCTCCCATTCATTCTCCTCTTGCTTTTCTCCCAGTTATCCTTAGCATATGGTAAAGTTCCCTCCTCTTCTCTCTTCTCACTGTTACTGGTTTCTTCCTTCTACTCTCTCAATCCCAAATGTACTTTCTCTCCTTATTCGCTCTCTTGTCTCCTACTTTCCTAGTCCCTTATTTTCTCCCTAATCCCTATCCTCCTCCTTTCTCAACTCCCTTTTTCTTCTACTCGCCTAGTGTCGATTCTTCCCCCTTTCTTCTCCTCCTCCACCTCCTTTTCTTCCATCTCTCCTCCTCTCACGCTGATCCCGGTATTAAGGCTCGATGAACGGGAAACGAAGAATTACGTCGACTTTTGTCATCTCAAGCCGGCTCTCAAAAATGATTCACTCGGTTCGAACATGGAGTTTCTTTTCACTTTCTTATCCAACCTTCAGTGGAGGAAAGCTCGTATATGACGGGGTTTTGGGTGAATGAAGTGTAATTAGTGCATAGTTTAATTAGTGTAAGAGTAATAGGTTTTACAAATTGAATGACATCTTGTTTTCTATTGTTGGTTCACTGTTCGCCACATATGGTTCATTCTCACACGAAAACTGGCAATTGCTTAGTGACGCACGGTCGCCGGGGCGTTCCGACGACAATTTAGGTTAAAATTGGCAGGGTTATTTAGGCAAACAATGGGGGCAAGAGGGATATAAGCCACACACCAGGGAACACCACCGCCGCGCATCCTCCTTCCACCGAGCCCAGAGAGTGACTGGCAACTGACCCAGCTCTCTCCACAGTCACTCCTCCTTCCTCGCCTCCTCTCCCTCGCTCTCCTTGCATCCCCTAGGCAACCAGTAGCAGCGTACCCACACACACATCCTTACATTCATAGCCACTCCATTCACACCATTCACACTACCGTTTTCCCATCCCTACTCACACCCCTCTCGTAACTGTTCCAGGAGCTGTAAAGTACCGGTAATCAGCGAGAGAGATGGGTGTGCTTGTGTGTGTTGGGGAGAGCGCAGGAGTTGGGGGGGGGGGGATTTCTGCCTTGCTAGGAATTCTCTCTCTCTCTCCTGTATTGCCCTTTTCTTCTACTATAAACTGTCCCTGTCTAGTAGTATTAAGGCCGGACCACCTAGTAGGGACCGCAAGGTCTGTGTGGTATGAGTAACTCTGTAACTCTCTCTCTCTCTCTCTTTCACATAATATTTATAAGATCTGTTCGGCCTGGAATAAACTTCCCTCCGAAGTTGTAAATAGTTCTTCAGTAGAGCAGTTCAAGACGAGATTACCGGTAGATACCGTAGTATTTTGGACACTGTAAAGAGTGTAGTGCACTAAACAGTCTCTCTCTCCTTCCACTTCGAGTATCTCCTCGGAATGGACCGCAAGGTCTCCGCGATACTAAATATTACTTGTAACTCACTCTCACTCTCTTACACAGAGTTACACAGATGTTCAGACTACACATACCTTGAGGTCCCTGCTTGGTGGGTCCGGCCTTAATATTACTTAGGAGACAGGGACAGTTTATAGTAGAAGAATAGAAAAGCAAAGTAGAAGGTTGTCTCTCCACCCTCCGTCTCTTCCGGTTAAAAAGCCGTACCGGAAACTAGGATGAAGTGTAACTTTATGGGTCAGGAAATGCCCACAAGCTAAGTGTTTTATATAGGATAGAAATAAATTAGTCTGAAAGGGAACTTACATATCTACTGATTATATTTGTTTCCCCCTATGTGCATGAAGAAGATAAGGCATAACTGCCTGTAACAAGTGTCCCCAACAATGTTGACAGAGAGATCCAAAATAAAGGTACCGGTACCCTACCTCGGAGGAATTTTAAGCGTGTTGGAAAGAAGTGTGGTGCTTGTTAAGTGTAGTGCAATGCATAGGAGCTGTTTGTGAGAGTTAACTGCCTCTGTTTAGGTGAGGCAAAAATAGAAACAGTGGGGGAAACCAGGCAAATGACACAGGACACTTTCAGCAACTCCTTATCATATGCCTATGTGGCCTCTCTTGGGTACTGTTATAATTATGCATTCATATTAATTAAGAGAAAGAAAGAGAGTGAGTGAGTGAGTGTGTGTGTGTGTGTGTGTCTACTTAATAATTATAACAGTTTGTCTTTACAGTATATCCCAGCCTTACCATGACTTGCCAGAGCACTCTTATTACCATGACTTGCCAGAGCACTCTTATTACCATGACTTGCCAGAGCACTCTTATTATGCCATGTTGATTGAAGTGTTTGTTTTTATGCCACTCTATATTCTATACCCTTTTTTATATCCTTATTATATCCATTCTATACGTTGTTAACTTGTTATACCCTTTTTTGTACCCTTTTTATAATTTGTATATATCCTTTCTATGCCCTTTTTATACCTTTTTGTTACCCTTTTTAAACCCTTCTTATATACGGTACTTTCTATGCCCTTTTTATACATTTTCATAACCCTTTTAAACCCTTATCATTTCCCTTCTATACCGGTACCCTTTTTATACACTTTCGATACACTTTTTATACTTTCTTATACCCTTTTTATACCCTTATTATATCCTTTGTATACGTATACTTTCTTATACCCTTTTTATACCCTTATTATATCCTTTGTATACGGTACCCTTTTTATACCATATGCATACCCTTTTTATACACTAGTCATACCCTTTCTATACCTTTTTGCACATTGTCTATACCGGTACCCTTTCTATACCTTTTTATACCCTTTCATAAACTTCTTTTTATACCCTTTCTATGCCTTTTGTATACCCTTTCATACATTTTGTGTACCCTTTCTATACCCTTTCATAAACTCTTTCTATAGGCCTACGTTTTATACCCTTTCTATACACTTTCTAAACCCTTTCCATACCCTTTCTATACCCTTTGTATACCCTTTCTAAACTCCTTCCATACTCTTTTATACCCTGTCCATACCCTTTCTATACCCTTTCTCATAGACTGGACTGGACACGAAAATGGAACTTTGCAGTAAGGGACCCAAAATCGGAGAACGAACCCCAAGTTCGAACCTCGATACCGCGAAAATGTGATATTTTCGCGGTTTTGAGTTCGAACTAGGGGGTTCGTTCTCCGATTTTGGGTCCTTTACTGCAAAGTTTCATTTTCGTGTCCAGTCCAGATCTACTGTAGTCTATGCCTTTCTATAAACTTTGTATTCGCCTAAGCTGTTTCTATTTTGTTCCAGGTGAGTGTTTTATGTCTCGATTAATATTAACAATGTAAGCTCAAATAAATCACAAATAGTTATACCCTGTTCCAAATAAGTAGGCCAAAACTCTTGACCACTAACCTCTCACAAAATACTAGAGTAATCGAGCTAATATATGATCTAACATTTTCTCTCCATCTACCATATGATATGTATTTATAGTTATATCTTTATATATAAACTTTCTTCCTATGACTTAAATTGCTTCAAAATCCGTGTGTCCAGGCATTTTGGCTCGAACGTCCCTTGCCTTTGGCCCTGTCACTCTTTCAACTCTGGGGGAGGCACTCGATACAGGCAGTTCTGCCTTTTGTCTCTCTCACTCACATAGAAAAACGAATCGAAAGGCGGACACATTATTAACATGGGCTAATTGAGTACCGGTACCGGTAATACCAATATAATTTGTCAATTCAATGATAAATACTGTTTTATATCAATTATATAACCAAGAGGCCTAGTACCTGGGCCTATTGTGTATTATTGTACCGGTGATATGTTATTTGGTGAATATTAAACATAGCAAATCAATCAACATAATATATATGAAGGTGTGTATATGTATGTACCCTGTATGTATATGTGTGTATGTATGGGTAGAATGTATGACTGTGTACTATGTACCGTATGTATGTATGCATGTACATGTGTACATTAAAAGTTTCCTATTTCCTTCTTTACTATAAATTTCCCAGTAGATATTTTCTCGACTCTGCTGGGGTCATTATTCTAACTATGGTTCTTGCCGACTTTGAGTGATTGATGGGTAGAGAGAGCCTTCCATTTTACCATCCATGTTTTACACCGTAGATTATACTTATTTTTTTCCTTCTTTCTGTTTCAGATTTAAGGCCGACCTGCCTATTAGGATTTGCAAAGTCGGTGTAGGCCTATCTTTGTAACTCATAAATCACTCTCTCACACTCTCTCTCTCTCTCTCTCTCTCTCTCTCTCTCTCTATGTAGTGTGGGTGTGTAGTGTGTGTGTGTTGCTCCGCGGCCTTTGTGTTTGAAGTTCTTGTTTAACTTTCACTACAGCGAATCTTATGAGTAACCCGTGATGAAACTTTGTTAATTGGAGGGACGTAGACAATGTTATGATATGGCGTCATCCTTGGGGCAGATTTATAGCCTATACCCTGTTCCAAATAGGTAGTCCAAAACTCTTGAACCCTAACCTCTGTAGCTCAAAAAGGGCTAAAGTAAATAAGTTGTAAATTTCCACACCTATTCCCTGCCTGACCCTTCCCAAGTTCCCATATAGTCGCAATATTAGCTCGGTTAGGCTACTCTAATCGTTTATGAGTTATAGAGGCTAATGTTTAAGAGTTTATGCCTACTTATTTGGAACAGGGTATAGTATAGTTCGTGCTCATAATCCCTTCCATATTCGAGGACATCATTCTATCTGTTCTGGCTAACACTGAAAAATCATATTCAGTTTAGAAGGGACCTCAAGAAATCAAGGGGGTACAGTACAGAATGGTTTAGAATATCAAGAAGCGAGCTTATTAGATCCCATTTCTCCGGCAAGGATCTAGGATTCTAGGCTATACCCTGAGCGCAACTAACGCTACAACGTTGAGTGGGTATAAAGAGCACCTCTCTCAAGCATGCATGCAGCTTTTGGTCGAGACAGATATTTAATGTGATTAATCTATATTTGTGGAGTCAGGTAATAGGAGGGGCCCAACAAAGGGGAGGTGGCATCTAGGGTTAAGTTGGAGGTAGTAACTTTTTCTGGACTCCCTCATGTTTAGCATATTCATTTTGAGATTTTAAGACGTTCGTTCCGTTAGTTTGGCGATTTTGATACCTTTCGCCTTATTTCTTTGTCAATATTAAGACCTTTCGTGCCATTTAGGTGTCAATTTATTCCTGGCGAGCGATAGCGAGCCTGTAATTTTAGAAGGATGCGGCCTTTGGCCGCGACATTTTTCTAACAAAAAATGTACCGGTACAAATTTATCCTAAAAAGGGGTCTAGGGGGTGTTTTTTTAAGCTTGATGGAGGTCTAGCGAGGAAACTAAAACAATAATTAATAAATAATTATATAGACCAAAAAACAAGGCTAATGACCTGAAGAATGTAGCCTACCGTACAGCGACGAGCAGGGTCATTGCCCTAACGGGTTGATTCCCACAGGTCCTGCTAAGATTGAATACAGTGTTGTAATAGAGCCAAACATATTATAAAAGGCGTAAATGTACTGAAAGGGTTAACCCATACAGTACCGGCGACGTAATTTTTATTTTATTCCAGCTACATTTAGACGATTTTATGAAGCTTAGGAAGGATATATGGTAGCTAAAAGGATTAATTGAGATAGTCTGTATTCTTTGAACAGGTAGACATCCATCCTAAGTTGAATAAAACCGTCTAACAGTTGCCAGAATATATTGAAAAGGATGTCACCGGTACTGAATGGGTTAAGATGATATTAACCCGTTGTTGTTCCCCAAGCTGCCTGGCCGAGCAGCCCCAAGGCCCCGAGCAAGGCCAAGGCCATAACCGAGTGCCCCCACAGAACCCTCCCTGCCTACCACAATAAAGCCTGGGTGACCGAAGCCACTCCATGGCGGGGAGCGGAGGAGGGTGCGGAAACGCCCGGGAAACCAAAGCCCCACCCAGGGCCCTGTGCCCCTCAGCAATTATGAAGAGAAAGTTGAGGGGCAAAGGAAAAATGTGACGCTTTGGCTTCCAATCTTGGTAGATTGGGAGGTCAATCCACGGAAAAGACGCAGTCACTTGAGATCTAGGAAAGACATAAGTAAAAGGAGCAGTCGGAGTAAGCTATGGGTATGGCAGAGACGCTCAGTTCTCACTCTGATAGACCAGCCCATCACCATATGACTAGAACCCAATCCTCTCAGCATCAGCTAGGAAAGGCCCTAGAAAGCCGCCTTTGGCGGGGGGATAGCTCCCCTATTTCAACCCCTTTCGGGGTTGGGCACCCGCCCAGTACACCCGTTCAGTACATTGATGATTTGTTCCTCCTTCAATTGAGGCTGGTTATAAGGAAATCGCTATATTCAGATTGGAAAAGATCTGTGGGAGTCGAAGAGTTGCCGCCATTCACCAAGGCCTACAGGTACGGTACTTTGTAAACTAGGCCTGTACCGGTACCTCAAGATTCCTAGAACTTCTTCCTAAGATGAACAAAATCGACTATTGTTAATCCTTGCAAGACAGGATGATGCATTACTGTTCTGTTTTTTGGCTCTTATTAGACGATAGTATTCAGATTAGGAAGGGTATATGGAAGTCAAAGGGTTAATTGAGATCCTTTTCTATCTATCTATCTATTGCCTGACGCCGTGATCCCCGAAGGGGTGACCACGAACGAACCGCCCCCATGCACCTCCGTCCCCAGTCAGTCGACGCCCCTCCCCCCAACCAGCACCGCCTTCGTTCATGTAGTTCCTCACTCCATCCTTCCACCTCATATTCGGTCTACCTCTCCCCCTCTGTCCCTCCACCTCGCTCTCGTACACCCTCTTAGTCATTCTCTCGCTTTCCATACGTTCCATATGGCCGAACCATCTCAAGTTGTTCCTTTTCACACTTTCCAGCACATCTACCTCCACACCACACCTCCTTCTTACTTCCTCATTAGTCTGTCTATCCCTCCATGTAACTCCGCACGCACTCCTTAAGTAATTCATTTCCACTGCTCTCACTCTTGGTCTGAGTCTCTCAACCAACGTCCATGCTTCGCTTCCGTAAGTCAGTGTCGGGATTACCACACTGTCATGCAAGGACTTCTTCACTTCCATACTGACCACCCTATTTCTTGTTACTGCTTTTAGCGTTCCTACAACCCTCTTCCCCTGTTGTACCCTCTCCCGCACCTCTTCATCCATAGTCCCATCTTTACTCAACACACTGCCCAGATACTTAAAAGAGTTGACGATCTCCATAGCCTGACCGTTCAGCTTCACCTCACACTCTGTGACTTCACCCCTTTCGAAGACCATAACCTTGCTCTTCCCCGTATTTACCTTCAAATTCCGTTTTTCGCACACTGTTCCAAACTCATTTACCAGACCCTGCAACTCCCATTCATTATCACTCATCAGAACTGTATCATCCGCAAACAGCAGTATAGGTAGCTTCCACTCAATTCCCTCCCTTTTCAGCGATACACCAACATCCACTGCTCTTGATAGTATTTCTTTCATAACTCCATCCATATATACAGTAAACAACCACGGGGACATCACACACCCCTGTTTCAAACCAACATTCAGGTCAAAGAACTCGCTCTGCTCACTCTCCACACGTACTGCCGCCTTTGCACCCTCATACATGCTCTTCACTGCTTTCAGCAACTTGCCCTCTACTCCGTATATTCTAAGTACTTTCCACAAACCTTCTCTATCCACTCTGTCATAGGCCTTCTCCAAGTCCATAAAGGCAACATACACCTTTTGTTTCTTCTCCAGATACTTCTCCACAACACAATTCAGGGTAAAAATCTGATCTACACATCCTCTTCCCTTCCTAAAACCTCCCTGCTCGTCGCCTATCCATTTCTCCGTTCTCACTCTCACTCTCTCAATCACTACCCTACTGTATACCTTCCCTACTACGCTTAGAAGACATATTCCTCGGTGGTTACCACACACTCCTCTTTCCCCTCTTTACCCTTTTAATTCCCACGGATCCTTCCTAAGCCGTATAAAATCGTCAAATGATAGACATAATAAACCATCAAAACGCGTCATGATCTTCAAAGGATTAACTAAAACAAAATTATTATGGCATGATCGTATTGAAAGGGTTAACCGCTTATATACCGGCAACGTCTTTATAATTTGATTTATAGTTACATTTAGACGATTTTATTCAGCTTAGGAAGAATGTCTAGCAATCAAAAGGCTACAGACTATCTCCATTCATCCTTTTATAGCTACCATATATCCATCCTATACTTCATAAAATCGTCGAAATGTAGCTAAATAAAACCAAAGCGACGTCACCGGTACAGAAGGGGTTAATAGACTCATATATTCCTAGACTCGCGGCCTCGCAAATTATCCCTGGCAAATCTTTAATGAGGGCAATTAATAATGAAAGCAAATAAATTTCACGGCGGAGGATAAATCATCAAACTTTTTAAACCTTCCACTGAAAATTATGGAGTTTGTTTGTATAACTGGGCTTAACATTAGGCCTACTAACAGTAGACAATTTAATGGAAATCTTTAATATAGGCAAATAACAATTCAAGTAAAATAATGTCATACCTAGTGAACGAAAAATGGTTGAACTTTTGTTACCGGTATCCTAATATTGTGGCTAACAGTGCGATAGGATATGTAATTTATCTAACTCAGGAACAATCTCTCAGTCAGCGGCTTAAAATAGGTTACCGTACTAGGCTATACAGTATATATATATAATACTCAATATGCTTTAAACTTGGTGGAAATTTAAATATCTTAGCCGCTGATTTCTTGGTAAGTCAAACCGTGGCGTAGACAAAGAAACTACCGTACTATAGCTCAGCATCATAGTGTTGTCAAGTTTTCCTACAAAACATTTTGCAAAAGCTGATAAATTAGCATGGAGATAAGTAAATTTCTCGTCAGTATATACTGTATAGGCTACGGTATATACAGTATATATATATATATATATATATATACCGGTATATATATATATATATATATATATATATATATATATATATATATATATATATATATATATATATATATATATATATATACCGGTATATATATATATATATATATATATATATATATATATATATATATATATATATATATATATATATATATATATATATATATATATATATATATAATATATATATATATATATATATATATATATATATATATATATATATATACCGTATATATATATGCGACATTCCCTACCGGTGCGGCGGTACATTCCCCATTTTAGTTCGTAAGTGATTATTATTATTATTATTATATGAGATGCCGAAGTCTCCAACCAGGGTGCAGAAACACCATCAAGATCAATCCACACAAAACACCCGGAGGCACTGGAGAGAGACTATGGCAACTTATGAAAAAATAAAAACATACACTGTATACTGTACTGTACATATACACACATTAAACACAGACAACATATTATGCAGTGGAGGATATCAAGCTTAAATATAATACAATAAAATAGAATAAAATAAGTTTAAAAATTAGAATTAATGCTGCAAAAAAGCATTAACTCTAGACTTAAAAATGGAGAATGAATTGACTAGCTCATTTGGCAACTTATTCCACAAGTCAACCATGGCCGGCACAAAACACCGTGAAAACTGTGTAGTAGAAAAATTAACACGGCTCATGGCAAGATAATTAAGATTGCTTGTGAATCTAGTTGCACGAGCCCGGACATAGGGCCCAGGCAAGAACCCCATGTAAGGGATGCTGAGGGTTGTTAAAAACTTTAAATAAAAGACTAAGGGCACCAACTTTACGTCGATGACACAGATCAAGAGACAAATTAGGTAGAATAAAACTGATGGAATTTAGCGACCTGTCAAGCAACTTGAGATGGCAGTCAGCTGCTGACAACCAGACAGGTGAGCAGTACTCGAAATGTGGCAAAATAAAAGCATAAAAAGACTTGATAACTGTGGCGTCACAAGCAAATGTTTTATAAACCTTGCGAAGCAGCAGACCAATTTTTTGGGAAATGGAAGAGGAGAAAGAACGAATATGCTTTTCAAAAGTAAGTTTGGGATCAAGAGTAACTCCTAACAAACGCAGAGTATCCACATTCTCAATTTGCTCGCCAGAAACTTGTAGATAAGGATGGGGAGGATCCAAGGTACGAGATCTGCTGATGATAATGGAGTGTGTTTTACTAGCATTAAGTTTCATGCCCCAAAGTTCACACCATTATGTAATTTTGGCTAAATCCCTATTCAGAGCAGTAGCAATTACGTGTCGATCTATTGGTGATGCAATTGACGCATATAAAGTTGTATCATCAGCATAGGAGATTAGTTTATTTTCAAGCTCGGAACACAGGTCAGCAGTAAAAATAATAAAAAACAAAGGCTTGATGAGGATGAAGGAGAAGAGTCCATGAGAACACTTTTCCCACCTGCCCATTCCCCATGTACGGTACCGGTAATTAATTCATAAGTGATGATGATGATGATGATGATAAAAGGAGATCGATGGAAATAGTCCACGAGGTGCCTTTCCCCTCCCCATTGTACTTTGAGTAGTTCAACAAATCCAGCTAAAACCCTGGAAGGTCGTTGCCCCCCTCAATCTAAGGTACGGTAAGACTTAAAAAAAAAATATAGGGCCCAAGGATAGGCTATTTGAACAAGGTGAAGCGATGGTCATGTATGGGATATAATTTTCTGTGTTTGTTATAGCTTTGTCTAACAATATTAGTCACCGCAATATACCGGTATATCATTACCACTGCAAATTTAATTATTTGTCGTTATAAGTAACGACAACTAATTTTAAGCATTAGGCTATAGGCCTATTACCGAAACTACCACAATCTTGTTCTCAATAGTTGAAGGCTATTATAGAATAAGGATGTTGCAAAGATCATATTAAAATGTGTTTCAAACACCGGAAATGCATTTTATGTGCACTATACTGTATATAGCACTATAAAATATATCCCTATAACTCTCCCTATTGACGGCGGTAAAACCCTTACTGGCATGGGTGGGTGAAGGTCCATCGTGTATCCAAAGCCAATTTTTGTTTTTATTTATTTTTTTGTTTTACTCTGAAAATGACGTACCGTACATCTGCGTGTTTTAAGATCGTCAGATAAAGAGGAAATACATATTCCAGGGACTGTAGCTAATTTCAACTAGTACTGTACAATGATGAAAACTACCGTACGGTACCTAAAACAAAGATTTAAAAAAAAAAAAAACATGGGGAAATTAGTGGTAGTTTCGGTATTATTTTCCTTATTTGTCATTAGACTGTATGGGGTTTAAAGGGTTGAAGCTTGAAAGGCGGCCATCTTGAATCAGTTGAGATTGAGTTTTTTTTTTTTTTTTCCAGGGCAGGGGTTAGGCCAGCTTAGGTGGTTAGATTAGGTTAATGACAAAATATAATTTTCGGAGGGCATGTATTAACATTGGTTAGGTTAGGTTAATGACAACATATGAAACATTGTTATATAATGGGTACGGTAATAATGCATTTGAGAAGGAAAAACACCTTAAAACACACTAGGCTAATCAATCAAAGAATTGATGAAGAAAAAAAAATCATACGGGACAATCGCTTCACATTGACCGCATATGTACAGTATGTCCTATATGGGTTTTTTTTATGTCATAGGCCTATGCTGCATTGCTGTCATTACCCTCGCAATCCATAATAACTGTCTTGATAAGTGTAATGCATAAATGCGCGGAATTTCGGTGTGAGTATCCTAGGTTCCAGTCCTTGGAGTGCCACATGTATTTGTTGATTTCATTAATTGAGTTTAGAAATAAATATAAACACCATATCAGTCATGACAGGTGGGGAAGGCGGAGAATAGGGAGAGGGGAGGGGGGGGGGGGGGTTTGTAGGACAGGGAGGGGGAAGGAATAGGGGGGGAGGGGGATATGGGTAATGGTTGTTGTTGTTGTTGTTGTTGTTCCCCAAGCTGCCTGGCCGAACAGCCCCAAGGCCCCGAGTAAGGCCAAGGCCATAAACGAGCGCCCACACAGAACCCTCCCTGCCGACCACAATAAAGCCTGGGTGACCGAAGCCACTCCATGGCGGGGAGCTGAGAGGGTGCGTAAACGCCCGGGAAACCAAAGCCCCACCCAGGGCCCTGTGCCCCTCAGCAATTATGAAGAGAAAGTTGAGGGGCAAAGGAATAATGTGACGCTTTAGCTTCCAATCTTGGTAGATTGGGAGGTCAATCCACGGAAGAGACGCCGTCACTTGAGATTTAGAAAATATATAAGTAAAAGGAACAGTCAGAGTAAGCTATGGGTATGGCAGAGATCGCTCAGGTCTCACTCTGATAGACCAGCCCATCGCCAGTGGGTAATGGTAGTAGACAGCAGTATGCACAAATACACAATTTTTTGTATGGGCTAACAACGGAACACAGTATGTAGATACTACCGTACTATTAACCTACTACTGTATATGAATAATAATGATAATAATGATAATAATGATAACAATGATAACAATAATAATAATAATAATAACAACAATAATGCAGTATAATATACAGTACTCAACGCACGCACACATTCATTCACACACGGAGGGGGGAAAGGGGAGAATGCGTTCATACGTACACAACACAAGTACAGTATATGTATAGTATAAATATGTTTAGGATACACACACACATATGTAATAATAATAATAATAATAATAATAATAATAATAATAAAAGTAATATTAGTAGTAGCCTAATAATGAGAGAGAGAGAGAGAGTATATATTGATTCTGTCAACTTTGTAAAGTTATTTCAACATTTAGAAGAAAAGTTGGTTGGTGAAAAAAATATGAAATAATGGGATATATTAATGTCCTCCAAAACCCCCCCCCCCCCCCCCCCCCACGCTTAATAGCCCATTAGCGGGGGTGTAATAAGCCTAATATTAGGTTGAAGTTATTTAGAAGATTATAATTTATACCATATAGCCTACTGTATATATATATTATTCGGGAAAAATACTTCAACTTAATCGCGAACGTAACCCGCGAGGTCCGTGTAAACACTACGTGACGATGCGGTGCTAGCCTATCTATAGCCTACGCTGTAGATAAGAACCATAGCCTAGCCTAATCGATTTCCAAAGGAATGAAACGAAACAAAATAGGCTACTTTTGGTAAAACTAATTTCAAGATTTACCCTTTAGGCTATAATCATTTGACATGTTATATATCATTATTAAGACCCGCGGGGCGGCAACCCCCAGGTTAGGTTAGCTTGTCAAGTTAGGTTAGGCTAATGACAAAAATGGTTTTCTTGTAAAGTTTTCATAGTGTCGTCGGACACTGGTGGATTTGTTACTGTCCGCGATTGCCTTGCCGACTTGCAATTGCGGCATTGTCAATGGAAGCATTAACCTGGACAAAACCTGGGGGCTGCCGCCCCGCTGTCGGCGCATCAGTAGGGCTTATTGACAATATTGAGACCTTCAAAATAAATCTGTTCTCCAAAGAAACTAACGAAATAATTAACTGGACCGAATAGAGGTGTTTACCAATTAACCATCACCCATTAATTGGGATGCATTACTATGAAAAACAAACTACACTCACCAAAAGCCGGATTTAGGCCTAGGCCTAAGTTAGCAGTTAGCTTTCCATGCCACGCATTGGTTTTCGGCCTCGTAGCAATTATTCTTGCCTTTTATTGATATCAACATCGCTCACAAATATCCAGGATCTTCAACGGCACTTAAGATGAAAATATCGTTGCAGTAATCAACGGGAATATTCGAATAATCACATATTTGAGAGAGAACACGCGTGAACTAATCGCACACGATCATACCGACACTGTTATTGTTTTGAGCCTTGACGATGTGGATGGAGTGTTCTAAATGGCTGAGAGGGGCTACGTGTGCACTGATTGGTTGCCAGGATTGAGGAGAACCAAAGACAGCCTGTGATTGGCTGCTGGCTCCCATCAATGGCCGTCCTGATTTAAATGCCTGAATTAAATTCCCCGTTGTCTCTAATGGGTGTTCTCCTGGGTGCATATATTTATATTCGGCGGTAATTATAGGGAGTAATGATGAAAACGATGATATATATGCGAGAAATCCAGTCCCTTGTGTCTGTGACAGTGCTGACACGTCATGAAAATACCCCACCTTAACACATCATCAACTCGTAACAAAGAAGACGCCTTACCATATTTTAATCCTGTGACGTCAATGTGGCTGCTCTCGTACAAATCACGTGGCATGTATAAATAAGCAAGTAACACCGCATCTGTCGATAATCTCGAAACATTGCAAGAGTTAGGTCAGAATTAGTTCATTATGTATGGGATATCTATATATTATATACACATGCACATAATACCTTATTCTTTTATTGATATCAACACATTTATTCACCAGTATTTGCATAAGAAACCGATGCTGTACTAAATAATGATGTGTAAACTCAAATATTCTAATTCCCGCCTGTGTCTGTTTACCTAAGGAAGGCGAGGTGTGGGGTAGGGGGATCAGAAACGTGATATATGTGATTAAGTTTCTCTCTCTCTCTCTCTCTCTCTCTCTCTCTCTCTCTCTCATTTGTCTTCCCTGCGAGGCGCCTTTGTGTCCTACTGAGGCGATACCAAATTCATAAGAGTGAAGAAAGAAAGACAGTGATTATAGAATACAGAGACAACAGATGTGTGTGAGAGAGAGAGATGCTATATTTAGTATCATAAGTGTGTGTAAATACATATTAGTGCGTTTGTATGTGTGACTCGTGTTATCGTGCGTTATACTATATAATATATACCGGTATATATATATACAGTCATAGACTATACAGTAGATCTGGACTGGACACGAAAATTTAACCCCCAAGTTCAAACTTGAAACCTTGAAACCACAAAAATATATTTTCGCGGTTTCGAGGTTCGAACTTGGGGGTTCGTTTCCTGATGTTGGGTCCCTTACTGCAAAGTTCCATTTTCGTGTCCCGTCCAGATATATATATATAACGTATGTTGTGTGCGTGGGTGTGGGTGTGTGTGTGTTATACGTGTGTGTGTGCGCGCGTCCCCCAAAGACATATAGGCTCTCTACCTTCCCAGCCATCCTCATCTCCTACCCTCTTACCAAGAATGAAATTTCCTGTAGAGAGACAATGAAGGGGTAGAAGCGTACAATGATAACATTATGTTGGTTAACAATGGGCTCTAATTTTTATGAGAGGTCCTTTAGTGTGTTAGTCGAGATGAAAAGTACTGTAGTGTGTGTGTGTGTGAGATAGAGAGAGAGTGACAGACAGAGAGAGAGAGAGAGATCACATATAACACGTTTCTCCTCTCCTACCCCTCACCCCGCCTTCCATCGGTAAACTGACACCGAGGCGGGAATTAGAATATTTGAGTTTACCTTGATCTATGGATCCGAAACTTGGAAACTAACCAAGACAATGGAAAATAAGCATAGGAGTGCACAGAGAGCCATGGAAAGATCAATGCTAAGAATAACCCTTGGAGATAGGAAGAGTGCATCGTGGGTAAGAGAGCAAACCAAAGTCAAGGATGCTCTATAAACTATAACAAGCAGAATTGGAGATGGGCAGGACATGTAGCAAGAAGAGAGGACAATAGGTGCAGTAAATGACTGACTATGAATGAGTGTGAGAGAGAGAGTATAATAGAATAAAGCCAGAGAGAGAAGGAGGAGCTTGGGTGCTAACCTGCGAGTGAATGAATTACCCGTTACATTCATCAGTCTCGGGAAATGACAGGTTTAGCCTCCTCGTTAAAGAATAATATTACATGAGTCTGACCAGCTGCACCGGACAGAGGCAACGGCGACGATAACAACACATTCATTTTTACAGTGTTTGTTTTTAAAGTGAGAGAGAGAGCAATGTATAATAGGGGATGCTTCTACAGTACATTTTCGCCGTGTGCTTGTAATGCTAATATTGTTCTAGCTACTATTTTTTTTCAACTGACGGTAAATTGCTAAGTTCCCATCAAGATTTCTCAGTTATTTTGAAGATTTTGTAGTGAAATATGTTGCTAATTACATAACCTTTGTCTTAATATGATGCCGAGACATAGCAGTTTCATATTTTTCCATTAACTGCTAAGGGATTCAATTTACCGTCAGTTGAAATAAAACCAAGGGCTGATGAGTGATTGGTGCTTCTGAATGCTCGTGTGCTTGATTTTTGTGGGCGAACTGTTTTATGTGTTCTTCTCCTATCACCTCTTTTTCCTTTCTTGTGTCTCTTGCTGATCCTCCCTACCCCTTGTGTGAGTAAGGGGGCTGGCTACTGACTGACTGAATTTAATCCGACTATAATGATTGTTGGGGGGATCCATGTCATTGATTACCGGAGCAAAACTTGAGATGTTATTTAAGGCTAATTTATATTCTGTTTTGACTCACAGGTAACCAGTGCTTAATTTATTCTATATTAATTAATTAGTCAGTCTATTTGCTTATCCTATAAGGGGGTTAGGGTATGGTTTTTGGTCTATGTATATAGGCCTATTAATATATTTTTAGTGTCCTCGCTAGACCTCCATCAAGCTTTAAAAAATACCCCCTAGACCCCTCTTCGAGATAAATTTGTACATTTTTTCTGTAGAAAAAATGTCCCGACCGAAGGCCGATTCCTTCTAAAATCACAGGCTCGTTATTGCTCGCCAGGAAAAAAATCGACCCCTAAATATTGACAAAGAAATGGGGTGAAAGGTCTTAAAATCACCAAACTAATAGAGAAAACGTCTTAAAATATCAAGACTAATGGGGTTAAACATGAGGGAGAAGGGAGTCAAGAAAAAGGAACTACCTCCCTCTTATTAAGCTAATACAATCATATTGCCACCCTGCCCGTCCGAAGGCCGATTCCTAAAATTACAGGTTCGCTGCCGCTCGCCAGGGAAAAAAATCGACACCTAAATGGCACGAATCACCTCATCACTCCCCCCCCCCCCCACCCTTTGATCGCCAACACCACCTAATCACCCCCCCCCCCCCACCCCCACCCTTTGATTGCCAACACCACCTCATCTCCCCACCCCCCACCCTTTGATTGCCAACACCACCTCATCACCCAGCCCACCCTTTGATTGCCAACACCACCTCATCACCCCACCCACCCTTTGATTGCCAACACCACCTCATCACCCCACCCACCCTTTGGTTGCCAACACCACCTCATCACCCCACCCACCCTTTGATTGCCAACACCACCTCATCACCCAGCCCACCCTTTGATTGCCACCACCACCTCAACACCCCCCCACCCTTTGAGTGTCACCACCACATCACCCCACCCACCCTTTGATTGTCACCACCACCTCATCACCCCACCCACCCTTTGATTACCACCACCACCTCAACACCCACCCACCCTTTGATTGCCAACACCACCTCAACACCCCACCTACCCTGTGATTGCCACCACCACCTCAACACCCCACCTACCCTTTGATTGCCACCACCACCTCAACACCCCACCTACCCTTTGGTTGCCACCACCACCTCAACACCCCACCTACCCTTTGATTGACAACACCACCTCACCACCACTTGATTCCTGATTGCCATCACCTCCTCCACCCCCCCCCCCTCTTTTTGATTGCCACCACTCTTTTTGCCCCCCCCCCCCCCCCCCTCTTTGATTGCCAGCCCTCCTCCCCCTCCTTTGGCCCCCGCGCCCTTTGGTCCCCCGGTAACAATAGGGCGGCACCGATGATGGACACCCCCTTTATCTCCACATAGGCACAACATTCTCACAGCTCGGAATAAACGCTCTATTTCCCAAAACAGGAGCCTCTTTGAAGGAGGCTCGAAAGGAGAAAAATATTAATGTCTCAAAAACCTTGCTGTTCATCCCAAGTAGATACTCTACGTGAAAAAAATAAATAATAATAAAAACAAATTAGTTGGCCTCGCACTCTATGACCGATTGAGAAACATACAGCGTCACAGACAGTAACAGAAACAGAGCCACAGACAGACCGAGAAACAGACACGCACAGAAACCGACACAAAGAAACGGTGTGTCTGTTTACTCTATATAATAAAACATTGACAGACAGATATATCACCACAGACAAACAGATAGGGAGAGAAACGGACGCAGACAGATTCGTACACAGGCAGGGAGAGTAACAGACACAGACAGATATACGTACACAGACACAAATAAAACAAAAACAAAATAACACAGACATACAGTAGAGGCAATAAGCTGCGGTGTGTCTGTTTACTCGTGTATATAGTAAAAATATTGACAGACACATCACCAGAGACAGACATACAGGGAAAGAAACAGACAGACACGTACGCAGACACAAACAGACAGACATCACAGCACCACAAACAAACCGATACGTACACAGACACAGAGAAACAGACTTCGCAGCACCACAAACAGACATTCACGTACACAGACGCAAGGAAACAGGCATCACAGCACCTCAAACAGACACAAAGACACGGACATCACAGCACCACATAAAGACAAAACCGTACAGACAAAAAGATACGGACATCACAGCACCCCAAACAGACAGAACCGTACACAGACAGAAGCAATAAGCTGCGGTGTCTGTTTACTCTATATAGTAAAAATATTGACACGGGACCCCCCAGAAGGGTTCTTGTCCCGCCCTCAGTCGCCCTTCTTCTTCTTTATCCTTATTTGCTTTATCTTTAGTTTCCTCTTCTATTTATTTGTTATCCTCCTCCTCCTTATTCTTCTTCTTCATTTTCTGTGTTTATCCTTCTTTCGTTACCTGTGTTTTCTTCTTCTTTATCCTTATGTGCATTCTTATTGCATGCTTATTCTTTAATTTCCTCTTATTCTTCTCCGTCTTTTTTATACTTCTTTTATTTCCTTTCTTATTCTCCTTTTTCGTTTCTTCTCCTTTTTTCGTTTCCTTATATTCTTCTGCTTCTTATTTATCCTTCGTTCGTTTCCTCTTCTTCCCCTTCTTCTTTTGGTTATTCGTCTTTATCCTTCTTTCATTTCCTCTTCTTTTTCTGCTTCTTCTTTATCCTTCGTTCGTTTGCTCGTCTCCTTCTTTATCCTTTTTTCGTCTCCTCTTATTCTTCTCCTTGTGTATCCTTCTTTCGTTTCCTCTCCTTCTCTTCCTCTTTATTTATCCTTCTTTCGTTTTTTTCTTCTTATTTATCCTTTCTTCTTTATCCTTTCTTCTTTGTCTTCTGCTCTTCTCTCGCCTTGGCTTTAATTCTTCTGGTTTATCCTCGTCTGTTTCGTCACTTTCTTCTTAATCGTCTTGCATAGTTGTTGTTCCTTCTTCGCTGTCTTCTTCTGTTTTATCCTCATCCCCTTTTGTATATTTCTCTTCTTCTTTAGCCTCCTCTTTCCCTTCGTTTCTCTTCTTTATCTTCATCTTCTTCTGTATCCTTCTCTTCTCCACCTTCCAGTCTCTCCTAAGCTTGTTATTGTTTCTTCTCCTTCTTCTATTTTGTATTCTTATATTTTTGTATTATCATGTGTGTTGTCTTCGTCGTCACAGTCTTATATTAGCGTAGTATTATCATTATAGCCCTTTTACCCATTTCCTTCTCCCTTTTTTTACTAATATAGGCCTATATCCGCTTCCTCTTTAACCCCTCCGCCACGAGGATGCTTTTTTGCTTTTTATTATGGCTAAAATGTGACGATTTAATGCAATTTAAGAAGGACCTATGTTATTCAGAGGGTTTATTGAAATCGTATTTACCTTTTGAGTCCTAGAGGTCGATTATAAGCTACCACAAATCGTTTAATGGTAACCAGATTAAGATGAAAATAACATCATCGTGCTGAAGGGGTTAAGAAAATGGGTTTGCTACATTTGTTATGTGAATGAAGGAGACAGAAGGCAAAGTTGCCTGTAACAAGTGTTTCCCCCAAAGTTGAAAGAGTTCCAGAGAGCCAAATTCAAGAGTTCCAGAGTTCACTTGTTAAGCAGAAGAATTAAAAAATATTGGTAATTCATGGGTTGGAGAGATGGACAGAAACACAAACAATTGGAAAATATAAAGGACTTTTCTAGTAGACCTTTACATAATAGTATGGAAACCTTTAATTAAATATACTATAATCATAGAAAAACAAATTTCCTGTGTATTACTAATCCTGATATATAACATTCAGCTAAAATGCATTGTTAAAAATCCATCTTACTCATACTATCTTTATTGTAAGTATGTTGTGGCATATGATATTTAGACACATATTTTAAAAAGAGGAATATGCCAATAATAAAGTTATTCTGAAGACGAAGTGTACCGATAGAAACTAATGAGAAAATTAAAAACAACACCAACCCCTTCAACCTACCATGGCATAAACCGTCATAATATTATGGCTAAGCTTAGATAGAACCGGTGGGAGTTAAATGGAGAATTGAAATACTGTATAGTTTACCTCTTTGAATGCTAGAGGTACTTCCTAGGCTGTATCATATAGTCAACTATTATCCAAATAAAAGAAAAGAAGGGTTAAATGAAGCATAACCTAATTAACTTACCCCTACAGTCGACCGGGTTAAGGGGAGGTAGACCGTTTGTTTCGTCTATTAATCATTTATTCATATATTTTTTTAATTTCCTCCCTATACCTCCATCAAGCTTAGAAGAAGAAAAAAACCTAGACCCCCCTTCAAGATAAATGTGTTCATTTTTCGGTAGAAAAATTTCCCGGCCGAAGGCCGGTTCCTCTTAAAATTGCAGGCTCGTTTTCGCTCGCCAGGAAAAAATCGACACCTAAATGGCATGACAGGTCTTAAAATTGACAACGAAATGGGGCGAAAGGTGTTAAAATCGCCAAACTAATGGGCCGAACGTCTTATAATATCAAAACTAGTGGGGCTAAACATTAGGGAGAAGGGGGTCCAGAAAAACGGTCTGCCTCTCCTTAAGTTTACTAAAAACATCAAACATTTGCCCACCAAACCTATAGACATTATCCGTGGTGTGTGCTGTGTGTTGTGTGTAGGAGACAGTGAATGTGTAATGAGCCTCTCCTCCACTCACTATAGAACAGTATAGACACAACAAACACAGTATAGACATAACAAACACACACACACACACACACACTCACAGGTAAACAATGGGACCCTACATGGGATCAGATAGTACTTTTCTCAGGAATCGTCACCCCAGCGACAGCGCATCTTAATTTAGTTTCCATTTGTTTTATAGGAGGATCACTCGCTTTCATCAATTTCATTGGGAGGTGTTTGGTGTTGGGAGCGAAATGAATAAATTAGATTATTAACCCTTTCCCTGCGGGAAACGTTCCCGAACGCCATGGTAATTTACAGGCTTTTAAAGCCTCTAAAAGCCTGTAAAATTGAGTGCAAGGGAGCAGGAGCGCGACAGGCCACACGTCCGTCTCCCAGCCAGGCGGCCGTGGCACTGAAGACTCTGAGTCAGAGTCTCGCGAGATATACAGTGCTGCCAAAGGCAAATTTTGTAGCGAGACATTAGCGAGAATTGCTCATTTTAGCGAATGTCTATGGTAGCTCTGCGGGTGAACCCCGCGAGCTACGAAGCTCGTTTTGGTGTAATTTTGAAGCTAATTTCTTCTAGTTTTCGGCTGAATACATTTCATTTCATTCAGACACTTGCCTAATCAATCAGGAGTGCCTGAATGAGCCCTAATATGGCGGAAATATGCCCGCAGAGAAAGTGTTAAAGAAACTTGTGTTCAATGTAATTTTTTACTATAAAAGCTCAGAAAGTAACTGATACGTAATGTTAAAGTGAAGATTTGGGGCTATGGTTTGTCAAGGCACCCATAACATTACTTAGCCTTTTGGAACCTGTGATGGGATAAGTGACCAAGCCTGGTACACAGGGGCTTCTGCATATTATCCAGGCTACCTCCGTTTACTTCCCCGGATGGAACGTCACAAATGTCCAGCTACTACAGGTTCCTATTTGCTGCTCGGTGAACAGAGACATCAAGAGCTGTAAATATCCCGCCCATCCGCCACGTCCTGCTTAGGAATTTAAGGGGAGACGGACCTTTTTTTTATATTAATTAATTTATTCCTTTATTTCTTAGTTTTCTCGCTAGACCTCCATCAAGCTTAGAAAAACACCCACTAGACCCACCTTCAAGATAAATTTGTGTATTCCTCTTAACATTTCAGGCTCGCTTTCGCTCGCCAGGAAATAATCGACACCTAAATAGCACGAAAGGTCTTAAAATTGACAACGAAATGGGGCGAAAGGTGTTAAAATCGCCAAACTAATGGGCCGAATGTCTTATAATCTCAAAGCAAATGGGGTTAACACGAGGGAGAAAGGGGACCAGAAAAACGACCCATCTCCCCTTAACCTCAACAGTCCACCAGCCTCCCCTTAAACCCCAGTTATCTTGGTAATGAGTCAAGCATACTAACCAACGCGCCACAGAACACACTAATATTTAGTGGCGGAGAACTATCAGAATGTAGTAGCTAAAATGGATATGCCTGTAAAAGTTGTTGGTACCATTTTCTTAATCTACAGGAAACTATTTAATGTGATTTCTTCCTATCTATCTATCTATATCTATATGCTCAGGCCCAATCCACACTTTTCCTATTTTTATTTTGTATTTTCTATTTAATTATATTTTATTATTATTTTTTTCTTGGGGGTGGCCGCCTCAAGACAGAGCAAGAACAGGGAAAACACAATTTCTTCCTGCACTATAATATTCTACCAGAAGAATACACTACACAAATCAGGGTTTTAAAAGCTATATAAAATTGTTGGGCATAATGTTAGTGATATACCTTGCTATAATCATATTAGATGGGATTATTAACACCAGTATACCGCTGCTTTAAAGAGGGTAAATTAACATTATTATAAGTTATTGAAATTTTTTAAACCCTCAATTTTCGACATTACAGAAGAGAGGGGGAGAGTATGTTGTACAATCCTTTTTGTTATGTTATTAACAGTTTGGAGTACTCTTTATAGTATTAATAACGCCGGAATATTCCCTAAGAACTAATCTCTCTCTCTTCCCCCCCCCCCCCCCACCGTTTAATTCAGCATATAAACAAAGTGACAGTTCTTACGCTCTATAATGTTGTATTACTGTAACTACCCCCTTGCCCCTCAACTTTCTCTTCATAATTTGTGAGGGGCACAGGGCCCTGGGTGGGGCTTTGGTTTCCCGGGCGTTTCCGCGCCCTCCTCAGCTCCCCGCCATGGAGTGGCTTCGGTCACCCAGGCTTTATTGTGGTCGGCAGGGAGGGTTCTGTGGGGGCGCCCGGTTATGGACTTGGCCTTGCTCGGGGCCTTGGGGCTGTTCGGCCAGGCAGCTTGGGGAAAAACAACAACAACAACTGTAACTACATAAGTCTCCAGCACTATGGAAATATATACGTAATATATACAGAAAGAGTTCAAGTTAGAACTACCGATCCCATTCTATCAATTAGAAGAATAGGGTCACTAAACTACTGGAACCGGCTAAGAGCTCTAAAGGATTCTTGCGGTGAAAACTCTTATACTGCAAGATAATTAACAAAACCTACAACTGTGGTTTGACGTTCAGTTTGAAGAGATATAGTGCTACTGTACGTGGAAGTATCTTTCACTTGAATATTTTGTTTCTATCGGAGAGAAATTTCGTTCTTAGATTGTAAATGAATACGAAGTAGAAGTACATCAGCTTAAGACGTGCGTACATAATTGTTGCAGACTATTTTAATTTGATTTGCTTTCACCTAGATTTCAATTAAGATAACATTTAAAAAATATTAAATGTCTATATTAACTACCCCGTACATCCTATTAAAAGTTAGTATTTCTCAGTATTTATTTTTAATCGGTAGTTTTTGATGACTTGGGAAAAAAAAAATCCAGAGTAGTGAAGTCTTGGGGAAATTCCCAAACATTTCACTATCAATATCAAACAGCGAAAGATCGATCCATCCCAATTAATTTATCACCCCCAAATTAGGTGGAACACATAGTTTATCCGTGTATTTGCGTCTACTGGTTGAACAACTGTGTTTTTTTCTCAATTTTATCCTCTGACAGTTGGTGGTGATCTTGCATATATATTTAAGTGTATTATACCCAGCTCCAAATAAGTAGTCTAGAACTCTTGAGCATTAACCTCTATAACTCAAAAACGACTTGAGTAATCGAGCTAATATTTCTACCATTTGGGAAGGGTCAGCCAGGGAATAGGCGTGGAAATTTACAGTCCATTTTCTCAAGCCTTTTTTGAGTTACAGAGGTTAGGGTTCACAATTTCTGGCCTTTTGGTTTCTTTCCTTTTATGTGAGTGAGGGAGACAAAAGGCAGAATTGCCTGTGGCGAGTGCCTCCCCCAGAGTTGAAAGAGTGACAGGGCCAAAATCAAGGGACGTTCGAGCTTACCTACTTGGAACAAAGAATAGCAACTAAAAATCGCTTACCTAATAATACTATTCTGGAGGCTTAGACAAGTAATTCAAGAAAATGGTCGCATGCGGTAATTGGCAGGAAGCATTTCGGTTTTTGGCCTATGGGCTATAATATTATTGTTCTAAGGCTAAGCTGATGTTGGTGGGAGGGGTGAGAGCGACAACAAAATTATGTTTAAACTATCCTTGATTTCTCCTTATAACCAATTACTTGCTTAGATATAACGTCAGACTACCATGTAGGAACCGCAAAGCATGTGCAGTCAGTGTAACTGTTAAAGTATATGTAACTCTAACTCACTCTCACCATCATATTCTCTCTTCCCTTCTTATCTACCGATGTATCGCCATTTCTTTGTCTACACTTCCTCCCTCTCTCTCTCTCCCTTTATCTCTCCATCTTCCTTCCTCTCGCCCCTTTCTCCCCCCCCCCCCCCCCCATACCTCTATTTCCCTTGTCTACTCTAATAGCACGGAAATTACCCTCTTTCGCGGAATCGTCTATCTGGAAATATGAAGATGGTGGGTGTAGTAGCTATGAAATGGGGAAGTATGACAATTATTCTGGTGGAAACGGTAAAATATGTCTACTATGTACAGTATACATATCTTCCGTTGTAGTGATAACATACACGAATTTCAACTCGGATGTTATTTTAAGAGCAATTTATAAAGTATATACAGTATTGTAAAATATACTAGTACAGTATTAGTCATGTTGAAGCTAACCTTAAAAATTACCAACTGAAAAAATGGATCAATGTGATCAACCTTTTCATTATCAGTGCGATTTTTTCTTCTACCATGCAGTATAGGATTCTTAGACCAATGTATTAACCTTGAGAATAACCTCTGATAGTCAATGAAATAATTATCAACGTAAAAAAACAAAAAAAACAAAAAAAAAAACACGGTCATCTATTCGCCACGGGAGGAAAAAAATGCACAACAGTGTTGGTGTATAATTCAAGTAATCGTGAGCAAAATGAAGTTTAACAAATTCGAATCTTTGAACGTCTGAAGCCATGTTGTAAAACATAGCTATAATATGCGATGCGAAGTTATTCAGGGATAATCCTTGTGTAACGGACCCTCGTATCTTTTATCTGATTGAGGAAGTGTGTTAGAGAGGAGAAGGGGTATTAGAGAGAGATAATTGCTGGTCGAGTGGCTTTGCTGTGTGCGTTATTAGTCTGCATACGACGTTGAGGTTTCTCCCGCCGACTGGGTCTAATCCTAGATACCAATCATAATTTCTAAACTCTTATTTCGAACCTCTATTGAGTTGCACTCAACAGGTACCTGCGTTGAACCATACTCAGTAGCTAAATTGCTCTAAGGCTGTTCGGCGACTACCTGTCCTGTGTCCTGAACAAGCTCACCGATTAATTATTGCGAGTCATTCCTGGAGCAAGTAGCCTACAGCGGCTACCTGCCCTGCACAATACTCACCGATTACCTATCATGAGTCATACTCAGCAGCTGAATTGTGCTGAGACAGTTCGGTGACTACCTGTCCTGAACAAGCCTGTGATGAAGAGAAGGAAGAAGACCACCTCATCAGCCTTTACCTACCACCCTAGAGAAACCTGTGGAGTTTTAATGAGGAGTCACCATAGTGTCTTGTTGTTCCCCTTCGTTTGGGAACAATCCACACAGTCACACTGTCTTTGCCTCTTGTCTGATACTGCCTTGATGGTGTAATGGTTAGAGCGTGTAATATCTTTACAAGATATCCTGGGTTCGAATCCTGCAGGGAGGATAAAATGCTTTAATTAATTTCACTTGGGGGGTTATTGGTGTTAAAGAACGATGTTAAAGATAATATTTTTATCTCAGATTTATGTGAGCCATTTTCCACCAGTGTCTATCCAGATACAACTATATTCCAGTTAGGCTACAGTAATAACGCCTCCTCACAAAATCCACTTGCAAATATATCAAACGCTCCTCTAACTCATCGAGATATTCTCTAACTCCAGCAGGCTCTATTCTGTCTATTGAAGCAAGTGCATACATACATAAATAAAATTTTAAGACTGAGTGTTCCACACATACGTGCAGTTTCAGTCTCTTGTCCTAATGGCGGCGTTCCAGGCAACCCTGTTAAGGGCTGCTTCACTTGTCAAGTTCTTGGATTTGAGATCGGCGCGTATAGTCCGATCCCACCCTTCGGTCCACCCCTTGGCGCAGCTCCCTCCACAATCACAGACCTGCATTTTTTCACCCAATTTTGTTCATCCATTCTCTCCACATATCCATACCATCCCAGTCTACTTGTACGCATCACCTCGCTAATACTCTTTATACCTAAACGTCTCCTCAGCTCAACATTTGTTATTCTATCCTGTAGCCTGGCCCCACACATCCATCTCACCATTCTCATCTCATTACGCTCCATTCTGTTGACATCCTCTACTTTAACGGCCCATGTTTCTGAGGCATACGTCATTCTTATAGTAACGTTTTGTAATTGCCATTCTCATTATACTGTTATGTTTACTTGTCTTATGATTACTTTGTCTTATCAATAAACGCATATAAACTGTATGTGTGTTTGTTCTCAAATCTAAGTACTGTGGCTCCAGTAGAGTTGAAACCCCGGTCTTATTAATGTTGTATTGTGTACTATTAAGTGCTTAAACCGCTAAGTATAGGGCATTTTACATCTTATTCAATTTTATTGATGTTAGCTAACAGTACATAGTACACTTGCTTAGTGTACATTTGTCTTGCAAATCTTATTGTAGGTATAGGTAGCGCCAACGAACTTGACAATAATTTCAATCCCTGACCTCTTCGTAACTCATAAGGACCTTGAGCAAACTGGCTGTAAATATTCACACCTATTTCCTGATGGATTTTTCCCAAATTGTAAAAATATCAGCCCGATTGTTTTCATTCATTTTGAGCTATAAGAAGTTAAGGGGTCCAGATTATGGTCAAGTTCGTTGGCGCTACCTATAGTAATCGTGTCAGTACAAAGGCAGTATTTCCTAAGACTAGACAGGATTTCATCTGATTATTATGTTCCTTCCAACAACCAACTATACTCCTAATCGATTAATGAAATTTACAAACACAGAACTGTGAATATGGATGGCAAGAATAATGAGAGAGAGATAGTGTGTGTGAGTTAAGAGAACAATTTTATACAACTCAGGTAGGTTTCAACAGCTCCATGGCATTTCTATTATTGTATCTCAAGAAAGTTTCCAAAACCATAATGAACATGAGTGAGCTCTATTAAGAGTGAAGACCCAAGGTACACTCTAACATTTACACATACACATTGTAAAGACTGACGGTATGGTTTCATGTCCTAATGACGGACTTCCAGGTAGCCTTGTTCTGGGTTGACTTTTCAAGTTTTTAAATATATGATCAGCTTATAGAACCTGATTCCATGTCATTTAAAGTCAACCCCTCCGTGCAGCTCCCTCCACGTTCACTGACTTGCATCTCTTCACCCAATTTCAGTCATCCATCCTCTCCATACGTCCAAATCAACTAAGCCTGCTTGTGCACATCTCTTCATTGAAACTTTTAATACCTTGGTCATTGACCAAGAGTGTAATGCAGAAAATCCCAATGCCATCTTCAGCTTAGCTAAGCGAGTTAAGGATGACACTAGAGATGTTGTAGAAGGGTCACCTCTACTCACGTTGCCACACTAGAAGTACAGTCACTGACTGAAATTCACTCATAAATTGTTATATTAGCTTGATTCAAAGTGCTAAAACTTGCAAACTAAAACCAAAACTGGGACAAAGACAATATAAAGGCAAAATAACTAATCAAAATCGCTATGTGGAAACAACGCTTACTAAAATAAAATCTATGAAATAAAAACACAATCCACCACATAGGGTGTACATTACTACATGAGCAAGTTGATCTGTTTCCCAAGCAAACTAATCGCACACATAATGCACTATCGTCACGTTCAAGGAATTAGTCAGTTTGGGAAGTCCGAGACGTTCTGGTAAATTTTTACTAAACTGCATGAAGAAAGAAACTACAATTACAGTAGTGTCAAAATGTTCTATTAAAATCAAATTTGCAATCTGAGAAGACATTAACAATAGTACAAAATACAAATTGCACTCGCTAACGATATTGCTATCGGGTAGGTACCTGTGATCATAGCATGCCTCAAGTGACCCCTATCAATTATTCTAAGTACATAAGGGTGCTGTACTGGTACGGACATGTTAAGCGAATGGAAGATGAAAGGCTTACAAAGAGAATATACGAGTCAGATACAAGGGGAGGTAGAGGGGTAGGAAGATCTCCTATGAGATGAAGATATTGTGTAGCACAAGCGTTGGAAGAAAGAAAATACCTAGGCCTACAGATCAGGCAAGAGAAGTGGTAATAAATAGGAATGAATGGAGAATGCTTGTGAATACTGTAGATGAGTGATAATGCGGTCGTTTGGGAGATGGGGTTGGGCCAGTTGGACTAGATAATAGTCCGTCAGGGTCAAGGTACGAAGGGTCTTGCCTGGATGCGTGGTGGGCGGGCATTGTGGTGGCGGAGCTTCCCTGCGTGTCTGCCTGCAAAGACCAGAACCTCTCCGGGAGGCCTGGGACCTAGGAATCTGTTGCTGGAAGACCCCAAATGGGCCTGGGTCTCTGGGTCTCCTCCTGGGCGACCTACAGTAGATGTGTGTGAATTTGTATTTTGAGGGTTTTTTTTACAGCACTTTTCATGGCATCACATTCCTATCAGAAGCGAGTGGCCCTGTACTGGAAGTGCAGAGTCGAGTTGTACTCTGTTCAATTTAAACTCCATATATAGCAGACTTTAATCATGCACCTTCTCCATGGCTCTCTGATTTAGTTGTGTGTTAAGTCATACCATTATCATTATTCATACGTTCGCCCACAACGTCCTTGCTACAATCCTTTACTCCTAGCTAGTTTAATAATCCCAATGTTATTATTTGTGCTACACGCTTGATCTATTACACTGTCCTGTAGACCTTCTTTCTTGCATACTTTTGGCAGTCAGGTATTCTTCCCTGCTGCCGCCTAGCTTACATGCTTTGAAGGAACTTTTCTTATCTTTGACTGTAGCTTCAACATCGTTATTACACCACCAAGATCTTTTGTCTGGGTGGACCCTTTTTTTGTTTTGCCACAGATGTTGTCTGCGACATCAAGGAGGCTACATTCTACAGAGCTCCATAGGCCATCAATGTAAGCTGGCCTAGCACCCACCCTTCTTTAATTTGTCCATCATGCTTGGGAAACAGATTAACTTGCTCATGTTGTAATGTACACCCTATGTGGTGGATTGTGTTCTTTTATTTCATACATTTTATTTTAGTAAGCGATGTTTCCACATAGCGATTTTGATTAGTTATTTTACCTTTATTTTGTATCGTCCCAGTTTTAGTTTGTTTAGTTTGCAAGTTTTACATTCTAATTTCATGTTATTGTCTTTACACTCCTCTTTCTGAAACAACCATACTTTCCTTTTTGACAAAAAATACTTTCTCACTGGACTACTGCCTAAGAGTATGTAACACACCAGGAGCTGTGTTCCCCCTGATACTACTCTCCTTGACGCGGTTGGGGGGCTTCGGGACCGGCGACTGGAGCTTGATGGGGGATGGTTGTGGTACTTACCCTTCCTATCTCCCCTCGAGCTTTCGTCCTCAGCTTGACTAATTTTGAGTAGTTTTTCATTCCTCATTCTATGTTTTTCCCCTTCTATTCTTATTCTGTCCCATTTGGCTGTCCTCAGGCAGCCTATATCTCATGTCTCCCTGGCCTGGCTAGGTAGCAGACTCCTGACCTGATTTGTCTCTTCGGTTGCTGATGTGGCCGGACTGACTTGATTCCCTTCGGTAATGCATGTTTTGCTTCTCAGTGTGATTTTTTCTACCTTCGACCTGATCTTTCATTCTTCCCCCTGATCACTTCTTGGTTGGTGTTGCGGTGTAGCAGTTCTTGCCTCATCCTTTGGCCCTGCCCTATAAGAGCTCTGATGTGGAGCTCATGTGGTCCGGCTGAACTGGTGAAATGGCGAGAAATGTCTGCGTGTCTTCACCTTCCTCGATTTGTTCCCCTACTGCCCTTCCCTCTCTATCTTGACTCGTTTAGTTATATATCTTGATCGAATCCTTCGGGCCAGCCCTATGAGAGTTCTTTTGTAGAGCTCAGTGGTCTGGTTAAGCTATTAAAAAAAAAAAAAAAAAAAAAAAAAAAAAAAGGAGCTGTGTTGGGAGATGCTTTTTTCACTTGGAATGTCCCTGACCCACTTCCTGTCAGCTTTGCTGATCATGATGTAGTCTATCTGGCTATTGGAGCCACCTGATTCAAAAGTTATCAGATGGCTCTTCCTCTTTCTAAACATGGCATTGCACGCCACTATCCTTGTGGCAGCACAGTGCTCCAGTATGTAGTCACCCTCCAGGTTCCTATGGCCGTACTCGTCCCCCGTCAACACACTCACATCCGTCAGCATGTGCCCCAACATGCCCGTTCAAGACCTTTCCCACAAGCACAACCTTCACATCTTTGTAACCAGTAACCACACATTGAAGGTCATCCCAAAACTCCTCTTTTACCACTTTACCTAAACCTACTTCGTATGCCGATATAACACTTAGGATTCTCGCACCAACTTTCAATCTAATCATGATCAGTCTTTCATTAAACCTTTAGACTTAAATTATACAGTCCACCCACTTCTCTGCCACCAGGAAATTCACCCCTCCTGTGCCACCTGTTTCCCTTCCAAAGAATTTCGAGATCCCCCCTCTCCACTGAATCTCCTGTGCAACTCTATGTCTTTAGAGCATTTCAATGATCCCACCAGTTATAGAACATACCACCAAAAAAACTAAGATAGTTAAATCTTACTACAGCTGCCTCAACATAGGAAATTAAAGAATTCTATCTAATTACAAATTGTCTTTATTATTAAGACGGCATACTGTACATTACTGATTTTATACCTTATAAATTATAGAACTGGTATGTGGTGCCATAGGCTTATACTGCAGCTTCAATCTTGGGGTCTGCAAAGATAAGAAGAAATACATAAGTATGTGCATATTGTCAGGTTACAATAGTTCAGGCGAACTACAAATCACTGCTCCTTTAATAAACTTGTTTGCAATAGTTTGGTTCAACCATTTCAGTACAGGCGATGACATCTTTCCTTATACAGTACTGTATTCTGGTTATTGGACACTTTATGCACCTTACAAAGGTGCATTTTGGTTTCAGATTCTATTCCCTCTTTCGTCATTCGTATGAAAGAGAGAATACAATCCAGAAGATTTGGATCGTATTCCCTCTCTTTCGTTTTTAGTATGAGAGAGAGAATACAATCCGGATCGTATTCCTTCGCTTCCAGAGAAATACGGAACGGAGGGAATTTAATCGGACCGCAGGTTTGTGGGTACCCAACATGTATACGTATTATCTGTCTTCCGTAATTTATTCTCTCTCTTTCGTATTGTAGACCGAAAGACAGAGGACAATCCGAATTCTCTAACTTCCGGAATTTCACTCTTTCGGACTCGTAGTTCCCCCCAATTAGTCCGAAAGAGCAGGGTTTTACTGTATTTACTATCACACTTTTCAGCCCTGTATCATGAATGATATCCTCCCTTATAATAGCCTTTATCAGCTCCGTGACCAATCTAATGCCAATGTCTCCAGCTGCCTTTAGCATCTCAGCGACTATATTGGAGCTACCAGCGGCTTCCCTGGGCTTCATTGAATCTATAGCACTTTTCATGGCGTCATATCCGATGCAAAGCGGGGAGCCCTGTACTGGGACTGCAGTGTTTTACTGTTCTCTATTCCATTTAACCTTCACATTTGGCAATCTTTCATAATGCACCTTTCATGCCTCTAAAAAAATAAATCTGTAAACAGTTATACCACTGTCAGTATTTACAGATCGTTCACCCACAACGTCTAGGGATGTACCGTTACCGATACTCAGTTTAGAGCCGATACCGATACTCCGATTCTTAGCCGATACCGATACTTCTTTCTAGAAAATTCAATTGTGAATATAAGTACGCTATAAAATTAGTTGTTATATGTGCGATTGGTTTGCTTGGGAAACAGATTAACTTGCTTATGTAGTGATGTACACCCTATGTGGTGGATTGTGTTCTTTTATTTAATAATTTTCATTTTAGTAAACGTTGTTTCCACATAGCGATTTTGATAATTTAATTTGACTTTATATTGTCCTTGTCCCAATTTTGGTTTGTTTAGTTTGCAAGTTTTACATTTTAATCGTATATCTTAACCTCATTGACACCCATGACATGAACTTAAGTCAGTTAAAAGCCAATCCTGAAGTGACTAAAGTCCCTAAACAGGGAAAGGATTGATCAACAAATTATAAGAGGGGAAAATACAGAGCGTAAATACAGTTTAAAGTATCGGCAGTATCGGCCAATAGTTGACTGATACCAATACCCCTAAAACAGGCCGATACCACCGATACCGATACATCCCTACTAGTTCTTCACACTCCAAGCTACCGGTAGTTTAAAAATCCCCTTGATATTATTAGCGCTACACACTTTATATAATCAAACTATCATGTATGGATTTCTTTGCTCTGTAGCCCTCCTTTCTTGCATTACCTTTGGCGGTCATGTAATCTTTCTCGCTACCACCTTCCTTTCATGCTTTGAAACCATTTTTCTTCTCTCTGACTGCAGCTTCAATATCGTTGTTCCACCACCAGATCTTATGTCTGGGTGGACCCTTGTTTTGCTAAGTCTGTGGCATCAATGAAGCTGTGTTCTATAAAGTTCCATTGGTCGTGAACGTCAGCTGCCCTAGCACCCACACTTCTTTCAATTTCCATCATATCATTGTGGAATCTGTCTCTGTACTCCCCTTCGGGGATCACGGCGTCAGGCAATAGATAGATATAGATATTTTCCATTTTGGCATATGTACTTTTTTCTCACAAGAACTCTAACGTTGAGTTTCATAAAGTGGGGTACGATTCGAGCTCAAACAATAGTTTCCATATTACTTCGTCCATTGAGTCTAAATGGTGCGTGTCATTTTAGTAAGGATACTTTTTTGTATGATAGTACATATCACACACAAGGAGCTTGCATTTTCACCCGGTAAAACTTTACTGTGCATATATGGGAAAATGGAGTCAGAAAACTAGGGAAAAATGCAAGGGCATAGTCAGTAGAGTGTCGGCTGCTGATCAAAGAGTCGGCGGATCGAGCCCGCACTGTCATAAAGTTATTGGTAGATGTCAAGCCCGGGCAACCTGACCTAGCGATTCATGACAAACGCCTTCTCGAGAATTACGGTGTCTGGCAAAACAAAAAAGTAATTGAATATAATTTGTATTCTGAAAAAGATAATATTACTCGACAAGTGAAAAAAAATCACTGAGGAACAGCGTACTCTCCCATCTCTCTAATATGGAAGTGAAACAGACAGTTAGTGATGAAGACCACTTCAAACAGAGTTGTGGAGACGAGTTATTTCACACTGGTATCTGGTCGAATATGCTAGATGGACAAGCTACTAAGAAGTGCATGCAATGTATAAATGGAAGGGCAAGTTTTGGGAATAAAATATGGAGTGGTTGAGTGGATAAAGAAAAGTACTTTAACCCTTGGTTCCCGGTTACGCATTCTATAATTTATCCCCGAAACCCGGGGGATTTGGCCGAAAAAACTTCTTGCCTAGGCTACCGTATCTTTGTTATTTTGACTGCTTCCGCATTCCCGCGCATCTCCAAGCGTAGATGTGTTTCGTACCTGTAGAATGGCATTGAGTAGAGCTCTCTAAGTCAACTGGTTCAGTTGTGATGACGATTTCCGTAAAGAGAACTTTGTGGCGATATCAGCCATATAAGCCACTTTTCACTACTGAAACAACAACATACAGCCACACACACACAAACGACGCCTCTCCTTCTTGTGTTCGGAGGTGTGCGGCGTCGGTCCAACCGGCTGTGTTTATATGCGTTGGACGGACGGCTTTCAAAACAAGCTTACAGGCTTTCAAGCTGCCGGAGCCTCAAAGCCCTTCCGTGTTCCTGGCCCTAGTTTGTTATGGGTGCCTCAGAGCCCTACCGGGTCTGAGGGGTTAAGGTGGTTCAGCTATGTTCAAAGAATGGATAAGGACAGAAGTCACAGAATACCAAGAAGATACTGCACTGTACATGGCAGTCAGTGAGAGCAGCAGTTGGTACCATCGACTGGGGTGAATTCGGACAGTATCGCCAAAAAAAAACTTTATTATATCTATCTATCTATCTATTGCCTGACGCCGTGATCCCCGAAGGGGTGGCCACGAACGAACCGCCCCCATGCACCTCTGTCCCCAGTCAGTCGATGCCCCTCCCCCCAACCAGCACCGCCTTCGTTCATGTAGTTCCTCACTCCATCCTTCCACCTCATATTCGGTCTACCTCTCCCCCTCCACCTCGCTCTTGTACACCCTCTTAGTCATTCTCTCGCTTTCAATACGTTCCATATGGCCGAACCATCTCAAGTTGTTCCTTTCACACTTTCCAGCACATCTACCTCCACACCACACCTCCTTCTTACTTCCTCATTAGTCTGTCTATCCCTCCATGTAACTCCGCACGCACTCCTTAAGTAATTCATTTCCACTGCTCTCACTCTTGGTCTGAGTCTCTCAACCAACGTCCATGCTTCGCTTCCGTAAGTCAGTGTCGGGATTACCACACTGTCATGCAAGGACTTCTTCACTTCCATACTGACCACCCTATTTCTTGTTACTGCTTTTAGCGTTCCTACAACCTTCTTCCCCTGTTGTACCCTCTCCTGCACCTCTTCATCCATAGTCCCATCTTTACTCAACACACTGCCCAGATACTTAAAAGAGTTGACGATCTCCATAGCCTGACCGTTCAGCTTCACCTCACACTCTGTGACTTCACCCCTTTCGAAGACCATAACCTTGCTCTTCCCCGTATTTACCTTCAAATTCCGTTTTTCGCACACTGTTCCAAACTCATTTACCAGACCCTGCAACTCCCATTCATTATCACTCATCAGAACTGTATCATCCGCAAACAGCAGTATAGGTAGCTTCCACTCAATTCCCTCCCTTTTCAGCGATACACCAACATCCACTGCTCTTGATAGTATTTCTTTCATGACTCCATCCATATATACAGTAAACAACCACGGGGACATCACACACCCCTGTTTCAAACCAACATTCAGGTCAAAGAACTCGCTCTGCTCACTCTCCACACGTACTGCCGCCTTTGCACCCTCATACATGCTCTTCACTGCTTTCAGCAACTTGCCCTCTACTCTGTATATTCTAAGTACTTTCCACAAACCTTCTCTATGCACTCTGTCATAGGCCTTCTCCAAGTCCATAAAGGCAACATACACCTTTTATTTCTTCTCCAGATACTTCTCCACAACATAATTCAGGGTAAAAATCTGATCTACACATCCTCTTCCCTTCCTAAAAAAACTCCCTGCTCGTCGCCTATCCATTTCTCCGTTCTCACTCTCTCAATCACTACCCTACTGTATACCTTCCCTACTACGCTTAGAAGACATATTCCTCGGTGGTTACCACACACTCCTCTTTCCCCTTTGCCCTCATATAGGGGGACTATTATGTATATATATAATATAATAATTATATAATTATTAATTATTGAATAAACATATTAGAAATCTCTTCACCAGGCTTTTCGTAATACTTTTGTATTGTGTTAAGATCTTTAAATATATTTTGACAAAAAACAATTCAAATCCAAAATAAGGTAAGCTATATAATTAAATTTTGTAATAATGGCAAACTTTCTTTGACAGAAATTATAATAAGTAGATATAGGAAGGTTATTAGTGCCAAGATGTACTTTCGTGATTACTGTAGTGTTTAAGTAAAAAAATAATTAATTGGCATCATCTTGTATATTATTGCCGTAATCGGGTATTAAATGATTTATTTTTAAAATTTCTTTAAAAATGGGGTGAATTTGGACAGGATAAAAATTAATTAAATAAATCTATCAATATCTATTGCCTGACGTCGTGTGGCCACGAACGAACCGCCCCCATGCACCTCTGTCCCCAGTCAGTCGACGCCCCTCCTCCCAACCAGTACCGCCTTCATCCTCACTCCATCCCTCCACCTCTCGTTCGGTCTACCTCTCCCTCTCTGTCTCTCCACCTCGCTCTCGTACACCCTCCTAGTCATTCTCTCGCTTCCCATTAAATTAAATAAATATTATTTAATCTAACTTTAGCTACAACATGTCAGATTCGGATATCGAGTGTAATTGAGTTTATAGTTGTCATTACACAGGGTATTTCTGAGTTATATTATGTCACAATAATCTTTATTTTTACATTGTCAGGGTCATATTGCTAAACAGAATATAGGTCTATAAATCCAGATATGCCGAAATTGCCCCAAAAGTGTTGTATCTTATGATATGGTATTTATGGTCTTTACGTTTTCAGGGAGTGTGATAAAAGACCATTTAAAAACATTTTAAGATGTCCGAATTGACCCCTGAAAGGTCCGAATCTATACTGGGATCACTGGTTAGTCCTATGAATGTATTTTACATCCATGTCCGAATTCAGGCTAGGTGTCCGAAATTGCCCCAAATCCTGTCCGAATTCTCCCTACCAATAAATGCCTACAGTGGCCGATAGAGGCGCTGAACACAAGGTTTACCGCGGTGCATTGTGGAAAATGGGCGACATCGCGGAGCTATCCACCCTCCCTCTCCTTCAACAATTCTATAATATATCCAGTTAGTCGAAATTTCTGTAGCTGACACATACTTTGGTCTATGCATATTTTTGTTTTATATATTTTTAAATCACCCATATTCATAAATAACGTATATTTACTATACAAAGTCAGCAGGTATTTTCCCGCCAATTTTGTTATGATAATTAATCAGCTTATAATTATGTTTGTAGTCATTATCAGCTGCATATGGACTTTCCCTTTATTACTATACTATAATAAGCACTTAGTGTAGTTGTATAGTGTATAATAAAAAGGTGTAGAATCACACACAAATTGAGATAAACTGTGCATATCCTAGGTGTTGGGTATAGTGATGTCTACAGTTGTAGCTCTGGCGCTAATTCAGAAGCGGCCACCAAAGGTCTCAAAGGAATTGTTGGTAGGGAGAATTTGGACACCTTTATTATATTTATAATAAACTATATGCAATGTATTTTCATCTTTTTAATACTATGATTGTGGAGGGATAGAGAGACGAATGAGGAAGTAAGGAGGTGTGGTGTGGAGGTAGATGTGCTGGAAAGTGTGAAAAGGAACAACTGGAGATGGTTCGGCCATATGGAACGTATGGAAAGCGAGAGATTGACTAAGAGGGTGTACGAGAGCGAGGTGGAAGGACAGAGAGGGAGAGGTGCACCGAGGGAGAGGTGGAAGGATGGAGTGAGGAAGTACTGTATATGAATGAAGGCGGTGCTGGTTGGGAGGAGGGGCGTCGACTGACTGGGGACAGAGGTGCATGGGGGCAGTTCGTTCGTGGCCACCCCTTCGGGGATCACGGCGTCAGGCAATAAATAGATAGATAGATAGATAGTATACCCCAATGTACCAGCTACACATACAATACTTAAGATCTTACATCAAGATAAAAACAAGACTACAGTACATGCTACGGAAATACGCAAAAACTGTCCGAATTCGCCCCAGCTGACGGTACAGGAAGAAAGGCGGGGAAAAGAAAGTGGGTAATAATTATAAAATAAGGAAAAAGTTTCCTGTAGTGAGGCATAACTAAATAAAGTAGCCTGGAGACATTTCTGCCTTGACCACCCTTAACGGAGGTTTCCCAGGAGGCAGCAAGGGGTTGAGATGATACAGTATATCAATACGAAAAGGCCAAGATCTCAAAATATCATGAATCGGTACTATGCTGAGGGAACCATTTTCTGCTAAATCTGATATAAATAATTTATAGCCTACCGGTATATTGACATTAGTTACCACATTGAAATACCGTCTCCACTAAGATATAAACAACTTCAGTTTAAAATCATGCTCATTGGAACTCTGATAGTACAGATTTTTACTTTGGCTAATTGACTATACAATTATATACAGTAGACTGACCTGTGAACTTGAAGTCAGGGAACTTGGCCATATCAACGCCGGCTCCACCACCATACTGGCGAGCGACCTTGTCCAGTTCCTGCTGCAGTTGCCTGTCGATTTCGGGAGTGGCGTCCACCAGCTTTCCCCCGGAAGTTCTGATGACAAGACATTAAAATCAACAACAAAAACTCAACTGCTTCACTAGAAGAGGCCTTTCCTGAGCTAAAAAAATAATAATGTTGGTCAGAATATGAGAATCCAAGGCATCATTGTACTGGAGGAGTTACTCAAAATAGTTTCGGCCCCTTGAAATAAATTTCTTAATCTTCTACATATGCCCCGGTGAGGTCACAACAAGATGCACTTTATTTCCTTCTTTTTCCTGACCTTCATTAACGTCTGATTAACTAGGAACACACAGCTGTGAGCTCATTGTGTCAGGCCATAGAAAACACATTTTTGTGGCACTCTTGTGCTTCTCACGCATCATGCCTCTAGTATTCTATTTTGAGATATTTTTGAGCACATGGAGTGCCGAAAATACCTATACTGTATTCAACTTGTCAACACAGGATGATGAAAAAAGGTAGAAGAGTTTGTGGGGTCTTTGTACCTGAAATAAGCACCTTATTTATGAATTACCTGTACTTAGTTTCTAGGTTATCCTTTCCTTTATACAGAACAAATGGGATAATTATACTAAATGTCTTGGAAACCTGATGGTTGATCTCTATATTACCCATAATTTATAAAATTGTGTGTTAATATACCTAAGCATATTTACTTTATTTGTTAAATTTCCCGGGGAGGGCCCAACCACCTAAACCCATATTAAGTTGCCTTCTACAACACATAGTAGGACACGTACTACATTCATCAAGGCGTCTAGCAAAAGACAGAGAGCGTCATCTCTCTCTCAATCTCCTAGGTCGATATCTTTGCCCCTTTCCAGCTATTATGGTAACAACTAGGTGACATAATGGATTCCTGAAGGACTCAGTTTGTGAAATTTTCGATGTTTGATGACTGGCCAGCAAATCTTACACGAGCACATCTGCTTGCTAGATAGTTGGCCAGCCATCTTTTTGTGTTATTGTGCATGTTTGTGTTGGGAATTTTGTTTGTAAAGTTGTGGCGGGGAATGGCATCAAAAGCTACCGGTATACTAATGTCAATTGTAACTAGAAGTGTTCTGTGTGCCTAGTTGAGTTGATGACATCAAACAAAAATGTGTGAGGTCTGTAAGAAGGGTGTTTGTGGAGTGTAATAGCCTAAAGCCGTGTTGTGATGCTGTATGTGAATTTTTTTGATCTGATCTCACATCTGTTTAGGTCTACAATCATACTGTACATCTATCTATTGCCGGACGCCGTGATCCCCGAAGAGATGGCCACGAACGAAACGGCCCCATGCACCTCTGTCCCCAGTCAGTTGACGCCCCTTCTCCCATCCAGCACCGCCTTCACTCATATACTTCTTAACTCAATAATCCTTCCAACTCTCACTCGGTCTGCCAGGCTGCCTCTCCCTCTCTTGTCCTTCCACCCCACTCTCGTACACTCTCTTAGTAATTCTCTCGCTTCCCATATGTCCGAACCATCTCAAGGTGTTCCTTTTCCCACTTTCCAGCACATCTACATCCACACCACACCTCTCTCGCACTTCCTCATTCGTCTGTCTATCCCCTCATGTAACTCCGCATGCACTTCTCAAGTAACCTATTTCCAACCCTCTCACTCTTGGTTTCCGTCTCTTCACCAAGGTCTATGCTTCGCTCCCGTAAGTCAATGTCGGGATTACCACACTGCCATGCAAGGACTTCTTTACTTCCATGCTAACCACCCTATTTCTTGTTACTGCTTTCAGCGTTCCTACAACCCTCTTCCCCTGTTGCACCCTCTCCTGCACTTCTTCACCAATACTCCCATCTTTACTCAACACACTGCCCAAATACTTAAATGAGCTGACATTCTCCATAGCCTGACCGTTCAACCTCACCTCAAGCGGGTGCCCAACCCCGAAAGGGGGTGAAATAGGGGAGCTATCCCCCCGCCAAAGGCGGCTTTCTAGGGCCTTTCCTAGCTGATGCTGAGAGGATTGGGTTCTAGTCATATGGTGATGGGCTGGTCTATCAGAGTGAGAACTGAGCGATCTCTGCCATACCCATAGCTTACTCCGACTGTTCCTTTTACTTATGTATTTCCTAGATCTCAAGTGACTGCGTCTTTTCCGTGGATTGACCTCCCAATCTACCAAGATTGGAAGCCAAAGCGTCACATTTTTCCTTTGCCCCTCCACTTTCTCTTCATAATTGCTGAGGGGCACAGGGCCCTGGGTGGGGCTTTGGTTTCCCGGGCATTTCCGCACCCTCCTCAGCTCCCCGCCATGGAGTGGCTTCGGTCACCCAGGCTTTATTGTGGTAGGCAGGGAGGGTTCTGTGGGGGCACTCTGTTATGGCCTTGGCCTTGCTCGGGGCCTTGGGGCTGTTCGGCCAGGCAGCTTGGGGAACAACAACAGCAACAACAACAACCTCACCTCACACTGTGGCTGCACCCCTTTCAAAGACCATAACCTTACTCTTCCCCGCATTTACCTTCAGATTCTGTTTTTCACACACTGTTCCAAACATATTTACCAGCCCCTACAACTCCCATTCACTATCGCTCATCAGAACTGTATCATCAGCAAACATCAATCCAGACAACTTCCACTAATTTCTTTCCCTTATCAGAGATAAACCAACATCCACTGCTCTTCCTTGTATTTCTTTCATGAGTCCATCCATATATACAGTATAGGCCTATTGAACAACCATGGGGACATCACACACTCTTGCTTTAACCCTACATTCAGATCAAAGAACTCGCTCTGCTCATTCTCCACACGTACTGACGCCTTTGCACCCTCATACAGTGGAATCTCCAATCTCGATCATAATTGGTTCCCACAAATACCGATCGAGATTCGAAATATCGAGATGCGAAGTTAACTTCTTATGGGAAAAAATACAATCGGTTCCAGCCACTTGCCGACTAACCTACATCAAATCTGTCAATTTTCAGATTTGCCCCCCACAATCACATGCAATATATATAATATGTTAAAATAGATAAAATGAATAATGAAAGAGTTTTATTTTTACCTTATATTTATTGATAAAGAGGTTTGTGTGGTTGATTGTTGGTTCCGAGGCGAACGCAGTTAGGTTACTGCGTCTCCGCACCCGGCGCACAGTCACCGTCATCAATTCTTGCAATTGCTTCCCTCACCCTGTCACCACTAGTACCGGCATTTTATGAATGCGATAAAAAAAGGTCCAAGTAGACGACTTCACAATACAAGTTTTCAAGCGAATGGTGGACGTGTGACTGGTACACCAAGTGGCCGCTAGATCTACCGACTTCAATAAGTTTTCCATGGTATAAAGTTTAATCAAGTTTTCTTTTGTCTTTACTATTATTATATATTAGATTTTCCTCATACAAATAATAATGTATATTAAAACATGGTAAAGTAATTTATATTACTACGTAAATAAAAGCGGCAGAGATGAGTCAGGTTAGACTACCGCCCGAAAACGATCGATACATTAGTATACAGGTGAACAAAACACAATGACTGTGAGGTTCACACATCGATTTGGTCAAGATTAATCTGTTTATATTAGTATATAAGCATCTAGCATCGATATTTAGCTATCGAGATTAACGTTTTTTCATCGAGATTTGTGATTGGGGAGAGCTTGAAGGTGGCATCGAGATGCGAAATATCGAGATGAGATTGATCGAGATATGTGAGCCTACTGTACATGCTCTTTACTGCTTTCAGCATCTTACCTTCTACTCCATATATTCCCCGTACTTTCCACATGCCTTTCTATCAACTCTGTCATAGGCCTTCTCCAAGTCCATAAAGGCAGCATACAACTTATGTCCCTTCTCCAGATATTTCTCCACAACACATTTCAAGGCAAAAATCTGATCTACACATCCTCTTCCCGTACATAACAGGACTAATAACCATAATTTTTTTTTTTTTTTTTTTTTTTAATTATTGTACCGGTACCTGTATACATAAATACAAAGTACATCTATTGTACATTCACAAGCCACACTTGGCTTAGCTACTCATTTGAATCTGTATCAAACCCAAACGAGGTCATATTCCAAAAATTCAATTACAGTCGGGTCTTGATATACACGGTTAATTCGTACCTTTTAAATGCAGTGTATATCAAAACTGTGTATTAGAAATAACAGGCCTTATGGGAATTAATTCAATTCGTTACAGCCACTTTCCCAAAGTCCCCTATTTGAGCCTTTAGCCTACCTTAAGCCGACATTATACTACCAACAAAAACATATTTGCGTGTCAGGCAGGCAATAACAGTATCAATAAGAACTGTTTTGGACCTGCTACTGACCTACTTGCGTGTCAAGCATACAATCAGGGTGTCAAACAGGAGCAATTTTGTTTGAAGACTTGAATGACTATGAGAAGGAATACAAGAAAATTAAAAGGAAATAGCATTGTAATGAACACTTCATCACTTCCAAAGACCAAAACTGAACTAGGCCTATAAACCATAATATAATCTACACATAGCCTACACAATAATTAAGACTAAAAATAATGGACTTGGCTTCCGTTTGACACCCTGCATACAATATCCTGCAACGTAAACAAACCACACTACATTTTGTGTCGTCTGCTACGATCCGTGCGGTGCGGAAATGTCTGGCACCGACCCGGAGTTGCAGCAGGACCTGTCGCCTGCAATTGTACACTTATATACACATTTATTCCGTGTTGTGGCCGACTTTGGAATTTTGGGGTTACCGTGCCCAAACGAATTTGTGTATACTAAACGCATGTACAGTGGAGCCCCCATCTTTGCCACAGCATTCTTCGCTGTTTCAATCTTGTGGTAGACACCAAATATTCCCAAATTCCACGTTCACGCAAAAAGCTTTAATCTTGACGCATAAATCCCAGTCGAAACCCGAAAAATTAGCAAAAATAATGTAAAACTTTACATCAAACTAGAAAACATAAACAAACAAAAAAGTTAACTGAACTAAAAGAATCTGCCATTGTCAAAGTGTTTGCCACTTAGAGACGAAATCCGAGCGTCAATTGCCCAAGCTGCTGCCTCCATCTTTTTATGATGTCAACACTAGCCCGATGCTCACAGTCCACTCGCCATTGTGTTGAAAAACCAGCTGTTTAAAAGCTTTTTTGTGCCTGAACCTCGTATCTCTCGCGTTTATTATAACTTCTAGTACATCTGGTGATAGGGATGGTGGGCCTGGTGGTAGCAACGAATGAAATGAATTCCCGGGACCATCAAAACAAACTAAAGACCAGTCAAGCGTGCCTACTATGTCGGACGAAAGCCGCGAAAATTGACGATGAGTTAGGCTAGGCTATATATGACTGATTTAAAATAAAGTCTGTGTGGTAAGTAATCTCCTTACATGTATTTATTAGTATTCTCCTCATAATATGTATATATATATAGGATGCATTTGGGGGTAAGAGATGTGGGTAAAAATTTACCTATGGTCCCGTTAAAATATCCTCAAGTAACCTATTAAAAACTGTTCAGGGGACTGGTTAGAACGGAAATCAGTATTTACTGAGAAATAAAAGTCTTAACCCGTACAGCCCCAGCGCCGCGCCTGACGCGTCGGCGATGTATGTAACGCACAGCCCCAGAGACGCGCCTGGCGCGTCACCCTAATTGCGCCGACCGTAACCTCAGGTGTAGCCACTCTAGAGGGCTCAGATTTGTATGGGAACTGTGTACGTATCCCACGCAACCGTGCCGATGGTTGAAAACTCTCAAAGTCCACGTGCGTGCGCGTGCAATAACCTGGTTTTTTTTGGTAATTGCCTTCATTTTTTTACTCTTGTAAAATACGTTTTCGGGGGCTCTATAGGACCATTCTTTAAGCTTTTTGAGCGGTTTTTCGTGGTTTTTCCTTCATTCCTAACCCATTCGCTATTGTTTCTGGAATAAAACCATTTTTTGAAAACCGGCCGGGTTCTGGTGAACAAACATTACAAAACTAGCCGGGGCTGGACGGGTTAAAATGCGCTATGTTTTAAGGGAGGGTCTGTACGCCGCCACATACGCGCAGCCCCGCCCACTGCCCAAAATGTACAAATATTAGATTAGATTAGACTAACCTAACCCTAATATAATATAATATAATATAATATAATATAATAATATAATATAATATAAGAAACATAACATAACATTACCTGGGAAAGAGAGGGCAGGGACCCTGGGTGACCCATAGCGCATTTTAAGACTGTGATTTCTCAGTAAATACTGATTTCCGACATTCAATTAAACATCCTACAAGTTCTAACTAGTCTCCTGAACAGTTTTTAATAGGTTACTTGAGGATATTTTAACGGGACCATAGGTAAACATTTATCGAGATGTGTTATCGGGCGTACCACTACCGACATACAGCATAACTCGACCTCTCTTTTTTTCTTTTTTTTTTTCTATGTGATTGAGGGAGGCAAAAGGCATAACTGCCTATAGCAAGTGCCTCCCCCATAGTTGAAAGAGTGACAGGGCCAAAATCAAGGGACGTTCGAGCCAAAATGCCTGGACACACGGAGTTTGAAGCAATTTAAGTCATAGGAAGAGGGAAAGACTGATTCTGGGAGAGAGTTCCAGAGCTCAGATGTTGAGTAGAAGAAAGTTTGAGAGTAACGTTTCACTCTTGGGTTGGAGAGTTGCACAGAGTAGGGGTGGGATTGAGTAGCAAGACGGGTACCACGTGCCCTACGTAAAGGAGGTGGTATGCACTGGGATAGCTCTGAGGAACACTGATTATTATAGTAGCGATAGAATAGCGAGAGAGATGCAACATTGCGGCGGAGAGAGAGAGATTGCAGAGAGTTGGTGAGTGGACGGGAGTTAATAATACGAAAGGCCTTCCTTTCAACTTTGTCTAGGAGAGCGGTGTGAGAGGAACCTCCGCACACATGTGAACAATACTCAATACAAGGGCGCACTATGCCCCTGTACAGAGCAAGAAGCTGTGCAGGGGAAAAGAACCCCCTAAGGCGGTTGAGCACACCCAGCTTCTGGGAGGCTGCCTTAGCAAGACTGGTAATATGGTCCTTCCAAATGAGAGCAGAAGAAAAAGAGACACCAAGAATATTGAGAGAAGATGAAGGATTAATTTTTGTATTGTTGAAGAATAAGGGATAGTCCGCTGGGAGATCCTGACGGGTAGATAGATGGAGAAATTGGGTTTTGGAAGCATTAAAGTTAACAAGGTTTTCTCTGCCCCAATTGGAAATAGTATTTAGGTCAGAATTTAAGAGTTCTATGGCTTCATTACGTTTGTCGTTGAGGGATTGCTGGCTGGGGCGTTCTGAAAAACTAATGGAGTAGTGTAAGGTTGAGTCGTCTGCGTATGAATGGATGGGAATTAAGGTACAGTTAAGGAGATCATTAATAAAAATTAGAAAGAGAATAGGAGATAGGACAGAGCCCTGAGGAACACCGGAGTTTATAGGGTGAGGAAGTGAACAATGGCCGTCCACAACCGCAGCTATGGAACGGCCGGAAAGGAAATTAGAGACAAAGGCACAGATGGAGGGATAGAAACCGAAGGAGGGTAGTTTAGAAATTAAAGATTTATGCCAGACTCTATCGAAGGCTTTCGATATGTCTAGTGCAATAGAAAAAGTCTCACCGAAGTCCCGAAAGGAGGATGACCAAGAGTTAGTAAGATATGAAAGAAGATCACCAGTAGAGCGACCCTTAACCCTCCAGCCCCGGCTATGTATTATATATATATTCCTCGAAACCCGGGTGTTTTGGCCGAAAAACGTCTAGGCTAGGCTACCGTATATTCGTTAATCAGACTGCTTCCCGAATTCCCGCGCATCCCCAAGCGTAGCTGTGTTATTTACCTGTAGAATGGCATTTAGTAGAGCTCTCTAAGTCAACTGGTTGAGCTGTGATGATGATTTCATTGGAGATAACTTTATGGCCAAAACAGCCACTTTACACCACTTTTCGATACTTAACAACAACATACAGGCACACACGAACAAGCGACGCTCTCCTTCTTGTGGCCGGAGATGCGGGGCGACGGTCCAGCCGGCTGTTGTTTACATGCGTCGGACCGACGCCTCGCACACGAAGCTCACAGGCTTTCAACCACTGGGCGTTCAAGAGACCTTCCGGGTACCTGTTATATGCTTTTTTATGGGCGTTCAAGAGCCCTTCCGTGGTGAGAGGGTTAAGGAAGCCATACTGGCGATCTGAGAGCAGATTATGAGAAGAGAAATGCTTAAGAAATTTGGAAGCAAGAATAGTTTCAAAAACTTTAGAAAGACAAGAGATAAGAGCAATTGGACGATAGTTGGAGGGTTGAGAGCGGTCACCCTTCTTTGGGACAGGTTGAATGTGAGCAAACTTCCAGCATGAAGGGAAGACGTTAGAGGATAGACAGAGACGAAAGAGTTTGCCTAGGCAGGGAGTCAGCACGGAAGCACAGTTTTTGAGAACAACAGGAGGAACACCGTCCGGACCGTACGCCTTATTAGTGTTAAGCCCAGAGAGGGTAGAAAGTACATCTTTAGAAGAGATTAGGATATTAGGCATAAGTAAGAGAGACCATTAACCTAACCAAACAACCTAACCTAACCTAGTATTTATGTAGTAATGAGAATACTAGGTTAGGTTAGGCTTTTTAGTTAGGTTAAGTTATTTATAGATGATTTATGTTGTACGTCGGTAGTGGTACGCCCGATAACACAACTCTTCCCTAAATGGGCACTTGAGGGGTGATTATTTGGACAAATTTGGAACGAATTACCATTTTTCCCATAAGAACAATGCCCCAATCTTCGCAGGTTTTTTCCGGCACCAATTAGCCGCGAAGATCGGTGCTCCACTGTGTATCGAGACCTGACTGTACTGTACATGTAAACTTATTACCGGCATGGTTTGGAGTGTACATACTATGCAATATATATCAAGGTGTACCAATACAGTACTATACCGGTACTTACGTGCTCTTTTTGCTGTATTCCCGGATTTTGTCAACAAAGAGCTGCTGAACAGGGTCTGAGGCTTTCTTGAGGAGAACCGCTGACATTCCATAGTTTCGCCTGAGGATAGTCTGGAGGGTCCTCACCTCAGGAAGAACTCGAGTCACAATCATTCTGAAAAATCATATGACAGTTTGTATAGCGGCAAGTACAGTACTGTACTGTATATACTGGATTATATACCGGTAATTCATATTGTAATTATATACGGTATACGGTATATATATACGCTATACGGTACCTGGAATCACAATTCATGTTACTAAAGATATTTACATAAATTTAAAGTAAAAATTAAAATAAAAGTACGGTAACTTTGTTCACGTCTTAATGTTCCACATGCGGCAGATCCATAACATCCAACCCCTATCATATACTGTATACTGGTACAGTACGGTATGTATATTATCCCGGTATAGGATTTGGCAACCACTTTCATAAAATATCTACAACTATTTTTTTTTTAATTATTGTTTTAATACTACATATACATCCCTTATTCATTACATTAATCCATTTAAATACCTACTGTATATCAACCTCTCCTTGGAAGATATTTTTATAAGGTCTTGTTCCCAAACATAGCCAATTTACCAGTACAATCATACAGTGAGATGAGCGTACTCCTGTAACATAGGTAGGTGCGGTCAGGTAGTAAAGAGGAATTAATCAGCTAAACATACTCATAATGGGAGAATAGAGATGCATCAATACGGGTTTAAAGACCGTAACCGTCCACGGTGAATGTGGCTTCCATGGTACAATCACAGTACTGCACATAGTGCACAGCAATCATAACACGGTGGATAGTCTTTACTGCATCACAGTACAACAAAGTCTTGCCACAATAACGCCCCATCATGTTATCACTGTGGCTGATGTTGGTATAGCGCTAACAGTGTCTCAGCAGAACTCAATAAAGTCCCCCTGAAGCACTTGCACCTGGCGAAAATCGCACCACACCAGCCTTAACCGTGCTACAATAAGGCATTAATAAGAAATCACCGAAACTGCTACAGAGGCTGACTGCACCACCAAAGTGGCGGGCGGTGGGGTCGCCGCATCCCTACGTTGTATCTATTGTAAAGTTTGCCACACTGATAGTGGTGTAAGGAGTGTGTCGCCCTTCGGTGTAAGAGATAGGAGAAGGAAAGTCCTGATGAAAAAAGTTGTAGAGCAGGTAAAATTCAGAAAGGGTAAGAGCTGCATTAACCCTCTCCGACATATTACGCGATTTTGAGCCTATTAGGGATACCTTAAAGCCTTTGTTACCATCAGGGGTATTTATAAACCTTTAGTTTAGTTACTTCAACCTCTGCAGTTGTCTTTGAGTTAGCTGTGGGCAGAAAACTAATTTTGGAGAGGTAATTATAAGAGTGAGAGAACTCTATTTCTTATTGCTAATCTGGCAACCTCTGCATCATATGAGACTGAAGGGGTTAACCATACCTGTACTGCATTTACCAGATTGTTGATAGAGAAGTACAGTAGCTAGCAAAGAATATTATAATTCTACAAGAAAGCATTGAAAACTGTGAAGCTGAAGCTGGGTGATGTGCAGTGTGGTAGGTCTGGGTGGATGGGACTCGTTAGCCTTGGTTGGCAACCCATCTAGGGGAGACAACCTTAAACAAATCTGGGTGGATGGGACTCGTCAGCCTTGGTCGACAACCTGTCTAGGGGAGTAAAACTGATACAAACCCGTACTACTTATATAAGTGTAAGGCAGCTTAGTGGATGGACTAGACGAACACCACTGTAGAAAAATTGTGCTAACAAGATACATAAAGGGCCTCGGAGTGGTCAATCCTGTAAATCCTTCAGTAAACTGGCTCGGGTTGTCCCTCTTACAGGGAATACGTCCGCTTGGGGGCCTTCTGTGTATGGCCACTTATTAACCCATTAAACGCAAAAATACCCTAGGGTCAAGGGTACTTATTTGTGAATTTCTAGCCTTGGATTCTGACAGAATTAGTTATATTTACGATCTAGAGCATTACAGTATTTGTTTTCAATATGCTTTTATTTTACATATATGATGTATATATGAACCTTCAAGAGTGCTAAAATAAGTTGGAAAAGCATTTGGGTGGTGAAAAACTTATATATTGGCCACCCGGTCATAATCTCAGGCGAGAGTGAGCAACAGGCAACCCTCCCCTCTCGCTGTCTGTGAGGTAACTGAGGCGAGCGGGCGGTGTCTGGGTGTTATATAACGATCTTTTATGCAACCCACTTGTGCTACATTATCGCGGGAGAGAAAAATAACCGATAAATGATGAAAATAAGAGGAAAAATAGGTGATAATTGAGGAGGGGGGTGGGGGGAATAAGGTGGGGAAGGAGGGGGGTTGAGAAACACATGGATGAGTACTAGAGGGGAATTATCTCACCTAGAGACAAATTCCTTTGTTTTGATAGCCTGGGATGTTTTGGAAGACTTTTTTTATGGTCTGGCTTCCGTGAGGCCTATCGCGTTCCCTATGGTAAGCCTTCTGTGAGGCCTATCGCGTTTCATGGGTTAAGGGGAGCGTCCGCTATGGGTTTTTTTCTCAAAATGATCCGATCATTTTCATTTTTATACAGGTGATAGATACCACATATAGGAACAACATATCCAAAAATTAATAAAATCGGACCAATAGTATTTTTGCTACCTCGGATTTTCTTATTTTTAGCGATTTTTCAAACCGCTAAGACTTTGTTATTTTTGGACCAATTTTAATAAATAAGATATCATTGGAAAGAGGGAAGAAAATTAAATAAAACTGTTTGGCGGATTTTTGATACACCCAATAGTTTTGCCGTTGTATGAATAATAAATTTTGCAAATTCCGGAATTTGAAAAACGTAGGGGAGGTGGGTCAAATTGGATTTTAGGTCACGTATGTGTTTTTTGTATTATAATCCTTTTTCTCATCAGTTCCTTCATTGATTAGTGTGTTTTAAGATGTTTTTCCTTCTGAAAATTCATATTTACCCATTACAGTACAGTATAGTATTTTGCAATATTAAAACATGCCCCCTAAAACCATATTTTGTCATTACCCTAATCTAACCTGGGGAGCTGCCGCCCCCAGACCCCCACAGGGTTAGTATTGATATAGAATATGACAAAATACTAAAAATACGGTAAATAAAAATGAAAAATATTAGTTCTCAGCTGATCCAAGATGGCCACCATCACCCTTATTTAACCCACAAAGTCTAAGGCAAAATTATTTAACATGCAGCAGTAAAGACATATATTGTGGTGACTAATACTCTATGACAAAGCTATAGTATACATTTAGAACATTATATCCCATACGTGACCTAAAATCCAGTTTGTCCGGGAGATGTGGCGGAGTGGTCTTGCCACTGGACTGGTAATTCAACGGACCCGGGTTCGAATCCCAATATGTCAATGGGAAGATATTATTGGGATGGAATTTGTGCTGTACCTAGTATCAGTGCATTACCACAGCACACCGAAATTCCAAAAAAATACCCTCATTGTTCCCTGATTAAAATAGCATTGTATGAATATTCCCATATTAAAAAATATGCTACAGGGGGCAATGCCTAGTGAGTTAATTGCTCAATAGGTGGCATTCCGAGAGTGAGGGTCCGAGTGTGGGGGATGAGACTGTGAAGCGCAGAGGCGAGGCGGTTTCAGAGATGGGATTTCTTCGAGCCGGGGTGCTTCGCATGTCTCACTCCCTAGACTGGAACAAGACCTCACGGGCCTCACCGTGTTCAGAGGTAGAGTGTAAAGGCTATCAGCCTATGCCCGAGAGGGAGTACTGTAGGTCTAGTTGGAATATAGGACAAAAAAATGTTTTCAATGTTGTTACTTATTCAAAATGTAATAAGTAACAAGTAGGCTAACTGTTTTCAGTCGGCTCCCCCAGGTTAAGTTTGGTTGTTAGGTTAGGTTAATGACAAAAAATGAAAATTGTTGGGGTACTGGGGTATGGCCAAAACCGAGATATTTCTGCAACAATTTGGGGGTTGGATGTAGTGTCCGAGCGTACGGTCGATCACCGTGGTCTATTTTAACGGCAATTTTTTCGGTTATTTGGCCCCCCCCCCCCCCCCCCCCAGGCGATCGACAAATGTAAACATGACAGCGGCGGCGGACGCATGCTATAAAGTTTCTGTCTATTTTGAATGCCATTGGATACAATATGTAGATCACCCCCAATGATATACAGTATTGGGAAAATATTAAGGAAACCACCCATTCTAACATGTATTTCAAAATTGTCATGAAAATTGGTGGGTGGTTTTCTTAATATATACCCAGTATTGTCATCATCATATATAGGCTATTACCAGCAAGGGGCAAATAACCGAAAAAATTGACGCGAACTTAACCGCGGCGATCGCCCTTATGTAGGCTAAACATGACGACCGTATGCCCGGAAACTACATCCATCCCGCGGCAGCCCCCACCTATAATACTAGGATAGGTTAGGTAAGGTTGTTAGGTTAGGCTCATATTAGCCCTTATTTTCATATTTAACCCCGCAATTTCCCTGATCTTCATAGCCCTCCCCATTATCGCGGGACGTGTCTTAAGATTGATGGATAATGGGAAAATATTAAAATGCGATGGTCCTCGACTCCTAGTCTCCTCGTTAGGCTATTAAACAACACTGTATAACCTATCAAAGAAAAACAGAAAAAAATTAGGCTAGGCTACCTTAAAAACTTGTATCAGGTTGGCGATACATTTTTACCAAGTTTAGTATTACAGAGCGAATTGTGGTGAAAGCCTGAAAATAATCTCAAGATTAGCCAGCCTAGGCTAGTATTGATTCAATTTGATTGTGCTCATATAAAATAAGGATAGCCTAGGCTAGTCCTACCATGGAGATTGGTTCAATAAAGAGCAGTGCACCAGTCTGAAGAAAAAACAATCAGGATTCATTAGGCTTAAGCATATAAGCCAATATTCCTTTTGACCTACGGCAATATCGATACCAATCACAGAATGATAGCCTAACTAGCCTAGGCCTAAAATCAGCTGATGGTAGGCCGTCTAGTTGAGCAGAACCTAGGCTAGGTTCTGCCTACGTTTACGTCTAGGCTAGCCTGTATCAAACAATAGCTTCAGTTACTACAATGAGAACATGCAATTATATAAAGTGACATGAGACATATAAAGCTTCAGATAGAACTTAGAAATAGGGTTATTTTTACGTTATAATATCGGAATAGCAGTAGTTCACCGGCGACGTTGTTGACTGTTCCCTCTGCCGGCTGATGGTGGAATGAAAATGGCCAAAACAAGATCTAAAATAATATGGAAGCTGCTTATGTCGTGCACAGCTAATTGCTAGATTATGTTTGTGACTAACATGTGAATATATATTCGTCTATTATTTTATATGTTAAAATAAATAATTGAACAATTATTGGTGGATACAATAAACTTATCTTTTAATCCCACCAACAGTTCTAAATGCGGCATCTTTGTTAGCCTTCCATGACTATAATTATAAGCTTTTCCTATAATATATTTAGTGAAATAATGAAAATAAGTGCATATATATAACTACAGTAGCTAAAAGAGAATAATAAATATATAATTTATTGAGCCAAGGTCGTTGAAAGGATTAGTAATGTATACAACATGGCGAATGTTTTTAGGAGTTGGGCTTGGATTCCTCGAACTCATAGCTCGAAATATTACGTAAAATCCTCGACTGGTGATTGGCTGTCTTGGGGGCGAGGGCGATGACGTCATTAGTTTCTGACAGGCTGCATTCTGATTGGCTACAGTCGCACAGCTGATCCATATAAACCAGCTGTGTGTAATAATGATGAATCTCAATTAATTAGGCTAATTGCTTGCTTAGTGCTTTTCCTTATTCAGTATGAAGAAACTGGCACACTACATACGTCTACCACAAGTCCATAGTTTGAAGATTTAAGTACAGATGATAGCTATTGCCAATGGAATAAATATAAAAGCCAGTCAAGCAGTCAGCTGACGTTGCGTAAAAACGACACGCTGCCTGCACTCCCGCAGCAAGCCTACTAATGCTGGTCTACTAGTCTAGTATACTACTATTACAGTGTAGTATGCTACAATAGTGAAGAAACATAGCTCAAGACAACACGACTTCTGAACTATCCTAGGCCTAATTGAAGTGAACTAGCCTAGCGTCAACTAATGAATCTGGGGCTTCATCGCATTCACAAGAGCATTGGATTTTTGAAGAACCTAAGAATGGCCATGTTCAGGGAAAATCCTGGCAATAATGAGGCAGCAATTGATAGCAAACTAATGTCAATTGATATTGGAGGTATGAATTGCAAATGTTGCAGTTGCTAAACTTTTTTAATTAACCAGTCAAGGTTTAGCCTAGCTTACTTTATACTAGGCTATAATGGAGGTACCTCGGTATTAGCCTATGTCATAAAGCCAATAGCGTACAATCTTTATGACCCATACATCATTCCTTTATGTCATTACCGCAACAATTTAAAACATTATTTAGCCTACCCATTATCCAGGGATCTTAAGAGTCAAGACACTGCCTCTGAAAATATAGGGCCTAGCCTAGCCTCTTCTTCTTCTTCTTCTTCTTTAGAACCCGCCCACAGACCTTGCAGATCCACAGGGCTGACCTTTGTATCGGTACTGGCTCAGAAACGTTAGTAGGAGGAAAAGTTTAGAGTAGAAGGATAGTTTAAGAGAGTTTTGTTTGTTTGTATAACCCCCCCCCCTCCCCCTCACCTCCGCTCCCCTCACCCATTTCTCTTCCTCCACATTTTCTCCAATATCCTCTTCATCATCTCCATGCCTTGTGTTTCCATCTCCTGTGTTAACCCCAATAGCGCCCCCACCCCTCTATCTTCCCTCTGCTTAATCTCCTCCCACCCCCTCTCCCCAACTCTATTCCTCATGTACCTCTCCAACTCCTCTCTCTCCTCATTATATCTTGTACATTCGGTTACTATGTGTTCTACATCCTCCACTATTGGGTCCCCTCCCATTTCACATTGACTGCAGTGCGGTCCCACTCCATTCCATCTCCTTGTTCTCTCATTCGTTTCTAGCGATCCTGTTCTTGCTTTAAATAGGAGTTTCGATCCCCATCCCCCATCATAGTACAGTTCTCTAGCTGGTTTTTCCTTCTCTCTATAATATGCCAGCGTGGCTTTATTTTCTACCCCCTCCCTCCATCTTCTTCTCCCCTCCTCCTTTATCCCTTTCTCTATCTCTCTGACACATCCCCTCCCATTCTCTAGTATGACCCACTCCCCTCTCTCATTTCTTTTTCTAAATTCCCCCCCCACCCGGTCCTGTTTTATATTTATCCTCCCCAATCTTTTTTTGCACTCTCTGTTCCATTTACTTTGCTCGCTCGCCCATCTGTATACCTTCCCCGGCCACCTATCTTCCTCCATCCCCTCTAGCCTCACTTTGTACTTCCCTTTCGCTTTCCCAATCCTTTCCTCAAACGTACTCCACCCCATCTCCCCTCGGATTGCTTCTTGAGCTACGTATTTATTTGCCCCCAATCCTGTCCTCCCGATTTTATTCTGTATCGTTTCTAATTTCTTTGTTTCCGCCTCTGTTGTTTCTACCGCCTCTAAGCCGTACATTATTGCAGGTACTCCTAATCCTTTCCACAACCCTCGCACTATTTCATAGCTATTCGCTCTTAGCCTTGTCGCGCTCCATAGTCTTCCATTCCATTGTTGCATTTGTCCCACCTTTTCACTTTTTGCCTTCTCAAACCCTTTCTCCGTGATCGTTACCCCCAGATATTTATACTCCCTTGTCTTGTTCATTCTGTTTCCTTCCAGTGTCCATTCCTCTTCTTCTTGAAGCTCTCCATTCATTTTCATCACCTGGCTCTTTTCTTTACTAAATCTTACTTCAAGTTCCTCCCCGAATCTCGTTGCTTCCTCTAGTAGTCTCTGCAACCCTCCTCCCGTTTCTGCCATCAGAACTACGTCGTCAGCAAACAGCAGTACCCCCAGTCTTTCTTTGTTTATCTGAATCCCCTCCCCAACTCTTTTCATCCTCTGTGTCATTTCTTCCATATATAACGCAAATAATAACGGCGATAATACGCACCCCTGCCTTACCCCCCTCTTGCTTTCTACCCATCCCGTTTCTATATTTCCTAGCGCGTACTTCGCTTTTGTTCCTTGGTACATCGATGTTATGATGTTTATATACTTTTCTGGTATTCCACTCCTTGCCATTATTTTCCATAGCAGTTCCCTGTTTACGCTATCACAGGCTTTTTCTATATCCAGGAATGCACAGTAACCCATTTTTTTCTCTCTTTTTCATTTTCCCCATCACTTCGCTCAGTATATAGATATTATCTGTCCCCCTCCTATCTCTTCTGAACCCATTCTGCTCATCACTTATTAGCCCGTTTCCCTCTATGGCTCTATTCATCCTTTCCTTCAATATCCCGCAGAAGAGTTTCCCTATTGTGTTTGTCACTGTCACTGGCCTGTAGCTTTTCATTTCCTTCTTACTCTTGTACCCTCCCTTGTGCAATAGTGTTACTCTCGCTTCATTCCATCTTTCTGGTACTCTCTCATTTCCCATTACCTCATTAAAAAATTTCTTCAGTCTTCTTGCCATTTCTTCCCCCCCCCCCCCCCCTCTATGTACATTTCATTTGGTATCCCATCCGGGCCGGTCGCCTTTCCCTTTTTTAGTGCTTTGATCCCTCTCCTTACTTCTTCTATTGTGAGCTCCCCCCTCCCTCCCCCTAACCCCCCCTACCCTACAAAACTTATTTGGGGGGTAACCCACCCTACCACATTACCCCTCCTTGCTCCCCCCCCCCCCCCCCACACCCCACCCCTCCTATGTTTGTCATTAGGCTAACCCAACCTAACCTGGGGTCTGCTGTCCCGGGTCCTCGGACCTTTGCTGGTCTTACCATAATACTATTGATATAGACAATGACAAAATACGGACGATACGGTGGAAAAGTGATTCAAGATAGGCTAGCCGCCTTTCTGGCTTCCGTCCTTATTTAATTCACAAAGTCTAGGCTAATGAAAATTTGTTTAATTTGCAGCGGTAATGCCATAGGCCTATACAGGAATGATTTATTATGCATAGGTAAGAGATTGTATATAGGCTATGACAATTACCGAGGTACCTCCTTTATAGGCCTAATGCCTAGTATAGCCTAAAGTAAACCATGTCCATTGTCCAACGAGTCTACCCTTTGAGTGAAGCTGATCCACAATTAGGCTTTCAATATCTAAGTGTGTTATAGCTTAGGTTTGTCATAGCCCATATTTCACTGCTATACAGGCTACATAAATGTGACAATGTTACCCGGTACATTTGGACCAAAAACAGGCACCTTGGTCTTTGACTTTTTGTGTTCTATACCTTTATTAGGCTATGCCCCTTTACATATCCCCAACCGGTGAAAATGTGTTTTTATGGAAATTATAAGAAGCACTGTAGGCCAATTAGCCTATGTATAGGCCTATATGTTACATGTAGCTATAATGCTCCTCCATGCTCCTCCGTCATCACACCACACCATTTTCATTCACATACCTCTCAAGTCTATCCTTCCATCTAATTCGCTGTCTATCTCTTACTTTCATAGGCCTACACTCTTTTTAATAATTCTCTCACTCTCCATATGCTCCACATGACCGAACCACCTTAAGGTGTTCTTCGCATCACATCGCTCTACAGTACCGGTACTTCCTAATGTGTCTGTCTCCCCTTGTGACCTCGCTCGCACTTCTCAAGTAACTCATTTTGATCCCTCTCACTGCTTGCTTTAACCCTTAACTGGCGGGGCCCGCCTTAAGTCGGGCTCCAATTTGCAGCAAGTTAGGAGCATTATTAAGGCTTTTAAAGGGTTAAAATAGAGTGCAAATGGCCAGGAGCGCAGCAGGCCACACGTCCGACACCCAGGGCTTACCGCCGCCCACTGACTCACGCTCCCTCTGTTCTCGAGAGGCCGGCAGTGTAGCCAGTAGTGAGCGTAGCTGGAAAAAATATGCCGCTATACGCTAAACTCCCATGTTAGTGGTACCACTGCGTGAGAACGACGAGTGCTACGTAGCTCGTTCTGAAGCTTTTAGCGCCTAGTTTTTTGCTGAATACATTTCTTTTCATGCAGATACTTGATAGATCATTCAGGAGGGCCTGAATATGCCCAAATAAGCCCAAAACCCCCCACTAGACAAGGGTTAAAACAGTCCCTGACTATAGTCCGTTCATTCTAGGTTGGGCAGAAATCGTAACCTCTAACATCAGTAACTTAAAAAGGGGTAGAGGAAATGAGCCGTCAATTTATACACATATTCCCTAGCCAAGTCTTCCTATTTGGTAGAAATATTAGCTCGATTACTCTAACCCTTTTTGAGTTAGGCCTATGAGAGGTTAGGCATTACAATTTCTGGTAAATCTACAGTTATACTACCCCTCCCCCACTACCCCCCACCACCTCCCCCCTTGAAAACACACCTTTTAGCGTGTTTTTGGATGGTTCAACAGACGCGGAAACTGATTTTTTTTTTTTTATACAAATTTATCACCAACCAGATAAGTTTTTCAGGTAATTTGTTGTAGTTTTTCAGTTTTTCTTTGATATACAGTGTTGTTTACCGAGGACCGTCGCATTTTAGTATTTTTAACATTGTCCTAACCTAACCTAACCTAACCAAAAACTAACCTGCCTTGCCGACGGTCTTAACCCAGCTCACGTTCCCTGTTTATGGGTGCGCGACGGTCTAAACCCAGCTCACGTTCCCTGTTTATGGGTTCGCGAAGGTTTGTAATACTTCAATGTATCTATTTCAAGTCAAATATACATTTCCGCGCATCATCAAACCATACTAAGTCTACTATTAATAATATTAACCCATTAGTACCAACAGAATAGCGACAAAATAGGGGTAGTATAACTGTAGATTTATCCAATTTCTGCCCAACCTAGAATGAATGGACTATAGTACTGTACTGTATATCCAATTCCTATCAAACTTGATTAATCTTAGTAAAGTTTGACTAAGCTTTTGTACTTTTTAATACCGTACTCAATAAATTGTTCAAAATCGATACATTTTTTGTGGGTGCTGGTAGTGTTTTTGTTAAATTTTGCTTACTAGTGTAATTGGAATACTGTGTATGAATTGGCTAGTCTACCCTAACCATTATCTATATTCCAGGAATGCGCAAACCATACAAGGGCAAGGATGAAACTTTCACAGAGGACAACCTGAGTACCAAAGAACCGATTGGTCAGTTTGCAGCTTGGTTTGATGAGGCGTGTAAGACCCCAGGTATAATTGAGGCTAATGCAATGTGCTTGGCTACAGCAACCAGGTGAGAGACATCACCATCAAGAGAAGTACTGTACTACTGTGTCAGTCATAAAAGATCATGTTCACTTGGCCGAATGTTGCAATATTTATTTAATTAAGCTGTATACAGTACTACTAAATACAGAGTACTGTATACAGCTTAATTAAATAAATATTGCAACAGTACTACTAAATACAGAGGGCGGGTGCCCGAAAGGGGTTGAAATAGGGGAGCTATCCCCCCGCCAAAGGCGGCTTTCTAGGGCCTTTCCTAGCTGATGCTGAGAGGATTGGGTTCTAGTCATGTGGTGATGGGCTGGTCTATCAGAGTGAGAACTGAGCGATCTCTGCCATACCCATAGCTTACTCTGACTGTTCCTTTAACTTATATATTTTCTAGATCTCAAGTGACGGCGTCTTTTCCGTGGATCTAATCTACCCAATCTACCAAGATTGGAAGCCAAAGCGTCACATTTTTCTCTTGCCCCTCAACTTTCTCTTCATAATTGCTGAGGGGCACAGGGCCCTGGGTGGGGCTTTGGTTTCCCGGGCGTTTCCGCACCCTCCTCAGCTCCCCGCCATGGAGTGGCTTCGGTCACCCAGGCTTTATTGTGGTCGGCAGGGAGGGTTCTGCGGGGGCGCTCGGTTATGGCCTTGGAATTGCTCGGGGCCTTGGGGCTGCTCGGCCAAGCAGCTTGGGGAACAACAACAACAACAACTAAATACAGACAGTCAGTAGTATTATATCCTAATAAAATGGGATAATTTTTGCTTCTAGTCTACTCTATGGGTTGTTATTTTAAGTTTGATGGAGGTCTAGGGAGGAAACAAATAAAATAATGCATAATGAAAAAATCCCCCCTTAATGAAAATGGCAGAGATGTGACAGATCCTCTTCCTTGAACCCAGTAGTACTGTACAGTATTCAAAGAGTGGTAGAACTATGGGTGGTTGCAGAACACCATAATTAACGATAATGCCTCGGATTAGAAAATGCTTAACCCTTTGAGTACCAGCGATGTGTTATATTTTATTCTAGCTATATTTAAACGATATTATGAAGCTTAGGAAGGATTTGTGGTAGTTGAAAAGGTTGGTTGAGATAGTTGGAAGCTTTATTATTGCTAACGGTCCTTCCTAACCTGACTAAAATCGTCAAAATAATTGCCAGAATATGATGAAAAGGACGTCTCCGGTATTGTACGGGTTAACTAAAGGAATTAGATGGCAGGGAAGCACAGGAAAAAGCTAAAATCCTGTATTTATCTTAACATATCGGGGTATAAAAATACCGTCTTTAGATAGGCTGGATTCTGCGTAGCCTGAGATGTTAGAGATATAAATAATTCAATAATTTTCCTGTGTTTCCCACCCACTCAATTTATCTACTCGATATAATGGATCAGCCAACACCAACCAACATCTTTCTGCACAGAGATGGGCGTCCCTCTGCCAGGATGGTGCTGATGAAGGGCTATGGGAAGGATGGCTTCAGGTTCTTCACCAATTACTCCAGCAGGAAGGGGCAGGAGCTGGTCAGTTATTATTTACTGTACATGTATTACCTTATTATTAGTGCTGTGCTCCGGCAACCACCATTATTGCTGTCCAGGCCAGGCTTGGACAGTTTCTGGTTGACCATTAAACTTCTATTACCAGACCTTTCCCTTCAAGAGGAGTCTTCTCATAGTAAAAAGTGGCAACAGTTCTCTGAACTTTCCCCAGCTGAATCTAATTCTGGCGATAGTGGCGGCCTCGGCCCCACCACCGGCAGAGATGGTACAGTATCTCCAAAGTAGCAAAACTTGTCCACCATCTCCAGTGTCTCTCAAGCCGGTCATTGAACACAAGCTCACCTTTGCATAATATGCATACAAATGTCTCAACTTTGGACTTCTTCCTCGGTAGAGGTCCCTTTATTCTAGTGCAGCGCTTCTTCCCGTGGTGTACCCAGTAGTGGCAGACGTTATACTGATTTGAGTTCGCCCACCCCACATATATACTGTATATGTTTATATACTTCCATATGCCAATTATTTAGCTTTTACCTGTTCACTGGGGAGGGGTGCTTAAACTCAACTGCCCATTAAACTTGCCAGCTGATAATCTCAAAATATTTGTAATTGAAAGATGAAAATCACTACACACTATTGCACTACAGCATTGGAAACAAAGTTTATTGCCTTAGACTAGTTATGTAAGGTACATTGTCAATGTTCCCATATATTATAATGTAAAACTGACTTTCCAAATTGACTAATTCCTTGAACGTGACGATAGTGCGTTGTTATACCGCATGTGCGATTAGTTTGCTTGGGAAACAGATTAAATTGCTCATGTAGTAATGTACACCCTATGTGGTGGATTGTGTTCTTTTGTTTATAAATTATTATTTTGCTAAAGCGTTGTTTCCACATAGCGATTTTAATTAGTTGTTTTATCTTTTTACTGTGTTCGTCCAATTTTGGTTTGTTTATTTTGCAAGTTTTACATGTTGTTCCCTAAGCTGCCTGGCCGAACAGCCCCGAGTCCCTGAGGAAGGCCATGGCCACGATCGGGCTTTCCCACAGAGCTCTCATTGAGTGTAGATTGTGTTGTTGGCGTAAGTGGTTGTGTGAAATGCAGTCTTCTATGATGTGTTTAATGGTATGGGGTGCTGTGTTACATCCCGGGCAGACGTCGACAACGGAGTCATCCAGTCTCTTCTGATAGCTCAGGAGAGCTGGATGGTGTCCGCATCTCAGCCTGGCCAGGTGGACTCTGTCCTCGCGAGGGAGGGAGGATTCGGAAGGATGGCTTTCGGGAGGTCGTGCATGCAGCTGCGTGTTGTCTGTGAGTGAGTGGATGGATTGGCGAGAGATATGAGTATGGATGTGCTTCTGGAAGTTGGTTCGGGGTGGGCAGGGAGGGAGAGAGGACAATAATTGTGTGTGATACCGTGTGCTGGGTGTTGTTTTGATATTTCTTGGTGTGTGTGGGTGTGTTGCCATGTAGTTTAGTGGGTGGTCTTGGTTCGTGGAGGCTGCTGCCAGGAATTGAGTGCCTCTCATGTCCAGATGGTCTTTGACTTTGAGGATTTTGGTTTCTTGATGTAGGTGATCTGTGGGTGCAGTAGCTGTGCAGCCTGTAATGATCTTCAGGGCTTTGTTTTGAATAGTCTGTAAGGTCTTATGATGTGTTTCAGCTAGGTTAGAAGCCCAGGCTGGGCTTGCATATTCCATCACTGATCTTATGTATTGTTTATATACTGTGGTGGTAGTTTCTTTGTTGTGTCCAAATTTTGTGTGAGCAAGTGACCTGAGGGCGTTAAGTCTGGGTGTCAGTTTCTTTTTAATGTTTGTGGTGTGCTGTTTGAATGTCATATGAGTATCATATGTTACTCCTAGGATTTTGGGTGTGTGTGTATGTGTTAGGGGTGTGTTGCAAGTTTTACATTATAATAAGTACCAGGTATACATGTAATATATCGTACTGTACAGTATAATTACCAGAACCGTATATTATTACAGATCACATATTACCTTGAATTCGGGAATTACAAGTTGAGTGCATATATTCTAAACACCTTTGATTGGACTTGTAAATGAACGGTTGTATAGAAACAATGTTATGTAGCAATCAAGCAATGGCTTATGACTGGAGAAAGTGCGTGGCGTGTAAGCATCTTATTCTGTACTGTAGTTCAGGATGGGCTATAATTGCTTGTGATTGCTAGATCACTGTAGTGATTGCTAATCTCCAAATTACCCTGCTGATCTTTCCACTGATCTTACTGGTCTTTCATCACTAGCCTGCTCATCACTATTATAATCATACTACTTATTGTATTTATTGATAAGTTGACTTATTACCGGTATTTCATAATCCTTAGATTTTGAAGGGAAAGTTACTGAATTAAAGCAAGCACAGTTTATAGTAACAAATGATCTTTATTTATTTATTATTTTTTGACTGGTTCAAACCGGAAGCGAGCATGATCTTTTATGACTACCAGCGGTCATGGTCGAATGTTCTTTTTTTTTTTAGTCCAAGATTACTGCACTTTCAACTCCGAAATCTCAAAACATATACAGGTATGCCAGGAATAGTGGATCAGGTGTATGTTTGTTGCGAGTCTTATTTTGAACACCTCAAAATTACACTCCAGTATCTATTAATTATTTGTAATTATAAGAGTATGTATGTACTGTACTTCAACGTATGTATGAACTGTAGCTATGTGGAGTAGGTACTTGTTTTCTTGTTGAATTCAAGTAAAGATCAATATTCTATCTTTGTGCAGATTAAATATGATATTTTTAATCCAAACTTTGTATCTCATCATCTTTTTAGATACCGATACCGTACAATATATAATTTTATAACATTATTATTTATTTCAGTGTCATAACCCATATTGCAGTTTAGTGTTTAATTGGACATACAATGGTGAAGACAGAACCTGGGCCAGACAGGTAAACTATGTTTGTGGGACGTAACCAGGGAAATTATTGATAGAACTATTTTCACTTACAAAAATAAGTAAGGGTTGTGTTAGCGGGCGTATCATCGCTTTGTTTACTTTACTCGTACGCTCGCGGTTTAGTTCCTGTTTAATTTTTTTTTTTATTTTTTTTTTTTTTAATCAAAATTATCCCACGGCCAGCTATTATTTGCCCCCTGCTGGCAATATATATGATGAAGAAAATAAGTCATGGTGGGGAATCCCTCAACATATATTTGTATCCCACGGCCAGTAACACAACTCTTACAAAAGAATTTACCCAACAGCTGGCCGTGGGATACAATAATAGGTTGACTTATTGTCATCACCACATTAAGTATTCTGTCCACTGCCACTGGTCACACTTCTTTCTTATTTTTGCTCATACTGTATAGCAAACTTCGTTGTACAATATACAGTACTGTAGTTCTATCAATAATTTAATGCTAATCTATAAACACTTGGCTACGAGCAGCTTTCGGCTAACAATCCTAAAGTAGTGAAATAACAATTAATTTAGGCCAGTTCTTTTGTGGAACTCAGTGGTCTGGTTAAACTATTTTTTTTATGAAAACAAAACAAAAACAATGAATTTAGATACTGAAAGGGTGACTCCAGGTAAACTGTCTTGATAGCTTAATGCATAGTGCGCGGAATTTCGATGTGAGTATCCTGGGTTCGAGTCCTCGGAGTGCCACATGTATTTGTTAATTTCATTGAGTTTAGATGTGAAGTTGGATGGTGTAAAAAACATAATACTCTAAATTATAAATTGTACTGAGTGAATAAAAATTAGTGAAAATGTATGGACATGATATATGGGAATCTTCAGAAAGCTATTTATGTAGTGAAGGAATGTATAAATTGACAAACTAGACTTAAACCATACCACATAATTTTGTTGTATGTATATAGACAACTCGTCTAGGGAGGATCAATTATAGTCCACTGGTTTAGAGCACTATACAATAGGCAGTGCAAGTTATTATTGGCCGAGGTTCGAATCCCAGACCTGCCGTACAAACATTCCATTATCCTGTCATTCCTCCCCACTTTCTTCTCTAACTTGATCTTATAACTATACCGGTACAGTACTTTATTTTTTTCCAGCTGATACTCTAGAATCGTAGATGTGGCAACTGCGCGGTAATGTCTCGTGATTGGTTGGAGTGTGTGTTTCATTTCGTAGGTTGCTTGTGATAACAATTAAAGATAATTATAGGGAATAGACTCGCAGCATTATTATACATAATTTATTAGGGAAAGTGAAGCTCTATGGAATCCTTATAATATACTCACATAGATTCCGTTGTGGGAGAATAGTTTTGATAAGTTTTGTAACACTCGATTTTGTCGATAAAAATAGTCCCGCGCGTAAACAAACTCTTCTTCTTCAGTCCCGCAATCTTGAGAGCTCTGCTACGGACGTGTTCAATGTTTACAAAAAGTGTTCGGAATGGAGTACACTCGCTACGGTAAAGTGTTATGTTCTACAAAGATGTTACTGTATGTCTAATATATGAACCCACAGTAGCTGGCATGCAAGGGCTAGTTTTGTATCCCACATACTGGGTCTAGGTTAGGTTAGGTTGGGTTGTTTGGTTAGATTAATATACTAGGTCTCGGAAACAAGATTCGTAGTTGCGGTAGTATTTACATCAAAACTATAGTTAACTATCAAAACTATTCTCCCACAGTGGAATTATAACTAATAGCATCAAAACTACCATTTCCAAAATAAATTGGAAAAAAAAACTCGCAAATAAGGCTGCGAGTCTTTTCACTAAAATTACCCAATAAAATCACTGTTTCATTGTAATTATTTGACTCATCATATCTACAAAGTATAATAGTGTCTTCTATTCTAAATCTTGTAAAGTAAATGCTGTTTAGCATTGATATTCTGCAATACAAACAAGCATTAACCAAAAATGCACCTGTACCCAAGTCAACTGCTGCCCAAACGAACATTGACACTTCAGTACATGAATTATGTAATGCCCTCGAAAATGTCCCGCACCCACAATAATACTAACCCGAGTTGACGTCAGGTATATCGTAAAATAGTCGTAGATGGTAAGTCCAATAAACTCATCACGTGATAACACCACGAGACTATCACCTGGTTCTTAAAAATCGGACTAAGGTTGCTATACTTTTAGTACGTCCGTGGTAGTACAGTGGGTTAGCGCGCGGGCATGGTGGTGATGGTTGGGTCACTAACCAGGGTTCGAACCCCACCCAAGGCATCTCAAAACCTGTGGGTTTTTAGGGGGGTTAAATTCCCTTCAGAGGTTCGTACCCCGTGCCAGGTACCAGGAAAAGTTGATCCTAAAGGTAGCCTGGGGATATTTCAGGAGACCATGAATTCCCTTCACACCCAGCATTTCATTGGTGGCAGCTAGGGAACGTGACCAGGTAGCTACGTGGAGCACCCGTCACGCGAACCCTATACCAACAATATTGAGATTGCTGAGGTAATACAGCTACGATACCTTACGACCTTAAAATAGGCTAGGGACTAGCCTAGTTAAAGAAGGATGTAATGTAATGCCCTCGAAAATGTCCCGCACCCACAATAATACTAACCCGAGTTGACGTCAGGTATATCGTAAAATAGTCGTAGATGGTAAGTCCAATAAACTCATCACGTGATAACCCCACGAGACTATCACCTGGTTCTTAAAAATCGGACTAAGGTTGCTATACTTTTAGTACGTCTGTGGTAGTACAGTGGGTTAGCGCGCGGGCCTGGTGGTGATGGTTGGGTCACTAACCAGGGTTCGAACCCCACCCAAGGCATCTCAAAACCTGTGGGTTTTTAGGGGGGTTAAATTCCCTTCAGAGGTTCGTACCCCGCGCCAGGTACCAGGAAAAGTTGATCCTAAAGGTAGCCTGGGGATATTTCAGGAGACCATGAATTCCCTTCACACCCAGCATTTCATTAATGTAATGCCCTCGAAAATGTCCCGCACCCACAATAATACTAACCCGAGTTGACGTCAGGTATAGCGTAAAATAGTCGTAGATGGTAAGTCCAATAAACTCATCACGTGATAACACCACGAGACTATCACCTGGTTCTTAAAAATCGGACTAAGGTTGCTATACTTTTAGTACGTCCGTGGTAGTACAGTGGGTTAGCGCGCGGGCCTGGTGGTGATGGTTGGGTCACTAACCAGGGTTCGAACCCCACCCAAGGCATCTCAAAACCTGTTGGTTTTTAGGGGGGTTAAATTCCCTTCAGAGGTTCGTACTCCGCGCCAGGTACCAGGAAAAGTTGATCCTAAAGGTAGCCTGGGGATATTTCAGGAGACCATGAATTCCCTTCACACCCAGCATTTCATTGGTGGCAGCTAGGGAACGTGACCAGGTAGCTACGTGGAGCACCCGTCACGCGAACCCTATACCAACAATATTGAGATTGCTGAGGTAATACAGCTACGATACCTTACGACCTTAAAATAGGCTAGGGACTAGCCTAGTTAAAGAAGGATGTAATGAAATGCTGGGTGTGAAGGGAATTCATGGTCTCCTGAAATATCCCCAGGCTACCTTTAGGATCAACTTTTCCTGGTACCTGGCGCGGGGTACGAACCTCTGAAGGGAATTTAACCCCCCTAAAAACCCACAGGTTTTGAGATGCCTTGGGTGGGGTTCGAACCCTGGTTAGTGACCCAACCATCACCACCAGGCCCGCGCGCTAACCCACTGTACTACCACGGACGTACTAAAAGCATAGCAACCTTAGTCCGATTTTTAAGAACCAGGTGATAGTCTCGTGGTGTTATCACGTGATGAGTTTATTGGACTTACCATCTACGACTATTTTACGCTATACCTGACGTCAATTCGGGTTAGTATTATTGTGGGTGCGGGACATTTTCGAGGGCATTACAAATTATATTTGAAAATTAAATGGTATTAGACTGTTTAACCACATATAAAAGATAGTATAACACTTAAGTACATGTATTATAAGGAATGTACATTTAAAGTAGCCTATATGTTCAGGGAATTTAGTAAATGTTGGGGGTTGGGAGGGAGAGGGAGAGGCTGGAAGTTTAAATCTGTTAACCAGACTGTTACCAAGTTTTTCCTTCATGTCAATATATTCATGGGCATACACATTTTAATGTAGCCAATAATATTGTGTGTATTTTACTTGTACGAAAATTGGGTAGCCTGAAACTCACAAGTGGTTTATAGGCTTGGTGAGGCAGATTTATTTAGGGTACGGTCCTGGGTAAGCAACAGGAGAATATCTTCACAACTGTAGGCTACCCAATTTTCGTACAAGTTAAATACACAAAATATTATTGGCTACATTAAAATGTGTATGCCCATGAAAATATTTACATGAAGTAAAAGCTTGATAACAGAGTCTGGTTAACAGATTTAAACTTCCCGCCTCTCCCTCTCCCTCCCCAACCACCACATTTACTAAATTCTCTGAACATATAGGCTACTTTAAATGTAGTACGTACATGCCTTATATTACATTTACTTAAGTGTTATACTATCTTTTATATGTGGTTAAACAGTCTAATGTCATTTAATTTCCAAATAGAATTCATGTACTGAAGTGTCAATGTTCGTTTGGGCAGCAGTTGACTTGGGTACAGATGCATTTTTGGTTAATGCTTGTTTGTATTGCAGAATATCAATGCTAAACGGCATTTACAAAATTTAGAATAGAAGACACTATTATACTTTGTAGATATGATAAGTCAAATAATTACAATGAAACAGTTGTTGTTGTTGTTGTTGTTGTTCCCCAAGCTGCCTGGCCGAACAGCCCCAAGGCCAAGGCCATAACCGAGCGCCCCCACAGAACCCTCCCCGCCGACCACAATAAAGCCTGGGTGACCGAAGCCACTCCATGGCGGGGAGCTGAGGAGGGTGCGGAAACGCCCGGGAAACCAAAGCCCCACCCAGGGCCCTGTGTCCCTCAGCAATTATGAAGAGAAAGTTGAGGGGCAAGGGAAAAATGTAACAGTTATTTTGATTGTTATCACAAGCAACCTACGAAATGAAACTCATTCACTCCAACCAATCATGAGACATTACCGCGCAGTTGCCACATCTACGATTCTAGAGTATCGGCTGGAAAAAAAAATCAAGTAGAACCTATCTATCTATCTATATACTCAGGCCCAATCCCCACTTTTCCTATTTTGTTTTTTCTTTTCTGAGGGTGGCCGACTCAAGACAGAGCCCGAATAGGGACAACACAACAGAAAACAATGAACACACAAAATACAAATTTACACACATCTAGGTCATCCAGGAGAAGACCCAGAGACCAGGGTCACCAAGGTCCCTTCAGCACTCCCCCGACCACCCGGAGAGGTTCTGATCTCAGCAGGCAGACCTGCAGCAGAGCCGAAAACCACAAGCCCGCCCCACACTTCCAGGCGCACCCTTTATATAAACCGTCTCCCCGGGCCAGGCGCCTGATGGACTATTATCTAGTCCAACTTGCACCTGACACCTTCCCCCAAATGACCACGTGTTCACTCATCTATTCACAAGCATTCTCCATTCATTCCTGTCCCAATATGTTGAGTGACTTGTTTCTGGATGGTGCTGGAAAGGTAAAAAAAAAAAATAATAATAATAAATATAAGATCTGTGAAGTAATAATACAGCCGGGGATATATAGTATGGCCTACCACACAGAAGAATAAGGAGGATAAATGCTATCAAATTTACCCATTAGATTTTGTGAATTAATGTGGAAGTGAATGACTTGAAAGAAAATGTTGTGGACAAAGCAAGAGAAGCATGGATGGACAAAGTGACCTGGAGTTATTTCCATTGTACTGTAGTTATAATATTCCTCAATCATACTTTTTTGAGAGCTGCTCATTATTCAAGTACAAAACCTGTACAGTACTAATAAATAACAAACTCTTCTTATTAAAGATTAATGAAATGGAACTTTATTATATTAGTGTGTAATTTTCAAATAAGTGTTTAACTGTTTTAAAAGAGACTACTGCAGCAAAGCATCCAACCCTGAAAACAGAAGTTCCATGTCATTATCGTTAAACCCTTCAGCATGATGACGTAATTTTCATAGTATTTTGGTGACCAGTAAATTATTTTCTTTAGCTTATAATCTAGATATAGAACTCAAAGGAGGTAAATACGATCTCAATCAACACTGAAGACCATGCAGCCTTCTTAAGCTACAGGAAATCGTCTAAGTTTAACCAGAATCAAAGTTAAAAAGACGTCCCCGTGCTGAAGGGGTTGAAAGGGAAGAGAGGGCTGTAAATGTATATTATTAAAAAAAAAAAAAAAATAAAATAAAAAATAAGAATATAAAATGTTCATATTCTTCCTTCTCTTTCAGGCTGACAATCCCCAAGCTAGCCTTTGTTTTTTTTGGGAGCCTCTCATGAGATCAGTAAGTTCAAGCCAAATTATTTAGAAATTGAACTATATAATCATGAGGAATTATGCATGAACATTAATTTGCTAAATATAGGATGATCATGTCTTAATCATATTGAAATGATAAAGGTAATCCATGTCATATTTGTTATGCTCCTTTTGAATAAACCTCTTAACCCTTTCACTACCATGACATAGGTTTCATCCTATTCTGGTTACCATTAGACAATTTTCTTTAGTTTATAATGTACCTCTACGACTCCAATGGGTAAATAAGACCATAAAAAGTCCTCTTAAAAATATACGTCCTTCTTAAACTGCATAAAATCATCTAATTTTAGCCAGAATCAAAGGTAAAAAGGCGTCCTGGTGCTGAAAGAGTTAATGGGGGGTCACCTTTTTTTTTTTCTTTCTCTAGTTTTCTCTCTTTCCCGGGCTTGTATCCATTCGGCCCCATTTAGCCAACTATTTTAAGACGTTTATCCCGATCTAGGTGTCTATTTCTTCCTGGCGAGTGATAGCGAGCCAGCTTTGCCGGAGAAATTTTTCCATCGAAAAATTTACAAATTTAGCATGCTGTCAAAATAAAAATATATATATATGCTGGCTCGCTATCGCTCGCCAGGAAAATATTGACACCTGGATGGGGGTAAACGTCTTAAAACGGTAGGCTGAATGGGGCCGAATGGATACAAGCCAAAGAGAGAGGGAGAGAAAGAGAAAAAAAGCGAGGTGGGCTCCCTTAATATATCTCGCTATAAGCACTTGCTGTTCTATGCTCTACCGTATATAACCTTGATTCTATATCAATAATTTCATAAATTCCTGTACAAATATTTCATGATACGATAATTACACGTAATCTGTTATTTCTTTTTACTATAGGTAGCGCCAACGAACTTGACAATAATCTTGACTTAATCCTTAACTTCTCATAACTCTGAGTGAATGAAAGCAATTGAGCTGACATTTCTATGATTTGGGAAGAGCCCACCAGGAAGTAGGTGTGGATATTTACAGCCAATTTGCTCTAGCCCCTTCTGAGTTATGAGAAGTTAAGGGGTCAAGATTATTGTCAAGTTCGTTTGGCGCTACCTATAGTGTTGTCAATTTCTTCTCATAACCCTGGAAGCTTGTGACCTACAGTACACCCTTCTTATTGGTTTCAGAATGACTTGAATGTGAGGTAAGATTTTATGTGTATCCTTGTTATTACAGGATAACTATGTTGATTTCACAATGGCATTAACAATTTCAATGATAAATTTTTTTTTTATTTTTTATTTTTTTATTCCTGCTACCTTTTCATAAACTAAATATAATAGTCCAATGATAGCCAGAATAAAATTTAAAGAAATTTCATCATACTCCTGGTGTTAAGCATTACACTAGGTCTTAAACACATGATGTTAACACGTCATATGGTTTTATGTGCTTAATAACATGTTCAGAAGTTGTTGTTGTTGTTCCCTAAGCTGCCTGGCCGAACAGCCCCGAGTCCCTGAGAAAGGCCATGGCCACGATCGGGCTTTCCCACAGAGCTCTCATTGAGTGTAGATTGTGTTGTTGGCGTAAGTGGTTGTGTGAAATGCAGTCTTCTATGATGTGTTTAATGGTATGGGGTGCTGTGTTACATCACGGGCAGGCGTCGACAACGGAGTCATCCAGTCTCTTCTGATAGCTCAGGAGAGCTGGATGGTGTCCGCATCTCAGCCTGGCCAGGTGGACTCTGTCCTCGCGAGGAAGGGAGGATTCGGAAGGATGGATTTCGGGAGGTCGTGCATGCAGCTGCATGTTGTCTGTGAGTGAGTGGATGGATCGGTGAGAGATATGAGTATGGATGTGCTTCTGGAAGTTGGTTCGGGGTGGGCAGGGAGGGAGAGAGGACAATAATTGTGTGTGATACCGTGTGCTGGGTGTTGTTTTGATATTTCTTGGTGTCTGTGGGTGTGTTGCCATGTAGTTTAGTGGGTGGTCTTGGTTCGTGGAGGCTGCTGCCAGGAATTGAGTGCCTCTCATGTCCAGATGGTCTTTGACTTTGAGGATTTTGGTTTCTTGATGTAGGTGATCTGTGGGTGCAGTAGCTGTGCAGCCTGTAATGATCTTCAGGGCTTTGTTTTGAATAGTCTGTAAGGTCTTATGATGTGTTTCAGCTAGGTTAGAAGCCCAGGCTGGGCTTGCATATTCCATCACTGATCTTATGTATTGTTTATATACTGTGGTGGTAGTTTCTTTGTTGTGTCCAAATTTTGTGTGAGCAAGTGACCTGAGGGCGTTAAGTCTGGGTGTCAGTTTCTTTTTAATGTTTGTGGTGTGCTGTTTGAATGTCATATGAGTATCATATGTTACTCCTAGGATTTTGGGTGTGTGTGTATGTGTTAGGGGTGTGTTGTTTATGGTGAGTTGAGGGATGTATTCGTGTTCTGTCCAACTTGTGAGCAGGGTTGCGGTGGATTTGGCTGGGGCTAGATTAAGTCTGTTTGTAGTGCACCAGCCATGTAGTGTGTTGAGATAGGGTTGAAGGAGATCTGTTGCTCTTTTTGGGTCATGGTGTGTGCATGTGAGTGTTATGTCATCTGCATAGGAGGCTAAGTTTATTTGGGGCGTATTGGGTGTAGTTATATCGTGCATGTACAGATTGAAGAGTGCGGGCGATAGGACGGATCCTTGTGGGACTCCGTTTGGAAAGTTTCTGATTTTAGATGACTGACCGGCAAAAGATACGTGTGCACATCTGCCTGCAAGGAAGTTGGCCAGCCACCTTTTTGTGTTGTTGTGCATGTTTGTGTTGTAGATTTTGTTTGTTAGGTTGTGGCGGGGGATGGCATCGAAGGCTTTACTAATGTCGAGTGTGGCTAATAGTGATCTGTGTGGTGGTCTAGCTGAGTTGATGCCGTCGAAAGCTCTTTGTGTAAGGTCTGTGAGTAGAGTGTTTGTGGAGTGCAGTGGCCTAAAGCCATGTTGTGTTGGAGCTAGGGGTAGGTCAGGTGTAATTAGTTGTAATACTAGGCGTTCCATGACTTTGGAGGGGGAGCAAAGGAGTGTGATGGGGCGGTGCGTGGAGGGTAGCGTGGGGTCTTTGTTGGGTTTGGGGAATGTGATGATGATACCATGCTTCCAAATGTCTGGTATTGTGTTGTGTGAATAGCTGTAGTTTGATATGTTAGTGAGTGCTTGTATGCCTTGTGGTCCCAGGTGTCTGAGGTGTATGTTGCTTATGTTGTCTAGGCCACAGGCGGGTGAGTGCTTGAGATTGTTGATGATATGCTTTGTCTGGTGATTGGTGAAGGGTGTATAGTCAGGGTCTGTGGGGAATTGTCTCTTACGTCGGATGACACGTCGGTCGTCTTTGTGAGGTTTTAGGTGGCTGACATGTGAGAAGTGATTGATGAGAGTGTTTGCTTGTTGTTTACATGAAGGAGTAGAGTCTGTTGTTGTGATTGCAGCATGTGATTGTGTTGTGTTGCTGTTGGAAAGTGTGATGCTGTTTAGTGTTTTGTAGAGTTTTTTGGGGTTTGTTTTGTGATCAAGTGTTTGTAGGAAGTTATTCCAATTTAGTTTTTGTTGTTCTTGTATTTTGTTGTTAGTTTGGGTGTTGAGTGCTTGAATTTGTTGTGTGGGGTGCTGGGGAGTGTTTCAGTATGTCGCGTTGTCTGATGAGGTTTTGAATTTCTGGTGTGAAGTTGGGGTTGTGTCTTTTTTCTGTTACCTCTTGGAATGTGTTTCTTGTCAGCATTTTGGATAGTTTTATTGAGTATGTGTACAGCATTGTTGATGTTAGTGATGGGTGTACTGTTTAGAGTTGTGAAGTGTTGTTCTGTCTCATTTGTGAATGCTTCCCAGTTAGCTCTTTTATAATTGGTGTATGTGTGTTTGTGGCTAGCTGGGGCGAGTCTGGTTTTGGTGGTGATAATGATCGGGAGGTGGTCAGAGCCTAAGGTTCTGACCACCCTCCAGGATGTTGTGGGGGGCGAGTTCTGGGGAGCAAAAGGTGATGTCTGGAGATGATGGGTTATAGAGGGCTTGGTGAGGAATATGGGTATGTTGATGGATGTCGTTAAGGATGATAAGGTTATCGGTTTGGTTTTGTAGTACCAGCCCTCTGTCTGTGTCGGGGTTGTCGACAAACCAGGCCGACGTCTTGGCGTTGAAGTCACCACCCAGGATGATGTGTGGGGTGTTTGTGATGTGTTGTAAGTGTGGTCTGTATTCATTTCGTACTGTAGGGGATGTTTGGGGAGGGATGTATGTGTTTATGATGGTTATGTTGGAGTTGTTGCCAGTGCGTATTTTAATTGACTGTATTTCTGTTGTGTTATCATTTGGGGGGGAGGAGGGATTTGGTTTGTATACTGGTTACTATGTGATATTTCTTTGTGTACCAGGGTGATGAGTCCACCGCCCCCGCCGACAGCCCGGTCTTGTCTGATGGTGGTGAAATTATGAAATTTGGGTGTTTTTTGTGTTGTGCGGAGTTTTGTTTCTTGTAAGATGATGTTCAGAAGTCATCTACCTAGCTGTTATAATAGTGGACGAAACCCTACACTGTACAAATCACATCTTTAACTCCCTGGCGCTCAGGACCGCGAATCGAGTGGTTAGGAGGATTTGTTAATTTATGTATTATTTAGTTACCTGAAATGATGGAAACTAATGTTTTGTATTATAATCTAGGTGAGAGTGGAAGGGAAAGTACAGAAGCTGAGTGAGAAGGCTTCTAATGACTATTTCCACTCGCGACCAAGGAGTAGTCAGATTGGTGCTTCTCTGCATCCTCAAAGCCAGGTAGGTCCAATATCATTACATAAGTTTGCTATTCAGGTGTATCATCAATATTGTAGTCTGGTAACTCAACTTGGGAAAAACTTGTGATAATGATAAATTGGGATTGTCTATTAAATATAATTAGGCCAGAAATCATTACCACTAACATCTTATAACCCTCAACATATTTAAGCTGATGTTCCTACCATTTGAAGTGAGTCAAACAGAAAATACCGGTAGGTGTGGAAATGTACAGGCCATTTGCTCCAGCCCATTTTAAGTTAAACGAGGATAACCTCCCTGAGCTGCAGAAGAAAGTTACATAAAGGCTGTTTTTTTCATCAAGCTCCCAATAAATGGTGCGCAAAGAATCATTAATTGTCGCTCTGTTTAAGACCACACTAGTCGTGCCTACTGTTTGAGTTATACATGACAAGAAAGAGCAAAGTTCATAATACAATATGAATGAATGAAACGGACAAAATATTGATATATCACACTGAAATTTGTTCAATAATAAAACATTTAATAATTCTTCAACTCGTCACAATTTCAGTATACTGAGCTATAATTGTTCTATATGAATAGAAGAATTTTTCACACGCTTTCCAACAGTCATAAAAATTTGTTTATCATCAATAGTTTTTTATATGAATATAATAGTAACACTTACTGTATATGCAATTTATATTAAGGTTGCGCAACAATTTTTGTTTTATTCTAGAACAATTTTCACCCATAATAAGTGTCTACTGCAATGAGTTATATCTCAAAAGATAGAGGAAAGGCTAATCAAGAATATTCTATCTATCTATCTTAGACTATCTATATACTCAGGCACATACCCCTTAGCTAGGGGTGGCCAACTCAAGACAGAGCCCGAATAGGGACAACAAAAAAACACAACACGACAACAACAAAACACAACAATAAAACAAAAATTCACACACATCACGCATATCGTAGGAAATCCTACAAATGACCGAATGATCATATATAAAATTGATACCGGCTACAACATTTTGTTGGTTTCCCAAATTCATCTAACTTTGCAGCTCTGTAGTTCAAAATTTTGAGTGATAATAGATTATTATGTACCGGTATATACTCAGGCACATACCCCATATGTGGGGTTTGGGAAAAAGCCTACGACAAAGTAGACTGGGAGGGCCTGTGGGATGTGTTAACAGTATATGGTGTGGGAGGAAAGTTGCTAATGGCAGTAAAATCTTTTTATAGGAATGCAATGGCAAATGTGAAGGTAGGGGATAAGTCAAGTGAAAGTTTTGAGGTCAATGTAGGTGTAAGACAGGGATGTGTCATGTCAGCTTGGTTGTTCAATAAATACATGGATGGAGTGATTAGGGAATGTAGGGCTGTATCAATGGGTGTGGGAGCTAGACTGGAATCAGAGGGAAGAACATGGAAGATTTTAACATGCCTATATGCGGACGATGCAGTCCTGTTGGCGGAAAATGCTGAAGAACTTCAGAGAGTGGTCACTGACTTTGACAGGGTATGTGAAAAGAGAAAGTTAAAGGTCAATGTAGGGAAATGTAAGGTAATGGTGTTTGAGAGAAGAATGCATGAAACTATAGATTTTAAGGAACAATATAGAATCAAGAAAGAACACAAGAAAAGTTGTAAAATAAAATTGAAAAATGAAGTACTAGAAGAGGTTGAAAGTTTCAAGTATTTGGGAGCTGTACTATGCAAATATGGTAAAATGGAGAGTGAGATAAAAGAGAGAAAAATGCAAGGGAGAAAAGTGATTGGAGAACTTGATAGTATTCTCAAAGGAAGAATGGTTAGCCAGGAAGTCAAAAAGTCACTGAGAAACAGTGTGCTGCTCCCAACACTCTCGTATGGAAGCGAGACATGGACGGCAAGTGACGAGGACCTCTTCAAACTAAGAGCTGTGGAGATGAGCTTTTTCAGAATGGCAGCTGGCATGAATAGGCTAGATGGGCCAAGTAATAGGGAAGTGTATGAGTCCTTTGGAATGGAAGAGCAGGCTTTGGGCATTGATTGTGGTGTGGTTGAGTGGATAAAGAGAAGTACTTTGAGGTGGTATGGTCATGTTCAGAGAATGGATGAAGACAGAATGCCAAGAAAGATATATGGGAGTCAGGTGAGTGGAACCGCTAGTAGTGGAAGACCACCTATGGTATGGGAAAAGAAAGTGGAAAAATATATTGAAGAAAAACTTCCACGTAGTGGAAGGGGCATTGTGGCACGGGCAAGGGAGGCATGTCTTGACAAAGTAGCTTGGAGACGTTTCTGTCATGACCATCCTCTAGTGGGGGTTTCCCAGGGGGAAGCAAGGCGTCGGAGATGATGATGACATACCCCATAGCTTGGGGTGGCTGATGCAGTTTTCAACACCGTACATTCCCTTGATTGACAGGGTTAGGGCGTGCCCTTGTTACAGGGACTTTACTGGACATTTGCCACAAATTGCTAGACCTGAGTGTCCAAACTTTTGAAAGTCTGCCAATGGCACTGCGTGGGATCGAACTGCCGACCCTGTGATCAGCAGTAAGACGCGCTACAGACCATGGCATGGCCCGCGGCTGTGAAATAAAAAGTATTTTTCATGTACTTTCCAAAAATCTAATCAGGATTTGTCTATGGTCAATAGTTATTTTAGACGAATATTCTATAAAACTTACTGTTCAGTAAAAAATTTGTTTTACCTTATACACGATTATAAACCCATCCTGTGAATTATACAACCATTTATTATAGATCAACGTACTGTATAGGGTAATGCATGATTTAGAGAATGAAATGATAACCAACTTCTTTACCTTACTACTTTTCAACTTAGTCATCGAACGTAATCCGGTCAAGTATATAATTATGAAAGATATTTTCTTGCATTAGACTTATATGTGATTATAAAGAGATTTTATACTATAATATCACTCGCGAACACTCTGCAGGGGTTCAGTTTAAAAAGCTGGGCGACCGCACCTCGCCGCTTGCCTGTCACCATAAAGCTGAGAATTCTGCCTCTCTGAGCCTAGTGGGGGAGCCTGCCTGACTAAACCCAGCAGTGCCAATGGTACAATTTGCTTTGCCATAAGAAAACATATCTTAGCCCAATTTTCACGCGGATAGTGTGGTTTGTTTTTGTGTACCAAATTTCCGAAAGTTTGGTCAATCCTCGTCACACGATTTGCGTGGTTGTCCACTTTGGATAAAACTTCCAAACCACTCAATTTGCAGTCTTGATCCTCAAGAGGTTAATGGTCATGATTATGGCTAGGCGTGTGCATAAATCTTTCGAATCCCGGTGGATTACATCATCATCATCATCATCATCAAATCTGACGCCTTGCTTCCAGAGGAAGCACCCCAAAAGGGATGGCCATGGCAGAAACTGCCTCCAGGCTCCCAGACATGCCCCGACTGACCCACTCCACAGTGCCATTTCCACTAAGTGGATTACATACATGCTTTCATTAATTTCATTGGAGGGGTTTGGTGTTGTGGTGAAATTAATAAATAATATAGATTATCAGTAGGTTCAGGGATATTTCGTAGCGAGGCCGGTCTATATGATCTGTGCCCCATGAATATTCTTTCCTCTCACTTAAACAGTAGGCTACCATAGCACGGTTGGGAATATGAACATGATTAAATTAATATCCAGTATTCGAGAATGGATAATAAGTCGTAGGCGTGTGCATAAACTTTTAACCATCTTGGTGGTGTAATGGTTAGAGTGTTTAAAAATCTGTGTGTGATAACCCAGGTTCGAATCCCGGTGGATCACATCTATGCTTTCATTAATTTCATTGGAGGTGTTTGGTGTTCTGGTGAAATTAATAACAAATATAGAATAATTATAATGTATACCAGTAGACATTAGACATCTATCTCAAACTAAGTAAAATCATCTGGCAAAAAATTATAGTAATGAAATCTTCCAGTATTTTATGTGTTATTCTTTTGTTATTTCAACAGGTAATCCAAGGCCGCCACATCTTGACTGACAAAGAGGAGAAGCTGAGTAAAGAATACGAGGATGAGACCAAAGAGATACCCAAGCCTGATGGTTGGTAAGTCAAGCCAGTGTCAAACCAGCAATTTTCTGGCAATACATTTTAGCAATCTCTGTCTGGCAGCTTCAAAGTTTATATTTTAGTTGAATTCAACTACCAAACATATTCTAACTTCAATCTTCAATCAAGTGTCCTTTTACCAATGAAAGAGAGCCCAGAAATGTTTGATCTATCAATCTATTGCCAGACGTCCTAATCTCGGAGGGGAGGGCACGAATACATCTTCCAGCACTTATCTGCTTCTTTTTTTCCAGGTGTTTTATGAAGTTATTTGCTGTTATGGCAATACGTTAATTAAGTCGGAGATTTAAATCTGTTGCATGATGTATACGGCTATTTACATCAAATACTGTACAACCTGTATATGCTTCTACCTATTCTTCACATTATTTACATTCACCATGGTTTTTCTTATCATTCCTTACTTGTCTAAAGAGTCAGTTTATATAACATTTGGGCAAATTGTTATCGTGATACCATAAAAGTTGAATTTAATATTTGGTAATAAAATAATGTTCATATAAGGTATAGGGTGACCGGACAACTCTACCATTAGACCATTTCAACCAGTGTCTCTCAACCTGTACCATCTCGACCAATACCGTTATATTAGAACTTCAATTTGACGCCTATTTAGTTGGACCTGGTTGATTTGGCACCGGTTGAGATCTACTGGTTGAGTTGTCTGGGAACCAATGAAGAATTCATATTATCACAAACCCACCAATTAACTTACCGGTACAAATAAACATAATTAACAAAATCAATGAAACTAATGAATACATTTGGTACTCCAAGGATTCGAACCTAGGATACTCACACTGAAATTACGCGCACTAACCATTACGCTATCAAGACAGTTAAAGGTTTATGTGCAAGCCTACTATATATTATCCATTCTCAAATTCTGGATATTAATCTAAGCACTATTCAAATACTCAGGAAATTTGGGCAAATTTGAGTCACTCAATAAAATACACACTGTTATAAAAGTCCCAAGATTATAACTTTTAACTTTATTTCCCAAAATCTGCACCAAATTTGCTCCTGAGCAGTCTTCATTAGGGTATGAGGAGTGCTTGGTTTCAATGAAAAATACTCAGTCTGATTTTTTAGTATTTAGGCTGACAAAAATAGGATAACCGTATTTAGGGTGACAAAAATAGCATAACCTTGTTTCATTGAAGACAGCTTTAAAAGCTTGAGAAGATAAAGATACAGCTTTACAACAGATATCAAGACTAAAAATGTTACTACAGTACCTGTACTATTTTCAGGGGAGGCTTCCTGGTTGTGCCCGACAGAGTGGAATTCTGGCAGGGGAAGACCACACGCATCCACGACAGGATTCTCTTCCGCAGGCCAGCAGCTAATGAGGAACTTGACGACACCCTGACCAAGAAGGGTGCGGAGGGCTGGGTGTATGAGCGACTGGCACCTTAATATTTGCTTTATAAGTGCAGTACAAAGCTATAAATTAGGACTGGTAGCTTTGTTAACCCTCTCCGACATATGACGCGATTTTGAGCCTATTAGGGATACTTTAAAGCCTTTGTTACCATCAGGGGTATTTAGAAACCTCTAGTTTAGTTACTTCAACCTCTGTAGTTGTCTTTGAGTTAGCTGTGGGCAGAAAACTAATTTTGGAGAGGTAATTATAAGAGTGAGAGAACTCTATTTCTTATTGCTAATCTAGCAACCTCTGCGTCATATGAGTCTGAAGGGGTTAATGAGCTTGAAATATATACAGTATACTGTATATACAGTATCGGAATAATTTTGTTTTATTTTTACAAGCAAATATTTTTATGAGCACAAATTATATACTGAACAGTACAGTATTGGGATTATTTTGTTTAGTTTCTTATGCATGCAGTTATTTTTTTTAAATAGCTAATTTTATCACTTAACCCTCCAGACTCAGATGGGTGCTCAGGAGTTCATTAGCTATTGCCACTATGACACCCGGATGGCCTCTGAAGCGCCTACGGGTTAATCTAAGGCTTAATATCAATTAAAACAGCACTAGAAAAAGTTTTGTTGTCTCCGCTGCATTCGGACGAAGGTCGGAATTCCCGCTTCACTCGCCATCTTATTTCTCACCTCACACAATAACTACACAATGTAGAGTGGTCTAGTCTTCACCCATCGCATGGCAACGACCATATCTACCTCTGATATGCATAAAAACTTGGTTAGGCCATTTATTTGCAGAGATATGAGTATCGGTAAATTACAAAATTCGGGAGTAAACTAGGCATTCTAGCATTTCGTCCTGCTTACTGACCTAACTATTTTTATCATAAAAACTGAACCACTTGGTATAGAGACTTCTAGTTTTCACCAAAAGCAAGAAAACTACGGAAGCTGCCACTGGATATATATACTGTACACTCCAACCTCCATTCAACGGACAAATGCGTGCAAGCACCTGTCCGTTCCTGCTAAATGTCCGTTGCTGCTAAATACTGTCCAGTCCGGATGTAATCCGGAAATTCCTTGAGAAAAATCCGGTGTTGAGTACAGGTGTCCAGATCGTGACATTTAAATGTTATGCATCCTTTTTTTTACTGTACCTGAAATAAATCCTAGTAATCCCTTGTGCTACACCCTATTGATAATGCAAAACTATTGAACACACTTAAAAGTGTATATTATTTGGTCTCTATATAATCTGTGAATCATTTCCGATATGATGGAATTAAAAAAAAAAAATTCCACCAACTCATAATCAGCAAAAACGACACACATGTCAATTAAAAACATGTTATAATATTTCCCCATCATTTTGTGTATACCGTGGGAACAAAAAAAAACAAAAATCTATCAAACGTAAATCTCCCGTCTGGGAAGCTCGGCGCCTAGACGGAGGGGAGGGTTGAACTATTTTGTTTTACTATATTATTTATTGTTTATCTATGTGCTAGAAGGATATTATATTTTTCAATTCCATCCCATTAGAAATGATTCAAAGATTACAAAAAGTCCAAATAAGACATAGTTATGTTAATGTATAAGGGATTTAGGTAGATGAATTAGAGAGATAGATAGATAGAAAGAGTGTATATCGAAGGAAAAAAACAAAACAAAAAATCTATCAAACGTAAATCTTCCGTCTCTGCTCCCACGGAGGGGAGAGTTGAAATATTTTGTTGACTATCTCATTTATTATTTATCTATGTGCTGGAAGGATATTATATTTTTCAATTCCATCACATTAGAAATTATTCAAAGATTACAAAAAGTCCAAATAAGACATAGTTATGTTAGTGTATAAGGGATTTAGGTAGATTAATTAGAGAGCTAGATAAATAGAAAGTGTGTGTATATCGAGGGAAAAAACCAAAACAAACAATCTATCAAACGTAAATCTTCCGTCTCTGCTGGCACGGAGGGGAGAGTTGAAATATTTTGTTGACTATCTTATTTATTATTTATCTATGTGCTGGAAGGATATTATATTTTTCAATTCCATCATATTAGAAATGATTCAAAGATTACAAAAAGTCCAAATAAGACATAGTTATGTTAATGTATAAGGGATTTAGGTAGGTGCATTAGAGAGATAAATAGATAGAGCAACGGACTTTGCTCCAACTTTTTTTCAAGCAACGGACTTTGTCCGTTACTGGGTCCATTGTCCGACTATGTTTTTTTACCGTAATTGCCGATATCCGGAGAATCGGAGTCCGTTGAATGGAGGTTCGAGTGTATATATAAGCTAGGATAGGCAATTTTTTCGTGTATAAAAAGGCGCGGAAAAATTCAGAGAATTAGATATTTTACCCGGGTTCGGGCTTGGCGGGAATATTTAACCCATAATTAGCGGCGAGCAACATAAGTCGAGTTAAATAAAGCTGGACTATGTGGCGGCGCTCGACATAACTCGAGTGGCAATTTCAGCACGTAATGTGGCTGAGAGAGAGAGACAAGTGGTGGCAGGAGACTAGCGAGCGTATGACTGCTCCAGACCACCGCGGCGAACCTACTGACACAAATCTCAGCTCCCTCCTCCCTCTCTCACTCGCTACATACTCAATTATGTACTGAAAGTACCGAATTACCTGCTTTTTGCACTCGCGTTGCACGGTTATTGCAAGAAAACTATCCATCATACAAGGATCGTTATGGTGTCATTCGAAAGCTCTGTTTATGCCCTTTCAGGGATAGGTACTTGTTTTACGTTCTGGGTCTTATTTAGGCATGAAAATGATCACGTAAACAGCCCTATTTTGGCTAAAAACACCCCGCTGTGCGGTACACATAAATAAACCGCATAGGCCGCTCGTAAGGTGTTAAAGGGCCCGAAGTCCGAGGGTTAACCCTTGGGATCCGGGAGGCCTCATATGAGGCAAAATGATAAAAAAAAAATCGCCGCTATAATCATCAGAACTCGGCAACCACGCGTTGTAGCGACGTCATCTCTACGGCATTCTACAGACAACAAAAAGTTCTACAATTTGCAAAAACATTGACTGCTCCAGGTAGTCTTAACCCGTTGAGCCCCGGCTAGTTATAATATTTTGTTCACCCCAGTCCCAAGCCATTTTCACTTATTTTTGTTTTGTTTGCTAAAATGGAAGACAAGGATGAGAAATTTAAAAAAAAAAAAAAAATCACCTCTGACATTTTTTTTTGGGGGGGGGGGGGGGGGAGCCTCAAAAAAATTTGTTGAGCCAAAATGGAAGAGAATGGTGAGAAATGAAGACAAAAATAAAAAAAAATCATTTCGGTCATTTGGGGGGGGGGGGTGGGGGTTTCAATAGTTCGTCTCCCCCGCATGACCACCCGCCCGGGAGCACTAGGGTAAAAACTGAGTATGGCATTGTACGGCATACATCCTAAGGAGTATCTCACATAAATCTCAAGCCTCTAGCTCCCATACGACCGGAGTAATGAAGGTTCAAAGTGGCGGTGAACTAGGGGTGTAAACTATCCCCACTAAGCCCACCACCACCAGCCGCGCGGCTGTCTCGGCCCGCTCACACCTACTGGCCTGGCTCCCACACACACTACGGTACCTCCCCCTCCTATTCTCCCGCCATTTCCTACCTTACGAGCCACGTAAGTGTTTTTTATATGTCGGACGCACGTGATGCGTCGCTGGGAGTTGGTGATCAAAGACTGCCGACGCAACACGTGCGACGCTGGGTCTCACCGGGTTAATCAGTAGCTACTGAATTATGAAGTTGATTTTACCAAAATTCATATGAGGCCCCCCGGATCCCATGGGTTAAAGGACCACTGACATCATATATAATCCCTTATCTTTTAGAAATTGACTACGGTAGTTATACAATGATGAGTAAATACCTTAAGTATAGGCATCGTACATTTAATAGTTTCCTCTGTAAAAGTGGGTGACTATTTTACTAGTGGCTTTGAGAAGTTGAGACCCCACCAATAACTACATAAGTCAGGATTAATATAAATTGGTCTAGTTACCAAAACAAATTAGGCTAGTCATTGATGCAAAAGTCTCGTACATAGTACAGTATATATATGCAAGATGCTGAGTCCAAATTCAGAGAATGGAGAGAGGGCATGGTGAGCAAGGGTTTAAGAGTCAATATTAACAAAACCAAGGTTATGCATTGTAGATTGAGACCAGGTAATGTGGAAAGGGTGTGGGCGCTAACTCAATTCAATGTAGCATCTGTCGACGCTGGGTGCACTATGGGAATAAGCGCTGCAGTAGAATAAAAGGACCCCTGCCAAAGGATTAGTCAGAAATAGAGAAATTTGAGTGCCTAGTGTGCAAAGGCGAGCTTGTGTTAAGTGATGATCCTGTGGCTGTGAATTTTGGAAATGAGTCATTGGAGCTGGTGAACAAGTTTTGTTACCTAGGAGATACCATCTCTGCCGGTGGTGGGGCCGAGGCTGCCACTGTTGCTAGAATTAGATGTGGCTGGGGGAAGTTCAGAGAACTGCTGACAATCCTGACCATGAAAAGAATGCCTCTCCCCCCTGAAGGGAAAGGTGTATGCCTCATGTGTTAGAAGCGCAATGACGTATGCCTCAGAAACGTGGGCCGTTAAAGTAGAGGATGTCAACAGAATGGAACGTAATGAGATGAGAATGGAACGTAATGAGATGAGAATGGTGAGATGGATGTGTTGGGCCAGGCTACAGGATAGAATAACAAATGTTGAGCTGAAGAGATGTTCAGGTATAAAGACTATTAGCGAGGTGATGCGTACAAGTAGACTGGGATGGTATGGACATGTGGAGAGAATGGATGAACAAAATTGGGTGAAAAAATGCAGGTCTGTGATTGTGGAGGGAGCTGCACCAAGGGGTGGACCGAGTAAGACCTGGGATCGGACTATACGTGCCGATCTCAAATCCAGAAACTTGACAAGTGAAGCAGCCCTTAACCCCCCCAGACATATATGACGCGATCGAGTCCTATGGCCGAGTGCGCCAAAAACTCATATGACGCTAGTGCGTCATATGGACTTATCTTCATGGCTCTCTAATAAGTTATATGACGCTAGTGCGTCATATGGAGCTCAGTAAGTCCGATAAGTTAGCTTACGATAAAACCGTTGGTGGCAACTTCAGCCACCTCCGATAATTCTGACGGCCGCAGTGTTGTTGTGAGTGTAGTGCAAGGCGGTGGCAAGGATACCGGGCTCCCGCCTCCTTGGACTTATTGGGACATAATATGTCTGGGGGGGGGTTAACATGGTTGCCTGGAACGCCGCTATTAGGGCAAGAGACTGAAACTGCACGTATGTGTGGAACACTCAGTTTTAAAATGTTATGTATGTATGTATTTTATATTATTTAGATAATGTAAAACTTGCAAAATTAACAAACCAAAACAGGAACGGCACAATATAAAGACGAAAGAACTTATTAAAAATTGGAAATAAAAGAAAATCACCACATAGAATGTACATCACTATATGAGTAAGTGACTTCCCAAATTGACTAATTCCTTGAACGTGACGATAGTGCGTTGTTATGTGTGCGATTAGTTTGCTTGGGAAACAGATTAACTTGCTCATGTAGTAATGTACACCCTATGTGGTGGATTGTGTTTTTTTTTTTTCACATATTTTATTTTAGTAAGCGTTGTTTCCACATAGCGATTTTGATAAGTTAATTTGACTTTATATTGTCTTTGTCCCAGTTTTGGTTTGTTTAGTTTGCAAGCTTTACATTTTAATTTGATAAGAATAAATTTAGGATTTTATCATTATTGGTGAATCATCTGTAACATCATAATAGAGTTCCTTTATCAACTAGTTCTGAATATTTGTATTTACCAGTATAACACAAACAGCTGAAAGAGGTATATATATTTGTCATGTTTATATTTCAATAGTGTGGAATGCGCCAAGTCAGTTAATTGATGTCAGCGCCTCAGTGGGCATATGAATCACCATTGCATTAAAGTCATCATCTACCAAATAAATCACTAGTATACATTATGAATAATATACTCTTGGTTATTTCGAGTAGGTGACACAACTCCAGTAACATAAGCAAGTAGTGTTGGTTAGGCTGATCGTTACCCCATAAATTATTCTTTCCTCTTGCATGAGCATTACGCTATTCATAATGCAGTTGGGTCCAGTACATAATTAGATTTATTTATTATGTTTTTTACACCAACCAACTTCACATCTAAACTCAATTAATGAAATCAAGAAATACATGTGGCACTCCAAGGACTCGAACCCAGGATACTCGCATCGAAATTCCGCGCACTATGCATTACGCTAGCAAGACGGTTATTATGGATTGCGAGGGCAATGACAGCAATGAAGTATTCAGTAAATGCATATTTATCGTGGTCATGTGATGACCCTTTAGCTGTCTTGATGTTGTAATGGTTAGAGCGTTTAAGTTTTTTATGTAGTGTCCTGGGTTCAAGTCCCGGAATGATTACATGTTTATTTTAATTTCAATTGGGGTTCAGTGTTAAGAACTATTATTTTATATACATATATACAGTATATTTTTTGACAGGCGGCGACTTTAATGTTGTTGTTGTTCCCCAGGCTACTGTATTTACATTGAATATCTTGACAGGTATTATTCATACATTGATTTGTTTTATCATTAAGGAACTTGCTATGTTTTGCACTACTTTAAGGCATAGATAAGAGAGGAGAGTTATTAAGCTAAGATTGTTTCAGTGTGTCCTTGTGAGACATTGTATTTCCCTCCCTACCCCATTACTTTCCACACCCACTACTCTATTTGGTGTCCCCTTACTTCCCATGCCCACTACTCACCTCTATTTGGTGTCCCCACTTTTACCTACATAAAGTACTAGATCGTCTCCTTTGGGTTTGATACACAGTGTGTTTTTACTTATCAGTTGTGTGTACTATGTACAGTGTATGGTATTTTGAAGTACTATCTTCAGCTTGTGAACAAAAATTCACAGTACTAGTTTTATGATCTTATATACTTTTACTTAAAGAAAATGGTCTTGCACAGAAACTTTTTTTTATGCTGTATGCTGAACACAATTATATGTTATACAGCTTTGAAGTTAAATGGACAAATAATCAAAATAAGTTACCTCAAGAGACATACTGTACAGGTCTCCCTCGATATACGATTGGGCTACGGTCCTGAAAACCCGATCTTAAATAGGAAAATCATATAGCAAACCCTAATAATAATGGGGTGAATGGGGATGCATTCTCGGACCAGCCAAAACTAAAAGCCTATAATAATATCATAAATTGGGGCATCGGATAGTGAGGGAGACCTGTAGGCCTATCTGAAATCAAAACAAAGCTTTAATAACCATATTGTTTAGTGATGTATTCTGATCTTAGAACTAACCAAAACATGATTATCATATTTTTGGTTACGTTTAATTACTAGGTTGAACTCTTCTGGCAGCAGAAGATGGTGACATGTTTATATATTACAGTACTGTATCTCAATGTATCAACAATATTACAGCGTATTTTATGCAATAAAAGCAACACATTTCAAACTTAACCAATATGATGGGTAATTGTTACTATAAAAATTTATATTTTGGCAAAGTTCAATCCCATTGCAGGTGATTTCTCGATAGTTAAATGAAAAAAACTATGAAACTAGTACTGTATATCTCTTATCATAGTGATATAAAGTTTTCATAATAAATGCAATATTTCGCTAATAATCTTCATGATAGCCGAGTAACAAAGATGTGGACATGACAATGACATTAACAGTGGTGTTCTATTTCTATTAGGCTTTATCATTATACACTCCAAACTTAAGAATTTATGTGTATTACAATGAAACTTGCATACGTTCATACATACATACAATTAAACTTTTTAATGAAGAAATGCCAAGCAATCCCAGTTGTGACCTGTAAGTTTTGTTGATATCAACAGTTATGAGAAGGTGAAAATGATAACCTAGTGCTTTAATTAGTCTAACATTTAATTGTAATTTTATAATGTTATATAAACTTGTAAACAATATGATAAGAGTGCTATTTTTATTATCCTGTAATAATACTTACTCCAGTTTTGCGTGTTCTGATTTTGCGAAACACCAATTTTGCGACAGAGACCCCACCAACCAATTTTTGATGAAAACCTAATTTTGCGAGGTAACTCTAGTTTTGCGGGTGGCGCCGTAAGAAAGTGGGGCTCTCCGCACTAGTTTTCGGGGGGAGGGGTGGCCGGGCCACCCAAGCCTCGGACACCCTCCCTCCATCCCCACAAGCCCAGCCATCTTTCGAGTCTAGGTAAATGCTCAATTGCTCATTTAATTTGATTTTCTCAAAGATAATGATAATGTCTTATGTTTTTCTGTATTTTTCTTTATTGTGGGATGTATAATTACATGTATGTGTGTACAAACAAAGCAAATAAATGACGGAAATCGCGAAAAATTTGGCCGTCACTTATGAAATGTCGACCATATTAATTTTTCCCCATAAGGTTAGTTAATCCAATTTTACGGCCTGCAATGTCGACCAATTTCTCGCAAAATTGGAGTACATACTGTACTTTGTAAATAATTTCATAATTTGTGCAGCCTATAATGGGGCTCATAGCATAGCTCATCCTCCAAATTATCCAGACTTTTTTTAAATTTTAATTATGGTAAGAAATAGGAAAAGTGGGGATTGGGCCTGATCGTAACAGTAGAATAGAATAGAATTATGGTAGGTAAGCTTCTTTGACTGCCTTTTCACAATTTATGAAAACGGAGAATTTCCATGAGCGAGTAATTTGTTTCATCTTGAACTTTTCACTCTGACACTTGTTTACATAATTGAAGTCAGTTTGTAGTCCTAAATAGGTCAAAACGAGCCAAAATACGCATTGTGCGCAAGAAAGTATGTATTTTTTTTTCTATGAGTGAGGGAGGCAAAAGGCAGAACTGCCCGCAGCGAATGCCTCTCCCATAGTTGAAAGAGTGACAGGGCCAAAATCAAGGGACGTTCGAGCTAAAATGTCTGGACACACTGAGTTTGAAGCAATTTAAGTCATAGGAAGAGGGAAAGACTTTCTGGGAGAGCGTTCCAGAGCTCAGCTGTTGAATAGAAGAAAGTTTTAGAGTAACATTTCACTCTTGGGTTGGAGAGTTGCACAGAGTATGGGTGGGACTGTGTTGCAAAACGGGTACCACGTACCCTACGTAAAGGAGGTGGTATACACTGGGAAAGCTCTGAGGAACACTGATTATTATAGTAGCGATAGAATAGTGAGAGAGATGCACCATTGCGGCGGAGAGAGAGAGATTGCAGAGAGTTGGTGAGTGGACGGGAGTTAATGATACGAAAGGCCTTCCTTTCAACTTTGTCCAGGAGAGCGGTGTGAGAGGAACCTCCCCACACATATGACTATACTTGCGTTCGATTTGGTTTTCATGTTCCACTCTTCCCATTTGATAGCACCTTGCTTTCTGCTTGGTAATCCCTGCTAAATAATGGTCATGGTAGAAATTCCTTGAGGCTTCTTTTTCAAGACCTGCTTCCTTTGCCCGTGCCACAATACCCCTTCCACTATGTAGAAAATTGTCCTCAATATATTATTCTACTTAATTGCCCCATACCATAGGTGGTCTTTTACTACCAGCTGTTCCATTCACTTTACTTCCATGTATCTGTTTTGGCATTCTGTCCTCATCTATTCTTTGAACATGACTGACTACATCGTCCGCATGTGATGCATTATTTTACCTCCCTGCTCAAGAGGGGCTAGTGTGGGTACCATGATGTTTCAGGGACTTCAGTGGTCAGTTGCCACATATTGAGCCGTCCACCACAGCACTGTAATCTGCCAATAACGCTGGAATTGAAGGAGATATAATGCAGCTTCAGGGTGCAGGTGTTGGATGAGAGCATAGGAAATGCCCTCCGGACCAGGGGTGGAGTCTGAATAATTACGTAGAACATGATCCAATTTGGGTAACTTTACGTAAAGTGTGCGTTGTAATGATGCGAAGTACCTCCATGGATAAGCAGGGATGGCGATTCGATGACAGAACTCTGAAAGATGAAAGAAGGAAACAAGGAAGAGGGCGAGCTGACATGCACGAAGGGATCCTTATGAATGTTGACAATAACGGCATTCGTCTGTGCGAGCTCCCGTGGTAGGATCTATTACAGCGGAAACGGGTGGGCGACCACTGACACCACAGAATTTTATCTAGAGTGTGGAAATAGGCGTGCAAGAGGTGAACCAAGATATGTCCTCCATGTAAGGCACTTGCATTGGAGGATGGCACATTTTGAAAAAGCACACCTTCTTGTAGAGCATCTTAGGGATGTTTTAAGTAAAGCAGCATTGAGAATAAGGTAATGAGACGAGGAGGTGGTACAGGAGAAATTAGTTTGGAATCTTCTTAATCGTGTAGACACTGCATGGATGTGCCTTTCCAGGCGGTGCTTAAACTTGATCAAGTGGGCTTGTTCTGGGGTCTACCAAGGAACATGCTGAGCACACACAACATGCGAGAATAGTGGGATATTATCCATAGCAGTAGATTTAAGAAAAATCAGAAAATATTGGTAGTTCTCCGAAGGAAGTGAGTGAGGAGAGAAGTTTGTAATCATGGCCGAGCATTCCCGAAAATATTGCCAATCGGCTCTGGATAAGTTAAATTGGGGAATTTTAATTTCATACTTGAGGAGAATCGGATGATGATCACTAGAGAAGCGGTCGTCTAGCACAGACCATTCAAAATGAGGGGCCGCAGATGCTAGAGATAAGTCAATAGCAGAGTATGCGCCGTGGGTTGGAGAACGGTGCGAGGGGTTGCTTAGGTTAAGGCAACATAGGGAAGTCTGGTGTATGAGGGAGTTAATATGCCGGTCTGATGTATCCATGAAAGAGCCACCCCAGAGTGGGGAATTGGCGTTATAGTCCACCAGTAAGAGATATGGGGGAGATAACTGATCCAATAGGAACGGTAAGTCGGTAGTAGAGTATTTACATGAAGGCTGGTTGTATAAAGAGCAGACAAAGTGGGTAGAGCAGGTAATGAGATTGTAATTGCAACTGTTTGAAAGGGGGCGAAGGGTAAAGGTTTGGGGATGCTAGCAACATTATAGCGAACACGAATGGCAGATCTTAGGTGGGAGTCAGCAGTAGGAGATACTGCTGCTATTTGGTAACCTTTGGGTGGTGTGATGGATGGACCAATGTGTTGTAAGCATTTGCATGAAGGAGCATGTATTTTCAATAAACGTTGCAATATGCCCATGCGAATGCGAGTCTGGGATCCATTGAGATTCCAGTGTATAATAACACTGGGCATCGGGAGTTAGTACAGTTAGATTGTCATGATAATGATACTTCTTGATAGAGTTAATGGCAGGTAACATCTCCAGCGGTTGTAATTCGAATAGCCAACACTGGAGCAGGGGGTGGTCGATTGTCCCGCACAGGGAAGGAAGGACGGGAAGAATTGGACATGGAGGGAAGGGAGGTACTTCGGTGGGAAGGTGTAGACGAGAGGGAGACGGGAGCGGCTGAAGGAAACTGGGATTGAAGATTGGAAAATTGCTTTACCATGTGGTCTCGAAGGTGAGTGACTCATAAACATTCATAGTCATGACTGTCAATTTCTTGCAGAGAAGTGCGAGTGGAGAGGAAAAGGGTAACTTGCTTAGTAAAGTTTCCATGATTCGACAATTTCATGTAATTAGCCATATAAGTTTTAAAGCGGTCCAAGCAGCCACATTCGTTGTTCGGATGCGTTGAGGAGGGGAATGGTAGGGGAAGGAGACTACTTGAGGTGCCCTGAACAGAAGAGAGAAGTGTATCAGTGGGTTCACTAACAATGGCATCAAGTGAAGATTTACGCTCATTTCGTGGAGATGAACTGGGGTTGCGTCGTGCGATCCTTTTGATGATGAGCTGTAGAAACCGGAGGGTGGTGGATAGTACACTGAGACCCTCCAATTTCACATGTAACTATATCTGAGGTCAACAGATAAAATATTTCCATGAAATGAGCCATCAGGTCCTTAGGCTGAAACCCAGACATATGTGTAACACACATGCATTCTAGAAGGTGGTCGAGTGGTGGCTTACGACAGAGGAATTTGGGTAGATGCACAGTCAACTCATAAGAGGCGAATTTTTATGATCTAATAGAAAGGCCTTGCCACAGGCATGACAACTACATTCGTCATCACGATATGGGAGTGTTTCGAAATGGGCATTAGGACCAGGAGTATCAAATTGTGCAATAATTGCCTCAACCTAGGCCAAGCTTTTTGCCATGTTAGCCGAGTGCGGCACGGACGTGTTTACACGTTGTGAGGAAGTTTCCGGAAAGATTTACGCCGCCTAATCGTGGAGGTGACTGAGGCAGATCTATTTTTGACCGAGGTTCGTGAGGGCTTAGGTGAGCGCGATGCATTGTGTCCCTTTGTAGAGGGGATGGAGAGAGACTATCGCATTGCAAAATTAATATAGGTCGAGAGGGTAAAGATGTATCCTGAGAATGGTCCTCATCACACCCAGGATAGGAGAAGGTGGAGGAGTCTGGGTAGTTGAGGTTGAGGGCTGGCGTGAGGTAGAGGGCAATGGCAGCGATGCCTTTGAGCGTGAAGTTTCCGAAGTGGTGGATCAGACAACCAAAGCAAATGAGTGGTGAGGGGTACGACCTACAGTATGTTCCGGAGATAGCATACAGCTTCACGATAGGAGTAACGTTTAGTAGTTTGCAGGTGAATAATCTCCTTGGGATATTCAAAGTGAGAACAAGATTTGTTTGTAGAAAGATGGTTTTCCCCACGGTTTACACACTTGGCCACAGCCGATGTACATTTATCAAAAAGATGTGATTGAGAACCACACCTTGTACTTAACGAAAACGGGGACCTGTAGTACTTTTCCATATATCCCAGTTTCCAGCAGTTTTTACACTGTCGCTACTGTAGTTGGCGACCCGCAACATTGATTGTACAGTATATAAAATAGATCTTAACGATGCGGAGTGGGGGGTTAGTCACTGGCCCGGACACATCGTAGTTTGATATAGTAGGTTTCGTTATTCTTGTGTGGTCAGATTTCTGCAATAAGGAACAGAGATGGGTTGCAGCTTGGGTAAAGTCCTGATCCATGACGCAGATATCAGAAGGTAGAGCAATAATGCCAACACATAAATTCACCGTCTTATCGGCTTGTCCCATGAAGTCTTCACAGAGGAGAGAATTAACATAGCGCATCGGACTGTGTGTCAGTGTGTACATGGACGATACGAGACGTAGCAGATGCAGCATGCATGCCAATTGTACCCACTTCATCTTGTAAGACGCTATATAGATCAATGTCATCGAGAGGATCAGCTGTAATTTTGAAGTATCTCAGCTACCTGGCAGGAGCAAACATATCTTGTAATTGGTTAGGCGACGGTGCTGTAGAAGTAGGACGAGAGGATGTCGAGGTAGAGGGCTTGGTTGAAGAGGCAGGCGGTGAGACAGTTGTGGTCTTATTACATTAATGGAAGGTGACTATTTAGATGGCGGACTGCGTGACTGTATGTGTGACAGGCGCAGGTTAAGGGGGGGAAGAGTCCGGTGAGAGGTTGAGAAAATGGTCAGGGTCATCAGGATTACAGAACGATGGATGTGAGACAGGAGCAGTATCACCACTCACAGCTGTTGAGGGTGCCGAGACCTTCATGGGACCTGAAGAGAAAGACTAGATTGCCTCGGTGCCATATAGAAAACTACCAGCAGCAATATACGCAGATGTTACCATATGAGAAAAAGACTAGCCCTATTAAGCAACAAGGGCGTAGAGTTAAGGCCGGACCCACATGTCCAACAGAGACCACGTTGCTGGGTATAAAGTAAATGGACCCATATACTGTAGGTATTTGGCTTTACTCACGATACCCTTGAACATATACACCCTACACCCAAAATGCTTATGAAGTACTCAGTGGCCAACCGCAATAGCACCATTGACATAAATAGCAACATAGTGCTGCCCAGAAGCGAAGCTAGGTAGGGGTTATACTAACTCCCCATCAAAGGGGTGAAAAGGGACCACCTACCCATCATATCACCATCAATTCCGCCACAAACTCTGTGATTCGCATTTCACGGACTGCATGGGCGGACCGGCGGTTGTTCCTTGGCGACCATAGGATGGATATTTTGGCTCTGAGGAAATCAGTGGAGATGAGGAAGTAACCCAGAGTAATAGTAGCCTGGATGAGACATATTTTAGAAGCCCTAAATACACCTCGTTAAGTGGCTCAGAAAAACCCCGTTGGTCCACTAGCGTCTACCTATCTTCCAGCCAGAAGGGAGCAAATGAAAAGGACTTAGCTTATGATCTGACTAAAAGCCGAAACACTGATTGGATAGAAGGAAGAACATACTCTAGACTGATTGGCTCAGACAGGAATGGCAAATCCAAACTAGAAATAGGAGCGGAGTATATGTTTGAAGAAGAATTAGTTAATACCTCTTCCACTGACAATCCTTGTTGGCCTGAACAAATGGGAACAACATATCTTCCATCTAAAGAACAGAAACAGGAAGAATTATAAGGAAGAAAATAAACCCAATTATCTTGCAAGTTGGGAAATGATCACTCGTAGTGCCGAGTAAGCCGTCCACCAATTCCCCGAGCCGGATATAAAAAGGGAAGAGATTGCTGCCACGGATCAGTTAAAAGGTGCCATGCCTCTCCCAACCAGCCCCCGCCATCCCTTACATAGGCTGATAGCACTAATTAATAGAAAGGGACAATAAAGAATCTCGACCATCCGGGCACTTAGAGATTAAACAATGTAGGCTAGTCCTTCTGACCTGTGTAGCCATACCTCATCAAACAAGAGCTCACCTACTCCACAAGGCCCGGATGGAGTACAAAGAAGACATGGTTTGGGAGAAGGAGGTCATCTTGGAAGAATAATCCGGCGATCAGGAGCTCGCCTGGTGAAAGAAAGGGGTGTAGTGGTGCCAAATTTCCAAACTAATCCACTAAGAGTTATAAAGCGTGATAATCAGTCAACGCAACCAGCAGATAGAAGAAAGGCGTGGCTTTGCAAACCTCATAGCCAATCAGTACGCAGCATTACCTGTGAGGAGGGAATTGTTCTGCCAGCCGCCTGGACCTGCCAACCAGCGTGCCGATTGGTCAGTTGTACATTCAATGCCTCCACAAGCCTCTTACTTCCATAAGCCCCAGCCCCAAAAACATAAGGGAAAACCATTGCCAGGATATTATTATGAAGAAAGGAAACCAATTAAACAAGAAAAAGTGGATCAAAGGAGCCACCCGGGAGAAGGTATATTGCAGTCCACCCTATTCAACCAATTAATCAGCCCTCTCGCGGACGCAACAGGAGGGTATAAGGAGGGAGCGGAGCTGACACCAGCAGAGCTTCGGATGGCACCGGCCGGGCAAGATTATCTCTCTGCGGTACCCTCTCCTTTCCTACCCTATCCCTACAACCATAACCGGGATTGATATGCGGCCTAACAACAAATTGCCAGCCCCGGAATTGCATAAACCATACACCCGGCTTGCTACCATTCACCATCGAAATATTAATCAACATAGTGACCCCTCCAGGCTCCGGCCCTCGTACTCTATGATCACCACAGCGACAACGATGGAGAACTGAGCCCAGCGAAGGAATTGGGGGAAAGCCAAACGCGTAAGTCGACGATCCACCTTCACCTCTAAACCTTCGCAGTCCCTTAATTCAACCCCACCTGCTTAACAACCCCCCTACCTTCCCAAATATACTGCCTATAGTGCCGGTATTGACCAAGAACAACAAATACCCCCTCAGCCCTCGGTTCTTAACCCTTGTCTATCGGGACCCGACTTAAGTCCGTATCGAAAAATTAGGACTATGTGGCGGGGCCCGACTTAAGTCTGTGTGCAATTTTGGCGCAATATTGGCTCTGAGAGAGAGACGATCGAGCGACGGGAGGAGCCTGGGTTACCTCATGACCGCTCTCCACGGCCGCCGTGGACCGACCGAGATGTACTCCACTTACATCCACCCTGACTCCTTCGCTACATACGTAATTATATAAAGAAATTACCGTATTTTAGCGATTTTACCCTTCGGTTGCACGATCGTTGCAAGACAACCAGTGATCGTAGAAGGATGGTTCGGGTGTCATTGGAAAGCTCAATTTACGCCCTTTCAGGGATACATACTTGTATTACACTCGGAGTCTTATTTATGCATGAAAAAAAGAGCACGGAAACAACCCCATTTATGGTAAAAAAAAAAACCCCGCTGGGCGGCACAGTGAAATATACTCCACCACCCGCTCTTAAGGTGTTAATAATACCCACTGAGAGCTAGGGAGAGCTGGCACCACCACACATGGACAGTCATCGCACTAACCAACTTAATTAACCCTTCTAATCCCAGTGTCCCTTGCAACCAGTTCAAAACCCCAACCCCAGCACCTGCAGAAATTGTAGGTAAAGCGAATTAAATAGTGCAACCCACTGTAATAAATCGGACAAACCTACTAGACGAATCACCAACCAGAGTTGTGCCCTTTCTGCCCGGAGATGCCCTCACGACACCATGGCATCCCTGCCAGAAGACACACTACCTCAGCCAGCCCAACCATTGTCAAGAATTCAGCCTGCTGGCTTAAAGGTGGGTGTGCATGCTATTATTTTCCTCCACAATCATTACCGGCAGTGTGCACTATAGCTTTTGGTGCAATATTTTCTGCTACAATGGCTTAATTATTTATATAATGGCCAAAATAGGATATGGGGGACACTTTTCTGGATTCGGAGTTTAAGCGCTCTGATGACGTATGCCCAGGAACACAAGCTCTTCTGACAGGTGGAAATGGAGGATAGTGACAGTAGTTCCGATTCGTTTGCCAATACTGAGGGTAATAACCGTGATTATGGCAAAGACCCTCAAGTGATGAATATTGGTGGTGTCCAGGCTTATAATGTATGAACCTGTAGGACGAGATCCAGCAGCAGGAGAGGAGGGAGAAGAAGCTGTGATTACCGCCCCCCTTGTTTACACTACTCGGAGCCGCGGCAGACGCTAGCGATCATGTCTCCGTCTATTTTGACTGCATTTGGATACAATAATGAAAGCCCGCCCCTCACGCCTCCATGACTTATTGTCATCATATACATTGCCAACAGGGTGCAAATAACAGAAAAAAATCGCCGTAAAAATAGACAGGAACTTAAATCGCGGCGATCGATTTTGTTTTTGTTTAGCCTAGTTGCTAGTAGTTGAATTTCAGCCAATAATTTTGTTTAGCCTAGGTTAGGCCTATATCCATCGACACTGACTGTATAATTTGGGCTAGGCTGAAGTTAGCCCATATTATCCACTCTCCTGACTCTTGAAATTGGCAAGCACGTATGGGTGGGAGGGTGGTTTGGGGGATGGTGGGGGGAAGGTAGAAGGGTAATTGATTCGTGTTACAAATATGGACTACAAGAAGAGCTTGATGAAGTGGAACGTAAACTCATCCAGTCACACCAAGAGCAAAGAACACGCGAAGAACTACAAGCAGTTGCAAACATACGAGTAAATAGCAAATTCTTCTATGCATATGCAAAAAGGAGACTCAGGAACACCACAACAATAGGACCACTTGCAAAACCTACGGGCGAACTTGAGAGTGACCCAACCGAAATGGCCAAGATACTCAAACAGCAGTATGAAAGTGTCTTCAGCCCGCCAAATGAAGACAAGAAAATCGAGAATGCAACGACTTTCTTTGGCAACGCTCCAGAGACACCACATCAACTCTCCTCGGTAACAGTATCAACAGAGGACATAATAGCAGCCATCGACAAGATTGGACCAAACTCTGCAGCAGGACCAGACGGCTTTCATGCCCAACTGCTAAAAAACTGCAAACATCAGCTAGCCCTGCCTCTAAAACTGCTGTGGAGCAAGTCCCTCCAAACTGGATATGTACCACAATCCCTAAAAGAAGGCAATGTCACACCAATACACAAAGGGGGTAGTAAAGGCATAGCCAAAAATTACAGACCAGTGGTGCTGACGTCACACCTTATTAAAATCATAGAAAGAACAATAAGAGCTAAGATGGTCAGCTTCCTGGAAGATAATGAGGCGTTCAACGAGGGGCAACATGGCTTTAGAAAAGGCCGCTCCTGCCTCTCACAACTACTATCACACTACGACAAAATCCTACAGGATATTCAAGACGGAGAAAATGTAGACGTCATATATCTAGATTTCGCCAAAGCTTTTGACAAGGTGGACCATGGGATCCTTCTACATAAACTCAAATCACTGGGAATAGGGGGAGAGACCTTGGAAGATGGCTCCATAGCTTCATCACCAACAGAAAACAAAGAGTCACGGTTCAAGGAAGCCTATCAGAAGCAGGGGGGGTCATCAGCGGAGTACCACAAGGATCAGTACTGGGACCTCTCCTATTCCTCATCATGATAGGAGACATCGACAGGGACCTGGAACACTCAACAGCCACATCGTTTGCAGACGACACCAGACTCATGAAGAAAATCACCTCACAACATGATGCTCAGCTACTACAACAAGACTTGGACAAAATCCTGAAGTGGGCAGAAGAAAACAACATGGCCCTAAACGGAGACAAGTTCGAGCTTCTAAGGTACGGGAACAAGAGAGCACTACAAAACGACACCAACTACAAAAGCGGACAGCAAGAAATTACCGCCAAGGACACAGTGAAGGACTTGGGAGTAAATATGAGCAGTGACGCCACTTTTTCCCAGCATATTACCAAAGCCACAACAACAGCAAAACAAATAGCAGGCTGGATCCTGAGAACCTTCCACACAAGAAATGAGAGGTGTATGCTAACATTGTGGAAGTCACTGGTCCTACCACGACTGGAGTACTGCTCCCAGCTCTGGTCTCCCCAAAAAGTAGGAGAAATAACAGAAATTGAAGCCACCCAGAGGACATTCACCAGTAAAATCCATGGGTTTCAACACTTTAACTACTGGGAGAGACTTAAGGAGCTGCAGCTGTACTCACTTCAAAGACGTAGGGAGAGATACATCATCATCTACGTCTGGAAGATTTTGGAAAAAAAGGTACCAAACCCAAACATCCAAGAGACTCAGCACCAAAGGCGAGGGAGGCTGTGCTATGTGAGGACTACGCCGGGATCAACACAAAAAATCAAATCCCTGATCCATCACAGCTTTACATACAATGGAACGAGACTGTTCAACTGTATACCAGCCCCTCTCAGGAACATAACCGGGGTGTCTCCAGACACCTTCAAGAAACACTTGGACATGTGGCTGGCCAAAATACCGGACCGGCCACCAACACCAGGATACCCCAGCACCAACTCCAACCGACTTCTGGAATGGAGAGTGGAAGAAAGGGAGCTGCCTGGTCGCAGTGGAGCCCCAGCTCAACTGTGTCACTAACGGACGGAATACAACTAAGTGTAACTAAGTGTAAGTGTAGCCGATTGGTGAGGTAGTTTCGCCACCACGGATTTTTATTTTTTTATGTGATGATCTACGGATAGGCTGGAAGTGGGTGGTGGGAGGAAGTTGGGGTTGTGGTGGGGGGAAGACAGAAGGGTAGGGGACTTGTCACACAAATATGGAACAAATTGGTGTAGTCGTTTCGCTGCCACATATTTTCCTTTTTTTCCTTTGTGATGGCCTGATGCGGCGACCCATGGTCGGCGAGTGGATTGGGGGAGGGGGTTGGGGTGGTGGTAGCAAGACGCCAGAAGGGTAAGGTGTGGTAGAAATATGAAAGCTATAGGTGCAGTCGTTTCGCTGCTACGATTTTTTTTTCGGCGAGTCCGTATATATAATTATAGGCTACGGACCTGGCACTGGGCGTGACAAGACCCCAGTCCGTATAGGCAATCAGCGGGTGCATCTAGCCATACCCATACTCCACTGCACTTTATTGTCAAAGCATTCATCACGAAAATGTCCATTGCATATGAAGCTTGTTTTGGGCTTTGCCTCCCACACTCTGGTTCTTTGTATAAACTTCACCCATTTGTTACAATGGTATGGATCACTTGGAAACTTGTGTAGTACTATGTTTGGTCCAGGGATGTTGCTACACCCGAAAACAGCACACCTATTCACCATTTTTGCTATACTTGCTGATATTTACTTCCCAAATGTTTGCCTGGGCGTACGTCACATCCTCACGTAAGTACTAGTTGCAAGGGGTCGCAATTCAATATCTATTTTTTATTTGTTCTCTAATATTGAAGATTAGTTTTGACAAAGGAGTAGTCAGGTTGATTACTGGAGATCTAAAAATCTCTTTAAATACATTATAAATTAATTTTAATTTCGGATGCCCCACCACCTTTAAAACCAATTTTTGGTTTAGATACAGACCGTCCTAGGGTTTGAGAGGACAAAACCAAGGCTAAGTTGAGCAGGTCTATTCGTTTTACAGGCTGGGGATCAGAGCACGTAACCTATAACATTTGCTGCTCAGATCGGGATCCAGTATACCCCTGCGTAACCTATAATGCTTGCCGGGAATACGAGGCAGACGAACAGGAAAACTCTAAGATTGAAAAAGGACAAAACCAAGTCTAAGGTGGGAAAAGCTTGTCGAAGTACCAACTGGGGATTAGGGCACGTAACCTATAACGCTTGCTGCCGTAGCCTTAACCCAGTGCAACTCCTCAGGCGCGCTTGACAAGTAATGGGGCCGCCTGATTGATTATAGCAGTTGCCCCCTCGCTCTGTGAGAGAAAATGGCCTAGACTCCTGGCACTTTTAGAAAACGTCCTTACGGGTTACTAATGTAAACTCTTATTGATTAATATATGTAGGTTACATTTGTTTAAGACTCCTATAGGGAGAGATAGCAGGAAGAGCGAAAATGCAAGAGGGAGTAATTGAGTGGCAAGAGTTTGTGCACACGTGTGTATGTGTGTGGAGAGAAAACAACATTTTGAAGTATTATTTGCATTGTTATTTGCAAAGTAAAATATCACGGATTCTTAGGAAATTTATTCCTTATATTATTTTCTCTTGTCACATGTTTCTTATAATGGTGAATTAATTCTCCTGATAGTGTTAGTGGTTGGTGAATCGAAAAAAGAAAAAGTTTGTTGACATGTATTTTAAAGGGGTGACTAAGCTACTCTGGTGACATGAATGATCGATCGAATTTATAGAGTTGAAGTTATGACTTCGGGCATAACAAGAATGTTAGCCAAAATAATTATAGTGTTAGTATGACGAGGTTGCCAGATTAGCAATAAGAAATGGAGTTCTCTCACTCTTATAATTACCTCTCCATAACTAGTTTTCTGCCCACAGCTAACTCAAAGACAACTGCAGAGGTTGAAGTAACTAAACTAAAGGTTTCTAAATACCCCTGATGGTAACAAAGGCTTTAAAGTATCCCCAATAGGCTCAAAATCGCGTCATATGTCGGAGAGAGTTAATTAAGACTCACTTTCTCTCCACTTTCAGTCATTTATTTTCTTATTAGGCCTATTAAATATTCATTAGTTTCTAATTAGTTTTTTACTCACAAAATTAAGCTATCTAAGAATAATAATTAAAATACAATGTATAAAATTTATTTTTAGAATACAGTAATAAAAATACACAATTTAACAACTAAAATGCATATACATCTTATTACATGATCTTTCGTTAGTAATTAAAGTAGCCTATGGTTCGTAGTAAAACATAATTTGATCTATATACAAATATTAAAAAATTATGGTGCCTATTTTATTGCACTTTTAAAATAGGTAGGCCTACAGATAGACACAGCTGCATATATATCCTATCTGCGATTTCTATTGTATAGAAGGAAACCGTTATATTCAAGAGTGCGATATCCTAGGCAGTAGTTTTAGAATATGATCAATTAACAGCTATATACTGTATATAATATATATATATAGTTAACTATTTTTTTTTTTTATACATATAATCACGGATTGGGTATGAATTTAAGTGGGGAACTGTACCGTTGGGGGGGGGGGGGGGGGGAAAGGCACCACACATGAATAGAGTGCTCTGGCTATCAAGTTCAGTCCATGTATAGTTTCTTTCAATATTACATTAAATTTTCTAGCAGTGCACAGTATTCATGTCTGCCAGATGTTGAATAGGTTGCAAATATGGAATACGGACTTAACACAATCTTGTTCGACGTCCTGTGGCCCATCTCTGTCTCTCAGAATAAAAAGCTTTGCAGGATTAATAACAGACCTCTTGATAACTAAAGGATTGCCAATCTCAAGTGGGTACTAAAGATATTTCAGTCTTGACTATAGTGACGAAGATCCATATGAGGTAGTTGGTGATCCTGGTGTAGACGGCTGGAAAACCATTACGCCCGCAGCCAAACCCGAAGCTTACCACCCCGACCTGATACCACCGCCCGTCTTCCCCCTCCGCCACTAGAGGGCCGCCGGAGTCGCCCTGGTGGAGGTGGGGATAACGAACACCTCTGATTTTATACACCTCGGGAATAACCTCCAGCAATCAAATGAGTAGAACGATGTCAATTATTCCTTTAGCTCCCACAAATCCTCTCTAAATTTAATAAAATTGTCTAATAATGTATGTATGTATGTATATACTCAGGCACGTACCGTACCCCATTGGTGGGGATGGTTGACTCGAGACAGCTCGAACAGAAGCAATAACATAAAACAAAAATATAAATTTACACAATTTAGGTCGCCCAGGAGAAGACCCAGAGACCAAGGCCCGTTTAGAGTCCTCAGCAAAACTCCCAAGTCCCAGACCTCCCGGAGAGGTTCCGGTCTCTAACAGGTAGGCACGCAGCTGAGCCGAGGCCACTCTCGGTGGCCTCGGCTGAGCGCACCACAACACAATGCCTGCCCACATCACTTCCAGGCATGGCCGGCTGTCTGGCGGACGATTATAAAGTCCAAATGGTGCCCAACCCCAACTCCCTACAACTGCGTTATCACTCATTATTCCCAATCATTCTCCATTCATTCCTATTCATCACTACTTCTCTTGCATGTTCTTCAGTCATCTCTATTTTTCAACGCTTGTTTCACACCATCTCTCCATCTCCTCCGAAGTCTTCCTGTCTATCTATTACCCCTAGTTTCTGACTCATATATTCTCTTTGTAATCCTTTCATCTCTCATTCATTCAACATGTCCATACCAGCATAGCACCCTTCTTTCTACTCTGGCCGATAATGGTTCCTGTTGTCCCACTCTCCCACATACAGTACAGTAACTCTTCATTTCTCAATCTGTCTCTACGCATCACTCCACACAACTCAAGCAACTCATCTCCAACCTTCTTTTCTCTTGTATATTCAGACCCAATATCTCCCCCCATACATCACTGTTAGCACAAATATCCCTTAATACATTGTATTTTAAATATGTCCAATAATAATACTAGCAAAAATAAAAATAATAATAATAATAGAATGCGTCGTGGTATAGTGGACAATTGAACTAGTAGGCCATTTCAATCACAAGATATTGGATACTCTTAATGCAATATTAACCAAATTTCAACCATCTAATAAAATTTAGGCTAGCCATGCTGGATGAGTGGAGAATGGTTGAGAGCTAGTGGTTGAACGTTTTTCAGTGGTACACTTAATTTAAATCCTTATTTAATCTTCCCACCCACCCCCTCTCAAAATGTTTGCTATTTTGTTAATTCCCATTTTTAATATATCGAGGTAGTTTTAGTTTATTTTTTGACAATCTGGCACCCTGTTTGGATGCATTATGTCTAGGCCCCAAATCCTCCTAGGCAACAACTGTGCTCGGTATGCTGCCGGCCAGGACCCCCGCGGGAGTGGAGGAATAAAGCAGTGCTCCGGGTCTGTGCCTTCAACGCCAATGGCATAAATGATTCCTTTAATAGAGAGTGTATGATGCAAGAACTTAAAGTTAAAAATGTGGATGTGTGTGGGGTGGGCGAGACGCACCTGCTGGGATCCGGAGTGTGGGATGGTGAACGTGATTTGTGGGGTAGGGAGGGATGGGTTGTCTGGTCTGGTATGGATGCAGGATATAAACGAAAGAAAAGGGAAGGGGTAGCTGTGGTTTTGTCAGACAGGTTGAGGAAATGTGTGAAAAACTATGGATGTGTGGATTCGAGAATTGTGTGGTGTGAGTGCAAGATCGAAATAGATAGATATACTTTTATGTGTGTGTATGTACCCGTTAACCAGGAAATTGGGAATGGTGTGTAAACAAATAAAAACTTTTGAAATAAAGTCTATAAAAGAAAGGCAAGAGTGTAGGCTACAATTTGAATTTTACTTGGTGACATGAATGACAAAGTTGGATATATATGGCACAAATGTGAGCAGGAATATGAATCTCTAATTGACTACCCCATGATTGTCTCTGGGCTAAAAGGGAAAATTCTAGATTCGAAAGCTGTACAAAGTATACTGACGGGATCAGACCATTATACAGTGCTAACGAAAATGAGGATAAGGAAATAGTGGAAATATGAGAGGAAAGAGAAAACGGACAATACATAGAATAAAAGAGAAAATTTACTCAAGAATGTAATACAACAAAATACAGGGATATGCTAAAAGATACTGTAAAGGACAGACGATATGATAGATCTTGGAAATACTGTAGACTAAGTATGGAAAGTTACAAGAGACTCCATGTTTAAGGCAACTGAGAAAGTATGCGGCAAGAAAAACAAATATGGAAAAAAGAAAGGTAATGCATGGTTTAGCAGTACAACATTTATTTTAGGAATGCATTGGCGAATGTGAAAGTAGGTGATTAGTGAGTTTTGAGAGCAATATAGGAGTAAGACAGGGCTGTCTCATGTCACCTAGGTTATATAATATATACATTGATGGAGTGATTAGAGAATGTAGGGTGGGATCGGATCAATGGGTATAGGAGCTAGGCTGGAATCTGAAGAAAGAGCAGAAGATTATAACATGCATATATGTGGATGATGCAGTCCTGTTGGCTAAACATGTGGAAGATCTTCAGTGAGTGGTCACAGACTTTGACAGAGTTTGCAAAAATTTGAAATTAGAGGTCAATGTACGGAATATAAGGTAATGGCGTTTGAGAGAAGAATGCATGAAATCAGACTTTAAGGCAACATTTATTTTTCAATTAATAATAGGGAAGAATGATTATTTCAGCTGTCACACTTGACAGCACTGTTTCTGTGTCGAGTCTAAGCACCAGATTAATAATCAATGAGGATATCCAGTATTTGATATTGTGAATGAAAAGTATTTTGACATCATCGTAGACTACAATTGCATGCATACATACAGTCTCACATCCAAAATGGCGGCATTTCAGGCAACCCTATTATGGGCTGCCTCTGTTAAGTTTTTTGTTTTGAGATTAGACCGAAGTCTTTATAGGTCTATCCCTACGCACAGCTTACCACATGTTCTCAGTTCGAAATTTCTTTAAGTATTTCTGATCATCCATTCTCTCTACGTGTCTAAACCAACCAAGTTGGCTTGTGCACAGCTCTTCACTGATACTCCTAATGCCCAGGCTCCTCCTGGATTCCTCACTCGATCCATGAGGTTAACCCCACGTATCCATCTCGCCATTCTCTTCTCATTCTGTTCTATTCTATTCTAATTATACCCTCCGCTTTAACTGGCCAAGTCTCTGAGGCATAAGTCATCGCACTCCTAACACACGAGGCATAGGCCTTCCCTGTAAGGTGAAGTGAGAGTCCTCTCATGGTAAAGAGTGGCAACAGCTCTCTGAACTTCCCCCAGCCACTTTTGACTATCAATGGAGTCAGCTTCCGCGCCACCTCCGGCGGAAACCGTATCGCCTAAGTAGCAGAATATATTCACACTCCAGCGTTACACTGCCGAAATAAATACTAACAGGCGGGTCATTAACACAAGTTCTCTCTTACACACAGTACATTCAAATTTTATGATTCAGGTCAAAGGTCCTCTCGCTCCGCTACATCTCTTGTGTACCCAGTCACCACAGATGCAACATTGAATAGAGTTACTTCCCACCCCTTTCCCACAAACTGCGCATGAAAAGTCCCCGCTTATTTCCATAGGTTTGCGCCCTACTTCTCTCTCCGATTCATGACCTTTATTTTATCTATATTAACTTAGTTCCTTGTTTGCCATACCCTCCTTCCATCTATTGAACTTTAGCTCCGTTTCCTGCACATTATCTGCAATAAGAACTAGGGCATCTGCATATAATGATTCACAGGAGTCCTGTTCTAAAGTCCCTTGACAATGCCTCCTGGACCAAAACAAACCGTAGTGGGCTCAACACTGAACCTTAGTGAACTTCAACTTTCACTGGAAACACTTCGCTCAGACCCCCATTCACTCTAGCTGCTGCCTGTGATCCCTCATACATTCTCATTATCACGCGCACCAACCACTCCTCACAGCCCATTGCACCCAGTCAAAGGTCTGTTCCAGGTCTACAAAAACTAGGTTTAACTCAGTTTTTCTCGAAGAAGCTCTCTTGCAGTTGCCTAAGAATAAAGATAGCATCGGTTGTGCCACGTCCCGGCATAAATCCAAACTGCACTTTTCCTGATCATGCATTCAAAGACCCATTTGCTGACTTACAGGTATTGAACATTTTCAAACCCCTATAATTTCCCCTGTCTAAGGAAATCACCCTTGCCTTTGTATATACTTTTCTGTCATGCATTAGGATTTGTTTCTTCCATGTTAATGTAGCTCAGGTGACATTATCACTTTGATAATGCCTTTGTAATAAGGAAGTAAAATTTAAATCTCGATGAGACTGTCGAATGAGTCTGCAACAACCTTAGGGTGAATAATATATAAAAGCACCAAATAGCGAATTGTGTCATGGTAAAAGAGATACTTTATATTACAGTAATACAATTGAAAGAGGGCGTCATGTCTAACCTTACAAGAGTCCTTTTGTAGCCTGTCATCAGTGGCGGTATGAAGCGTACACAACATGTTCTCAGTCACATGGTTGATATTCTGGTAGCGCTGTCGACACTCACTCACGTTTAGGAATGGCAGGAGAACCTAAAGATGAAGAATACATTGGTAAGTACTGGCAAAAGCTACAGTAAACCACCCATATGGATCTCTGAACCTTCAATATAAAACTAAAGCATTTAGACTATTGTATAGAGCAATTATCTAGTTTGGGCTACAAATTTCTCACTATTGGAGTTCCCACCCACACCTTTGGTTTGAACGAAGTCCAAACTAAGGGTATTGAGTGCCTGAAAAAACAGAAGGAACAAACTAATAGTTGTTCAAGTGTTGAAGGATTTAAAGAGATGGGTATTTTTTCTAGATCCCCTTCTCCCTCATGTTTAGCCCCATTAGTTTTCAGATTATAAGATGTTTGTCCCATTAGTTTGTCGATTTGAATACTTTTCGCCTCATTTCTGTCAATATTATGACCTTTCGTGCTATTTAGGAGTATTTTTTTTCCCCTGGCGAACCCTGGCGAACGATAGTGAGCCTGTAATTTTGAAAGAACCGGCCTTTGGCCGGGAAAATGTTCTACCGAAAAATGTACAAATTAATCTAGAAGGGGGATTTAATGGATTTTTTTTATAGTTTGATGGAGGTCTAGGGAGGAAACTAAAACATAAATTAAATATATAAATAAAGAGACTCAAAAATATAACTTCCGTCTCCTTCGTAACCTTGGCTTTGACTACACTCAGAGTAGAGGTGGAAAGGACTTTGGCTTTTGACTATGCAACACTGGGATACATGTAAAGCACAATGTGAGCTGTGCAACATAACACAGGCTGGCAATCAAAATACTTCATATCCAGCTTCAAAACTAAATCCCATATTTCTAGTAATTATTATTTAATATACAATGTTAATGTTATGCTCCATAGATACCAATATGCCCCTGGAAGTGATACAATGGCCAAAGCCATGTAACATAATGCACCTTTGTCTGTATTATCTTAAAATCAACTGAAGTCTTGAAATAACATTGTCCCATTATGCTACTCTGAACATGAAACTAATGAAAAAACAAAACTGAAAATTGCATCACCTGGAGGAGGAGATCTGAACCGCTGCCTTGCTCTTCAGTCAACCCCCAGCCTGCCACCACCCCCACCTTGTCCCTCTCACCCTTTGCCAGATCACTGTCCCAGTCTTCTGTAAAGACAAGTCACATGGGTGATAATTAAATAGTTTAATATTTCTACTGTACAATATTATGTTTCACCATAAACAAAATTGAATCCTAAAGGAATCGCAAATAGTATTATAAGAGACTTCAAAACAGTATTGATTTAAGTTAAGACTGAGATCTTCGCCATTAAGAGTATTCATGTTTTATCTGTCTACTGCCAGACCCATTTGAGATATTGGTGCTGTAAAGACGTGCAGGGTGAATCTGGCCCTTTTGGTACCATCTATAATAAAGAATGTGATTCACTAGTCCCCCTGCTCCTGCCATCTTCCCTTCCTCATTTGCCTTTGTGGAAAACAATAAGTACTAATGTTTCTGATGCCATAGAGTGCACACACGCACCTCTCTTCCCTGATACGTCAATACATGGTTAAGCCATATACAACCTTATGCATTGATTTGTCAGAAATGTATTATGAAATATGCAGGTGGATACTCTCATGGAAGTCTGGAAGAGATCTTGTCCCCTCCAGCCCTTTCCAGATTATAGAGTAACCAAAATGTTAATAATGCTTATTGCCATACTCGGTGTCACATACATAGCAATTTGTCCTATGTAGCATTATGTATTGCATATGCCACCTAAATAGAATCTCAATAACTATTTATTTATTTATTTTGTTTATGGGGTGGGTGTTTACCCATTCACAAACCCCAAGGATATGAAGACTAAAGCCACTTTGAGGCTTCATGAAATGCATAAGCCAGCTAAATTTTAGTACTTTGTCTTTGTATGATCATTCAGTTCCAAATCTTGAAAACTGACTATGAATACAAACTAGACGTAGGCCTACATACTTTAACGGACAAACTTGGTAGCACTCACGCTCATCAGGCAAGCAAACGGAGCGGATGTAACGAGTACTGTGAACTGGCTCAGTCAGTCGGATGAGTGCCACATCATTAGCCAGGTTGCGGCGGTTGTATTCCGGGTGCGTGATGACGTGCGAGGCCCGCCGCACTTCTCGATCCTCCTCCGTGACGGTTGATATGTCGTGTGCCCCTAGCCAGACTTCTATCTGGTGCAGCGGTATTCTGGAAGATGGGGGAGGTATGGCAGCTCTATAGTTTATGGTGGAAGGAGTTCTAGGATGTTTCCACTTCAATTTCACCAGTATCATAAGCAACACTAAAGTCACCACTGCATTGCGGTCACCACATGTCCTATAATCACAAGTAATGCTGGCACTTTGCTAGGAGACGACTCGCCAAACTTTGGATGCTCACGATTAATTACTGTAGGGCAGCACATTTGTAAGGATTGTCTTTGGTCCTGCATTAATAATATACAATTACCTGAACTACTTTGTGTGGACACTATTAAAAATCAGGAGAGGTGCTATATATCTCAACCTGAGGAAAGCGCCTTTTATGTTTTTTAAACGCCCGCGTGTGCAAATTTGTGCGGAGTTATATGGATGGATAGACAGACTAATGAGGAAGTAAGAAGGAGGTGTGGTGTGGAGGTAGATGTGCTGGAAAGTGTGAAAAGGAACAACTTGAGATGGTTCGGCCATATGGAACGTATGGAAAGCGAGAGAATGACTAAGAGGGTGTACGAGAGCGAGGTGGAGGGACAGAGGGGGAGAGGTAGACCGAATATGAGGTGGAAGGATGGAGTGAGGAAGTACATGAACGAAGGCGGTGCTGGTTGGGGGGGAGGGGCGTCGACTGACTGGGGACAGAGGTGCATGGGGGCGGTTCGTTCGTGGCCACCCCTTCGGGGATCACGGCGTCAGGCAATAGATAGATAGAGTGTGCAAATTTATTACCTTCGATTCTGACAGAATTAGTTATATTTACCATATATAGCATTATTTGTGGTAAACCTGACTTTTTGGACCGACAGCGATTTCAGTAATTTTTTTTTTTTTTTTTTTTTTAATTTTTCCTTCAGATATAGTGTTGTTTTATACTGAAGAGGAGCTGAAATGAGTATTTACCCATTATCCAATAATCTAAAAACACTCCCCGCACTAGTGGGGAGGGCTATGAAGTTCAGGGAAACTGAGGGGTTAAAAGTGAAAAAATACAATAATATAGCGTTTTGTATCAAAACTTGGCTCGGGTTTTCCCAAATTGCAAACCCATAAAACCCAATTTTGTGAATACCCGAGCCAACTTTTGACGAAAGCTGGCTCGGATTTCAAGGGGTGGAGTGGGTAGCCTAATATCTTATGTTATAAAAATAGTCAACTTTGGGAAGACATTAGCCTAACCTAACAACCTTACCTAACCTATCCTAGTATTATGGGTGGGGGCTGCCGCCCCCACACCCCCGCTGGTTAGGTTATTTTTTTTTTTTTTTAATGTGCTAGGCTATTAGACTAACCTAACAACCTTACCTAACCTAACCTAGTATATGGGTGGGGGCTGCCGCCCCCACACCCCCGCTGGTTGGGTTACTTTTTTTTTTTATGTGCTATTAGCCTAACTTAACAACCTAACCTAGTAGATGGGTGGGGGCTGCCGCCCCCACACCCCGCTGGTTGGGCACTGGCTGAAAAACTGGTTTAATTCTAGTTTCGCTTTCACAGCATACTCCTAAATTTCTATGGCTACTTTAGAGTTGTCATATACCATACTTAATTCCTATATATGTCCAAAGTGGCGGAAATGCATTATAAGGAATTATACCTACTGTAAAAAAAAAAAAAAAAAAAATAAAAAATCTCCCCATATGCGGCACCAGAGCTATTACATAATACTAGGTTAGGTTAGGTAAGGTTGTTAGGTTAGGCTAATGTCGTTAATGTAGTTTATTATAATTATATTACGTCTTTTACCCAGCAATTTCCCTGATCTTCATAGTTGGTCGGGAAGCTATGCCTTTACAATGGCGCCTCCCTTTTGTCGCTGTGTACGTGAAACTAGAATTTTACCGAAAAACTTATTGTTTTACAGTATATACCGGTATGTATTTTAGTGTTTAATTTGTTTTTCTCCCTTATAATACATTTCAGCTCTTAATGACATATATAGCAATGATGTGTATGCTCTACCGGATTTTACAGTATATACCGGTATGTATTTTAGTGTTTAATTTGTTTTTCTCCCTTATAATACATTTCAGCTCTTAATGACATATATAGCAATGATGTGTATGCTCTACCGGACCTATTAGGCCTAAAAAGATCGATGGGCTAACTGTCTGTCCAAAACATTAGTATAACCTTATTTGTGCTCCATGTGTTTATATTTTACTTGTATGATGAACATGTGAACAAATGATCAATGCTCGTGATTTATTGAAATCAGCATCTACTTTGCCAGTAGGGGTCCTAATTAGAGTTTTACCATCAAATTTGGGCACTGCCACTGTCGATAGGGAGAATTATAGGGAGATTTTTTTTTACAGAAGTTTTATATATAGTGCCCATATAAAGCATTTCCGACAGTAATGACATATATAGCAATGAATTATGGGTTTTGACAAACTTATAACCAAGACAAAAATCGATGGGTAGTCTTAAATTAATGCCAGAAAAAACTCCCTCTAGGTTTAGACAGTTTCTATGGCACTCCCTTTCCCAGACTTCGAGCCACTCCCTCCTCTGCTTCTCTAATAGTTTTCTCCCTTTGCTGGTCCCATTGGAATGTTTCCTTACAGAGGGATCTATAAGGTCACTATAGGCTATATTCTGACCCTAACACCTGGTCCCGTTCCCTGATTTTCACCCTCTTGGCCTCTACATTGGCCACGTTGGCCTGGCCTTCCACCTTTGCTTAGTTCCTGACCCCTTCTACCCGTAATGCCAGACAGTGGAAGACACTGTTGAACACTACCTTCTCCACTGCCCTCGCTTCTACTCCCATCGGACCCTTCTTCGCTGCAGCTTCCTCTTATTTGGAGTCTGACTTTATCCTCCCTGTCCTGTTAGGGGGGACGTGGCATGGACCCTTCCCTACATGATTGTGTTCTCAAGCAAACTTAGATCTTCCTGTGATGCTAGGGTCGCCTCTGCCACCTGTGATTCCCTCCCTGTGGTGGTCTGTGGCTGAGTTTATTGGGCTTGTTCAAACAGCCTTTCAATCAAGATCAAGCTATAGATTAGCTATAAGCTTAGCTTAGGTAATATTATGTCAAGCTATATTACTGACATAACACTGCAGTGAGAAGACTAGTTATTTAAGCTTACTAACTTTGTCTAAATATAAATAGAGTTAACTAAAGAAACAATATCATATCCTGAAGGGTATAAAGTACTAACATCATACTACAGTGAGCAGCGGTGAGGACGAAGCGTGAGTTGATGAGAGAAGCCCCGCAGAAAGGGCGACGGGAGGGAGAGTGCACCAGTGACACCATCCAAGGCCATTCCCCTGGCTCCACCCTCTCACCATTGATGATACGAGCCTCAGCATTCTTTGTTCCACATCCTGCATAGATGATAACTCTTAATGCAAAGATTATCATTATTATCACACAGGCCCTTTTCAGCATATTCAGGGTGGGATAACATTGAAGGAGATTTTCGCGGCAATATTCGTACACTCTCAATCACGACCGTAACCTGTCTAATTTGAAGTTTTTATTTCTTAAATTATCCCATGGCCAGTGGTTATTTGCTCCCTGCTGGCAATGTATATGATGATCACAATAAGCTCTAGGGGGTGTTTCAATCCAAAAAGCAGTCCATTTTGAAGCAAATGTAACGGTCGTGACAGAGTGCGAACCTTGGCGAAAGGCTTCTTCAATGATACCCAGGGTGGAATTGCTAACACAGGTTTAGTTGCCAATACATGAGCCTGGGACAAGTGCTGTGAATGAATACCATGAATTAATACTCCATGGATTGTACAAAGTTTCATAGTTTTTGGTATTTATTACCAAAACTACCACTAATTTTGTCTCGATATTTGAAGGCTATTTTAAAATAAGGATGTTGAAAAGATTATATTAACATTAGTTTCAACCACCGGAAATGCATTTTATGTGCACAATATAAAGCACTAAAACAAAAACGGTAAATATTTACGAGTCACACCACGGCTGGAATCTCATTTCTAAGGGTAGTTTTGGGTTCCTATCATTCTATGTTTCATTGCTATATACTTTTTATCCACCGGAAAATATTATTATTTATTATTTATTTATTTTTTATTTTATTTTTATTTTTTTATTTTTTTTTTTAGCATTAACCTAACCTAAAAACCTAACCTAACCTAACCTAAATGTATTTGGGGGCTGTTAGGTTAGGTTAGGTTTTTTGGTTAGGTTAATGCTAAAACAAAAAAAAACCCAAGAAAAAAAAAAAATTCCGGTGGATAAAAAGTATATAGCAATGAAGCATAGAATGATAGGAACCCAAAACTACCGTTAACAATGAGATCCCAGCTGTGGTGTGACTCGTAAATATTGACCACAAAAACAACTCACTAACTCTCCCTATTGATGGTGGTAAAACTTTTATTAAGCCACTTACTGGCAAAATAGATGCTGATCTTCATAAGTCATGGGGCCCCTCAACTCTTCCTGTATCCCAAGGCATTTTTTTGTTAAACTCTGAAAATGACATACATAGGAGTCTTTTAAGATCCTCTGCATATTTTAACTAATTAACCAATTAAAACCAAAAACAAAAGCCATGGGGAAATTAGTGGTGGTTTCGGTAATATTTTCTCTATTTTCTTGTATATAATACTTAACACATGGTAATACTCACCTAAAGCTTCATAATCAATCATATCTTCGTATTCCACAATTTCTGGGGCTCCAATGTCTTCGCCGAAAATATTCAATAAATCCCCTTCATATTCTAACTCGTTCGGATAATTATTTTCTGAATACGCACTCTCGTCAGTTGGTGTCAGAGTTGTTGTGGTTGTGTGCAATTTCTCATTCTCTCTAAAGTCTGGTGGTGCTCGTGCTGTGTCCTCTACCTGCAGCTGCTTTCCCGATTTGGCCAGAAGATCAAGACTTTCACCTAAATCTTCTACAGGCTTTAAAACTGAGGAGGTGGCGTGAAGTTCTTCCTTCTCCCTCACCTCTCGATGTCTGTCCATCTCCGACAGAAATAACGGGATGATACGCTGCAAGTGTTTATCGTTCTCTTGCAAAAACTCCACGAGATCATCATCCGATTTATTCATAAGAGTTTTACTTAGACTTGAATTATTTGGCAGCATAAAACTATCCCCATTACTTGGCTGTATATCACAGTCTACATTTTCTAAGGGGTCGGGAGTACTTTCTTCGTCACCACTTATTCCATCCTCTGTCGTAACTTTTCCTTCGTCGGTGTCAAAGCCAATCAGTGCGAAAAATGACCAGCCTTCTGTGGTTGGGAGAGGGACTAATGTGCCATTGTCTAGTATTATCAACAGCAATACCAAATGCAAATCCGGTCGTTTCATTTTACTGTACCTAGATCGGTCCCACAATCGATTCTACCTTTTAAGTCCATGGATAAATCTTACTGGCATGCACACTGTTCACACCATTCTTCTGCGATCATTTTGAAGATGCCTGCACACCACTTTTAACCACCCGTTTCGTGGTCTTCTTGTTTATTACAGTCGAGAGTCCACTGCACATCTTCCACTTACAACACAAGACGGACAACTGACGGTCAAATTCTTAAACACGGCCACAGCGGAAATGTTTGCCACAATGAACGATATGTTTAAAAATAATTTGGTATATTGCAACAACTGAGTGATATCGAGTGTTCTTTTGTAATTCACTACTCAATTCCAAATTATCTAGTCTTGGTTCAATATGAAATATACATAATATGTATAGTTGTATACAGTACACTTCAAGACACAAATATTGGCCCAATATGAACCTTTGAACAGCAAAATGAGCCTCAGAAATGTAAGTATTAGGTAAATAGTTAATGAGAAGATTCGATTCACCTAAGGATAGCTCATAATGCTTTAAGGGGAGATGGGCCGTTTTTTTGGCCTTTAATTCATGTATTCCTTTATTTTTTAGTTTCCTCGCTACACCTCCATCAAGCTAAGGAAAACACCCCCTAGACCCCCTTTCAAGATAAATTTTTACATTTTTCGGTAGACAAATGTCCCGGCCGAAGGCCGGTTCCTCTTAAAATTACAGGCTCGCTATCGCTCGCCAGGAAAAAATCGACACCTAAATGGCACGAAAGGTCTTAAAATTGACAACTAAATTGGGCGAAAGGTCTTAAAATCGCCAAACTAATGGACCCAACGTCTTATAATCTCAAAATAAATGGGGCTTAACAAGAGGGAGAAAGGGGACCAGAAAAACGGCCCATCTCCCCTTAATTAAGGCACGGTGTATGTCCTCGTATGTGTACAGTCATAAGCCATAATACTTGCACACCCATTTGAAGCTGTATCAAACCCCAGCGAGACAATCCAATGTTCTGTTATATCCCAGCTGCTTCACAACATAGGCCGGTTTTCTGGACCACTTTCTCCCTCATGTTTAGCCCCATTAGTTTTCAGATGTTAAGATGTTTGCCTCATTAGTTAGTCGATTTTAAGACCTTTCGCCCCATTTCTTCGTCAATATTTAGACCTTTCGTGCTATTTAGGTGTCGATTTTTTCCCCTGGCGAACGATAGTGAGCTTGTAATGTTGGAAGAACCGGCCTTCGGCCTGAACATTTGTCTACCGAAAAATGTACAAATTAATCTAGAAGGGGGAGCTAATGGATGTTTTTTTAAATTTAATGGAGGTCTAGGGAGGAAACTAGACAAATAATGAATACATGCAAAAATCGCCCAAAAAGTGAACCATCCCCCCCTTAAAGATTCAAAGAGTCAAAAGGGTGTGCAGGTATTATGGCTCGTGACTGTACATTCTAGGAATTATTGTTCATCTTTTTGGATACATATTCTGACCGTAAGATTTTGAAGCTATTTATGACTGAATCGTAACCTGTTATACATTCTTTATCTAGTATATACATTTGGGGGCTTATTTACGCAATTCAAGAAGTCAAAGTGGGCCAAAATTTGTACCCACATGTTTAAGAATATTATATAATTTACCTTGACAAAAACTGTAAAATATGGTAAAGTTTCGAGCAATTCTCTCAAGCGAAGATATGAAGCGTTGGAAATCTAATTCCACAAAATACAAACAAATGTATCTATTTTAAAGACACGTCAATTTCGGCTCATCTTGAGCCCTCCTCAGGAGAAGAGGGTTCAAGATAATCCGAAACTGTAGTATCTTGACAATCAACACTTTCTTGGACATGTGACTATAGTTTTCCATTTCCAATCTTGTATTCACAGCAATATGATTTTTTTACTCGTTTGAAGTTTCCCGTTAGCCGAGTTCCTTTATCTTCATATTTAAGAGAGGTCATTCCTGGGGAAAGGGGGCGGGGGGGGGAGGAAAAAAATGTTACGCCTAAAATCTATTCTTGCACCCCCTTAGTATGCATGCCAAGTATTGGCTCTCCATCTTGAAAACTGAGGGAGTTGGGGGTGATGGTATATAACAAATTTCACTTGAAACCTATTCTGGCACCCCCTTAGTATGCATGCCAAATATGGGTTCTCCATCTTGAAAACTGAGGAGTTTCCCCCTCCCCGCTGGGGGTGAGGAGACAACACTATTTCCATTAAAACATATTCTGGCACCCCTTTAGTATGCATGCCAAGTATAGGCTTTCCATCTTGAAAACTAAGGGAGTTGGGGCCTCCCACCGGGGGTGAGGGGACAAAAACTGTTTTGCTTAAAACCTATTATGGCACCCCCTTAGTATGCATGCCATGTATGGGCTCTCCATCTTGAACACTGAAGGAGTAGTTCGTGAACAAATAGACAGACTCACAGAAAGTGTCCTTTATATAGTTGATTGATTGATTGATTGATTTATTTTGTTTTTCTGTTTATTATGATCGTACACTTTAAGATACAACTGTTGGGCCATTATGAAGTCTTGAACAGCAGACACGAACCTCAGAAATGTAAATAGTAGTTAGATAAAGAATCAAACCTTTAGTATACGATTTCTCCCTTACATTTTGGCCATCATTACCCCAATTTGACTCAGTTAACCCTTAGATCCGATTTATTTTTCTGTTTCTGGTTATTACTCGACGCTTTCATTCAGATTAAGAAGGATATATGGATGTCAGAGGGTTAACCCCTTCTGTACCGGGACGTCTTTTAAACTTTATTCTGGCTACTATATTCAGTTTTAAAAGAGCCTCCATCAATTAAGAGGCTTCGAACTATCTCACTTAACCCTTTTTACTACCACACACCCTTCTTAACCCTCTCACGTTCTTGACGCAATTTTGAGCCCATTAGGGATACTTTAAAGCCTTTGTTACCATCAGGGGTATTTAGAAACCTTTAGTTTAGTTACTTCAACCTCTGCAGTTGTCTTTGAGTTAGCTGTGGGCAGAAAACTAATTTTGGAGAGGTAATTATAAGAGTGAGAGAACTCTATGTATTATTGCTAATCTGGCAACCTCTGCGTCATAAAAACGTGAAAGGGTTAAACTGCACACAATCCTATAAATATAGCTAAAATAAAATTTAAAAAACGTCGCCGGTAGAGAAAGGGTTAACTGAGATAGTCTTTACTACTATAATTCCCACAGATCCTTCCTAAATTTCATAAAATCGCCTATTGATAGCCGTCGTATCCTAATGGTTAAAAAGGAGATTAATTTCAGGCCTAGATAGTTTCGATTTTTGTTGTTTTTATTATTTCTAAACCCAGTATTTACATTTTGGAGGTTCGCGTGTGCTATTGGAGGTGTGTGTGTGTGTGTGTGTGTGTGTGTATGTATTTTGGAGGTTCGCGTGTTATTCGAGATGTTTGTGTGTGTGTGTGTGTGTGTGTTTTGGAGATTCGCGTGTGCTATTGGAGGTGTGTGTGTGTGTGCATTTTGGAGGTTCACGTGTGATATTCGAGGTGTTTGTTTGTGAGTATGTGTGCGTGACTGTGTGTATGTGTATTTTGGAGGTTCGTGTGTGCTATTCGAGGTATGTGTGTGTGTGTGTGTGTTATTCACTCACTCACTTGTTCGTCAAGGGGAATCCACGCAATGAGAGCTAAGCTCATTATTATCGCGCCTCCATAACTGGGCATGTATTGCGTGACATGCATGTTAAGTGTTTATGTATCGTTGGAATGGCTGTGGATGTGTGTGTAGTCTGTATTATAGCCAATTGGCGACATTTGGAAACGAAGGCTTAGGGTTAATCTGTACGGTACCATTCTCACTACGGTACCAGTCTCACCCGAAGGCTTAGGTTGACCAGTAGCTTAGGTTGACCAGTACGATACCCATCTCACCTTGTAACCGATCACCAACCCCAGATGGGACGTCACAACTTCGTCCACTTATACCAGGTTCCTATTTATACTGCTAGGTGAACAGAGGCTACACCGTTAAGAGACTTGCCCAAATGTCTCTTCCCCGCCCGGGTCTCGAACTCCGGACCTTCTGGTTGTGAGCCAGACGCGCTATCCGTTACGCCACGGGGAGTGTGTGTGTGTGTGTGTGTGTGTGTGTGTGTGTGTATGTTCCTTAATTCAGTTGTCACGTATACTAGGGTTAATAAAAATCTTCGGGAGAATGTGAAATCCTTATGTATGAAATTGTAATACAAACACTCTATTAAAGAGAGTAATTAGTAAGGTAACATCATAGATATATATGGAATTGGAGGAACAGGTATTATTAACATAAATAACAAGTGAACTAGCACAGTACAGCAAGAAAAGCCAAATTTTCTTCCCCCTTTTCTTCTGAGTGAAGTCAAAATTAAGGAGGGGGGGAGGGGGTTAGTTTGCTCCCCAGAACTCTATCAAACTTAAAACATATTTTTTATCGGTAGCCAGGATAAAATCGATACCCAAATTACACAAAACGTCTTAATATTGGCAACTAAATGGGGCGAAAGGTCTATGTGAAATACAATGTCAATTAACAGTGACAGTAACTTAACCCCCTCAGACTGGAATAGTTAACTTACTGACGAGGAGGCAGACCGCCCGGTATTTTCCCCACAACAGTCAAAATCACACTGAGGGACCGTTAGGAGTCGGAGAAATTTGGGGTTGCCATCAATCAACAGATTCTGATCTAACTTACCTAACTTACTGAGCTCAAAATGACGCACAAGCGTCATATAACTTATTATAGAGATATTAAGATAGGCTCATATGACACGATCGCGTCATATGAATATTTGGGCGGAACCGCCATATGACGAGATCGCGTCATATGAGTCGGAGGGGGTTTAATGTTACACAGTTTAACCCCTTCTTTACCGGTGGCGTCTTTGTTGTTTTATTCTAGCTATATTAAGACGATTTTGTGCATTTAAAGAAGGATTTGAGGTAGTAAAAACGGTTAAGTGAGCGTTCGAAGCCTGTTAATTGCTGGAGACTTTTTTTAAACTGAATAAAATCATCTAATAGTAGCCAAAGTAAAGTTAAAAAGACGTCAGCGGTACAGAAAGGGTTAAGAGCAATGTGTTCGGTGAACTATCGATTTTAACTATGTAATTCTGCGTGTGTTGCTAACGGTTATATGACAACTAAACTTTAGGTATTATCAACCTTACGTCCTAATCTAACCTAAAGTAACTTAACTCCCTCCGACTCATATGACGCTATCGCGTCATATGGAACTTATGCCAAAAAACTCATATGACGCTAGAGCGTCATATGAACTTATCTTCATAGCTCTCTAATAAGTTATATGACGCTCTAGCGTCATATGGAGCTCAGTAAGTTAGGTAAGTTAGATGAAAATCTGTCGATTGGTGGCAACCCCAAGTTTCTCCGACTTCTAACGGTCCCTCTCCCTCCCGCAGTGTGGTTTTGACAGTTGTGGGGTACAGTGGCAATAATACGTGTCTCCCGCCTCCTCCCCAGTAAGTTAACTATTTATGTCTGAAGGAGTTAAGGGAGCCCACCTCGCTTTTTTTCTCTTTTTCTCCCTCTCGCTTTGGCTTGTATCCATTCGACCCCATTCACCTACTGTTTTAAGACGTTTACCCCCATTCAGGTGTCAATATTTTCCTGGCAAGCCAGCATATATATATTTTTGTTTTTACAGCAAGCTAAATTTGTACATTTTTCGATAGAAAAATGTCTCCGGCAAAGCCGGATTTCTCCATACAATGCTGGCTCGCTATCGCTCGCCAGGAAAAAGTCGACACCTGGATGTGGATAAACGTCTTAAAACAGTTGGCTGAATGGGGTGAATGGATACAAGCCAAGGAAAGAGAGAAAAGGAGAGAGAGAGAGATAAAAAAATCCGGTGACCTCCCTTAATGGAACTAACCTAACTTGATAATCTAACATATATGAGCAAACCTAATCTAACCTATACAAACTTAAGCTAACCTAACCTAACCAAACTTTGAAATATATAAATTAGATTATTTAATTTAAAAGAATGGGACATCAACAATACTAAATTGAAAAGCTTTCCCTTTTCACAATCAACAATACTGATAGAATTATCAACGCTCATACACAAACATACACTCATACTCACTCATATACAACATACACTCATACTCACAAATGCATACTTCATCAGCTACAATGTTAAACACAGTGTTTGGGCTTGTACTGGAGGGAAAATATAGAATACAGAAGAAAAGACTGACCATAATCAGCGTTATCATAACATTTTAAGAATATATATTATCATAGATAAACAAATACGAAAACAAAAAAATTGTATGTTGGCAAAATTAAATGCTAGCTTCATGAAATTATGCATATAAAAGGACCAATATGTTCAAGGATGTAATAAACAAATAGTTTACATACATACATACATACATACGGGTTTAAAGACCGCAACCGTCCATAGTGAATGTGGCTTCCATGGTACAATCACAGTACTGCACACAGTGCACAACAATCATAGCACGGTGGTTACAGTCTTTACTGCAGCACAGTACAACAAAGTCTTACCACAACAACGCCCCATCATGTTATCACAGCAGCTGATGTTGGTATAGTGCTAACAGTGTCTCAGCAAAACTCAACAAAGTCCCCCTGAAGCACTTGCACCTGGCGAAAATCGCACCACACCAGCCTTCACCGTGCTACAATAAGGCAGTAACAAGAAATCACCGTAACTGCTACAGAGGCTAACTGCACCACCGAAGTGGCGGGCGGTGGGGTCGCTGCATCCCTACGCCAGAGAGAGCAAGGCCGACTTGTGCCAGTGGGCTGTGAGAGTAAGACACTAGGGAACCATGGGGCACACCATTATGGCCCCACTGCCTTCACCACTCTCAAGAAGAAAGATATAAATAAGAATGATGAAAAAGGTAAAGTCAGAACTAGCTATGGGAAGTAGAGGACACCAACCCTCACTCTGATAGATCCAGCCCACAGTACGTTAGAGGTTTGCAAGGGACCTATGTTGTATACAATAAACAGTTGATTATACAGTATACAGCATAATTATACATTAGCAAGTGATATTTGTTTCCTAACTATATTTCATAATTTACATTCAACATTCTTATTGTTTCTAGGTAAAATTGGAAAGGAAATTCCCAGACGAATTATCTATTTTAATGTACACATATAATATAGTTTATATATGTTAAGGCAGTGAAAGAAAATGTAACTTTGAAATGCATTGGATACACTATTATACTGTTGTTGTTGTTGTCGTTCCCTGGGATGCCTGGGGCGAAGAGCCCCGAGTCCCTAAGGAAGGCCATGGTCACGATCGGTCTTTGCCACAGGGCTCTTAAGGAGTGTAAATTATGTTGTTGGCGTTAGTGATTGTGTGGAATGCAGTCTTCTATGATGTGTTTAATAGAAACCTTCTTGTATGAGAAATGAATTATCAATAGTTTTCTCCCCATACAGAGTAGATTGAGGACAAAGATCAAATTTCGATACAACAAATAGGCTTTCTATTCTGTATCGAAAAAACAAGGGGCCAAGATAACTTAACCCCTTGAAGATTATGACGCATTTTGATAGTTTAATACTGGTTATCTTTAGACGATTTTATAATGTTTTGGGAAGGATCTGTGGGAATTTTAAGGGTAAAGACTATTTCAATTAACCCTCTAACTTCTATATACCCTTCCTAATCTGAATATAATCGTCAAATAATAGCCAGAAAACAGAAAATAAATACTTAATCGTATCTTCTGAGGGATACATAATCTATGGCCATACAAACTTATCTCTATTTGTCACCAGTCAACAAATGGATGAGATTATACATACTGATAGAATGGACGTGTTTATCTTACTATAGTCCGTTCATTCTAGGTTGGGCAGAAATCGTATCCTCTAATCTCTGTAACTCAAAAAGGGCTAAAGCAAATGAGTCGTCAATTTACACACCTATTCCATAGCCAAGTCTTCCCATGTGGTACAAATATTAGTTCGTTTACCCTAGTCCTTTTTGAGTTATGAGAGGTTATATGTTACGATTTCTGCCCAACCTAGAATGAACAGCCTATAATTATTGCTTTCTTGATGCTACTGTAGAACATTCCTAATGATCCTGTTATGTTATTACGTATATGACATATTCAGAGTCAATATATCTTCGCATTGTAAGTATGGACATTTCTTGATCATATATTTGTAATATTATTTAATGAATATAATGTACAGTAAATTGCACACAAATCAGACAGACGAAGTAACATGCAATATGGTGTTTAAAACCTTCTTTGTATATTTAACCCCTTCAGCACGATGACGTAATTTTCATCATAATCTGGGTACAATTTAGACGATTTTCTTCAACTTATGATTTACCTCTAGGACTCAAAGGGATAAATACGATCTCAATAAACCATCTTAGTAACATAGATCCTTCTTAAGTAAACTGCATAAACTCATCTAATTTTAGCCAGCATCAAAGGTAAAAAGACGGCATCGTGTTGAAGGGGTTAAACGAGACCCACATGAATGATACTATAGGGATTTGTAACCAACGCATCGTGTTGAAGGGGTTAAACGAGACCCACATGAATGATACTATAGGGATTTGTAACCAACACATCAATAACGAGACCCACATGAATGATACTATAGGGATTTGTAACCAACACATCAATAACGAGACCCACATGAATGATACTATAGGGATTTGTAACCAACACATCAATACAAAATATTAATGAATTAGATTGACTCAAATCCATTCTTATGTTGAATCTGAGATGAACCAATCTAAATTACCTTGGGTTTCAACTTAAACCTCGCTTTTTTCTCTTTCTCTCCCTCTCTCTTTGGCTTGTATCCATTCGGCCCCATTCAGCCTACTGTTTTAAGACGTTTACCCCCATCCAGGTGTCAATATTTTCCTGGCGAGTGGTAGCGAGCCAGCGTGTATGTAATTTTGTTTTGACAGCAAGCTAAATTTGTAATTTTTTCGATAGAAAAATGTCTCCGGCAAAGCTGGATTTCTCCATACAATGCTGGCTCGCTTGCGCTCGCCAGGAAGAAATCGACACCTGGATGGGGATAAACGTCTTAAAACAGTTGGCTGAATGGGGCTGAATGGATACAAGCCAGAGAAAGAGAGAAAAGGAGAGAAAGAGAACAAAAGCAGGTGGGCTCCCTTAATGAACTAAACATTTTGTAATTATAGGGTACAATTAATGGGTGGACGGATTTATTGGTGTGTGAAGGCGGTGTCACACGAGCGCATTTTCCGGCAATTTTCGAGAAGCAAGATTTTCCTCGGACTAGTTTGAGGCTCTTTCTCATTGGAATCGGAAACTAGATCGAAGGTATGTTATGTGGGGTAGTGTACAAAAAAAATAAAAACAAAAAATAAAAAAATAAAAATGTAAATACAAAAATAGGAAAAGTGGGGATTGGGCCTGAGCATATAGATAGATAGATAGATAGTGTAATAATCATGAAACTAAAAACTTGAAGCTGCCAGACTACAACTGCTCGTAAAAATTAACGAAAAAAATAGCTCGTGTGACATCGCCTTAAGGAGGCAGGTGTTATTTATGTGTTTATTTATATATATTATTTATCTATTTATTTGTATATCAATATCTTAGATTCGACCCTAGACCTCCATCAAACTAAAAAAAAAAAAAAAAAACATCCTCAGGATCCCTCTTCGAGATTAATTTGTACATTTATCGGTAGAAAAGTGTCTCGGCCAAAGGCTGTTTCCTCCAAAATTACAGGCTTGCCATTGCTCGCCAGGAAAAAAATCGACACCTACAGGTAAATGGCACGAAAAAGGGGTTCCAGAAAAACGGTCGCTTCACAATATTTTAATATAGGCCTACACTCTAGAAAATTATAGGTTTAGTTATTCCTCCTATCATTAGACGGTTTTATTCTGATCAGGAAGGGTGATGGAAGGCAGAGGGTTGAACGAGATATTCTTTGCCCTTTTTGTTCCCACAGATCCTTCCTAAGCTGTGTAAGATCGTCCAATAATAGCCAGAATAAACTGTCAAAATGCGTCATGATCCTCAACGGGTTAAAAAAGGTACGAATAGGGTAATAACAGTTTCCTTAACCCCTTCAGCACCATGTTGTCTTTCTACTTTTGATGCTGGCTTCAATTAAATGATGTTATACAGTTTAAGAAGGACCTATGATGCTAAGAGGGTTTGTTGAGATTGTATTTACCAATTCAAGTCGTAGAGGTAGATTATAAACTAAAGAAAATCGTCTAATGGTAACCAGAATATGATGGTAAGTACGTATTGGTGGTGAGGGGTTAATAAAATAGCCTTATAAATGTATATGGCTAGTAATAAACCCATCTAATGTATTGAGAGAAAGGTAAATCACTATCAATACATCCAATAATTGTATATACGTTTTTATACTTTTATTTTATAGTGAATTGTCTATTTTTTCACTTGACAGTAAATTGAATACCTAAACAGCTATTTCCTCGAGAAGAAATGGAAAGATATATAACTGCTTCGTTCTCTTCACATTATTGCCAAGTTTTCATTATCTACCCCTTCCACATTATGACGCCTTTTTCCACTTGATTCAAGCTATCATTAGACGATTTTAGTCAGCCTTGTAAGGCCCTCTTAGAATAAGAGGTAAAGTATATCTCAAGTAACCCTCTGACTTCTATTTTTTTCCTAAGCCAACTATAATCGTCTAGTGATAGCTAGCATATAAGGAGGATTAACTCATTCTTTAACGGCGACGTCATATTGATTTGATTTCAGCTACATTTAGACGATTTTATGAAGCTTAGGATAAAAATAGAAGTCAGAGGGTTGTTGTTGTTGTTGTTGTTGTTGTTGTTCCCTAAGCTGCCTGGCCGAACAGCCCCGAGTCCCTGAGGAAGGCCATGGCCACGATCGGGCTTTCCCACAGAGCTCTCATTGAGTGTAGATTGTGTTGTTGGCGTAAGTGGTTGTGTGAAATGCAGTCTTCTATGATGTGTTTAATGGTATGGGGTGCTGTGTTACATCCCGGGCAGGCGTCGACAACGGAGTCATCCAGTCTCTTCTGATAGCTCAGGAGAGCTGGATGGTGTCCGCATCTCAGCCTGGCCAGGTGGACTCTGTCCTCGCGAGGAAGGGAGGATTCGGAAGGATGGATTTCGGGAGGTCGTGCATGCAGCTGCGTGTTGTCTGTGAGTGAGTGGATGGATCGGTGAGAGATATGAGTATGGATGTGCTTCTGGAAGTTGGTTCGGGGTGGGCAGGGAGGGAGAGAGGACAATAATTGTGTGTGATACCGTGTGCTGGGTGTTGTTTTGATATTTCTTGGTGTCTGTGGGTGTATTGCCATGTAGTTTAGTGGGTGGTCTTGGTTCGTGGAGGCTGCTGCCAGGAATTGAGTGCCTCTCATGTCAGAGGGTTACTTGAGATATACTTTACCTCTCTCATTCTAAGAGGGCCTTACAAGGCTGATATATGGTAGCTAAGAGGATTAATTGAGATAGGCTGTAGCTTTTTAATTGGTAGACGTCCTTCCTAAGCTGAATAAAATCGTCTAATAGTTGGCAGAATATAGCGAAAAGAACGTCACCGGTACATAAGGGGTTAACAACATAAATGGCTAAACAATGTCTGCACTAGCTGAATAATGGAGATAGAGACATAGCCAAATTACCGTCAGCTGATAATCTCCCCAAACTCTAGTATTGTTTTTCGGGCTTTCGTGATGGTGCTATAACCCAACTATAGTAATGATTTTCAGGCTTTCGTGATGGTGCCAAGGCCGGGTGGCCCAACTCTAATATTGTGTGTGTGTGTGTGTCTTTTAGGCTTTAGCAATGGTGCCACAGCCCGACTATACTATTGTTTTTTGTTTTCAGGCTTTCGTGATGGTGCCATAGCCTAGGTTGGTGGTAGATGCCAAAAGGATATCGCTGGCACCGGAACTCAGGGAACTGGAGCTGGTTTCATCCTCGACTACCTCACCTAAAAAACAGCAAAAAGCATAAACAGGAATCCAATAATCGAGTAAATAGGAATTACTGAATAATAAATAACGCAAAAGGCATGAACAGGAATCCATTAATCGATTAAATAGGAAGTATGGAACAGTAAATAAAGCAAAAGGCATAAACAGGAATTAATTAATCAAATACATTGAAAGTACTGAACAATAAATAAAGCAAAAGGCATAAACAGGAATCCAATTATCGAATAAATAGGAAGTATTGAACAATGCTTACTCTCGATAACAATCAATGACTGCAGTAACATGAATTAAGCAAAATATATTTCAGCTGTACCAAACACTAAACACTAAAAAGATACATGTATATCAAGAAATGGGGAAATAACAACTGTAACAGAACAAAACAAACTTTGCCTGATTCTTCTTTCTTGAGACATATGCCCCTCCAAAAATATATACAGACTTTGAAATATTCAGTCCTAACGTTTATATTCATATATAATATATATATATATATATACCGGTATATATATATATATATATATATATATATATATATATATATATATATATATATATATTTTGTTTAAAGAGACAATGAACGGAGGAAGGAAAAACACAGATAACACAAAAAGGTCCATGTGCCTAAAGGCATCCTCCATTCATAAAATGTTTGTAACAACTGGATTTAAACTTTTGTAGATTGTAAGTTTGTGGAAAGCAACTCGAGGGAAGTGAATTCCAAAGAGTAGTAGTTCTAGGGATAAATGAATTTTGATAAGCAGAAGTTCTGCATTGTGGAGGAGAAAGTATAAATTCATGGGCGCTCTCAGCTGCCCTAGTTCTACGGGGAAAGATGTGGAGAGGCGGCACAATTGAAGCAAGTTCCTCGGAACAATTGCTGTGAAATATCTGTAGAATAATGCAAGGGATGCAACGTTTCTTCGTATGGATAATGTAGGAAGGTCGTGTGTGATTGCAGGGTTATTGATTAATCTAATAGCTTTATTTTGAATTTTGTCCAACTGCCTCAATGCAACCACTCCACTTCCACTCCACAGAGGTGAACAGTAATCCATCTGAGAACGCACATGACTTTTATATATTACGGCCAACTGATCGTCAGTGAAGAATTCTCGAACTCTGTACAGGAGTCCCAGTTTTTTGGAGGCATTCTTAGCAATGCTTCTAACATAATGTGTCCAGCTCAAGTTAGTAGTTAATGTTACACCGAGAATGTCAATACTAGGGGAAGTGGGAATATTTACACCATTAAAAAATATATGGGAGTCAGTGAGATTCTGTCGGTTAGAAAATTGAATGTACTTGGTTTTCTGTGCATTAAAGGAAACTAGATTCTTTTGTCCCCATTCATTAATTCTAGAAAGGTCCTGGTTCAGAGAAATTGCAGTGTTTATTTTTGAATTTATAAGATCGGGTTGGGTGAAAGAATTGGTAAATGTGAAGGAACTGTGGAGTGTTGAGTCATCTGCGTAGGAATGTATTGGATTATGAGTGGTAGATATGAGATCATTGATATGAATGAGGAACAGAGTTGGGGCCAAAAGTGATCCCTGGGGAACACCAGCATTTATTGAGTGAAATTGAGAATAAAGGCCATCTACCATTACACGTATTTTTCTGTTATGAAGATAAGAAGAAATTAGTGGAACTAATGATGCAAGGCCGTAGTGTGACATCTTCGACAATAAGGATTGATGCCAGACTCTATCAAATGCCTTTGATATATCCAGTGCTATTGTATGTGTTTCACCATGTTGGTCTGTAGCTTGGTTGATTTGATGCGTAAGAAGGCAAAGAATGTCTGCAGTTGATCGACATCGTCTAGAACCATATTGCCTATCACTGATTAATTTATTATTCTCAAGATGCTTAATTATGTGATTATTTAATATAATTTCAAAGACTTTACCAAGAGTGGAAGTTATAGCTATTGGTCTGTAGTTTGATGGATCTGAAGAGGCACCTTTTTTAGGAACTGGATGGATGTTTGCTTCTTTCCAGGGTACTGGGAAGCATGAGGTATGAGTACACAGACGGACAAAATTTGCCAATACAGGAGCGAGCACCAAGGAGCAATTCTTAAGTACTATTGGAGGAATTTCATCTGGACCAGGAGCCTTATCTACTGAGAGATTCTGCAAAAATAGTTTTGACATGTCTGGTGTGGATCTTAAGTGAGGGAATTTCAGGCGAATTAAAATTAAGTACAGGGACATCTTGATTTATTTCATCTAAGGTTGAGTTGGTGGAGAAAATATCCGCAAGAAGGTTAGCTTTACCTCGTGGGTCACTTACAAGATTGCCAGTCGGAGATTTTAATGGTGGAATGGATGAAGCAGTAGTGAAGTTGGATTTGAATGAGTTAAGAGTAGACCAAAATATTTTGTTATCATTTGGATTATTTAGAAGTTTATTTGCCTGCTTGTGGAGAAAGTTTGATTTAGTTAGGTTTAATGCAGTTTTGGAATGATTTCTGATGTTTCTAAAGTAATTAAAGGCTTCATGTGTTTTTGATCTTGTGTATGCATTGTAGGCTATTGCTTTTTGTTCAGTTACTCTAGCACAATTATGGTCAAACCATTTAGGTGAATTAGATCTTTTACTGTACTTTTGATGAGGAATAAAAGTTTCCATTCCAATTTTTACAAAATCTTGTATGTGGCTCAAGGTGGAGTGTGCATCATTAGAAAAGAAAGAGGTCCAGGGAATATCAATAAAGAAACCTTGAAGACCCTCCCAGTCTGCCCTATCGTAATGCCATTTAGTCACCAAAACAGGTTCAGAGTGGGAAGGTGTGGTAGGTGATAGACAGGTGGCCTGTATCAGACAGTGATCAGAAGATCCAAGCGGGGACCTCACTGCAACATCATAATTTTCTGAATTGGTTGTTAAAAATAAGTCCAGTAGGTGGGAATTATGATTAGGATTATCTGGTACACGGGTGGGTTGGTTGACTAGTTGAGTGAGATTAAATGAGTCTGCAAATAGCTCACATTCAAGACCAGCATCATATATAACAATTATCACCTTAAAGATACATATACGTCAAAATAAAAATGAAGACAAACATAAAGAAAAACACTACACATTTTAGCTGATTTGTATATCGATCATTAATCCAAAGAATATATTTCAAGGCCTTATAACAGTGAGAGCGAGGAGCAATATTAAGCTAAGGTAACAATTACAAAAGGTTAACCTAAATCAGGAAAAACAAATTATAATAACTATACATAGAACAATACAAACCTTGAGGGATCTTCCTGGTTCTGCAGAGTATTTGCTTGGTAACGAATTCCAAACATAAACGAAAATCAGGAAAAAAGTAGAAAAAAGATATACAAGACCAATACAAACCATGTGGGATCTTCCTGGTCCTGCCTAGTCTCTGCTTGGAGATGAACCCAAGAGCTATGAGAGCTATCACCAGGGGGATGAAGATACCCAGGCTCATGACGGTGCGGTAGTAGTCTGAACAATCCGGCCCATTACATGCCACGCTGCAAGGAACACAAAATAGATAGTTGAGAGCTAAGCATAATGAACTGCGCAGAAAGTAAAATACATATCTGAGAAGAAGTAGAGTGGAGATACTGTATAAGAGAAGCTTTTCGATTGGCAGTTTTTCTTTATTTTGGCTCACTAAATTGCCTACTACAGTAATAGTATCTTTACACAACTCACTATGCATAAAACAAAATAAATATCCGAAAGTTAGGGTGGAGAAACATCTGCTTTCCTGAAAGGCATCTTCACTTGTTTGATTCATGACATTGCAGCCATTATATGAGACACTTTGGGCAGAAGACAAAATTTTTTTTGGCTGTTAGAGTGCAGACAGTGAGACACATAAGTGCATTTTTAGATAGGCACTTATTGTTTTGCAATGTTTGAGAGTGCTTTGTGTTGGTATTGGCAACTAACCTGATGGTATTTCATTTATAGTATAGTTTTTGATTATTTGAGTTACATTCAGAATGCGCCATACCCATAACAGAGTTGTTCTTCAAATTTTCCAGAAAAAGTGGCTGTGTTTCTCTGCATTTATTCTGGTAACTGCAGTAAACACCACACAGATGAAGAAATAAGTGACTGAGACTCATAAACTGTGGTATTAAACCGAAAAGTCAAAGCCATTACATGACACACTGCACAGAGAGTAAGAATGAGTGACCCAAAGTCTGCCTGATTGGTTGTGTCATAGCCCATCCTCACCATCGTCTGGTGTCTAGGAAAGAGCGGAATTTGCGTGCTAATCTACCAATAACCATCACAAAGTCACTGTTTTCTAAACAATTGAGTATTCGCTTACAAGATATTTGGCGGCCCCTGATTACTCAAACTTAGTCATGACAGATATAGCACTGGAATAACTTGCTTTCTGTGAACAAGTGTTTACTTAAATACATAACCAATTCCACTCACTCACTTGAACTACTTGCCAAACTAAAGTAAGGTTAAGTTAGATTAAGTCAGCTTAGGGTGATTTAGGATTGGTTAGGATATAATGCAACTTATTAGGTTAGGTTAAGTTAGCTATGTAATTCTACAGTATGTTTTACTAACAGTATGAAATGCTAGAGCACCTCATGTTATTGTGAGCGGTCATCTGCTAAACCTGACCTATATACATATATAATATCTCTTCTCAGTATATTTGATAATGCGTTATCATTTTATTTTGGCTAATATTAAACGATTTTATTCAGTTTTGGACGACACTCTACCAATCAAAGGGCTAAAGTCTATCTCCATTAACCCTCTCACTCCCACAATTCCTTCCTAAACGGATCAAAATCATCTACTAATAGCCAAAATATAATGAAGAAAGGCTTTCTTATATCCTGGAAGGAATCCCAATTCTTATATCACCAAGCTACAAAAACCTTAACCCTTTCAGTATATGAGGACGCTTTTCTCATGTATTTTGGCTATCATTAGACGAGTTTATTCAACTTTTGATGAATCCAAAGGAATTAAAATGGTAAAAACTGTCTCAGCCAGCCCTCTGACAAATCTAATTCCTTCTTAATTCGAAAAATATAGTCTAATAATAGCCAACAGTAATGAAACCATGCGTCCTGATATACTGAAAGAATAAAATTTAGCAGCACAGGATTTAGAATCAACGTAAAAGAAGATGCACTGTACCCACTTAGTTAAGGTCTGAATGATCAACACCACTAGGCCGTTTATGATCTTGTCAGCGAAACTCATGGATCCATACACGAATGCTGAACTGTCCTGTGGGGGAGAGAGTGTACAGAAAGTATTAAATAGTAAAACAAATAAAATAAAAACTAACAATTAGTCTAGGTGACTAATTTTTGGTTAGCTATTCATATCCATACTTGAAGCTGCCTCTCAGATGGCCTCAATCCTTTGATAAAATAAACAACATGTATCTATTTATATACAGGTATATGACACCTTCTCGAAGATGCGAGTAATAATCAACGTAAATAATTATACTCTTCAATAAACAAGCAAGCAAACAACAACTTGAATATAAATATGTGGATATTGAATATTTACATTTTAACTATCCTTAACTTGTACTGTATTGTGAAAACCCATCCAGCAGCCAGGGTATCGTCGACACTGTACTAGCTACAACACAACCACACACAATACGATCACACACAAAACAACTACACACAACACAACCACATAAAACAAAATTCCACACAACATAACCCCAGATAAAACGACCATGCACAACACAACCACACACAACACAGCCACAGATAATACGACCATGCACAACACAACCACACACAACACAGCCACAGATAATACGACCATGCACAACACAACCACACACAATACAGCCACAGATAATACGGCCATGCACAACACAACCACACACAACACAGCCACAGATAATACGACCATGCACAACACAACCACGCAAATTACAATCACAATAAGAACTATTTAACGTACCGTATTGTGAGCTATAAGTGTGGCAGTGAGGGCGAGAGACAGCACCACCAGGAGGGAGCTGGAGATGCCCCACAACACCGCCGTACAGAACACGGCCCACTCCGGTAACCAGGGCATCGCTGACGACATACTGGCCACGATACCCACGAATATACCCACCAACAGGCACATCTGGAAGGTGGAACAGGCAACAAGTAAGATCAGGTAAAAGGCAATGGCACTTTAATAATGTATGTATGTATGTATATACTTCGGCACATACTAATTTTTATATATTTTTATTGGATGCATGGTGGGCGGGCTTGTGGTGGTGGCTTCGCTGCGTGTCTGCCTGTGGAATCGGAGCCTCTCCGGAAGATCTGGGACATGGGAATCTAGCTGGAGACCCTAAATGGGCCTGGGTCTCTGGGTATTTCTCCTGGATCTGTGTGATTTTGTGTTTTGTTTTTGTTTGGTTAAATTTTGTTTTTCTGTTGTGTTGTGATGTCTCTGTTCAGGCTCTGTCTCGAGTCAGCCACCCCCACTTTAATAATAACAATACAAAAAGAAAAAGAAGGAAACATGCTTACATTATTGAAATGTATGTGGACATACAGTAACGCAAGTAATGGTCGCTCTTCTGTAAATATAAAATGGCTTACATAAGAATGGGAGAGGGGTGGGACATTCTAATAAAAAAATAAAAAATAAAAACAAAAATAAAAAATAAAAACTGGGTTAGCGGTAAGATTTTGGCCAAAACACTAATAAGGGCAGGTATATGGTTAACATCTAACTTCTGATAGACACAATTCTAGGTTAGTTATTATGAGATCAGGAAATAGTTGATACTTAAACCATGATGGGCCATTATCCACAGTAGTCTGAGATCAGGTGAAGTGAATAACTAAAGGCAGGAACAGAGGACCGTTTTCTGGCAACTTTTGATTATTACCTGCAATATTTCGTGACTATTTGGTACTGGGTTTGACAACTAGACTGAATTTACATTACTTTACATGAGGCACTTCTTAGAAAAGTTTAATCAAGAAGGTGCAATGCTAGAGTTGTCGAAATAGTAAGGAGAGACTAATATCTTGCCTTGAATAATGAGTGACACAATTCTAGTTTTGATAAACAATGATGTATGGTATAATGACTCGATATCTTCCAATCCTATTTTATATATATTTTTCCGACAACCTCCATGTAAAATGCGAACCAAGAGCTACTTTCCGTCAGTCCCGCCTAAAACCGAACTGAACCACAGGGACCTGAGGCTTAAGGGAGCCCACCTCGCTTTTTTTCCTCTTTCTCTCCCTCTCTCTTTGGCTTGTATCCATTCGGCCCCATTCAGCCTACTGTTTGAAGACGTTTACCCCCCATCCAGGTGTCAATATGTTCCTGGTGAGCGGTAGCGAGCCAGGATATATGTTTTTGTTTTGAGAGAAAGCTAAATTTGTGCATTTTTCGATAGAAAAATTTCTCCGGCGAAGCCAGATTTCTCTGTGCAATGCTGGCTCGCTATCGCTAGCCAGGAAGATATCGACACCTGGATGGGGATAAACGTCTTAAAACAGTTGGCAGAATGGGACCGAATAGATACAAGCCAGGGAAAGAGAGAAAAGGAGAGAAAGATAAAACAAAAAAACAAGTAACCCCCCTTAAAATTACTCACATTTTTACTGAGCCATTTCCTGAGGAGGCGGATGAGGAAGGAGGCGCCCACCCCCGACAGTGACATTACAAGAGGCACCACCGCTATCAGTTCCTGTAGGGGGGAGTAGTGTACTAGAGTAACACAAATAGACACATAGACAGTCCTTATAATAAACCCCTTCAGCACGATGACGTAAGTTTCATCATATTCTGGTCACCATTAGACGATTTTCTTAAGCTTGTTATCTACCTTAAGGACTCAAAGGGGTAGATACGATCTCAATAAACCCTCTGAATAACATAGTTCCTGCTTAAATTGCATATGTGCTTCAGATTACGAGAGTTAGCGAAAGGCTGATTGTTCTGAAGTTGAAAGTTGGTGAAAGAATTCTGAATGTGATATCTGCATATGCCCCACAGGCTGGTCTACAGAAAGAGATAAAAGAGGACTTCTGGAATGACACCGTCAGTGTCATTTCAGGCCTCTCGGAGAATGAAATAAAAATCGTGGGGGGGGGACCTCAATGGTCACGTGGGAGCATCTGAAGATGGATACGAGGGGATACATGGAGGTAATGGTTACAGAAGGAGAAATCTGGAAGGTGAATATATATTGGAGTCCTGAGTTGCACTCAACATGGTTGTGTGTAACACAAAGTTCAAGAAAAGACAGAGCCACCTGATCACATATAACTCTGGGGTCTCCAGTAGCCAGATAGATTACTTCTTGGTTAACAGGAAAGACTGGAAACTAGTTCGAGATGTAAAGGTCATCCCGAGCGAAGAATGTATCCCCCAGCATAAGCTACTTGTGTGCGACATGAGTTTATACAGAGATCCTAAGCGCAAGAAGGTATACATACCCAAAAGGAAAGTGTGGCTGCTGAAGAACAAGGAAGTTAGGGATAGGTTTCATAGTGAACTGGAGGAAATGAATAGAAATAAGGAAGCTAGGCATAACGATGTAAATAGTCAATGGAACTTTCTTAAGCATAGCCTTATCGCTGCCACTGACAAAGTCTGTGGGAAAACAAAGGGTCACCCCAGGAATAAGACCTCCTGGTGGTGGAACGATGAGGTAGAACATGCTGTGAAAGAGAAAAGGAGATGCTTCAAAGCATGGAAGAAAGGAGGCAGCAAGGAGGAATAGCAGGCAGCTAAACGAACTGCCAAAAGAGTTATTTACAATGCTAAAGATCGCATTAAGGACCTGATCCTCGAACAAGTGTGTAACACTGACAATCCCAACGGAATCTTCAACCTAGCTAGACGAGTTAAAAATTACAGTAGGGATATTATAGGTGAACAGTGTGTTAGAAACGATAATGGGAAGATTGTGTATGCAGAAAATGAAATCAGAGAAGCATGGAAGGCACACTATGAACGATTGCTAAATGTAGAGTTTGAATGGGATAAGGAACAGCTTAGTATCGAAAAAACAATATCTGGGCCCCCTCCTTTGATAGCACCAGCTGTAGTGAGCGACGCAATCAATAAAATGAAGGACGGTAAAGCTCCAGGTTGCTCTGACATTGTCGCTGAGATGATTAAAGCCTCAGGGGAGACTGGTGTAAACTTAGTCTCTGAGTTGATAAACACCATTATTAAAGATGAGAAAATCCCAGAGGATTGGCTCAAAAGTGTAATAGTAAACATATACAAAGGAAAAGGGGATGCGCTAGATAGAGGAAATTATAGGGGCCTGAAAATGCTTGACCAAATCATGAAGGTCTGTGAGAGAGTCCTTGAGGGTTTGATCAGGCAAAGCATCTCCATTGATGATATGCAGTTTGGTTTTATGCCAGGACGGGGTACAACCGATGCTATCTTCATAGTCAGGCAGATACAGGAAAGATACTTACTAAAAGGCAGGGATCTTTACTTTGTGTTTGTAGACGTGGAGAAGGCCTTTGATAGGGTGCCTAGAGATGTTGTGCAGTGGGCTATGAGGAAACTTGGTGTGGAAGAGTGGCTGGTGCGTGTGATAATGAAGATATATGAGGATTCGTGAAGTGCGGTGAGGGTGAAGGGTGTACTGAGTGATGAGTTCGCAGTCTGTGTTGGAGTCCATCAGGGTTCAGTGTTAAGCCCCCTCCTCTTTATTATGGTCTTGGGGGCACTGTCTAGAGTTTTTAGAGGCGGACTCCCATTGGAACTGTTTTATGCAGACGATTTAGTCCTAATAGCTGACAGTATGCAAGATGCTGAGGACAAATTCAGAGAGTGGGGAGAGGGCATGGCGAGCAAGGGTTTAAGAGTCAATATTAACAAAACCAAGGTTATGCATTGTAGATTGAGACGAGGCAATGTGGAAAAGAGCGGTGCATACCCATGTGCAGTGTGTGGAAAGGGAGTGGGCGTTAACTCAATTCAATGTAGCATCTGTCGATGTTGGGTACACCATGGGAGTAAGCGCTGTAGTAGAATAAAGGGGCCCCTGCCGAAGGATAAGTCAGAAATAGAGAAATTTGAGTGCGTAGTGTGCAAAGGCGAGCTTGTGTTAAGTGATGTGGCTGTGAATTTTGTAAATGAGTCTTTGGAGCTGGTGAACAAGTTTTGTTACCTAGGAGATACCATCTCTGCCGGTGGTGGGGCCGAGGCTGACACTGTTGCTAGAATTAGGTGTGACTGGGGGAAGTTCAGAGAACTGATGCCAATCCTGACCATGAAAAGAATGCCTCTCCCCGTGAAGGGAAAGGTGTATGCCTCATGTGCTAGAAGTGCAATGACTTATGCCTCAGAAACATGGGCCGTTAAAGTAGAGGATGTCAACCGAATGGAGCGTAATGAGATGAGAATGGTGAGATGGATGTGTGGGGCCAGGCTACAGGATAGAATAACAAATGTTGAGCTGAGGAGACGTTTAGGTATAAAGTGTATTAGCGAGGTGATGCGTACAAGTAGACTGGGATGGTATGGACATGTGGAGAGAATGGATGAAAAAAATTGGGTGAAAAAATGCAGGTCTGTGGACTATACGCGCCGATCTCAAATCCAAGAACTTGACAAGTGAATCAGCCCTTAACTGGGTTGCCTGGAACGCCACCATTAGGACAAGAGACTGAAACTGCACTTATGTGTGGAACACTCGGTCTTAAAATGTTATGTATGTATGTATGTATACTCGTCTAATAATAGCCAACATCTCGGGTGAAAAGGCGTCATCGTGCTGAAGGGGTTAACAGAATACTGACACCAAAAGAGGCACTTCTACTATAAGTTCCTGTAGGTGGAAGAGATTACCCAAATACACAAAGTAAAGACAAGATACAGCTTATTTAGATTTAATTATTAGAGTAAAGACATAAATAGTATCTGGATTAACAGAGTGGGACATGAAAAGTACCATATCTAGTTTAACCCATTCAGTACCGGTGACATCCTCTTCATGATATTCTGGCAACTGTTAGACTATTTTATTCCGCTTAGTAAGGACGTCTACCAACTATAAGGCTACAGACTGTCTCGATTACTCCTTTCAGCTACAATACATCATTCCAAAACTTCATAAATCATCCAAGTGTAGCTGAAATAAAATACAAAAATACGTCACCAGTACTGGAAGGGTTAACACAAATAAACACACAAACAGTCCTTATAATTAACAGAACACCGACATCACCAGGGGCACTACGTCTATAAGTTCCAGTAGGGGGACGAGATTACCCAGATACACAAATAGAGACAAGATGAAGAGTATTTAGATTATCAGAGTCAAGACATGAATACTATCTGAATTATCAGAGTGGGCACATGGAAAGTACCTTAGTTTAACAGACTGGGAACATTATCAGTGGAACCATTATCAGCGCCTGTAGGAGTAAACAGGGTACCTAAATTAACAGAGTACCCACATGGAGAGTGCCCTAGATTAATATAGTAATTGCTTAAAAGAGTACCTAACTTAACATAGTCCCTGTACAGAAATAGCGAGTACCGAAATGTATACAGTATCTACACAGAGAGCTACATTAACAAGTAGTGACATAAAGCGTCCATGAATGATAAATGGCATATCCTGCATAACTCTCCTTTCACTTCAGCAATCGAGGCAGTCAGAACAATTAAATGGACATTGATTGCTAGACAGTGATGTAGTAAGAGGCATAATTATAATAGACTTAAGGGGGGTCACCGGCTTTTTGTTATCTTTCTCTCCTTTTCTCTCTTTCCCTGGCTTGTATCCATTTTGCCCCATTCAGCCAACTGTTTTAAAACGTTTATCCCCATCCAGGTGTCGATTTTTTCCTGGCAAGCGATAGCGAGCCAGCATTGTATGGAGAAATCAATTTTTCTATCGAAAAATGTACAAATTTAGCTTGCTGTAAAAATAAAATAAAAATAAAAATAATATATATATATATATATATATATATATATATATATATATATATGCTGGCTCGCTACCGCTCGCCAGGAAAATATTGACGCCTGGATGGGGGTAAACGTCTTAAAACAGTAGGCTGAATGGGGGCGAATGGATACAAGCCAAAGAGAGAGGGAGAGAAAGATAAAACAAAAGCGAGGTGGGCTCCCTTAGTAATATGGACATAAGTTAATATACTGTATATGACCTACCTGTCGTACGTGGAGGTGTTCGTGGAGGTAGATGGGCATGTAGATGTTGGCGAGGTTGGCTACCAGGCGGGAACAGGCGTACAACACACTCACCTATAACACATACATGGTAGGTTACACACACAACACACTCACCTATAACACATACATGGTAGGTTACACACACAACACACTCACCTATAACACATACATGGTAGGTTACACACACAACACACTCACCTATAACACATACATGGTAGGTTACACACACAACACACTCACCTATAACACATACATGGTAGGTTACACACACAACACACTCACCTATAACACATACATGGTAGGTTACACACACAACACACTCACCTATAACACATACATGGTAGGTTACACACACAACACACTCACCTATAACACATACATGGTAGGTTACACACACAACACACTCACCTATAACACATACATGGTAGGTTACACACACAACACACTCACCTATAACACATACATGGTAGGTTACACACACAACACACTCACCTATAACACATACATGGTAGGTTACACACACAACACACTCACCTATAACACATACATGGTAGGTTACACACAACACACTCACCTATAATACATACATGGTAGGTTACACACACAACACACTCACCTATAACACATACATGGTAGGTTACACACACAACACACTCACCTATAACACACACACACACTCACAGTAGGTTACACACACACAACCCACACTGTATACTTAACTAAAATATCAATATTTTCCAAGTGTTCTTTTGCTAAAACTAGATAAATAAATATTTATATAAAAACATAAATACATTGGGTATGATACTCGTCCAAAATCATTTTTGAAATTATTGATTTTGGTGATAACCCGTTTATAATAATTGATATAACCAACTGGGCAGAATGCTGATATACTGATTGCTCGTATATGGTTATCCATTGACATTCAGCTTCCGATTCCAGCCCCTGGAATCCATTAGGGCAAGTTTCCAGATTGTAAAGTTGTTAATACTAAGTGCAACATTACCATATCGGTCTAAGCCACCGTGGTGAGGTAAACAGGCTGTCATCGTTCCCCTTGGAAATAGGTCAGTCCTGCAGTGGACCATGCAAGGCTGATTAATATTATTATTATTTTTCTTGTGATGATCATATAATTATGTAACCTTACCTATAGAACTGTTTATCCTGCAACCAATCCCTCCATTCCATCTGTTCTGTTGGTGTTGGTGTTGTTGTTGTTGTTATTGTTTTCGTTTCCTAGGCTGCCTGGCCGAACAGCCCGAGTCCGGACCCCAAGGAAGGCCATGGCCGCGATCGGGTTTCCCACAGGGCTCTCTAGGAGTGTAGATTATGTTGTTGGCGTAAGTGATTGTGTGGAATGCAGTCTTCTATGATGTGTTTAATAGTATGGGGTGCTGTGTTGCATCCTGGGCAGGTGTCGACGACAGAGTCATCCAGTCTCTTTTGATAGCTCAGAAGAGCTGGATGGTGCCCACATCTCAGCCTGGCCAGGTGGGCTCTGTCCTCGCGAGGAAGGGAGGACTCAGAAGGATGGATTTTGGGAGGTCGTGCATACAGCTGCATGTTGTCTTACTATTAGAGTGATTGGATGGAACGGCGAGAGATATGAGTATGGATGTGCTTCTGGAAGCTGGCTTGGGGTGGGCAGGGAGGGAGAGATGGCTGTTGGTGTTGATGATGATGATAATAGATATTACCTTACCTGATAGAACTGTTTACCCTTCAACCAATCCTTCCACTCGATCTGTCCTGTTGTTGTTGTTATTGATGATAATGATGATGATGATTATAAATGTTGACTTTACCCGAGAGAACTGTTTATCCTTCAGCCAATCCTTCCACTCCATTTGACATGTTGTTGTTGTTGTTGTTTTTGATGATGATGATAATGATGATTATTATGATTATAGATATGACCTTACCTGATAGAATTGTTTATCACGCAGCCAATCCCTCCATTCCATCTGTTCTACTGTTGGTGCTGTTGGTGCTGTTGGTGTTGTTGTTGTTGTTTGCTCCGCCTGCATCCCCTCCCCCCCTTCTTGCTCCTCCGCCCTCAGTTCCTCCTCCTCCTCCCTCTGCTCCTCCTCCTGCACTCTGGTATAGTCGCTCCTCTCCCGCCCCCGCCCACGCCGCCCATTGTGGTCTTCGGGCGTGAGGGCGTGGAAGATGATGGTGAAGAAGATGCCGATGATCACGACGGACACGGTGATGGTCTGGAAAACGCGATTAACCCTTTGAAGTTTCATGACGCATTTTTGACAGTTTATTTAGGCTATTATTTATTAAACGATTTTATACAGCCAACCACAGCCTCCTCCCCCTTCCCCCTGCCAACCACAGGCCCCCTTCCCCCTGCCAACCACAGCCCCCCCCCCCCCCCTTCCGACCACAGCCTATCCCCCTTCCCCCTGCCAACCACAGCCTCTCCGCCCCATTCCCCCTGCCAACCACAGCCTCCCCGCCCCATTCCCCCTGCCAACCACAGCATCCCCGCCCCCTGTCAACCACAGCCTCCCCGCCCCATTCCCCCTACCAACCACAGCCTCCCTCCCCTTCCCCCTGCCAACCACAGCTTTCCCCATGCCAACCACTGCCTCCCCTCCCTTTCCCCTGCCAACCACAGCCTCCACCTCTTCCCCCTGCCAACCACAGCCTCCCCTCCCTTCCCCCTGACAACCACAGCCTCCCCTCCCTTCCCCCTGCCAACCACAGCCCCCCCGCCCCATTCCCCCTGCCAACCACAGCCTCCCCCCTGCCAACCACAGCATCCCCCCCTTCCCCCTGCCAACCACAGCCCACCCACCCCCTTCCCCCTGCCAACCACAGCCTCCCCCCTGCCAACCACAGCCCCCCCCTTCCCCCTGCCAACCACCCCCCCCCTTCCGACCACAGCCTATCCCCCTTCCCCCTGCCAACCACAGCCTCTCCGCCCCATTCCCCCTGCCAACCACAGCCTCCCCGCCCCATTCCCCCTGCCAACCACAGCATCCCTGCCCCCTGTCAACCACAGCCTCCCCCCCCCACCCCCCCTATCAACCACAGCCTCCCTCCCCTTCCCCCTGCCAACCACAGCCTCCCCTCCCTTCCCCCTGCCAACCACAGCCTCCACCTCTTCCCCCTGCCAACCACAGCCTCCCCTCCCTTCCCCCTGACAACCACAGCCTCCCCTCCCTTCCCCCTGCCAACCACAGCCCCCCCGCCCCATTCCCCCTGCCAACCACAGCCTCCCCCCTGCCAACCACAGCATCCCCCCCTTCCCCCTGCCAACCACAGCCCACCCCCACCCGCCCCCTTCCCCCTGCCAACCACAGCCTCCCCGCTTCCCCCTGCCAACCACAGCCCCCCCCCTTCCCCCTGCCAAACCCCCCCCCCCCTCCCCCTGCCAACCACAGCCCTCCCACCCTCTCTTTGCCCTCTGTCTGTTTCGCAGGGGTCAAGTTTCAGAGATTATCCCGTGTTCTCTCGATCATCCTATCCTATTTTATCCCATCCCATTCCATATTATTATAACCTATCCCTTTGTATGTTAATCTAACCTATCCCTTTGTATATTATTATAACGTATCCATTTGTACATTATTCTAACATTTCCCTTTCTATATTATTCGCCCCATTTCTGTCAATTTAAAGACCTTTTATGACATTTAGGTGTCGATGCGAGCCTGTCAATGCGAGCCTGTAAGTTAGGAGGAACTACCCTTCGGCCAGGACATTTTTCTACCGAAACATGTACAAGTTATTTCTGGAAGGGCGGTCTTGGGAGTATTTTTCTTAAAGCTTAATGAATGTCTAGGGAGCAAACCAAAATCCTCCCCTTAAACCTATTCTCCTATAGTTCATTCATTATAAGTAGGCGAGAAATCTTAACTTCTATCCTCTGTAAGTTAAAAATGGCTAGAGCAAATAGGCCGTGAATTCCCACACCTATTCCCTGGCTGACTCTTACTAAATGGTAGAAATATTAACGGGATTACTGTAATAGTTTGTGAATTATGGAGAATAGAAGTTAAGATCTCTCGCCTACCTATAATGACTGGATTATAGTGTGTTGAGATTACCTTGAAGCTATCAGCATCCCCTGGGTCGATGGTCCTCTTGCCATAGGGGTCTCCTTCAGCTAACGTGATCCACGCCACCACGTACACCAACACGTCACTACACACGTCCATGATATATCTGAACACCAACAATACATAGGTAAATAAATAGCTAATTCATAATATACAGTAAGATTATCTATCTATCTATCTATCTATCTCTCTCTCTCTCTCTCTCTCTCTCTCTCTCTCTCTCTCTCTCTCTATATATATATATATATATATATATATATATATATATATATATATATATATATATAGATATATATATATATATATATATATATATATATATATATATAGAGAGAGAGAGAGAGAGAGAGAGAGAGAGAGAGAGAGAGAGAGAGAGAGAGAATGTGTAAGAGTGAGTATGGGTGTGTGTTACAAGGGATAGTTAATATCTCAAAGACCTTGCGTTCCACTCCGGGGAGATACTGGAAGTGGAAAGAGAGAGATTGTGTAGTGCACTACACTCATTACAGAGTGTGCTAAAAGACTATCTACTCGCTTCTTGAATTGCTCTACTGAAGAAATGCTTACAACTTCTGAGGGAAGTTTGTTCCAGGTAGATAAACTTTCCACAAATACTAATGCTAATACTAACTTCCAGCCACGGTTCTATCTATCTATCTATATGCTCAGGCCCAATCCCCATTTTGGGGGTAGCCGACTCAAGACAGAGCAAGAACAGGGAAAACACAAAAACAACATAAAACAACGAATAAATACAGATAAAAAGCACAAACTCACACACATCCAGGTCACCCAGGAGAAGACCCAGAGACCAGGGTCACCAAGGTCGCTCCAGCACTCCCCCGGCCCCCGACCACCCGGAGAGGTTCCGATCTCGGCAGGCAGACATGCAGCGGAGCCAAAGCCACATGCCCTCCCACCACACTTCCAGGCGCACCCTTCATATTAATCGTCTCCCCGGGCCAGGCGCCTGATGGACTATTATCTAGTCCCAACTTGCGCCCGACCCCTTACTCCACGGTTAATTGTTGTATTAATATTGAGGCTACACATTATGCTATATTACACATTGTCTAACCCAATCATTATATTTAAACACTCTATGAGCTAACTTCGTAGTCTGCGTCTTTCCAACGAAAATAAATCAAGAGCTCTCAACTAGTCCTCATAGGTCAGTCTTTTAATTGATTGAATAATCTTTCTAGCTCTAGCTTGTACTCCTTTCATTCGCTCTATATCTTTCCTGAGTGCTGGAGACCAGAATTGAACAACATACTCCAGGAGAGGCCGTATCAGAGCGTTATAAAGTGTGAGGACTATTTCCTTATTTCTATACTTAAACTGCCTCTTAATATAGCCCAATAATTTATTAGAGAGAGAGAGAGAGAGAGAGAGAGAGAGAGAGAGAGAGAGAGAGAGAGAGAGAGAGAGAGAGAGAGAGAGAGAGAGAGAGAGAGAGAGAGAGAGAATATAAGACAGAGAGGTTGGTATTATGAGCAGATAGAGAAATATAGACTACTATTGCTATTAATGTGTTTTTCATAGTAAGCGTACTTGTAAAGGGAATAACAAAGTGTAATCTTAATCTGGCCATTGTAGTATTGATAGTATTGATAGTGTCAGTTTGAATAGTTATAGTAGTACTCTTAGTGTCAGTTTGAATAGTTATAGTAGTACTCTTAGTGTCAGTTTGAATAGTTATAGTATTCCTCTTAGTTTGAATAGCTATAGTAGTCCTCTTAGTGTCAGTTTGAATAGTTATAGTAGTCCTCTTAGTTTGAATAGTTATAGTAGTCCTCTTAGTGTCAGTGTGAATAGTTATAGTAGCCCTCTTAGTTTGAATAGTTATAGCAGTCCTCTTAGTGTCAGTTTGAATAGTTATAGTAGTCCTCTTAGTGTCAGTTTGAATAGTTATAGTAGTCCTCTTAGTTTGAATAGTTATAGTAGTCCTCTTAGTGTCAGTGTGAATAGTTATAGTAGCCCTCTTAGTTTGAATAGTTATAGTAGTCCTCTTAGTGTCAGTTTGAATAGTTATAGTAGTCCTCTTAGTTTGAATAGTTATAGTAGTCCTCTTAGTGTCAGTTTGAATAGTTATAGTAGTCCTCTTAGTTTGAATAGTTATAGTAGTCCTCTTAGTGTCAGTTTGAATAGTTATAGTAGCCCTCTTAGTTTGAATAGTTATAGTAGTCCTCTTAGTGTCAGTTTGAATAGTTATAGTAGTCCTCTTAGTGTCAGTTTGAATAGTTATAGTAGTCCTCTTAGTTTGAATAGTTATAGTAGTCCTCTTAGTGTCAGTTTGAATAGTTATAGTAGCCCTCTTAGTTTGAATAGTTATAGTAGTCCTCTTAGTGTCAGTTTGAATAGTTATAGTAGCCCTCTTAGTGTCAGTTTGAATAGTTATAGTAGCCCTATTAGTTTGAATAGTTATAGTAGTCCTCTTAGTGTCAGAAATAGTTATAGTAGTCCGCTTAGTGTCAGAGTAGTTATAGTAGTCCTCTTAGTGTCAGAATAGTTATAGTAGTCCGCTTAGTGTCAGAATAGTTATAGTAGTCCGCTTAGTGTCAGAATAGTTATAGTAGCCCTCTTAGTGTCAGAATAGTTATAGTAGTCCGCTTAGTGTCAAAATAGTTATAGTAGTCTGCTTAGTGTCAGAATAGTTATAGTAGTCCTCTTAGTGTCCGAATAGTTATAGTAGTCCTCTTAGTGTCAGAATAGTTATAGTAGTCCTCTTAGTGTCAAAATAGTTATAGTAGTCCTCTTAGTGTCAGAATAGTTATAGTAGTCCTCTTAGTGTCAGAATAGTTATAGTAGTCCTCTTAGTGTCAAAATAGTTATAGTAGTCCTCTTAGTGTCAGAATAGATATAGTAGTCCTCTTAGTGTCAGAATAGTTATAGTAGTCCTCTTAGTGTCAAAATAGTTATAGTAGTCCTCTTAGTGTCAGAATAGTTATAGTAGTCCTCTTAGTGTCAGAATAGTTATAGTAGTCCTCTTAGTGTCAAAATAGTTATAGTAGTCCTCTTAGTGTCAGAATAGTTATAGTAGTCCTCTTAGTGTCAGAATAGTTATAGTAGTCCGCTTAGTGTCAGAATAGTTATAGTAGTCCGCTTAGTTTGAATAGTTATAGTAGTCCTCTTAGTGTCAGAATAGCTATAGCAGTCCTTTTAATGTCAGTCTAGTCAGAATAGTTGATAGAGTAGGATGACTGAAACTATGGGTAGCGCCTGGTTGTGAAGGGAGGTAATTTAATCCCTCTCCAGACCCAGAAGACCCTCAAGTGTTGTTGTCTGTGTTTGAGAGGTGTGAGTGGGCGGGGTAGGTTGTCTCGGAGAAATGTAATATATCTCTATATATCAAATTATCAGTTTGTCTATATATTTACCATCTCGTATGTCTATCTATCTATCACCTACCCCTCGATCTATTTGTTTATATGGATAATGTCCACGGCCATTCTAAGCTACATTACTCAGAATAGATAAACAGTACGGTAATTTTAATGTGGATACTCTGCGTTTGTTAGGAGTTACTCTTGATCCCAAACTTACTTTTGAAAAGCATATTCGTTCTTTCTCCTCTTCCATTTCCCAAAAAATTGGTCTGCTTCGCAAGGTTTATAAAACATTTGCTTGTGACGCCACAGTTATCAAGTCTTTTTATGCTTTTATTTTGCCACATTTCGAGTAGCCTACTGCTCACCTGTCTGGTTGTCAGCAGCGGACTGCCATCTCAAGTTGCTTGACAGGTCGCTAAATTCCATCAGTTTTATTCTACCTCATTTGTCTCTTGATCTGTTTCATCGACGTAAAGTTGGTGCCCTTAGTCTTGTATTTAAAGTTTTTAACAACCCTCAGCATCCCTTACATGGGGTTCTGCCTGGGCCCTATGTCCGGGCTCGTGCAACTAGATTCAAAAGCAATCTTAATGATCTTGCCATGAGCCGTGTTAATTTTTCTACTACACAGTTTTCACGGTGTTTTGTGCCGGCCATGGTTGACTTGTGGAATAAGTTGCCAAATGAGCTAGTCAATTCAGCTAATATCTCCATTTTTAAGTCTAGAGTTAATGCTTTTTTGCAGCATTAATTCTAATTTTTAAACTTATTTTATTCTATTTTATTGTATTATATTTCTGCTTGATATCCTCCACTGCATCATATGTTATCTGTGTTTAATATGTGTATATGTACAGTACAGTATACAGTATATGTTTTTATTTTTTCCTAAGTTGCCGTAGTCTCTCTCCAGTGCCTCCGGGTGTTTTGTGTGGATTGATCTTGATGGTGTTTCTGCACCCTGGTTGGAGACTTCGGCATCTCATATAATAATAATAATAATAATTAGAACAAAAATTAATGTAATCTCCGAAGCTTATTCCAGTCATTTGAAAACTTGTCACTAGAATCAGTTGAGAGTACTATATCTTCCTTCATTGGAAACTTGTAGTTTGCGAGGCTAACTCATTGAGTGTTGATCTAGTGAATTATGACAAGTGCTTCTCGTCAAACCCTTGCTGGATTATGAAGCTGAAGAGGTTTAACCCCTTCGATGCGATGCCATTATTATTTATTATATTCTGACTAACATTAAGCGATTGTATTCAGCTGAAGAAGAACCTCTTTGGATAAGAAGGCTGAAAATTATCTTGAACTAACTTCTGATTCCAAATGTGATGTCTTAAATTGAATAAAATCGTCGATTGATAGCCAAAAGATGATGAATAGCGTCATCGTACTGAAGGAATTATATCTATCTAAAAGTGAAAGCTTTTTCCGGGCGAATTGGAACAAACTTTCCCCCGAGGCTGAAAATGATTGTCAACATATAACTAAAGCGTAGTCAAGCTATAACGTGGCAGACATTGGTAACACTGTCTCTCTATACATTTGTAGAGCCAATTTTAATTGAGGGGTAGAACTCACTTTTTCTGGACCCCTTCTCCCTCATGTTTAGCATATTAGTTTTGAGATTTTAAGACGTTTGTTCCGTTAGTTTGGCGATTTTGAGACCTTTCGCCTCATTTTGTTATCAATATTAAGACCTCGTGCCCTTTAGGTTTCGATTTTTTTCCTGGCGAGCGATAGCGAGCCATACCATATCTCTGAAGTAGACTTAAAGGTCTCTCTCTCTATTCTTCTTCTGTCAATCCTTTTCTTCCAATATTCTTTATTTGCGGTTCAGCCATCTCCACCAGAGTTCACCCTTGACCATCTCGCTTGGATCGTAAGACCGGTGTGGTTAGTGTCTCGAGGTAAATCTATGTAAATCCCCCCTTCCCCCAAGTAAGCAAACACCTCCTCCCCACCTCTAATAAGATCAGCCCCTACCCCTCCTCCCCCCCCCCCCCCCTACCACCCGCACGATCACAAGGGGTAGGGAGGAGTTACATGGCCGCTCAATCCCGGCAACTTTTATGAGCAACTCTGATTTGCCAGCTTCTAAAATCACCACTTGCGAATTTCAGGCCATAAGGAAGTTGGAGCGGTAGACATCAACATTAACCCATTCACTACCGGTGACATGCTTTTTATAAAACTCTGGCAACTATTAGACGATTTTGTTCAGCTTTGCAACGAGCTCTACCCATTGAAAGGTTAAAGCCTATCTCAGTTAATCCTTTCAGCAACCAAATATCTTTCCTAAGCTTTATAAAATCGTCTTAATGTAACTGAAATCAAATAAAACAGACGTCAACGGTACAGAAAGGGTTAAACAGAATTACCAGCTAAAATATGGTTGTAGTGCATTTATAAATACATACTGTACAACCAAATTCATCCTACTCTCTATCCATCAGAAACCTAAAATATTATTACATTTCTGGAGACATGAATGGAGACATGATATAATATGTAAATAGGTAGATCGAAGGATAGGTGATAAATAGACATACACGCCGATAAGTATGTAGACAGAGACGAATTGATATATACTGTATATATATATGTATATATATATATATAGAGAGAGAGAGAAAGATAATATTTTGCCGGCAGAATGTATAAACTCTTACACACAGTCACGACACGGATCTTTCTCGCGCAATCGTCAATCGATAAGCAGAATAATATTATGTATAAATACAAGGAAGAAAGACATGTATTTTCTCCTCACAATCGAAAGCAAATCTAAGGCACCATATTCCATCTCTCATTCCCAGCTCTTCTTCACCTCCACACTCACTCTCACAAACCGGATTCTGAAAGGTGACCGCAGTGTGTCTAGTGGATCAACTCTCTCTCTCTCTCTCTTGCCAAACCTTATTCTATCAATGACTAGAATACTTTATAAGGGTCGGTTAAGGGCTCTCGGTCTCTTTATGTTGGAAAAGTGTAAACTGGAATGTTAACTCATCAAAATACTAATCGAGTTAGAAAATATGAATTAAAACAAGATGCCTAGCCTCATTATGAGTTTAATGCGTAACCATGGTTAGATGTTAGAGCTGAGAAGGTTTAACACTAATAATATGTGGAATATTTTTCACAAATTATATATGCTTTACCTGCAATAAACTTCCTTCAGATGTTGTGAATAGTTCTTCAGTGGAGAAGTATAAACTAGACTAGACAGCAGTTTGCAAACTTCAAAAATAATGAAATTAATTATATTTATTGTTCATCTACACCATTACTTAAAATGGACCGTAAGGTCTTTAAGATGTTTTTGTTCCTTATAACTTCTTATAGCACTTGCTCCTACAATCTCTCTCTACTGGTAACTAGGCAATCTGTAAACATCATTGATAACGTATACGTTATCAGGGTTTAGCTGAGGATGACACACACTGATCATTATTACCGTTAATCCTTACGAAAAAATATAACGTAAATGTATGTTTTATAATTCAAATTTATCAATATTAATACTAATCAATATGTATTATGGTGATTCAACTCGGACTGATATAATAGGTAACCCAATAACCATTATGGTGATTCAACTCGGACTGATATAATAGGTAACCCAATAACCATTTACTTAGGGTTATGGCTGGTAATTGAGATGGATTAACACCTTTCACACATGTTTACGAATATGGTTGTTACGCCCTTGACTCATCCACAACTTACCTGAGTAAGTTGAGTTCCTCCCGTTCAGCCTCATCAGGTGTTAGGTCAGGTATGAGGGCCAGATGAGACACCTGAGCCGACGCCCAACCAAACTGTCAAAAAAATAATGATAATAAACTGCTTCAAGCTTCATGTGTCCAGGCATCTTGAATCAAACGTACCGTCGTCAAAATATATTCTTTACTACCTCATCATTTTCATTGTGCAAATATGACTGGTGTAATTAAGTTTCGAATAAAGTGACCTTTGCATGTTTTTACAAACTGTTAAGTTAATTACTGTATAACTATTATTTCTAAACTGTTCCCAGTAATATGTAATACTTGCATAATGAAAATAACAAACTGCCTATTGTCTCCTTCATGCGTATAGAAAACAAAATATAACGACATGAAATATTTTGCTTAAAGATATGTGAAAGTTAATAAAATATCATAAAATACTGAATATTTCTCTTTCAGATCCTATGTTATTAGCTATCAAGGTTGTATATATAATATTTTTACCCTACTTTTCATTAATCTCTCAAGAATTGCAGATATTCGAAGTTGGCCATTGCACAAACCAAAATCACGCAAGACTATAATACTGTATCTTGCTCGCACCTTGTTTTGCCACTTAGTAAAGTCAGATTATATTACATTTTAGTTATATTTATTTATGATATATTTATTTTAGTTTCCTCCCTAGACCTCCATCAAGCTTATAAAATATGTCTAAGGCCTCCCCTTCCAGATAAATGGGTAGAATTTCCGTAGAAAATTCCCGGACCAGAGGCCGGTCCCTCCTAAATTGTATTGCTCGCCAGGAAAATAATCGACACCTAAATGGCACGAAAGGTCATAAAATTGACAAACACATGGGCGCGAAAGAACTTAAAATAGTATAACTAATGAGGCGAACGTCTTAAAAGCTCAACTCTAATGGGGTTAAACATGAGGGAGAAGGGGGTCCAGAAAATACAGTCCCTTTAAGTTTAATGGAGGCCTAGGGAGGAAACTAAAAAAATATCAAATATATGAAAAAATCTACCAAAATATATACCCTTTCCCCTCAAAAATTACATACAAGGTACACCAAAGAATACGTTGTGAGTTACTGTGGGTTAAGAACTCTAATATACTGTCTTGATGGTGTAATGGTTAGAGTGTGTAAGTTATGTAAGAGGTATCCTAGGTTCGAATCCTTGGAGAATCAGATGCTTTCATGAATTAAATTTGGGAGTTATTGGTGTTAAGAACGATGTTAAAAATATTACCTGAAATATACAGATCATGACTGCCAACATGACGATATAAGCTAAACCCATGGCGCTCCAACAGGCCCTACACACCATGAAGATAAACGGGAACGACAACACCACCATTACGGTGCCTGTGGGGGGTTAAGGCACTGGTAATAATAATGATATAATAATAATAATAATAATAATAATAATAATAATAACAATACTACTACTACTACTACTACTACTACTACTACTACTACTACTACTAATAATAATAATAATAATAATAACAATGATGATGATAATGATAATAATAATAATATTAATGATGATGATGGTGATAATAATAATAATAATGATATATAATTATATAAATTATCAATTAAACAAGTATTCAGCGTTAAAACATCCAACATCCAACGTGATTAACGAAGTGTGACCTACAGATTTGGAGTACATACCTCCAACATGATTAACGAAGTGACCTATTTAGAGTACATACCTCCAACATGATTAACGAAGTGTGACCTATTCAGAATACATACCTCCAACATGATTAACGAAGTGTGACCTATTTAGAATACAAACCTCCAACATGATTAACGAAGTGTGACCTATTCAGAATACATACCTCCAACATGATTAACGAAGGGTGACCTATTCAGAATACATACCTCCAACATGATTAACGAAGTGTGGCCTATTTAGAGTACATACCTCCAACATGATTAACGAAGTGTGACCTATTCAGAATACAAACCTCCAACATGATTAACGAAGGGTGACCTATTCAGAATACATACCTCCAACATGATTAACGAAGTGTGGCCTATTTAGAATACATACCTCCAACATGATTAACGAAGTGTGACCTATTTAGAATACAAACCTCCAACATGATTAACGAAGTGTGACATATTTAGAATACATACCTCCAACATGATTAACGAAGTGTGACCTATTTAGAATACATACCTCCAACATAATTAACGAAGTGTGACCTATTTAGAGTACATACCTCCAACATGATTAACGAAGTGTTACCTATTTAGAATACATATCTCCAACATGATTAACGAAGTGTGACATATTTAGAATACATACTCCAACATGCCTCATGGGGGCGGTATTTAGTGTGTTTTAATGTATAATGGTGAATTTTACATACACGTGATTCTGAAATGAGTGTTTATATAGTATCCAATAAAACAAAATTATTTTATTATTTCACCATCAAATTATTACACTCGCCTACTCTTTTCTAACCAGGACAATAACCATATCTAATCCCAACCTAACCACTAAAATGGGCTAGGAAATATAATGTTTAGCTAGGTGTGCTGAGATTAGGGTATATCGGGTCATGTTAGGTCAGAAGCTACGTTGATCGTCCTGAAAAAAGAAAAAAAAGCAACGTGAGAGTACGAACTCTTCTATAATTTCGAGAACATACCGCTTAGAAGACTCACCTATAACGTGCCAGGACTTGCGCCTCCCGTAGTTACAGAAGGTGACGCCCCTGTCGCTCTGCATACCTATGAAGGGAGTGGCTAGGGCGTCCGCTACCTGGCCCAACATCAGGAAGAACCCGGACAGTCCTCGGTCAAGCTGAGAGAGTACGAGGGTGAGAGGAAATGTAAGGAAGAAGGGAAGTGTTTGTATATATATATATATATATATATATATATATATATATATATATATATATATATATATATATATATATATATATATATATATATATATATATATTATCAATTCTGCGTAAGCAGAGTTTGGTATCGCCCCCCGTAAAGTGGGTACCACCCGAAAACAAAATCTGTCGTTATCGTCGTCGTCGTCGTCGTCGATATCCGTCTGTCGCTGAACTCCTCCTAGACCGTTGGACGGATTTTCACCAAACTTCACACGACCATTTGTTGGGTGAATGCGAACGTCACTCATTTTTTATTTTTTTTTTAATGTATGCAATAGTTATGATTTTAGGTTCAAAATATGGTTTTACCCTCCCCCAAAGGGGGGGGGGGGGGGGTCCGAAGGGGCGAGGGGCTCACACATAGAACGAATTCGTTCTGGTGCCGAAAACATCTCGCCCCGTATCTGTTAGGTTAAGTTAGTTTAGTTGACATTACTGTAGAAGTGATGATAGTAATAGTGGGGAATGGGATGATGGTAATAGTAGTGATGATGGTTGTAGTTGTAGTGATGATGATGACAGTAGTAATGATGATGGGAGTGATGATGATGACAGTAGTAGATATGGTGGTTATAGTACTAGTAATAATGATGATGGTCACCATAGTAGTGATGGTGACAAGTTATGATGATTGTAAGATGATGGTGATAATAATGATTATGGTGATAGTTGTAGTAATGATGATGAGAGTAGTGATGATGGTAGTGGCAATGGTGACAGTATTAGTGAAGATGGTGAGAGTAGTAGTGATGATTGTAATAGTAGTAGTGATGATAATAGTAATGGTGTTGATGATAGTAGTGATGATGGTGACAGTTGTAGTGATGATAGTAGTAGTAATGATGGTGGTAATATTAGTGATGATGGTAACCCATGCAGAGTTGGGTATGCCGTTTTGATTTTGGGCAAAACGGCACGTCTACTTTATATATATATATATATGGAGAGAAAGAGAGAGAGAGTGAGAGTGAGTTAAGAAAAAGATAATTACGTAGCTGACCACGATTAATAAAGACTAGAATCCATCAATGAATGTCACGAGGGTGTATGAGACGAGACCAACTCTCGTGCAAGATCTGGTCCGCAGTATATCCTATTTCGCCAACATCAAAACAGAACAATAAGCCACCGAACACGAAGTGGTCTGTGGCTTAGAAACTGATATGCGAACAATGATATAGCTAGGAGTTAGACGAACAACAGACGTGCAGGTACAGGTGTGCTCAGGAATACTTGAACACCTACTAATGAGCATAAATACTAATAGATAAATATACAAATAGTAAAAATAACATAAGAAAATTAATAAGATGGTGAGCAATCCTAATTAATCCCAATAATTTTATCCTCTGCAGCTCTGTAATCAAAATAGTTAGCCAGTGTCATAATTGTACCTCCAGAAATTGTCAAAAATTTCCTGTCCACGACTGTACACATGTTTATGAACACACGACCCACTCTGTTCAGTAAGCTATCGAACAACCATAGTCTTGAACATGGAGGCGTTTTCTTTACCCTTTCCGATAACATTATATACCGAAGATAACACAATCTACTGAAGATCACCCAATATACTGATGATAACACTACTAACCAACATAATATACTGAAGATAACCAAACTGAACAATATAATACACTGAAGATAGCACTACTAACCTACATAATATACTGAAGATAACACCACTAACCATCATAATATACTGAATATAACATAATATACTGAAGATAACTATACTAACCAACATAATATACTGAAGATAACATAATATACTGAAGATAACATAATATACTGAAGATAACATAATATACTGAAGATAACATAATATACTGAAGATAACATAATATACTGAAGATAACACCACTAACCAACATAATATACTGTAGATACACCAGGAGGTAGGTGAACCACATGGAGACACACATCTCGTTGAACATATGACCTTACATTTACTTACCAACATAATATACTGAAGATAACACTACTAACCAACATAATATACTGAATATAACACTACTAACCAACATAACACACATAAGATAACCTCACTAACCAACATAATATACTGAAGATAACTGTACTACTCATCATAATACACTGAAGATAGCATAATATACTGAAAATATTATAATATACTGAAGATAAGCCCACTAACCAACATAATATACTGTAGATACACCAAGAGGTAGGTGAACCACATGGAGGCACACAGATCGTTGAACACATGACCCACCGCGTACCCATACTTCACTTTGTTGCTGAGCGCCATCTTCTCTTCTGTCTCTCACCACCAGCACACTTCCCCTGTTGGCACAAATAAAAACCCTTGTGGATTATGACGATTTTTAGTTGTTCATTTGGGCTATTATTAAACTATTCTATTCTATTCACCCAAGAGTGAAACGCTATTCGCAGACTTTCTTCTACTCAACTGCAGAGCTCTGGAACTCTCTCCCATAATCAGTCTTTCCCTCTTCCTATGACTTAAATTGCTTCAAACTCCGTGTGTCCAGGCATTATAGCTCGAACGTCCCTTGAGTTTGGCCCTGTCACTCTTTGAACTCTGGGGGAGGCACTCGCTGCAGGCAGTTATGCCTTTTGTCTCCCTCATTCACATAGAAAAAAAGAAAAAAAACTTAGGAAGAACATGGTGGAGCTAGAGAGTGTTAGAGTTTTTCTAAAGACCTTTCCTAAACTACTATACTCCATTCATTATAGGTAGGCCAGAAATCTTGACCTCCTAACCTCTGTAACTCAAACACGACTAGAGTACTCGAGCTAATATTGCTACCATTTGGGGAAGAGTCCACCAGGGAATAGGTGTGGAAATGTTCAATCCATTTGCTCTAGCCCATTTTAAGTTACAGAGGTTACCGGTTACAATTTCTGGCCTACTTATAATGAATGGACTATAGTCTCATGATAACCACAATAAAAAATAAAAACATTTCCTTAAGGGAGCCCATCTCGCTGTGTTTTCTCTTTCTCTCCCTTTCTCTTTGGCTTGTATCCATTCGGCCCCATTCAGCCTACTGTTTTAAGACGTTTACCCCCATCCAGATGTCAATATTTTCCTGGCGAGCGGGAGCGAGCCAGCATATATATATTTTTGTTTTGGCAGCAAGCCAAGTTTGTAAATTTTTCGATAGAAAAATGTCACCGGCGAAGCCGGATTTCTCCATACAATGCTGGCTCGCTTTCGTTCGCCAGAAAAAATCGAATGGATACAAGCCGCAAAATCGCAGCAAATTGTCTAAATATAACTAGAATACAAAATATAAAAACGTCGCCGGTAGAGAAGGGGTTAAACAAATAATGTATGGTAAAGACACAACAGTCTCGGCTCTTCTTGAATCCTCTTCAGTCACACCAGCGATTATTTTTAGTAAATCTCGATCGATAACCTTGTTTCGACTATATTTCGCATCTTACTCTTTTAGTCCTTTTCAGTGTTGCCACCTCCACCAGTACAAAACCCGCCCAATAGCCAGAAAAAGAAAAGAAAAAAGAAAAAAGAAAAGAAAAAAGAAAAAAGAAAAAAGAAAAAAAAAATCAATCTTGTCTTGTCTGCTATTTTCTTCAAGCGTCTAGCCTAAATGATATGCCAGTTTCAATACTAGTGCATTTTAATAGTTTCCATTAAAACGTGGTTAAACAAAAATAATAATAAACTAAGAACTAAAATGCCTGCATTTCGGCTGTTTTGGGGTTTGACAGCATGTGTTGAGCAATAAGAGCTCTAATATCTATACAGAAATTGCCTTACATGAAAACATTACTAATTTTGCATGTTGAACGCTTATTAGGATTTAACAAAAAACAATAATAACAACAGATAACACAAAATAAAATGTCAGTGTCTCGTCTAGATATGGACCGATTTTGCTATTTATGGGCTTGATAGAACGTTTAGAGCACAAAGAACTCCAATACATATACTTAAATTGCATAAAATAAACAATAACTAGCTAAATTTGTGAGTTGAACGTTTATTAGGAAAAAAAAAAAAAATCTGTATCTCGGCTCAATATGAATCAATTTTGCTGATTTTGGGCTTGATAGAACGCTTGCAGCAAGAGGAACTCGAATATGTGTGCAAAACTTGCTTAACACGAAAAAATAACTAACTTTACGAGTTGAACGTTTAATAAGAATTAAAAAAAATATATAAATACAATGTATGTATCTTGGCTAAATACGAACAGAATTTGCTGTTTTGGGCTTGATAAAAAAGTTTGAAGCGAGAACTCTAATATTTATACATAAATATAACTGCTAGGGCTAGGATTCGAATCATACATGCAGGATGTCTAGTTACCTATACCACAACGGAGGTTAAAAGAAGGATTTAGTACACGATAATAATGAACAGTAGAACAATAGATCAACACGATAATAATGAGCAGTAGCCTAGATGTAAATTATAAGGGAAAGTACAGCTCTATCACTACGAGATGATAGGGGACAGAAGTTCAACCAAATTATAAGGGAAAGTACACCCCTATCACTACGAGATGATAGGGGAGAACAGTTCAACCAAATTATAAGGGAAAGTACACCCCTATCACTACGAGATGATAGGGGAGAACAGTTCAACCAAATTATAAGGGAAAGTAAACCCCTATCACTACAAGAGGATAGGGGAGAACAGTTCAACCAAATTATAAGGGAAAGTACAGCCCTATCACTACAAGAGGATAGGGGAGAACAGTTCAACCAAATTATAAGGGAAAGTACACCCCTATCACTACAAGAGGATAGGGGAGAACAGTTCAACCAAATTATAAGGGAAAGTACAGCCCTATCACTACAAGAGGATAGGGGAGAACAGTTCAACCAAATTATAAGGGAAAGTACACCCCTATCACTACAAGAGGATAGGGGAGAACAGTTCAACCAAATTATAAGGGAAAGTACAGCCCTATCACTACAAGAGGATAGGGAAGAACAGTTCAACCAAATTATAAGGGAAAGTACACCCCTATCACTACAAGAGGATAGGGGAGAACAGTTCAACCAAATTATAAGGGAAAGTACAGCTCTATCACTAAAAGAGGATAGGGAAGAGAAGTTCAACCAAATTATAAGGGAAAGTACACCCCTATCACTACAAGAGGATAGGGAAGAGAAGTTCAACCTTATGTTAAATTAGGTTTAACCCTTTGAGGATCATTAAGCATTTAGACCGTTTAATCTGACTATCATTAGACGATTTAATTCAGCTTAGGAAGAACTTGTGGGTGCTAGAGAGTTTATTGAGATAGTACTAACCCCTTTGATTCTTAGATGTCCTTCCTAAGTTGCACAAAATCGTCTAATGATAGCCAGAACTGTCAAAATGTGTCATAATCCTCAAAGGGTTAAAGGGCGTCACCTGCTTTTTTTCTCTTTCTCTCCTTTTCTCTCTTTCTCTGGCTTGTATCCATTCGGCCCCATTCAGCCAACTGTTTTAAGACGTTTATCCCCATCCAGGTGTCGATATCTTCCTGGCGAGCGATAGCGAGCCAGCATTGTATGAAGAAATCCGGCTTCGCAGGAGACATATTTCTATCGAAAAATGTACAAATTTAGCTTGCTCTCAAAACAAAAATATATATATGCTGGCTCGCTAACGCTCACCAGGAAAATATCGACACCTGGATGGGGGTAAACGTCTTAAAACAGTAGGCTGAATGGGGCCGAATGGATACAAGCCAAAGAGAGAGGGAGAGAAAGAGAAAAAAAGTGAGGTGGGCTCCCTTAAATATAACTTAAAACAAAATAAAACTTGAAATAATTATTCCTTTCAGTAACATAGCGTGTTTTCTATACAATTATTGTTAGAACCAAACGATTTTATCCAGTTTAGGAAATACCACTACCAACCAAAGTGGTAAACTCAATCCCAATTAATTCTTTGCCTTAGACAGATGCTTTCTCATCGTAATAAAATCGTGTTATGATAGCAACAATAAATTGAAAGAATGCGATATGGTATACTAAAAGGGCCAATCCAACCAATTTCATAATAATGCTAAGGATATATTATAATGAGTACCAAAAAAAAAAAAAAAAAAAAAAAAATGCATTAAATTTAGATAGGTTCCAGAAATTTACACATGATATAATTAGCCTTTAAAATATACGATGACGCATATCTTTTCCGTTTTCTGGCTAATAGTAGACAACTTTATTCGGATTAGGAAGGGTATATGGAAGTTAGCAGGTAAATTGAGATAGTCTTTACCGTTACAATTCAAACAGATCCTTCCTAAATCGAATAAAATCGTCTAATGATAGCCAGAATATACAGTCCAAATGCGTCATAATCTTCAAAGGGTTAATGATCGATAGACATTATATACTGCAGATAGCATCTGCAAGTCAAGCAGCGAATATAGCTACTTACCAATCAACAGAGGCTAACACGTGAAATTAGTTTAGAGAAAGGAACTACCGATACGTGCATTCAAAGAAAAAAATTAGCTCTCCAAATAAAGAAAATAATAAAGAAGAGAGACAAAGTTCAGTGATGCAGACACACTGAAGCCTTACGATTCACTAACACAGTTAAAAAAAATAAAAAATAAAATAAAAAATAATAATAATAATAATCTGGGTTAACCCTTTCGAACAGATGACGTAATTGTATTTATATTTATGTTTACTTTCAGACGATTTTACTCAACTTAAACATAATAAAGGCTATGCAAAAGGTATACAAAATCATTGGTTATATTGAGAGTAGTTTACATTTCAATCTTTATATTAAGGGGGGATGGGCATATTTATGTCCTCATTTATGTAAAATTATCACCGCTCGAAGCAGCCCCATCTCTGAACCTGCCTCGCTCCAGTGCTTCACTGTCTCATCTCCTAGACTCAGACCCTCACTCTCAAAACGCCACCTATTGAGCAATGAACTCACTAGGCATTGCCCCCCTATAGCATATTTTTGAATACGGGAATATTCATATAGTGCTTTTTAATCAGGGAACAATGAGGGTATTTATTTGACGTTTCGGTGGGCTTTGTGGTAATGCACTGATACTAGGGACAGCACAAATTCCATCCCAATATCTTCCCATTGACATATCGGGATTCGAACCCGGGTCCATTGGAATACCAGTTCAGTGGCAAAACCACTCCACCACACCTCCCCTAAATAACATTTTCATACGCTATATTTTAAATAGCCTTTTCATCCGATCTATTTTATATAGCTTATTTATGCCCATTATTTGTATATATTCTTTTCACACCTATATTCGTATACCCTTATTATTAATAGCCTTTTTATACTTGTTTTATATAGCCTTTTCATGCCCTCTATTTTATATTGCTTTTACCGCATAAAAAACTACAACAAGAATTCAATCATACTGATATTATTTCGATATATAACAATATTATTAAAATCACCATGAGGGACAACATTAATGTGCGCGACTGAACACCCCCGGTACAGAAGGGGTTAATATGTTATCTAATTTTGAGAGTAGCATTGACAAATATAATATGTAGACTTTCATCCATTGTGATTGTATTTTTTTATTTTATTTACTCATAAGTAGATAAATACCATAATTAACTCATTCAGTAACAGTGACGTCCTTTTCATTATATTCCGGCAACTATTAGACGATTTTAATCAGCTTAGGAAGGACGTCGACCAATTAAGGGCTACAGACTATCTCAGTTAATCCTTTTAGCTACCATATATCCTTCTTCAGACTATCTCAGTTAATCCTTTTAGCTACCATATATCCTTCCTAAGCTTTATGAAATAGTCTAAATATAGCTAAAATCAAATAATAAATACGTCATTGGTACTGAAGGGTTAAAAGTAGACTAGTTCTGTAGCCTGTTGGTAGCTGTATCGATTAGAGATTCAGGTAGCATTACATTAACATACATAAGATAATGAGACTTACCTTGCAAGTATGTATACGTTATTCTATATTGTGTTGTAATATGTATCTTGTCTTTGGATATTACACACACACATAACACATAAGATCTGAACTGAATATCGTGCACTCCATTGTTCTGTTCACTGTATGAGGTTTTGTAAGTGTTCGTTCAAGATTTGGCAAAAGCTCAACACTTATGAACGTTGTCATTAAAAATACTATCCCCTGTATTACTTGGCTGTCTCACCCCAAGTCAACCTGCAATTAAATATGCATAATGAGTAAAAAAGGCTGAAACTTGAACTCGTATACAAATATTGCACTCATGGGGGACAGATGTACAGTTTGCCGCACATATTCTATTCCGTTGGGGTCGTGATTTGGCAGAACTTCACCCACCACCCCAACCTCCCTCCCTTACTCCACCTCCTACCAATAGGAGGTGGAGTGAGGGAGGGGGGGTTGGGGAAGTGGGTGAAGCGCTGCCAAATCACGACCCCAACAGAATAGAATATATAAACTGTACAATAAGTTAGAACAGACATTTAGTGCTTCTTGAAACACACAAGAATGACAGACATACATCTATTTGGTATTATTACATCCTTTTGGACAATATTACAGTCAGTACCGGTGACGTCCTTTTGGACAATATTACAGTCAGTACCGGTGACGTCCTTTTGGACAATATTACAGTCAGTACCGGTGACGTCCTTTTGGACAATATTACAGTCAGTACCGGTGACGTCCTTTTGGACAATATTACAGTCAGTACCGGTGACGTCCTTTTCATCATATTCTGGCAAGCAATAGACGATTTTATTCAACTTAGGAAGGATTAATTGAGATAGTCTATAGCCTTTTAATTATTTAAGATCGTTCCTAATAGATTAATAGAATCAACTGAAAAGGACGTCACCGAAATTGTTCCAGTTTGAAGCCTTGTTGGAGGTGACTGATTATATCCACATAATTGTCCACATGTTTTGCCATTCATGACTTGTAATGACTTCCAACACAATGCCAACACTTCCGTTTATTTTGTTTTAAGGGGGGGGGGGGGGGGGGGGGCAAATTGTTTGTTTGTTATCTTTCTTTCCTTTTCTCTCTTTCCCTGGCTTGTATCCGTTCGGCCCCATTCAGCCAACTGTTTTAAGATATTTATCCCCATCCAGGTGTCGATTTTTTTCCTGGCGAGCGTAGCGAGCCAGCATATTAGGGAGAAATCCGGTTTCGCCGGACACATTTTTCTATCGAAAAATGTACAAATTTAGCTTGCTGTCAAAAAAAAAATATACATACAGTATATGCTGGCTCGCTACAGCTCGCCAGGAAAATATTGACACCTGGATGGGGGTAAACGTCTTAAAACAGTAGGCTGAATGGAGCCGAATGGATACAAGTCAAAGAGAGAGGGAGAGAAAGAGAAAAAAAGCGAGGTGGGCTCCCTTAAATCCTTTGAGGATCATGGCGCGTTTTGACAGTTTATCTGGCTAGCATTTGACGATTTGTTTGTTTAGCTTAGGAAGAACTTTTTGAAACTAAATAGTGAATTGAGATAGTATGATTGATTCCCTTTGATTCCTAGATATCCTTCCGAAATTGTATAAAATCGTCTACTGATAGCCATAATTATACTGTCAAAACGCGTCGTAATCTTCAAGGGGTTAATTTACTCATACCTGGAAACACCTCTCTAGAATGATCTTTCTCAAAGTAACCTTTCTCCAACCTTCAATCCATAACACTTCCAATGCAATAGTTACAAATTTCACATGAATGGACGATGTCAATAGACCCAAGAATTTCATTTGATTATATTTAGATAATTTTTTTCCAAGGTTATGTCAGAGAAAACCACCTTCCACCTGCACCTGATCTACAGCACTTCAGTTGTCCACGATTGAAAGGTAGGGTCTCGGTCATAAACGAAACAGTCAGCGGTAACTGAAGCATATGAATAAATCCGTCTTTGCAACACAATCAGTTTTCAGTTTACTTCGTGGGTGTATCATAATAGTTCCTCAAATACGGTACTACGAAACTACGACCAGCGGGAAGCCGGTACCGCAGCCTACTGAGAAGCCCTGGAGACAGACATTCGCTCACTGGAGGAGATACTGGAGCCTACTGGAGGAAGGGGGACTTTAGCTAGGAACATATCTCGCTACCTCACCACCTCGCTACCGAAAAACACACATAACAAAGCCACTCCAACATCTTCCTCTCTCTCCCCTCTCAACACTCTTCTAAAATTAGATACGAAGTGCCATTATAAAAGCTTATCCCTAAATACCTTCACATGAAAAGGAAAAAAAAGTACACAAATTTGCTCCGTAATTTACTTATAATTAGGTTGGATTAGATCAGGTAAACAAGATGTCCTGGGAGTAAATAAAATGTGTACCGAAAAGATGACTGTCAAGGATTGCTCTGAGATATGGCTATCTCATTGGACCCTTTCTCTCATTACTCTCATTATATATATATATTTATATATATATACTGTATATATATACAGCAAATAGACTATACATGAGCCTAAATTACCACATCTGATTCAACTTGGGTTATGATAGGTTATGATTTGGTAAGTTATGTTAGGCTAGTGACGTCTTATCAATTAATCAATCAATCAAACCTTTCTTCCATAATAAAACAATTACTTAACGTAGCTTAATCATCTGAGTAAAGCACATTATACAAAACATTGCAGGTATTTTCACAACATAATACAAATATCAGATTCTGTAGTAAATCTTAGTACAGGATAGCGAATTGGTCTGGTGGCGAGTTGTCTAGTATCTGAACTGAAGCCTTAGTAGGAGAAGGGGAGGGAAAGGGGGGTGGAGGGAGGGATATACTGGGAGTAGAGTAAGGGGGAGGGAAAGGGGGGTGGAGGGAGGGATATACTGGGAGTAGAGTAAGGGAAGGGGGGGGGGAGGGAGGAATAGAGTGGGAGTAGGGAAAGGGGGAGGGAAGGGGGGGTGGAGGGAGGGATATACTGGGAGTAGAGTAAGGGGGAGGGAAAGGGGGGTGGAGGGAGGGATATACTGGGAGTAGAGTAAGGGGGAGGGAAAGGGGGGTGGAGGGAGGGATATACTGGGAGTAGAGTAAGGGGGAGGGAAAGGGGGGTGGAGGGAGGGATATACTGGGAGTAGAGTAAGGGGGAGGGAAAGGGGGGTGGAGGGAGGGATATACTGGGAGTAGAGTAAGGGGGAGGGAAAGGGGGGTGGAGGGAGGGATATACTGGGAGTAGAGTAAGGGGGAGGGAAAGGGGGGTGGAGGGAGGGATATACTGGGAGTAGAGTAAGGGGGAGGGAAAGGGGGGTGGAGGGAGGGATATACTGGGAGTAGAGTAAGGGGGAGGGAAAGGGGGGTGGAGGGAGGGATATACTGGGAGTAGAGTAAGGGGGAGGGAAAGGGGGGTGGAGGGAGGGATATACTGGGAGTAGAGTAAGGGGGAGGGAAAGGGGGGTGGAGGGAGGGATATGCTGGGAGTAGAGTAAGGGGGGAGTGAAAAAGGGGGGGGGGGATGGATATGCTGGGAGTAGAGTAAAGGGGGGGGGGGGAGTGAAAAGGAGGGGGGGATATATTGGGAGTAGAGTAATGGGGGGAGTGGGAGGAGGGAGGGGATATATTGGGAGTGGAGTAATGGGGGGGGGGAGGAGGGAGGGATATATTGGGAGTGGAATAATGGGGGGAGGGGGGAGGGAGGGATATATTGGAGTGGAGTAATGGGGGGAGTGGGAGGAGGAGGGATAAATTGGGAGTGGAGTAATGGGGGGGAGGGAGGAGGGAGGGATAAATTGGGAGTGGAATAATGGGGGGGGGAGGGAGGAGGGAGGGATAAATTGGGAGGGAGTAATGGGGGAGGGGAGGATGAGAGGGATATATTGGGAGTGGAGTAATGGGGGGGGGGGGGAGGAGGGAGGGCTATATTGGGAGTGAAAGTAATGGGGGTAGGGGGAGGATGGAGGGATATATTGGGAGTGGAGTAATGGGGGGGGGGGAGGAGGAGAGAGGGATATATTGGGAGTAAAGAAATGGGGGGGGGGAGGAGGGAGGGATATATTGGGAGTGAAGTAATGGGGAGATGGAGGAGGGAGGGATATATTGGGAGTGGAGTAATGGGGGGGGGGGGAGGAGGAGGAGGGAGGGATATATTGGGAGTGCAGTAATGGGGGGGGGGAGGAGGAGGAGGGAGGGATATATTGGGAGTGGAGTAATGGGGGGAGGAGGAGGAGGGAGGGATATATTGGGAGTGGAGTAATGGGGGGAGGGGGAGGAGGGAGGGACATATTGGGAGTGGAGTAATGGGGGGGAGGGGGAGGAGGAGGGATATATTGGGAGTGGAGTAATGGGGGGAGAGGGAGGAGGGAGGGATATATTGGGAGTGAAGTAAGGGGGGGGGGGGAAGAGGGAGGGATATATTGGGAGTGAAGTAATGGGGGGAGGGAGGGAGGAGGGAGGGATATATTGGGAGTGAAGTAAGGGGGGGGGGGGGAGGAGGGAGGGATATATTGGGAGTGAAGAAATGGGGGGAGGGAGGGAGGAGGGAGGGATATATTGGGAGTGAAGTAAGGGGGGGGGGGGGGGAGGAGGGAGGGATATATTGGGAGTGAAGTAATGGGGGGGGGGGGGAGGGAGGAGGGAGGGATATATTGGGAGTAGAGTAATATTAGTGGAAGGAAGTACTGACTTAACAAGCAAGTGGGTTTGTTCAATTTCAGAGACCTATTGGAAAACAAATAATGTTGCTTGGGCACAAACACGCAGTTACACATAGAAAATCCATTCCAGTACCGATGCCGTCCTGTTAACTTTATGCTGGCTACTACTAGACGATTTTATTCAGTTTAAAAAATGGCCTCCAGCAATTATAAGGCTTCAAACTATCTCACTTAACCCTTTTTACTACCACAGAGCCTTCTTAAATTACACAAAATCGTCTAAATTTAGCAAGAATAATATTTATTAGACGTCGCCCGTACATAATGGTTACTGCAGCACTCTACGGCATTTGTAGGTATTTTGCTCCAAATTTTAATCATCAAGTGGTGAGCACGCTCGCGTGTGAATCTGAAAGACCCGGGATCGAATCCCTGCCACGGCGGACATTTAGTGGGTGCGGTAGTACGTCCTAGCATGTTTCACATGCTTGCACCCAGTCAGGGGACATCCTGACGACGTATACAGACAAAACACACATAACAAATCCACTCCAACACCTTCCTCTCTCTCCAACACCCCTTCTCCCCTCTCAACACTCTTCTCTGAGCTATTGCCGATAAAAATGGCATGTTCAGTCCTGTAAAGAATCGTAAGATTCAGAGTCGTAAATAAGATTCCAGGACGAGCTCATCAGCGGCGGATCCCCAGATCGACCGTGCTGATTGTCACCTAAACATCTACAAAACAAAACAAAAACTCTATGGCAATTAAAAGCAATCGCCCAATCAATGCATCAATCAAAATTCGCGTGAATAAGCTCGAGAAGTTCCATTATAGGGACCGTGGGGGCTCAAGATTTTGCCAGATTGTTAATTAACTTTTAAATTATATGTTTTCTGAGGTGAGATGTTAGACTGTGGTAGGCGTGAAGTATGTGTACATTCAAGACACACGCACACACACACGCACCATAAAGCTGAAACATAGACAACAATATATAGTGTATCTCTCTCTCTCTCTATATATATATATATATATATATATATATATAAATATATATATATACACACAAACATGATTTCAACCTCACTGGCCTACTCTAACAACTGCTTTCTAGGGTTCTTATGCATACAAAATAACGGGTGTGGTCAAGGTAGTCTTGGTGGGGTACGGTGACTGTAACTCGTGATAGGTAGGGTTATGAGGGAGCTGTAGGATAGGGTAAGACGCATTAGCTCTGGTCTCGTGATGGGTGAGGCTATCAGGTATCTATGTTATCAGGTGGTGGGGGTATGGTAGCTCTGACTGGTGATATATGGGGTTCTGAGTTAGCTATGTTATCAGGTGGGGGTATGGTTCACTTACAAACATAGAGACGGGTGTGTGTGTGTGGAGGGGGGGGGGGGGGGTTGTGTGACCTCCCTATCTTGCATCAATCGATCTAGATGCTGAAATGTAATCTTTCTAGTTTCTTCGTTTGCCCCATCTCTCTCTCTCTCTCTCTCTCTCTCTCTCTCTCTCTCTCTCTCTGCGAGGGTACAGTATGTGCATTCGGAACGTAACTTGTTTTGATTCGTACTGTATTATAACATATTTGTTTCTTGGCTCTGCTGTTGTTGGGTTTTTTCCTGATTAAACAGTGCACTGAAGTAGAGAAGAAATCCCAGAAATTACTGGGTTATAATAAATAAGAGAGTTCTAATTATGTAGACAGATATATTCCTCGCAGTCTAAAATGCTCTGATGCGGCCCTTTATATCATTTGAAGTGCAATTCTGATCTCCAACATTTAGGAAATTGGAGCGATTGGAAGGAGTTCAAACTAATGATATGAAGTCGATTAGGATAATGAAATTTGAGGATCAGTTCAGAGCGATTGGTTTGTTTTGTGTGGAAAAGCGTATGTTTATACTATGTGGACAGCTCATTGAATAATATAAAATACTAAATATGGATATTATATATCAATTTCACTTCAACACCAAACACCTCCCAATGAAATTAATGAAAGCATGTGATCCATCGGGATTCGAGCCTTGGTTACCACACACATATTTTAAACACTCTAACCATTACACCATCAAGACATAAATAATAGTTAGTGTCAATATGAATACCAAATGCAACCATGGAAGATAAATTACAGCTAAAGAGGCCTAGCATTAGCATACTGTATGGGGATTTGTTTACACATACTGTACTGTATTATGTCTTGAACTACATCCATTTAAAGTTATAAAATGTTCTTCAGTAAAGCAGATTAAGAAGAAAGTAGGTAGTGAATGTTTATACTTTTTAATCTATCTATCTATCTATCTATAATTATACTGTATATATATCCTCAAGTATGTTTCCTTGGAATGGACTGTAAGTTAAGGTCTTTGAAATACTAATTAGTCCTTACAATACATATCAATCTCTCTCTCTCTCTCTCTCTCCCAAACCACAGAAGGGATCCTCTTTCACGTGATGTGTGTGAGATAGGAAGAAGGAATGGAAGAGGAGAGAGAGAGAGAGAGAGAGAGAGAGAGAGAGAGAGAGAGAGAGAGAGAGAGAGAGAGAGAGAAAAACGAAAGGATACAAACAGATAAGGGATGTAGACACTTAACCTTATACAAACTTCCACGAAACACAAGAATCGTGTCACGTAGTTTTTTTCCTCTTCGTGATCTTATACATAGAAATATATTGCGCATGATTGAATTACAATATATATATATATATACGGTATATTATCGATCAGGGCTAGACCCAGGTGAGGTTATAGGCATGTGATAAAGAGTCGCTGGAACTCCTGTTTCATTTGCTTGGCCTCTCTTACTGATTTTCTTTGTGCCTCATTTACACTGAGAGCAATCCAGCTAGCTCTCACAAACACCTCCTCCTCCTATCCACTTCACTACACTAAACATGCACACCACACTTCATTCCTCCACACCAAAATTAAAAAAACACAAAATGATGAATTTTAGCCCAGCCTCGGAGTCCCCAGGGGGGGGGGACCATAAATGCCCCCTCACCCGACCGACCATCCCCTGACGACCCCACACAATTACCTGGACCTCGGCCTGTTACTCTTTCTATTAATTTCTGCAACATTCGCGGACTTTCCTCTAACTTTCACTCTGTTGAACACCATCTCTCCTCCTACAAACCTGATCTTCTCTTCCTCACCGAAACCCAGGTGTCTGTAGCAACATCCAGCAACCCCTTCTCTGTATCCTCCTACTTTCTCTATCCTAGTTTCAAAGCCAAAGGCGGATGTTGTGCATATGTGCACAACAAACTCACTTGCTCTCGTGTTCCCGATTTCGACTCCTCTGAATTCTCAACTTTATGGCTCAAACTTTCCTGTCATTCTCTTACTAAATATTTCTGTGCTGTCTATCTTTCCCCTAACTCTACCAACTTTCCTAAATTCTTTGACTATCTAAACTCTACAGTGGAACACATTCTATCCATTTCTCCTTTCTCAGAAATCTCCATCTTAGGAGATTTCAACGTTCACCACCGCCAATGGCTCTCCTCTCACACTACTGATCCACCTGGTGAACAAGCCTACGTCTTTTCTATCCTAAATGACCTAGAGCAGTTAGTTCAGCAACCCACCCGTATCCCGGATCGCATCGGAGATCGGCCCAACATTCTTGACCTGTTTCTAACTTCTAACCCTTCTTCTTATACTGTCGATCTTTTCTCTCCTTTGGGCTCCTCCGACCATAAACTTATCTCTGTCACCTGTCCTATCTCTCCAGTACAGCCACCCGATCCTCCTAGCCGGCGGCGCTTGTGGCACTTTGGCGCTGCCGACTGGGAGGCTCTTCGGCAGTACTTCTTTGATTTCCCATGGAATGATTTCTGCTTCCATGGCCGGGGACCCTCGGAGAGTGCTGAACGCATTACCGAGGTAATCCTATCGGGCATGGAAGCATACATTCCATTCTCTTTCTCTCAGACTAATGCTAAAAAATCTTGGTTTACTCACGCCTGTTCTACTGCTGTCTGCAGTAAGGAGGAGGCATTCAAACGGTACCGACGCCTTAAAACTCAAGACTCTCATTCTTCATATGTTTCTGCCCGGAATCAAGCCAAATCTGTTCTTCGACTTGCCAAACACTCTTTCATCAATAATAAATGCACTGAACTATCCAACTCTAGCTCTTCCCAAGCTTTCTGGCATCTAGCCAAAAACCTCTCCAACAATTTCTCTTCCTCGTCTTTCCCTCCCCTTTCCCACTCTGATGGCACAACCATCACTTCTTCCTCTGACAAAGCTAAACTCTTCGCTCAAACTTTTGCTAGAAACTCCACCTTGGATGATTCCGGTGCTATTCCTCCCTCTCCGCCCTCCTCTCTCTTACTTATGCCTAATATCCTAATCTCTTCTAAAGATGTACTTTCTACCCTCTCTGGGCTTAACACTAATAAGGCGTACGGTCCGGACGGTGTTCCTCCTGTTGTTCTCAAAAACTGTGCTTCCGTGCTGACTCCCTGCCTAGGCAAACTCTTTCGTCTCTGTCTATCCTCTAACGTCTTCCCTTCATGCTGGAAGTTTGCTCACATTCAACCTGTCCCAAAGAAGGGTGACCGCTCTCAACCCTCCAACTATCGTCCAATTGCTCTTATCTCTTGTCTTTCTAAAGTTTTTGAAACTATTCTTGCTTCCAAATTTCTTAAGCAATTCTCTTCTCATAATCTGCTCTCAGATCGCCAGTATGGCTTCCTTAAGGGTCGCTCTACTGGTGATCTTCTTTCATATCTTACTAACTCTTGGTCATCCTCCTTTCGGGACTTCGGTGAGACTTTTTCTATTGCACTAGACATATCGAAAGCCTTCGATAGAGTATGGCATAAATCTTTAATTTCTAAACTACCCTCCTTCGGTTTCTATCCCTCCATCTGTGCCTTTGTCTCTAATTTCCTTTCTGGCCGTTCCATAGCTGCGGTTGTGGACGGCCATTGTTCACTTCCTCACCCTATAAACTCCGGTGTTCCTCAGGGCTCTGTCCTATCTCCTATTCTCTTTCTAATTTTTATAAATGATCTCCTTAACTGTACCTTAATTCCCATCCATTCATACGCAGACGACTCAACTTTACACTACTCCATTAGTTTTCAGAACGCCCCAGCCAGCAATCCCTCAACGACAAACGTAATGAAGCCATAGAACTCTTAAATTCTGATCTAAATACTATTTCCATTTGGGGCAGAGAAAACCTTGTTAACTTTAATGCTTCCAAAACCCAATTTCTCCATCTATCTACCCGTCAGGATCTCCCAGCGGACTATCCCTTATTCTTCAACAATACAAAAATCAACCCTTCATCTTCTCTCAATATTCTTGGTGTCTCTTTTTCTTCTGCTCTCATTTGGAAGGACCATATTACCAGTCTTGCTAAGGCAGCCTCCCAGAAGCTGGGTGTGCTCAACCGCCTTAGGGGGTTCTTTTCCCCTGCACAGCTTCTTGCTCTGTACAGGGGCATAGTGCGCCCTTGTATTGAGTATTGTTCACATGTGTGGGGAGGTTCCTCTCACACCGCTCTCCTAGACAAGGTTGAAAGGAAGGCCTTTCGTATCATTAACTCCCGTCCACTCACCAACTCTCTGCAATCTCTCTCTCCGCCGCAATGTTGCATCTCTCTCGCTATTCTATCGCTACTATAATAATCAGTGTTCCTCAGAGCTATCCCAGTGCATACCACCTCCTTTACGTAGGGCACGTGGTACCCGTCTTGCAACTCAATCCCACCCCTACTCTGTGCAACTCTCCAACCCAAGAGTGAAACGTTACTCTCAAACTTTCTTCTACTCAACATCTGAGCTCTGGAACTCTCTCCCAGAATCAGTCTTTCCCTCTTCCTATGACTTAAATTGCTTCAAACTCCGTGTGTCCAGGCATTTTGGCTCGAACGTCCCTTGATTTTGGCCCTGTCACTCTTTCAACTATGGGGGAGGCACTCGCTATAGGCAGTTATGCCTTTTGCCTCCCTCAATCACATAGAAAAAAAAAAAAAAAAAAAAAAAAAATATATATATATATATATATAAATTTGGAATGTAGATATCAAATTTATTTAAATTAAGACAGTATTTTGTGGACTCTAATACATCGCATAATTTTACATAACGTCTTACTAACCTTAAAAACTGGATTCCACATTAATATAATCAATATGTGCTTTATAGAGACCTCAGTGATAATATGTGCTTTATAGAGACCTCAGTGATAATAGTGATATGAAATTATTATACAAGTATTAGTCATTATCAAGTCTAAATTTACCAGTATAACACTATGAAACAATGACCTCACCCGAACACATGATCATATGCTGCCTGTGTCGTCATCAGTGCGTCATATGCTGCCTGTGTCGTCATCAGTGCGTCATAAAGTACATCAGCAGACACAGAGAGTTATGACGTGACAACCATATATATAATGTTACGTCATAGTTGTCACACTGATAAGAGCTTCCTGTGGTGGTGTGTCAGGGGTAGTAATTAGTCCCTCTGAAAAAGTATACACATAGGACAGCAATCCTTTAATATATGACATTAATTCTTTCAGCAATATATCAAAAGGGAGTCGTAGAAAACATATAGTTAATTATTCAATGTGAGTTGCTAATAAAGGAGTTAACATCTCTCTCTCTCTCTCTCTCTCTCTCTCTCTCTCTCTCTTCAAATATTAATGTCGATTACAACTGATATACTGTAATCTGGTGGGGGCAAAATCTGGGGAACTTCAAGAATATATCCACTAGATAAATATCTTTGGAGACTATTGAAATACAAGCGTGGAACTCACGTACTAAGACAATGACCTCTAATTCTGGATCACTGAAGCTAAGCGCGGCGATTCAATATGATACTTAATTATAGTCTGGCTATCTCCAAACGATCAACTCGGGCAACAGCCATCGTAGTAAATTGGTTAGCCATATGACTATGCTGAGAAATCCCCTGTTGTCAGCTTCAATAACAAAACATAGGAGAACATTGGATAATTAGACGTATAAATAAATGATCAGCCAATAAAACTTCCGTTCAATTCACACCTTCATTATTCCTTGTTGGATAGTGTTAAACTGGCTCTGGATAGATTAGATTGAGTAAAAACGTTAAATTAACGTTAAACTGGGTTATATTGGGTTACCTTCGTTTAAAAATCTAGATATATAAAATATAAAATGACCTTAGAATGGTAAGGGAAACACTAACGAAATAAACTTTAATATAAAACAGTAAATAACAAACACTAATATTTACAGTCACACGACTGGCAACACTATTGCCTTTCAAATATGTAACAGAGTAGACTTAAACAATCTAATTACTTGAAGCAATAATGAGCGACACACACAAACGCATTTACACACACACACACACGACGGTGCTTTGATCGGTTCAATTGTTTAAAAAAAAAAAAAAAAAAAAAATCTATGCACGTCGACAATTACATATTCAAACCTAGTAAAAGTGTCCACATGTACCCTAACTCATAATCATCCATTAACATTAAGAAAGAACTCAACACCTTCCACTAGTATTATGACAAGCCCGGCCTACAGTATGGTCCTCAGGTTCCCAGTCCCGTTATTAAGGACACTCCCACAACGGAAGTACCTACGCCCACGCCTACACACACACACATGGCACACACACCCATAGGTATCATAACACACACAAACACACCACCCACACTAATAGGCATAAGAACACACACACACACACACACTTTGACCCCAACGTACTGTACCTTGAATTTGGCTCTCTGTCACTCTTTTTGGCTTTCGGGAGACTCATTACAGGCAGCCTGTCTGTTGTCTCCTTCACACAGACACACACACACACACACACATATGGACCCCTCTCACACTTAACCCATCTAGTGCCAGTAAAGTTGTCTTCATCATGTTCTGGACACTATTAGACGATTTGACTGCTTAGGAAGAACGACTACACATTAAAAGGCTGCAGAGTATCTCAATTAATCCTTTTTACTACCACAGACCCTTCTGAAGCTGCACAGAATTGTCTAAATATAGCTAGAATAAAATAAATATGACGTCGCCAGTACAGAAGGAGTTAATAAATATGACGTCGCCAGTACAGAAGGAGTTAATAAATATGACGTCGCCAGTACAGAAGGAGTTAATAAATATGACGTCGCCAGTACAGAAGGAGTTAATAAATATGACGTCGCCAGTACAGAAGGAGTTAATAAATATGACGTCGCCAGTACAGAAGGAGTTAATCAACCATCCAAATCCTTAGCCTCGACTGATATACTGTATATAAGCCTTGTGGAATACACTGTTAACATTGGTTGTTCAAAAAAGGTAACCCATAATTGTACACATAATAAGTGCTTCAATCGCTTAAGGGGACAGTGGTTACTTTTGGGGGTTTATTTATTTATATATTTATATATTTTTTTAGTTCCCTCTATAGACCTCCATCAAACTAAGAAAAACATCCACTAGAACCCCCTTCAAGATTAATTTGTACATTTTTCGGTAGAAAAATGTCACGGCCGAAGGCCGGTTCCTCCACAATTGTCAATTACAGGCTGGCAATCGCTCGCCAGGAAAACAAATCGACACCTAAAGGGCACAAAAGGTCTTAATATTGGCAAATAAATGGGGCGAAATGTCTTAAGATCGCCAAAGTAATGGGCCGAACGTCTTAAAATCTCAAAACTAATAGGGCTAAACACAAGGGAGAAAGTGGTCCATAAAACCGGCCCATCTCCCCTTAAAGGAGATGGGTTTATATTCTTTGGTCGAGAGAAAGAGAGACGTAGAGGAAACACTCACGAGGGATGTTGGGGTGGGAATTCAAGGCCTCGTGTTCTCACAAGGTGGCACTTGAGGCGCGTCCGGTGGAAGTGGCACTGTGGAGGGAGTGCCAGGGGTGGGGGGGGGGGAGGAGAGCCAAGGGTAGAGGTTATCATACGCCTACACCAGTGGTCACCAACCCATAAAGCTAGAACAGCCTTTTTATCATACAAATGTTGTACGGTCGGAGCCGCAATACAAAAAAAAAAAAAAAAAAAAAACACACACACACACAGGGTCTCATAAACCGAAATCTACAGTACTTCAGAAATAAGATAAAATACCCTACTTCTGAACAAAATAAAAATATATAATAATAAATAAAAGTCGACTGACTGGGGACAGAGGTGCATGGGGGCGGTTCGTTCGTGGCCACCCCTTCGAAGGGGATCACGGCGTCAGGCAATAGATAGATAGATAGACAGTTTTATTTTGTAATTTACTCGTATTCACAAAGCTTAGGACAAACATGTCTCGCATTTCTAGAAATCATGACGATTGATGCCTATACAACTTTTCGAAGTTGAATATGTTATGATGTTTTCGTTTTGAAGGAATGTTTATTATCTCTGAAACTTCAGGAGCCACACAAGCGTCCTGAACCCCTTCTGTACCGGATACGTCTCTTTTATTTAATTTCATATACATTTAGACGATTTTAAAAAGCTTAGGAAAAATATATGGTAGCTAAAAGGATTAACTGAGATTGTCTGTAGCCTTTTAATGGGTAGCCATCCTTCCTAAGCTGAACAAAATCGTCTATTAGTTGCCAGCATATAATGAAAAGTACATCATCGTACAGAAGGGGTGAAAGAGCCGCAGGTTGCTGACCCCCGGCCTACACTCACATCAATAATGATATATTTGAAACTGTACCGAACCAAAATGAGATATGGCCCTAGTGTACTGTATGATGGCGTAAAGGGATTCAAATGTAAGAGATAAATCATTCCTATAAAATATACAGTAGCGAAACCGAATGAGATAGATAATTCCTATGTAATTAACTGTAGCGAATCCAAATGAAATCAATATTTCCTATATAATAAATTGTAGACAACCCAAATGAGATAAATAACACTTATACAATACATTGTAGCGAACCCAAATGAGCTACACACTTACTCTATAATATGCCAAGAACTTTAGTTTGATATTAATTAACCCTTACACGATCCGATAACGCATTTCTTATCTGTAGTCTGGTTATTATTACACACACACACACACACACACACACACATACACTCACGAATAAATATACACAAAATACTGTGGGAATATTACTGATGAATGAAACAGCTACAATACAAATGTATAGGTACTTCATATAACCTTATTAATGACACAAGTTTACCCAAGGGTCACTCGTTCACATTAGGTCTAAGGTTTGATTGAGCAAAGTATATGTATTCGATTAAATTATTCATAGACAATTTTAACTTAATTTCGTCACTTTTGACAACCCATTGAAGTTGTATCTGGCATGAAACAACCAAAATGATCTTCAAGAGACCCTTAGAATGATAATGTGAACGACAAAATATGTAACTTCTTCACCACCATTATTACGTTTTTAATCATATTCTGATTACCATTAGACGATTTCCTTTACTTTATAATTTACCTTTAGGGGTAAATACGATCTCAATAAACCCTATGCATAACATAGGTCTTTCTTAAACTGTATAAAATCGTCTAATTATAGCCAGACTAAAAGGTAAAAAGGCATCATGGTGTTGAAGGGGTTAACACTTCTCCAATTACTACTTTTTAACTATCTACACATCGTATATAATAATTTACTTATTATTTCCAGTTCCTATCGCTGCTCCGGATTGTTAAAATACCAGAAACAATACTAACAAACAAAACCTGAAGAAGAGCACCCACACCGGAAGTGAGGGTGAATCTTCAGTAGCTGTTGCCGAGTATATGAGTCAGTCAAGGTGAGTCACTGACCTCTTGTATACTCATATATAAGCCTACGTTCACTCGGTCACTTCAACACATTAGCCTCAAGCTCTATCACTCGCCCACTACCCATCACTCCCTCACCACTGGAATAACTCACATACACATTAATCAACTTTCTAGCCATCACTTATTTATTCACCGACCTCTTATACTCATACTCACTTACTCTCTAGCCATTACTTACTTATTCACTGACTTCTTATACTCACACTATTCACTTTATCACCTCAGAACATTTGCCTCAAGCTCTACCTATCTCTGACTCTGTACCCATCATTCAGTAAATCTCTCTCAATCTATCATTCACCGACATCTAAAACATATACACTCATTTTAATCTCAGTTTATCAAAAGATCTATTACACCGCAAAGTTGTAATTCATACGCGTATTTACAAGGGTCCTTAAAAATCAGTTACGTCGTAAGTGACCTCATAACAGTGCTAGCATTAACTAGAAACACAAACATTCTTCAGATGAGAAAAGCTGAATACATGAACATTAACTGAAGCTTGAAATATTAAGGAACTATGGAAAGGAAAACAATGACTGTGAAAGTGGTACTTATAGCAATCTTCGTTGGTGTATGCCTAGCAAGACCAAATCGCACCTCTCTTAGCCACAACCAACACAATTTAATTTCCAATCATCTTAGAAAACACGTTAACGAACCCAATGAAAGTGAGCAGCATTATCAAAGGCCAGTCCACTATAACTCCACAGAAAATCATGATCAAGAGGACATCCACATTGAAGAAAACAGGCAGCAATACATCCAAAGTGTCCACAACAGCGACTACGAGAATGCAGATATTAGCGTGATAGGTAAAGAAAAAGAAGCTAACATACCCAATAACAGCGATCTGGATTATCAAGAGCCAGACAACTACATCTCCAAGGATTACGATCACCAAGAAAACCACCACACTCAGGAAAACAATCAAGAAAATATTCGAAATGTTCATAATCGTAACTACAAAACAAAAGACAGTCGTATGAAAATTGAAGGAAGATTTAATGATAACAGTCAAGATAATCACCACCACCAGGAGGAGCCAATCATCTATGAACAGGTGAGTTGTGAAGAATAATTTGGAGTAAGTCAGAAATTATAGTTGTATTTGCATTGAGAGAGAGAGAGAGAGAGAGAGAGAGAGAGAGAGAGAGAGAGAGAGAGAGAGAGAGAGAGAGAGAGAGAGATTTGATTTTGCCCCGAAGGGCGAGTTTATTGAGCAGCGCCCCCCATCCTGTGAGGGGACAACCACTAGTAAGGCGATACATACTGCTCAAAGAGCCATTATTCCACTGAAACAACAGCATCGTCGTCTGGTTACATTCATATTTGTGTTTATAAGTCATGTTGGCATTATTCAGATGTGTTATTATAGTTTCCTCATTTAATTGTCACATGGGTCAATATTTACGAGTCACACCACAGCTGGGATCTCATTTCTAACGGTAGTTTTGGGTTCCTATCATTCTATGCTTCATTGCTATATACTTTTTATCCACCGGAAAATATTATTTTTTCTTAGTTTTTTTTATTTTTTATTTTTTATTTTTTATTTTTTTTAGCATTAACCTAACCTAAAAACCTAACCTAACCTAACCTAAATGTATTTGGGGGCTATTAGGTTAGGTTAGGTTAGGTTAGGTTAGGTTAGGTTAGGTTAGGTTTTTTGGTTAGGTTAATGCTAAAAAAAAAAAAAAAAAAAAGCCAAGAAATTTTTTTTTTTTCCGGTGGATAAAAAGTATATAGCAATGAAGCATAGAATGATAGGAACCCAAAACTACCGTTAAAAATGAGATCCCAGCTGTGGTGTGACTCGTAAATATTGACCGTCACATGGTCTGTATATACGTATCTCATTAAAAAAAAAAAAAAAAAAAAAAAAAAAAAAAAGCAAGCAAGCCTGTAGTGACTGAATTATTAATTGACAGGTTGTGAATAATAGCACTACAGAACTAGTGCAATCGTATGAGGAAACTATTCATATTTTCATTACATCAATGGTTATTGAGATCATAGTTAGCTGAATACAATTATTACAAAAATAGGCAATGGTATAAATCAACATAATACAGAGAGAGAGAGAGAGAGAGAGAGTGATAGAGAGTGTATAATAGCCGAAATTAGCATAAATTATTGAGGATAAACCCCCCTTGAAAATTTAATCGAGTATAATTCGTATAACAAAGAAATGTACACTAAATTCATAGTTACAAGAAAGCAAATTATATATAACGATATTTGAAACCTTGAAAATTAATTTAGTAATACAATTAATACATTATATTTTGTAAACATGATGGTGATCAATCGTTGCATACCAGCTTGCTCAGGTCGGTGATACCCCCCCCCCCCCTCCTTAATAAAATCTAGTGGGAATAGATATGACATGAACATGAGAATCTTGAATTTCGTGGGTTAAGTGTACTAATCTTCTCGAGGAAGTGTGTGAAACTGAAGCTGATCTTTGACTGTCCAGTATAAAGGGAGAATCAGAACAGCTTTCCTGTGCCCAACCCGTTTAAATATAGTAGTCGAGGTTTTTAGATTGTTTTAACAAAGAGAGTTTAAATTGAATAACTGTATGCAATGATTATACAAAACATGTAAATATACTTATTCTGGTCACAAAATATATAGCGTAACATATCCCATCAACAGATATACTGTATGTGTTTGGGCATATTAATGCACGAAATGTATGCTTCTTGATTAATAGCTTTAGAATTCTTCACAAATAAGTACTCATATTTAATGCTCGATTAAGTAAATATAATGTTTATAAGGAAAAAATAATCATACATATACTTTTTGTTTACATAATATTGTATATGTATTACTTTAATACATGGACAGTTGTTCCCCAAGAGTTACAGTAAATATTCGCCTTAAACTTAAATTACTACATCTCTATCTTCCAGAACCGATCATCACGAGTCAAGAGAAGCATGAGGCTAAGGAAAGCTTTCAGTACAGCCAGGTGGTGGTTCAAGAGGCAGTGGCATGATGCTCTGCACTTTGGTGGTGGTCATAGACATAGCAGTAGTAGTGAGGAGTACCGGTATGATCACCCCTTCCTGTACACTAGACCTTCCTTCAGACCGACCACAACCACCCCAGCAACAACCACATACACTCCAGCTACTCCAACAGCTACCACAACTACTCCAGCAAGCAATCTAACTACGCCCATAACTACGGAAATGTCTGTTTCACCAGTATCGACAACCAGCGTTTACTCAGTCCCCTCCACCTCTATCATGTCAACCACTACCACTCAAGCAACCACAACCACAACTACCATAACCCCACCGACCACCCAAACATCACCATCAACCACCCACTTCTATACCTTTTCTAACGGCAACCCCTTAACTCTGGAACCCGAGGCAGAAACTATACACCCACTGTTCTAAAAAGGTCTAGATACTGAAGGCACAGCTAGTCGGGGCGCCTGCAAAGCGTCAAAACTATTCCAAGGGTGTCAGCCCTATCAATACATCAAACACCCAATTTTTTCAAAGCATAAAAAAAGTTGGACCTTTTCAATTTGACAAAAGGCTGAAACTGACTGGATGATATCATATCATCAAAAACACCAGTGGTCTTCAAAACATCAACAATTTATATTATCCCATCAATGCATCAAAAACTTCAGATCTTTGCAAAGTGTCAAAAATCTAACCTAACCTAACCTAACATAAGATAAGAATACAAACTGCATATAAATGTCCATCTTTATTTTAAAGTTCCTCAACATAAGAAACATATTATAATATATATTGAAATATACTTGTCATCAAATGAAATAAAATCGATAAGATCGTCATGCAGTGGGTAGCAGTATCTCCTCTCTTACTGAAGAAAGATTTCGAAACGCTCCTGCACCTGGACTTTTTTATGCGTTGATGAGTTTTTGTCAATTATATGCTTTGATAACATCTGGCATTTTTGATACATCGATGACTTCCAACTTTTGATGCATTGAAGTGATATAAACTTTTTTACACATTGATATGATCTGGGAAAAACTGGTTTTTGACAAAATGAACACATCTGGAAAATTTGATGTACTGATAGCTTTTTGCAGATTTGATAAAATGATAGGATCAGTTTTTGACGCTTTGATGCTCCCCCAGCTAGTCTTCCTAGCACCAATAATATGAAGCAACATTCTCAAGTTTGATGATGGCTAGTTCCAGTCATCTTTTGACATCAACTAAGTGTTTCTGATGATCGACGTCATCCAGACACGGCTAAGCGCCCTTTTGTCTAGCATCTCAACTGTATCCTCTAATAAATCTGAATAACGGTCACAATCAATACAAAAGTTGGCTCCGGAGCTATAACGGTTTTCTGGTAATTTGATAGCGAGTTTAACCGCAATTTCACAGAAAAGAAGAAAACAGGAGTGAAAGAAAATGAAGATGGTGACGATAAGAATGACGGTAAGTTATCCATCTTCCCCACACCACAGACGATTACACTGCAGTCACAAGTTGCCCAGGTATCACACAACACATGACCACCCTCAGACACCTCAGGGGCAGCTCAATGACCGGGATTTGCTTTTTAGAGTATAGAGTGTTCCCATAGAGGACTCAGAGTAACAAAGTAGAGAACATCACACATTAGGTTTAGTTTACATGGACGAAAGGGAAGACAAGAAGCAACACAGAAGAAAAAGTATGGAGAAGAGGATGCAAAGAAGTACACACACACACACCTATACCCCCAGAAGACACTTACACCATTTTCCAAAGAATATTATTGCATATATATAAAATTTATTTGTAATAAATATATTTATGTAATACCAAGTATAATCTCATCCTCAGTAGCTGTTTCATCAAGAGAAGAATATAATAAGATACAATTTACGAGAGAGAGAGAGAGAGAGAGAGAGAGAGAGTCACTATACCATCCCTGCCACCGCAACATCCGATATCCCACGTGCGGCTTGTCTATCTCCCTCCCTCACATATCTCATTCCCGTCTCCATGTGGCTCTAGAAGGGTTGGGGAGGAACCAGCATCTGATGATTATGAAGTACCGTAAGAATCACCATGAGTACTGAAATCATTATAGTGAAATGGCGTCACATATAATGCAAGGGTTATACTTTTTGATCTATGTGAATGAAGGAGACAAAAGGTAAAGTTGCATGTAAAAAGTGTCTCCCCCCAATTTTAAAGTGACAAAGAGCCAAAATCAAGGTACGTAAGAGTTAAAATGTCTGGACACAGAGCTTGAAGCAGTTTAAGTCATAGGATGAGGGAGAGAGTTCCAAAGCTTGCTTGTTGAGTAGAAGAAAGGCTGGGAAAATTATGCCAATCTTGGGTTTGAGAGTTGAACAGAAAACGGGTGGGAGTGCGTTGAAAGGAGGGTGCCCCCACTCTCCGTAAGGACAGGGGGTATACACTGAGAGAGCACTGAAGAACATTGATTATTGGAATAACGGTAGAAGAAGCGATAAAAGCAACATTACGGCGTGTAGAGAGATTGTAGTCTTTTTCTTTTCAACTGGCGGTAAATTGCAAAGTTCCTACCAATATTGAAGATTTTGTTGTTGTTGTTGTTGTTCCCCAAGCTGCCTGGCCAAACAGCCCCAAGGCCCCAGCAAGGCCAAGGCCATAACCGAGTGCCCCCACAGAACCCTCCCCGCCTACCACAATAAAGCCTGGGTGACCGAAGCCACTCCATGGCGTTGAGCCGAGGAGGGTGCGGAAACGCCCGGGAAACCAAAGCCCCACCCAGGGCCCTGTGCCCCTCAGCAATTATGAAGAGAAAGTTGAGGGGCAAAGGAAAAATGTGACGCTTTGGCTTCCAATCTTGGTAGATTGGGAGGTCAATCCACGGAAAAGATGCCGTCACTTGAGATCTAGGAAATACATAAGTAAAAGGAACAGTAGGAGTAAGCTATGGGTATGGCAGAGATCACTCAGTTCTTACTCTGATAGACCAGCCCATCACCATATGACTAGAACCCAATCCTCTCAGCATCAGCTAGGAAAGGCCCTAGAAAGCCGCCTTTGGCGGGGGGATAGCTCCCCTATTTCAACCCCTTTCGGGGTTGGGCACCCGCCCTGAAGATTTTGTAGTGAAGCATGGTGCTAATTATATATTATGTGGTCTTAATATGATGCAGAGGCATAGTACTTTCATATTTGTTCATTAAGTATCGAGAAAGTAGCTAATAAAGGATTCAATTTATCATCAGATGAAAAGAAACAGAGTATAGTGAGAGGAGGTGAGTTGATGAGACGAAATGCTTTTGCCTCTACCTTTTCGAGAAGTGCGGTATGGGTGGAGCCTACCCACACATGCGAACAATACTCAATACAGGGGCGCACTGTGCCAAAATACAGAGCAAGAAGCTGTGTGGGGGTGAAGAAGTTTTAGCAAAAGTGGTAATATGATCTTTCCAAGAAAGGGCTCATTATAGTCTTCAATATAATTTTTGGGAAGTCAGTGGCTCCATAATTATCTAGTAGTGAATGTATATCACGGGCATCAAATACAAATTCCCATGGTGAGTATATTGGGGGTCCAAGAAGAGCAGACTGGAGGTCAGAGTCATTATCCTATGTTAATCTACATTAAATGTAACAGGATTAATTTGGCTGCCAAATGCAGGTTTTAAATCCATTAATTCATTCCTAATATAGTTTTCAAACAGTTAGACTGACACATATATCCACGGGAACCGGGGAACTACCGATTTAAAGTTAATCAGGTAAACTGGTAAAGTAAAAAAGGTATCGGGCTTGAACGAAGCTGCACTTGGCTGAGGCGTTTTTCTCATTAATATTGCCCGTTAGATCCTGTGGCGAATTATCCAGCCTGGTACACAGTAATACTGCATATAATCCATATTACCGGGTATTTCCGGGTAGGACGTCACTATCTGTCAAGAAACTCCACGTTCTTGCTTACTGCTACACTACAGGCAACCTGCCTTTTATCTCCTTCATTAACCAAAAAAAAAAAAAAAAAAAAACACACACACACACACAGGCATAGGATATAAGGAGACTGCCCATTCAACTTGCCCTGCCCGGGAAACGAACTTTAGAACCTTATGTGATTTTAGAAAATGGGGAGGTGTAGTATTTTGTTCTCCAATTCGATAATCTTCTTACTTACACTTACTAAAACAGCTTCCCAGATTTCGCATGTGTGGGGAGGTTCCACACATACCGCACTTCTCGAAAGGGTAGATTCAAAAGCTTTTTGTCTCATCAATTCACCTTTTACTAATTCCCTACAATCTCTCTACATACTGCAATGTTGCATCTCTCTCACTCTTCTACCCCTATTACAATGATAAATTTCAGCGGCTCGCTGGTGTAGTGACTAGCGTCTTGGATTTCCACCAAGAAGGTCCAGATCGCGCCGTGCACGCTCGGCGCATTAAAGGCTTTTCAAAAGCACTGAGTCGTTACCGTCCCTCATGAGCAAGGGGATGGGATAGTAGTACAGGACCCCAATGGAAATACGCCTAATTGGCCTTATTGGGCTATCCTTAGCTGGCTTAGCATGCGCTAGCTTTAAGAACTATTATTATTATTATAATGTTCTTCATTGTTTTCTCAGTGTAGCCTATACCTCCTCCCTTACGGAAAGTAGGGGGCACCCGCCTTTCAACACATTCTCACCCCTATTCTGCCAACTCTCCAATCCAAGAGTGAATAGATTTTCCCAGTTTTTCTTCTACTCAACAAGTAAGCTCTGGAACTCTTTCCCTGAATCTGTCTTTCCGTCATCCTATGTCCTATGACTTAAACTGCTTCAAGCTCAGTGTATCCAGACATTAAGAATCTAGTGTACCTTGAATTTGGCTCCCTGTCACTCTTACAATTTTTTGGGGACACTTGTCACAGGCACCTTTGCCTTTCGTCTCTTTCATACATATAGAAAACAACAAAACATTTTATATATGACCTACAATAATCTATCAAGAGTGTCCCTGCCATCTATTGGTAAAACATGAACTAAAGTGTAAAGGTAGGAATTTACGAGGAAGTTTGGTGGGCAGATAGGATATGTGCCAAGGAAGAAGTGATTCAATTTAGGAGGCGATCTGGAGATTTTTAATACATTTGGTGGGCATCTCACAAAATTATGCTGATTTTCACGAAAATTTGATGGACAGATAGGATATGTGCCAAGAAAAAAATATTTAATTTAAGAGGCCATCCAGAGATATTGACGAAATTTGGTGAAATTTCAAACAGATCTCAAAAAGACATTAACCAATGTTCATGAAATTTGGAGGGCAATTAGGATATAAACCAAGGAAGAAGTGATTCAATTTAGGAAAAAATCCGGAGATTTTCACGAAATTTGGTGGGCAGATAGTATATGCGTCAAGGAAGAAGGGATTCATTTTAGGAGGCGATCCCGATCATATCCTAGAACCCAGATCCAAAAGAAAATTTAGGCCTATGATATTAATGGTAAAGAAGCAGCCAGCGCAGGCGGAGTTATGCGCTCTACCGAGTTTCCATCTAGTTTCCGTTTTTGTTTTCTTTATTTGAATGGCATCTGGAGAGGGAGGTTCACCCACACAGCAATACTAATAATAATAATAATAATAGTTCTTAAAGCTAGCGCATGCTAAGCTAGCTAAGGATAGCTCAATAAGGCCGATTAGGCGTATTTCCATTGGGCTCCTGTACTACTATCCCATCCCTTTGCTCATGAGGGATGGTAACGACTCAGTGCTTGTGAAAAATCTTTAATGCGCCGAGCGTGGGCGCGAACCCGGGCCTTCTGGGTGGAAGTCCGAGACGCTAGTCACTACACCAAGCGAGCCGCACGCAATAGCGTGTGTCTGTCCAGTCAAAGAAGGAAGTTGGAAGTTCCCAACTCTCTCGTGACTTTCACCTTAACCTGACATCCCCTATGCTTCGTTGATTAATTTCAACCATTTAATATAACACATAACCACATATTCAAGTTATCACCACTGGTAGATGAAATAAGCTGCAGACGAGTTTTTGATGTATATTTTAAGTATTAATACCATGTTTTATTATAAGAAAATTATTGTTTTTCCTAGCCATTTTCTTTAGAGCGAATGAATGGGTTAAGAACGACGAACGTATATATGCTCAGCGTAAAGACCATCTCCTGCAACATCTTGGGAGTTATAATATTTTATTTAATTATATTGAGGGTTTTCATTGCTTTTTCAATTTCGAGCAATGTATTTTTAGTTTGCTGCATAAACTAAGACAAATATCTCCCTAGACTCCCTTCAAACTGAAAAATGCCCCCAAGACACACATCAAGCTAACTTGTAGGCCTACCATTGTCGGTAAAAAATAAAATAAAAATGGACCATAAAGTGTAGGCTCGCTTAACCCCAAGGCGCAGAAAGCAATTTGTGTGGCTTGTAGCATATTCTAAACCTTGAAATACCCAAGAGGACACCTTGAACATCTTAATTTAGTTACCCCTAACCTCTTCAGTTTTCTTTCAATGGTGGTTTAAAGAAAATTATTATTAGAGGACTAACTTCATTCATTACTCCTAAGTGCACATACAAAATAATTATATAACAAACTGGCATCTATGCACCTCAGGGGTTAATGAGGTGAAATGTCTTATAATCGCCAACTAATAAGGTGAAACGGCTTAAAATCTCCAACTAATGGAGTGTAACAGGGAGGGTCGAAAAAGACCCAGCTCACACCAGATAGGGATAAAAGGTTAATAAAGTAGGTAGAAAGGTGAGAAATGTGTCTTTTTAAACAGGTAATTGCCTGATAAAAGTAAATGGGTTGGTGAGAAAACAATAAATAAGTAGGACACTATATAGTGGGCCAGTAGTTATGTAGAGAGGGGAATAAAATTAGATTGGTATTAGTAGTTAGCTAGATCAACACAAAGAGGGCAGCTAGACCTATACAATTTAGTATTCCAGGATGGCTCCAAACCTGACCACATAGGCATTACGGCCAACACTACCACAGTCACCACCAGCTTGTATCATCTTACACCGGTGATCAGCTGACCTTGTACCAAGTTACATTTTATCTTCATGTATCAGCCAAGAGAGGGCAGGAGATATGTATAGATGCATACATATATATATATATATATATATTACACTGGCCGAGAAACCTACACTGTGTGAGTGTTACAGATTAGTCCCTATCATAACCCAATACTGAGGCAGCACTAAATAAATTAACTCCACGGGAGTCACATACTAAGGCTGAGTGAGTCAAGCCGGTGTGATGAAATATAGATATATCTATCTATATTGTATATCTATTGCCACAAGCCATGATCCCCAAAAGGGTGGTCATGAATGAATCGCGCCATTCACCTCTGTCCCCCGTCAGCCGATGCTCCTCTTCCCATCCAACACCGCTTTCACGCATATATCTTTCAACTCTATCCTTCCACCTCACTCTTGGTTTGCCTCTCCCTCTCTGTCCTTCCACCTCACTCTCGTACACTCTCTTAGTCATTCTATATGTATGCATCCAGCCTTATGACAGCTTTTGCCCAATAGGTTGTTGACAAATAGATTTTATTATTATTATTCTTGTATTGATGTATGACCAAAACAATACAAACACAATAATAATATACTATAAATTGAATAAAATAAAAAGTAAATAAATAAATGCCCCTGAAGCACTCCACACAGTCAAATGGTAGAAAGGGGTAAGAGAAGGAAACTGAATGAAGACAGCTTGAGAAGATATGACCTTAGTAGGACAAAGAATTTGGTCGCTGGAAAACTGTCATTGAGTAAACACATAATAATAGTTCTTAAAGCTAGCGCATGCTAAGCTAGCTAAGGATAGCTCAATAAGGCCGATTAGGCGTATTTCCATTGGGGTCCTGTACTACTACCCCATCCCTTTGCTCATGAGGGATGGTAACGACTCAGTGCTTGTGAAAAATCTTTAATGCGCCGAGCGTGGGCGCGAACCCGGGCCTTCTGGGTGGAAGTCCGAGACGCTAGTCACTACACCAAGCGAGCCGCTATTACACCAAGCGAGCCGCTTGCTATGATTCATGCTTGCAAGGCAAGTGGGCTTTAAGAAACCAACAAAATGAATATGTCATATAATTCATAATATATCTGAAAGTAACTAGAAACAAAGAAAAGAATATAGTAATGACTCAGATTCAAACTGCATTAAAAAGACAAAGATCTCTCAACCAAAGAAGTTAATACATGGATGACTAAGATCATAATAAACTACCGATAAAGTGTCCCCAAAACACATCACTTACAGCATCAAGAGAAGAATCATAAGTCATAGATCACATTATTTTCAAGACAATTTTCTGCTACAATCCCCATCCAGGGTTTGAACATGCACACTAACCACACCATAAGATATGCCCAGGTCGAACAACTTGGCGGTTAAAGGCATGAACGTATCCTGTGTGATGGCTAAAGAGCTCAAGTTCTAACCATGGAGGCGGCTTGTAAAACATGACTGAATAAATTATACAGAATGTGTATGTGTAAGTTGAAAATATAAATATCAAATTTGCTTAGCCAGATTACTCTCATAGGACCACAAGGCATACAAGCACTCACTAACATATCAAATTACATTTATTCACACAACACAATACATGACATCTGGAAGAATGGTGTCATTACACTCCCCAAACCCAACAAAGAACCCACGCGACCCTCCTCACACCGCCCCATCACACTCCTTTGCACCCCCTCCAAAGTCTCAGAACGTCTCGTATTAAAACTGACCACACACGCTCTACCCATAGCTCCAACACAACATGGCTTCAGGCTACTAACACTCTACAAACACTCTTCTTACAGATCTTACACACAGAGCTTTTGACAGCATCAACTCAGCCAGACCACCACACAGATCACTACTTACCACACTCGACATTAGTAAAGCCTTCGATGCCACCCCCCGCCAAAACCTAACAATAAAATCTACAACACAAACATGCACAACAATACAAAAAGGTGACTGGCCAACTACCTAGCAGGCAGAGGTGTACACGTATCATTTGTCGGTCAGTCATCTAACATCAGAAACTTCACAAAAGGAGTCCCGCAAGGATCCGTCCTGTCGCCCGCACTCTTCAATCTATACATGCATGATATACCCACATCCTACACACCCCAAATAAATATAGCTTCCTACGCAGACGACATAACACTCGCATGCACACACCAAAACCCACACAGAGTAACACTTCTCCTTCAGCTCTATCTCAAGAAACTACATGACTGGTGTACTGCAAATATACTCAAGTTGGCCCCAGCTAAGTTCACTGCACCCATACTCACAAGTTGGACAGCCGAATACAAAAAACACCCTGCACCTCACCATAAACAACACCCCACTAACACACACACACACACATCCAGGCTAGACCTAGTCTTCACCAGTGATCCGCATGACGTTAAAAAGATAAATTATCGTTGTCCCTTGGGAAAAAGTGATCACAAGATTTTAGAAATGGAGATGGATTTGTGGAAAAATGAGGAGAGAAATGAAGGACATAAAATAAATAGATACAACTATGCTAAAACTGATTTTAAATCATTGAAACATTATTTCCAAAGTATAAATTGGAAGGAACTAGAAAGCCTGGAAATGGTTCAAGACAAATATAGACTTTTCTTGAAAGTACTGTATATGAAGAAGGGATACATACATATGTCCCAAGGTTCCAATCAGGGGTAAAGAAGGAAAAAGAATGGTTCAATATAAGATGTAGTAAGGCACAGGATAGAAGAAACCGAGCCTGAAATATAGCACGGAAGAGACATAGTGAAAATAACTGGAATAAGTACAAGGAGAAAAGAAATGAATATGTAAAGATACGACGCGAGGAACAATATAAATATGAAAGGAATATTGTAGAAAAGTGCAAAAACGAGCCAAAACTATTTTATAGACTTGTAAATGGAAAAATAAAAACAAAAGAAGGTATTGTCAGACTAAGAGTTGGAACGAACAGCTATGAGAAAGATAAAGACTTGTGAGAAGTTATGAATGAAAAGCTTCAGTCAGTGTTTGTAAAAGAGGAGTTTATAGAACCTGATAGAGAAATGAGAACACCACAGATGCCTGAAATGAAAGTAACAAAAAGTGAAGTGCTGAAATTGATGCAGGATTTGGACGTGAGGAAATCAATGGGACCAGATGGAGTGGCTGGATGGATCCTCAAAGAATGTGCGGAAGAGCTAGTGGAACCAATCTATGACATCATCAAATCTTCACTGAATGAAGGAGACCTGCCAGTGGAATGGAAGAGAGCTAACATAGTACCTAATTTCAAAGGAGGAGACAGAGAAAATCCGCTTAGCTACAGACCGGTGTCCCTCACCAGCATTGTTTGCAAAATTTGTGATAAAATTATAAGAAAAACTGTGTTTACCTGGACCTGAAAAAGGCCTTTGACAGGGTGCCTCACAAAATGTTATTGTGGAAATTGCAGGTTGTTGGAGGTGTACATGGTAGGATGTTAAAATGGATGGAAAACTTTTTAATAAGAAGAGAAATGAGGACCACAATACGAGACGAATATTCACAGTGGAGGAGTGTGACGAGCGGAGTACCACAGGGATCAGTGTTGGGTCCGATAATGTTCCTATTTTATGTAAACGACATGCCAGAAAACTTGAATACAGTAGTCCTATGAATATGTTCGCGGATGACGCTAAGATCATGAAGAATGTCACCTATATAGAAAGTTGTCAGGATCTTCAAAAGGACCTAGATAAGTTGCACAGATGGAGCCAAACCTGGAAAATGAGTTTCAATGCAGAAAAGTGTCATGTTTTGGAAGTGGGAACAAGTGAAATAAGGCCAAGCTGGGAGTACAAATTAGGAATTGAAATAATCGGCAAAACACGGCATGAGAAGGACCTTGGAGTGATAATACAAGATGATCTATCGCCGGAGAAGCATATTAACATGATCATTGGAGGAGCATATGGAATAATAACCAATATGAGAGTGGCATTTAACTATTTGGACGAAGAAATGTTAAGAAAACTGATAATAACTATGGATAAGACCAAGATTAGAATATGCAGCAGTGATATAGTCGCCACATTTGAAAAAACACATAAACAAATTAGAGAAAGTCCAAAGGATAGCAACGAAGATGATCCCAAGATTGAAGGAGTTGACATATGAGGAAAGACTTAAGACACTACAACTGCCTACCTTGAAAGAGAGAAGGGAATGAGGCGACTTAATATCGATGTTCAAGGGAGTAAAAAGTTTGGAACGAGTAGATAGGGAAGATCTATTCGTGAGGGATAATGGAAAGACAAGAGGACACAAGTTTAAACTGCAGAAGGGCAGATGTCGTAAGGACACAAAGAAATTCAGCTTCCAATATAGAAGTATAGAGACTTGGAACAACTTGGAGGAGGAGGTGGTGAGAGCGAAGAACATTAACATGTTCAAATCTAGGTTGGATAAAAGTAAATATGGAAATAGGACAACATAAGCTATGATATGTTAGTCCAAAATACTGGGAATTGGGAATATCCATTACGATACTTGTCAAAGTAAAATGGATTGATTATAAAGTAACTAAGACAGGACAACACGAGCGCTGCTCAATTCCTGTAAACTACAAATAGGTAAATACACAAAATCCTAGGAGTAACATATGATACTCTAATGACATTCAAATAACATATCACAAAAATAAAAAATAAACTGACAACCAGATTCAACGCCCTCAGGTCACTTATACATAAATACATAAAATTTTAAGACTGAGTGCTCCACATATACGTGAAGTTTCAGTCTCTTGTCCTAATAGCGGTGTTCCAGGCAACCTTGTTAAGGGCTGCTTCACTTGTCAAGTTTTTAAATTCGAGATCGGCACGTATAGTCCGATCCCAGGTCTTCCTCGGTCCACTCCTTGGTGCAGCTCCCTCCACAATCACAGACCTGCATCTTTTCACCCAATTTTGTTCATCCATTCTCTCCACTTGCCCACACAAAATTTGAACACAACAAAGAAACTACCACCACAGTATACAAACAATACATAAGATCAGTGATGGAATATGCAAGACCTGCCTGGGCTTCTCACCTAGCTGAAACACATCACAAGACCTTGCAGACTATTCAAAACAAAGCCAAAAAATTATCACAGGCTACACAGCTACTACACCTGCATCAAGAAACCAAAGTCCTCAAAGTCAAAGACCACCTGGATATGAGAGGCACTCAATTCCTGGCTGCAGCTTCCACAAACCAACACCACCCACTACACTACATGGCAGCACACCCACAGACACCAAGGAATATCAAAACAACACCCAGCACACAGTATCACACACAGATACTGTCATCTCTCCCTCCCTGCCCACCCCAAACCAGCTTCCAGAAGCACATCCATACTCATATCTCTCGCCGTTCCATTCAATCACTCATAGTCAACACACAGCTGCAGGCACGAACTCCCGAAATCCATCCTTCTGAGTCCTCCCTTCCTCGCGAGGACAGGCTAGGTTGAGATGTGGGCACCATCCAGATCCTCTAAGCTATCAGAAGAGACTGGATGACTCCGTCGTCGACGCCTGCCCAGGATGCAACACAACACCCCATACTATTAAACACATTAATTAAAATGTAAAACTTGCAAACAAAGTCAAACCAAAACTGGGACAAAGACAATATAAAGTCAAAACAACATATCAAAATCGCTATGTGGAAACAACGCTTACTAAAATAAAATTTATGAAATGAAAGAACACAATCCACCAAAGAAGACTGCATTCTACACAATCACTTACGACCACAACATAATCTACACTCATTGAGAGCGCTGTGGGAAAGCCCGATCGTGGCCATGGCCTTCCTCAGGGACTCGGGGCTGTTCGGCCAGGCAGCCTAGGGAACGACAACAACAACAACTCTAATAGGGCTGACCCAAAGGATTAGATAAAGAGAGGGTAAAAATCCAATTTTGGGAAGATCGCAACATGATAAAAAAATATGAGGAAACAGAAGCTATTCTAGCAGCAAAAGAGAATATTGTCTGGAAGAAAGTCTATATAATAAGATATAATTAAAGCAGTTAATAATAGGTCAGAGCTTGAGGATATCAGATCGCATTCTGGTCTAATAATTGAGAAAGCATCAATTATTGGTCTGTAAATGAACAGGCGGCTCGCTTGGTGTAGTGACTAGCGTCTCGGACTTCCACCCAGAAGGCCCGGGTTCGGGCCCACGCTCAGCGCATTAAAGATTTTTCACAAGCACTGAGTCGTTACCATCCCTCATGAGCAAAGGGATGGGGTAGTAGTACCCCAATGGAAATACGCCTAATCGGCCTTATTGAGCTATCCTTAGCTGGCTTAGCATGCGCTAGCTTTAAGAACTATTATTTATTATTATTATTATTATCAGACAATATACAGTACAATCACTCATATTTGGGATCAGGCTGTAAGTGACCAGTCATAATAAGTCCCAAGAGAGGCCAGATACAGTCCAAATCAGCAACAAGGTACCCATACAGACAGATGGGGGGGGAAGAAGAAAAAAAAAAAAAAAAAAAAAAAAAAAAAAAGGAAGAGAAAAGCTACTGTACGTATATAAAATTAGTCAGCCAAGTAATAAAGCATTTGGAATGAGGATAAAGCTTCAGGAAACGTCACCCTTCCTTATCAAACCCAATTGCTGTTTCCAAAGGCCTGCTGTGAGAAAAGGATTGCCGAGAAGAATTTAATCCTTTCAAAATGAGGCCAATTTTGTATTATTCTAGCTACGTCTAAATGATTATATTCAGCTAAGGAAGAATCTGTCAAAGTTATATGGTAAATTGAGACAGTTTTTACTTTTTATTTGCTGCTAATCCTTCCTATGCTGAGTAAAAATAATCTGGCAGTAGAATTAACAAAACAAAAAAATAATCAAATAATTGAAGGGGTTAAATTTTAAACTTTACTAACATTTGGATTAGAACAGTAAGGATTAACCCCTTCAACACAATGGTATCGTATCAATTCAATATTGTAAATTAATAGAATACTTTTTCAAATTAGGAAGGATTTTTATGAATCAATGAGATAAACATTATCACAACTCTTTTCCTCCAACAGGTTCTTCCAAACTGAATGAAATAATTAAGTTATTTTCATAATTAAATGAAGAGAGGAGTTAAATCTACTGTACCCTCTGCCTAACTACTCTTACACCATTCCACTAGAGACTGTTCCATGCACTACCAATAAAAATGCAGTTGTTGTTGTTGTTGTTCCCTAAGCTGCCTGGCCGAACAGCCCTGAGTCCCTGAGGAAGGCCATGGCCACGATCGGGCTTTCCCACAGAGCTCTCATTGAGTGTAGATTGTGTTGTTGGCGTAAGTGGTTGTGTGAAATGCAGTCTTCTATGATGTGTTTAATGGTATGGGGTGCTGTGTTACATCCCGGGCAGGCATCGACAACGGAGTCATCCAGTCTCTTCTGATAGCTCAGCAGAGCTGGATGGTGTCCGCATCTCAGCCTGGCCAGGTGAACTCTGTCCTCGCGAGGAAGGGAGGATTCGGAAGGATGGATTTCGGGAGGTCGTGCATGCAGCTGCGTGTTGTCTGTGAGTGAGTGGATGGATCGGTGAGAGATATGAGTATGGATGTGCTTCTGGAAGTTGGTTCGGGGTGGGCAGGGAGGGAGAGAGGACAATAATTGTGTGTGATACCGTGTGCTGGGTGTTGTTTTGATATTTCTTGGTGTCTGTGGGTGTGTTTGCCATGTAGTTTAGTGGGTGGTCTTGGTTCGTGGAGGCTGCTGCCAGGAATTGAGTGCCTCTCATGTCCAGATGGTCTTTGACTTTGAGGATTTTGGTTTCTTGATGTAGGTGATCTGTGGGTGCAGTAGCTGTGCAGCCTGTAATGATCTTCAGGGCTTTGTTTTGAATAGTCTGTAAGATCTTATGATGTGTTTCAGCTAGGTTAGAAGCCCAGGCTGGGCTTGCGTATTCCATTACTGATCTTATGTATTGTTTATATACTGTGGTGGTAGTTTCTTTGTTGTGTCCAAATTTTGTGTGAGCAAGTGACCTGAGGGCGTTAAGTCTGGGTGTCAGTTTCTTTTTAATGTTTGTGGTGTGCTGTTTGAATGTCATATGAGTATCATATGTTACTCCTAGGATTTTGGGTGTGTGTGTATGTGTTAGGGGTGTGTTGTTTATGGTGAGTTGAGGGATGTATTCGTGTTCTCCTGTCCAACTTGTGAGCAGGGTTGCGGTGTATTTGGCTGGGGCTAGATTAAGTCTGTTTGTAGTGCACCAGCCATGTAGTGTGTTGAGATAGGGTTGAAGGAGATCTGTTGCTCTTTTTGGGTCATGGTGTGTGCATGTGAGTGTTATGTCATCTGCATAGGAGGCTAAGTTTATTTGGGGCGTATTGGGTGTAGTTATATCGTGCATGTACAGATTGAAGAGTGCAGGCGATAGGACGGATCCTTGTGGGACTCCGTTTGGAAAGTTTCTGATTTTAGATGACTGACCGGCAAAAGATACGTGTGCACATCTGCCTGCTAGGAAGTTGGCCAGCCACCTTTTTGTGTTGTTGTGCATATTTGTGTTGTAGATTTTGTTTGTTAGGTTGTGGCGGGGGATGGCATCGAAGGCTTTACTAATGTCGAGTGTGTCTAATAGTGATCTGTGTGGTGGTCTAGCCGAGTTGATGCCGTCGAAAGCTCTTTGTGTAAGGTCTGTGAGAAGAGTGTTTGTGGAGTGCAGTGGCCTAAAGCCATGTTGTGTTGGAGCTAGGTAATTAGTTGTAATACTAGGCGTTCCATGACTTTGGAGGGGGAGCAAAGGAGTGTGATGGGGCGGTGCAGTTTTATCCATCAATATCTAATGATGCAGATGATGATGATAATTCAGTTTTTAACACTGCACTTCTCTGATTGACAGGGCTAGGGCGTGCCCTTGTTATAGGGACTTAACTGGACATTATACCGTGAATTGCTAGACCGAGCTGCCCAAACTCTTGCAGTCTACCAATCGCACGGCGTGGGATCGAACTGCAGACCCTTCGATCAGCAGTTAGACGTGCTAACGGCCATGGCATGGCCGTGGCATATAAATACACTGCCAATATTTCAGGGACTATTTTATGTTTTATGTTGCTATTGGTTAGGAAACTGAAGGTAAACAAATTTAGTAGGCAATGCATAGTGGAATTATATTATAAAAGCTGCCAAGTCACAGTGGCTCAAAAAATTGGTAGAAAAAGCGGTCACACTGTATAAATAAGCCTCTATGTTACTATGTTATACTGTATATGGAAAAGCTCTAATGACTTGTATACATTACACCAGTGACTTACCATATAAGCTATGAAAATCTACCTATAGGAAGGTGAAAGAGACATGCAGTAATATCTAGTGTGTGCACTTATCCAGCTTTTATGAAAGAAAAATATTTAGGTTTGGTGCCATAGTTAACCCTTTCAGTATACCATGACACTGTCTATATTTTTCTGGCTGACATTAGACAATTTAATTCAGCTTATGAAGGATCTCTAAAGATTGAATAGGGCTGCAAACCACCTCAAGTAACCTTTTAACTCTCACAGATCCTTCCTGACCCCAGTAAAATCCCATAATTCTAGCGAGAATATAGTAAAAGGCACCATATTACTAAAGGGGTTAGGAAGGTATCAGACCTACACAGTGGATCATTTTGGGTTATATACTTCCCTAGACTGCAAGAGTTTGGGCAGCTCGGTCTAGCAATTCACGGTATAATGTCCAGTTAAGTCCCTATAACAAGGGCACGCCCTAGCCCTGTCAATCAGAGAAGTGCAGTGTTAAAAACTGAATTATCAGTATCATCTGCATCATTAGATATTGATGGATAAAACTGCACCGCCCCATCACACTCCTTTGCTCCCCCTCCAGTCATGGAACGCCTAGTATTACAACTAATTACCTAGCTCCAACACAACATGGCTTTAGGCCACTGCACTCCACAAACACTCTTCTACCCGATAGCACTATCGTTAGTGAGTGCTGTACTGTATTTTATATATTATTTTGTAATAGTATAGATATCTTATCAATATTTGTATTTTGTACTATTGTTAATGTCTTGTCATGTTGCAAATTTGATTTTAAATAATATTTTGACATTTAACATGTAGTTTCTTTATTCATGCAGAGTTTAGTAAAATTTGCCAAAACGTCCCGGACTTCCCAAACTTGACTACTTCCTTTAACGTGACGATAGTGCGTTGTTATATGTGCGATTAGTTTGCTTGGGAAACAGATTAACTTGGTCATGTAGTAATGTACACCCTATGTGGTGGATTGTGTTCTTTTATTTAATAATTTTCATTTTAGTAAGTGTTGTTTCCACATAGCGATTTTGATAATTTAATTTGACTTTATATTGTCCTTGTCCCAATTTTGGTTTGTTTAGTTTGCAAGTTTTACATTTTAATTAGACAAAAAGTTCAGCTACAAGATACACTGATAATTATTAACTATACTGTACATGTAGTAACAGGTTGAATGAATGTAGAAATATGGAAGGTTAGTATATAAATGTTGCTTAACTTATTTGGAAAATAGAAGTATGAAATAAAACATAATTTGTTCTATTAAATAAACATATGTATTGTAACCCTGACTTCCATACTCAAAATATAAAGAAAGAAGAAACAAACTTCCTACAATACCAAAGAACCATGTTAATGCTACAAATATACAAGAGCATTACATGTATACCACAACACACCCATGAGAAATTACTATTTTTATAATTGAATAATACATTTCAAATCATTAACTTCTTCAGACATATTATGTTCCAGTAAGTCCACGGAGGCGGGCGCCCGGTATCATTGCCACTGCACCACACAACTGTCAAAACCACACTGCTGGCCGTTAGAATTGTCGGAGGAACCTGGGGTTGCCACCAACCGACAGATCTTCATCTAACTTACCGGACTTACTGAGCTCCATATGACGCTCAATCGCCTCATAAACTTATTGGAGAGGCATGTAGATAAGTCCATATGACGCGATCGCATCATATGAGTTTTTGGTCATAAGTTCCATATGACGCTATCGTGTCATATATGTCGCAAGGAGTTAACATCAACAATTTAACATTAAACATACAACATAAGTGTAATAGGCTATATATACGGTATGGTAAACATCCAATATACAGTACTTGAAATATATCCAGTAGCTACCATGTACAATACAGTACAGTACATAATTTATGCAAATACTGTATATGAATTGATATACAGTAGGCTCACATATCTCGATCAATCTCATCTCGATATTTCGCATCTCGATGCCACCTTCAAGCTCTCCCCAATCACAAATCTCGATGAAAAAACGTTAATCTCGATAGCTAAATATCGATGCTAGATGCTTATATACTAATATAAACAGATTAATCTTGACCAAATCGATGTGTGAACCTCAGTCATTGTGTTTTGTTCACCTGTATACTAATGTACCGCTAGTATCGATCGTCTCAAGCGGTAGTCTAACCCGTCTCTGCCGCTTTCATTTACGTAGTAATATAAATTACTTTTCCATGTTTTAATATACATTATTATTTGTATGAGGAAAATCTAATATATATATAGTAAAGACAAAAGAAAACTTGATTAAACTTTATACCATGGAAAATTTATTGAAGTCGGTAGATCTAGCGGCCACTTGGTGTACCAGTCACACGTCCGCCATTCGCTTGAAAACTTGTATTGTGAAGTCGTCTACCTGGACCTTTTTTTATCGCATTCATAAAATGCCGGTACTAGTGGTGACAGGGTGAGGGAAGCAATTGCAAGAATTGATGATGACGATGACTGTGCGCCGGGTGCGGAGACGCAGTAACCTAACTGCGTTCGCCTCGGAACCAACAATCAACCACACAAACCTCTTTATCAGTAAATATAAGGTAAAAATAAAACTCTTTCATTATTCATTTTATCTATTTTAACATATTATATATATTGCATGTGATTGTGGGGGGCAAATGTGAAAATTGACAGATTTGATGTAGGTTAGTCGGCAAGTGGCTGGAACCGATTGTATTTTTTCCCATAAGAAGTTAACTTCGCATCTCGATATTTCGAATCTCGATCGGTATTTGTGGGAACCAATTATGATCGAGATTGGAGATTCCACTGTATAATGATAATGCATTGTTATTACAGCATGGTACTGGACTTAAAAGTAGCAGAGAATATTCACAAGTAGACACAAGGCTAGTTTAAAAGATATATACTATACTATATCCATTATGCCCACATATATTCATCTACAGTATATTGCATCCTCACACATTACAGTATTAGTGATGTGCAGGTGCCGCCAAAAGTTCCACTCTAATGCAATAATGTTAACTAAGCCTTAAATGAGTATGGTAACTTAGCAGTACTGATTCCTATCCAGTTGTTAGATCAGTCTAAAAATTCCATGAACAATCTATAGTTCAAAATGTATTAAACATTCAGCATAGACTATAGCTGTGAATAATTTTTTTTTTTTAGAAATTAATATGCATTACAGAATTTTATATTGATAATATTTTGCATTGGAAGCAGAGAGTAACTTAACCAGGCAACCATACACAAGGGGCCCGTTACCCCGGGGGCCACTGCATCTGCCGGCCCCCCAAGATATGGATATGAAGGTGGTATACCGACTGGGCCCCATCCACCCCGTTGTTGATCACTGTGGGAAGAACATAATATGTCATTAGTAGGTAAGGAAGGGAGAAATAGACAGACAGACAGACAGACAGACAGACAGACAGATAGATAGATAGATAGATAGATAGATAGATAGATAGATAGATAGATAGATAGATAGATAGATAGATAGATAGATAGATAGATAGATAGATACCTTTTGATACCTTTTGATGTGTTCGCCACTCTTCTAGCGGCACCAAGGAGCGCGACGCCCCTCGTTATGGGTGGTGATTTGGTGCAGTAGGCTGTTTGAAGCGACAGCTCGCTCAGATAGATAGATAGATAGATAGATAGATAGATAGATAGATAGATAATATATATATATATATATATATATATAGAGAGAGAGAGAGAGAGAGAGAGAGAGAGAGAGAGAGAGAGAGAGAGAGAGAGAGAGAGAGAGAGAGAGAGAGAGAGAGAGAGAAAGGGAGAAATAGAAAGACAGAGAGAGAGAGAGAGAGAGAGAGAGAGAGAGAGAGAGAGAGAGAGAGAGAGAGAGAGAGAGAGAGAGAGAGAGAGAGAGAGAGAGAGAGAGAGAGAATATAGAAACAATTGAAATATAGTTATGTCAGTGGGGGTGGGGGGCATGAGAAAGGGAGAATTGAAAGTAAAAGGAGAAAAAAGTAGGTATGTACTGTGAAAGGAGGTGTGGCAAGGGACTAGCCAACACAGAATTATACTGGCAACTATATACAAGGGGTCCGTTACCCTGGGAGCCACTGTATTTGATGGCCCCCCCAGACGTTGAGATGAAGATGATACGATACACCGACTGGGTACTCTCCTCCACCCTGTTATTGAGAACTGTGGGAAGTACACAATATTAGTAGGTAAGGAAGGGAGGTAATAATGGAGATAATAGAGTGTAAAAATACAGAAGTGATTGAAATAATGAGATCCTATGTCAGTGGGAGTGAAGAGTGCAAGAGGAAGCAGAAATTGAAAGTAAAGTAAGGGATAAAAATGGTACCGTACAATGAGAGAAGGTTGGGAAAGATCCAGCACAGAAATATGCCAGCAAATGGACCATATAATAATGAATCCAATAGTATGAAATACTAGCTTAGCCCATTCAGCTCACTCTGATTCAATATTTTCCACCACACACTTGTGCTACGAAGTTTACCTGACAATAATCAGAGCAATCGAACGCCAATAACACATGTACAGTAAACCGCCACCCTTCATTGGTAGATAGGATATCGAGTGCCTTTCCTTAGTACTGAAAGACTGTTTGAAACTGAAATGTGTGTACTAAAAAAACAAGACTGTATACACTATTACTAACTCACACCACTAGCAATGAACCAAGTTATCATATAAAATAAGATATCAGGTATTTATATGATATAACAGATGTATATGTAAATCTGCATGTCACTTCACAACACAAAATTGACAATAAATTATTGCAGAACGAGAGTAAGTAATATAGAAAACAGGAATTACAATTAAGTATACCCGATATATAATTTGTTGTCAAAATCACATATGTGAAAGCTGCAATGTAGTACAAAGGCATGTATCATCATTTACATGCCATCGCATAATGTACAGGGTTCCAAGTATCGCATAAGGACAATATTACATGTTTAATATGTCTTTTGTCATTGTGTTATGAAAATTGGTGCAGCAGACTGTTCAAAGAGGCGGACCACTCCCCTGCGAAGATGGGCTCATTTGGCACCTTTTGCTGTTTGACATATAGGGCTCTCTTAAAGTTGTCTAACAAGATGCCCCCCATGTCTCTTACTCGGTGGGAGTTTGTTGAAGAGACGTGGTCCTCTATGTGAAACCAATCCTCTCACAGCGAGCCCGTAGCACCCCGATTTATCATCCTGAAGATATCGCATTTCCAGCCTCTCCTATCAATAAACTCCATGACTTTGGGATGTGTAGATTCGGTACTAAACTCTTTGAGATTTTCCATGTGTATATTATTAAGTAACGTTCCCTTCTACGCTCCGAGTACAGCTTCAGTGATCTTGAATGCTCCCAATAGTGTAACTGTTTTACTGAGTACAGTATATATGTTAGGTAAAGTTCCTTTGTACACTCCGTAAGTAATTTATTTCACCTGCTTTGTATGGGATGTTAATACATTACAGTATTCTAGCCGCGGTACCACCTGTGACTTGAAGAGCGTTATCATAGGCAATTCTTTAGTGTTTAAAATGTACGTAGAATTCAACCTGTTAGCTGTTTCACAGCTGCAACTTTGACCTGGCTATGTTCTTTGAATTCCATATGATCAGACATTAATGCACCAAGGTCTTTCACACTGTCTTTACATTCTATTATGTGGTTGGATGTTGTTTTGTAATTTGTATTCTCTTTAACGACAATATTATAATTAATTATTTGGGAAAATAAGGTGGTATAATAAATAGTAGAATTATATCCATGTACCTGTAGTTGATGTATTATGGAGCAGGTAAAAGAGGCATGTCAGGACAAAGTTACCTCAAAGTTTTTTTTCTACCATGGTAATCGTTCTTCGCTGGTTAAGTTACTAACTTACCCATTCTTTAGCAAAACAAATTATGGCAATATAAGATTAGGTTCCGGTATGATCAGGCAAGCAACTTATTTCCATTAGGCTACTGCAATGTGTTTTCCATTTTCTGGGATCAAGTACAACTACAGTAGCCTATAATATACCTCATAATGGAATAACTTGACAAAACAATAAAAAACTTACCAATTCTGAAACCCTTTTCTAGCTTCTCCTTAGCTGCAATCTTCTTGGCTGTAATGAGTAGGTGCCCCAGAAGCTGAAATATACAAGAAATATATAATAGTATATAGACATACTAAAAGGTAAATTACTCAATACACGGAAAAAAGTACCGATGTTAATACAGACAAGAATTCAGGTAACATAATGTAAATATATAATGCAGGTACCAGTATGTAAATTATTCAGCTCTCACTACATGTTATCATCCTGTACTGTCCCAAACACTAAATAACGCTGTTGGAAAATGTATTGGAGATGCCTATATTATTATCATTGCATTGCCGATTTCTGACTGTACCTTTATCATAATTCTTATTTCTAACTTGTTTCTTGAGAGTGGTGAAGGCAGTGGGGCCATAATGGTGTGCCCCATGTTTCCCTAGTGTCTTACTCTCACAGCCCACTGGCACAAGTTGGCCTTTCTCTCTCTGGCGTAGGGATGCGGCGACCCCACCGCCCGCCACTTTGGTGGTGCAATCAGCTTCTGGAGCAGTGGACCACTGGTTCCTATCTTCAGAGAATTCCTGTGCTTGGTATGCTTCCAGCCAGAGCCCCACTGGGGTAAATAAAATAGCAAAACAGGGGGGGAACTGCCATCTGGGTGAGAGACTGCGCTGGGTCTGCTCCTTCAATGTCCATGGTTATAATCCACTTAGTGGAGGTGGCACTGTGGAGTGGGTCAGTCGGGGCATGTCTGGGAGCCTGGAGGCAGTTTCTGCCACGGCCATCCCTTTTGGGGTGCTTCCTCTGAAAGCGAGGCATCAGATTTGATGATGATGATGATGCATAATAATATTGTATTTATTAGCCAGTATATATCAGACCTTACTGGACTAATCATATATTAACCCTCTCACATCCTTATGACGCAGAGGTTGCCAGATTAGCAATAAGAAATAGATTACTCTCACTCTTATAATTACCTCTCCAAAATTAGTTTTCTGCCCACAGCTAACTCAAAGACAACTGCAGAGGTTGAAGTAAATAAACTAAAGGTTTATAAATACCCCTGACGGTAACAAAGGCTTTAAAGTACAGTATCCCTAATAGGCTCAAAATTGCGTCAAGGACGTGAGAGGGTTAAAAGATATATAAGGTAAGTTAATACAGTGTGATTATGGAAAAACAATGCACATAGCGATTTTGATAAGTTCTTTTGCCTTTGCATTGTGTCGTTCCTGTTTTGGTTTGTATATTTTGCCAGTTTTACATTATAATACTACTGCAAATGGGAAAGTAAGTATAAAACAGTTAGACTAGTCCATCAACCGTATTATTATTTTGAAAGTAATTATTTGTTCTTGTTTAAGGCGACCCCAAACGACAGTCGCCTTGCCTGCTCTGACTGCAAAAAACTAAATGCTGCAAGAGATTGACAGAAATCAATATTATCTGCAAAGGAATGGCAAGGATCAGCTCAGCAGAAGGGTTGTCATGAATAGGATTAAAATAATAGAAGTATGGTATATCACTTAACTCACACTTTGCATCCATTTATCAAGTATTGTTTGTGTGTGTGGGGAGGTTCAACCCATACCCCACTTCCTGAAAGGGTATAGTCAAAAGCATATTGTTTCATCAATTCACCTCTTACTAATTCCCTACAATATATCTCTAGTTACACTGCAATGTTGAATCTCTCTCACTCTTCTACCGCTATTACAAAAATCAATGCTCTTCAGATCTTTCTCAGTGTATACCTCCTCCCTTACGGAGAGTTGGGGGCACCCGCCTTTCAACACATTCCCACCCCTATTATGTCCAACTCTCATTTTGACTCTAATGTACCTTGAATTTGAATCATTATCACTCTTTCAACTTTGGGAGGACACTTGTTACAGGTAGCTTTGCCTTTTGTCTCCTCCATACACACATGCTATATATATATATAAAAAAATAAAAATAAAACAAACATTATGTTAACTAAGTGCTTTAGCCAAAAGACAAGCAGCTTCATCTTCAGGCATCAAACCAAAGATTAGTGTCAAGGGATTGAAAGGAAGCTTCCATATTTGTAGATCAGATCTGTGTGTGTGAGAGAGGAAGAGAGTAAATTACATTGTCCTCTATTCAATTGTAACCTAACCAAATGATACCAGGTCACAATCAAAATTAAATTTCAACAAGGGTCCACAGATAATATCCTGATAGGATATAGCTCTCAGCACCTCCAAGGAAGTGAAACATACCTCAGCATCTCCATCTTCCGCATCAGACAGAGTTGGAATACGCTTCTTGGGAATGACAAGGATGTGGGTTGGAGCCTGAGGAGCTACATCTCGAAAAGCCAGGCACTGCTCGTCCTCGTGCACCACGTCTGCCGGTATCGAGCCATCCAGGATTTTGTCGAAGATAGTGGGTTGGGATGGCTTGACACCCCCAGCGGCCTGTGCCTTATTCACCTCGTCACTCATCGAACGAGTACTCTGGAAAAAAACAAAAAACAAAACAGTAAATCAATAAATAAAATATATCAAGGAATTGTTGTGCCAACAGTGATGTATGGGGCTGAGACATGGGCTCTGAAGAAAAAGGAGAAAAGAGGGCTGGATGTGATGGAGATGAGCTGCTTGAGGAGTATGTGTGGAGTTACTCGTAGACACAGATTGAGGAATGAAGAGATACGTAGGAGAGTGGGGCAGCAGGAACATTTGTCAGCCAGAGTGGACAGAAGGGTGCTGAGCTGGTATGGTCATGTTGAACGAATGGGAGATGAAAGGCTTACAAAGAGAATATGTGAGTCAGGTACAAGGGGAGATAGAAGGGCAGGAAGACCCCCATTGAGATGGAGAGACTGTGTAAGAAAGGCTTTGGATGATAGAGGAATGACTATAGATCAGGCAGGGGAAGTGGTGGTGGACAGGAGTGAATGGAGAATGCTTGTGAATAGTTGAGTGAACACGTGGTCATTTGGAGTAAGGGGTCGGGCGCAAGTTGGACTAGAGAATAGTCCATCAGGCGCCTGGCCCGGGGAGACGATTAATATGAAGGGTGCGCCTGGAAGTGTGGTGGGAGGGCTTGTGGCTTTGGCTCCGCTGCATGTCTGCCTGCCGAGATCGGAACCTCTCCGGGTGGTCGGGGGCCGGGGGAGTGCTGGAGCGACCTTGGTGACCTTGGTCTCTGGGTCTTCTCCTGGGTGACCTGGATGTGTGTGAGTTTGTGCTTTTTATCTGTGTTTATTTGTTGTTTTATGTTGTTTTTGTGTTTTCCCTGTTCTTGCTCTGTCTTGAGTCGGCTACCCCCAAAATGGGGATTGGGCCTGAGCATATAGATAGATAGATAGATAGAATAAATAAAACAAAATATTAACTAGGCCTCAACTTGGTTAATATATTTTGGAGCCTTCAGAAGGTTTAACTACAGCAGCATGAGGTGCTTGGAGTCTGGGGATAAAGGTTAGTACAGTAGGCTACTGTATATGATTATCGCCAAATATAACACAGGATGACTACAGATAACAGAAGTGCCACTGCTCATCAATGGATTAGGAAAAGGCTTATGACATTTGTAATAGATTGGGAGGATTTTGTTTCTTGTGTCTTGCAAGCTTTAACCCCTCCAACTTGGCTGTCCTCTTACGCTCCATACCCCCAGAATCGGCCTATATGGGGCCTTATGGCCCTAATAGCTTCGCAATAGTAATAGGTAGAAAGATAAGCTTAATGGGAAAATGGAGTACCGTACTTACTGTTGTCTTGATCATGCATTGACCGAACATTGCTATGTCGTCTGGTTGTTGTGTTGTGAGGTTGTAAAAATTTAGTGCGCCGGAGTATAAGAGGACACCCGAGTTTCGCGGTGATAGTTCGGTGTGGAGTACAGTATCTATTTTTTATTAATTTCACCACAACACCAACCACCTCCAATGAAATTAATGAAAGCATATATGTGATCCAGCCGAGTTTGAAGGGTTAACGGGAATCTCGGAAGAAGACTCCACCCTATATGACCCAGTCGTCTCTGTCTTCAGATATGTAGTATGGTTTTCACATGCAAGGCAAGAGACTAGCAGATTGCAGTTATTTTTTATATATTTATTTTGTTCTATGTATATGACGGAGACAAACGGCAGGCTGCCTGTAACGAGTGTCTCCCCCGAAGTCAAAAGAATGACAGAGCCAAATTCAAGAGACGTTGGGGTCAAAATGTCAGGGCACATGAAGTTTAAAGCAGTCTAATTCATAGGATGAAGGAAAGATTGATTCACTTGTTGAGTAGAAGAAAGTCTGAGAAAATTTGCCAATTTTTGGGTGGGAGAGCTAGCTAAAATAGGAGTGGAACTGTGTTGAAAGATGGGTGTCTCGCACTCGCTGCAAGGGAGGGGGAATGCACCGAGAGATTTCTGAAGAACACTGATTGTTGTACCAGCAATAAAAGAGTGAAAGAGATGCAACATTGAGGTGTGTAGAAAGAGATTGTAGGGAACTAGTAAGAGAAAGTGAGTTGATGAGGCAAAATGCTTCTGACTATACTCATTCGAGAAGTGAAGTATGGGTGGAACCTTCCCATACATGCGAACAATACTCGATACATGGGTGCACTGTGCCCCTATACACAGCAATAAGCTGTGTAGGGGTGAAGAACCCACAGAGACGGTTGAGCACACCTAACTTCTGGGAAGCTGTTTTAGTAAGTGTGGTAGTATAGTATGATCTTTCCAAGACCCATTTCTATATAGCACCGCCGACCTCCGCTATTGTTGTTATGATCATTCGTCTGTCTAGACTGTCTTAAAAAATGTAGTAAATGACCAACTAATGGTACCGGGTACTGGATTTCCCTGGGGTTTCCTCATGACATCACACACATTTAGCTAATCACAGCTCACGCAGGTGCGCAATTATCCACATACATATACATACAGTAAACCCTCGTTATCTTGGTCTAATTGGGGGATCATGGGATGTCCACTTCCGAAATGTACGATTTTCCGAAATGTTCCAACTCCGGCTTATGTCCGATTTCATTGGCGGAGTCCGCGCCACCATTGCAAACGGAGATCACCCTATCACTGCTACACTTCATATATTCATCATATTAAAGACAAATAAGAAAATTATTATGTTTTCAGGGACAGTACATTATAGCACAGTACATAGTAATTAATATTAACAAAATAGTTAAAAGCTACAGGCTTGAATTCGTCCTAAGACCACTTAAAACCGTACCGTCGAGTGTTGTTGTCAAATCGAAACATAGTCATGTGAGTGCTCATATGCCACATTTCATGAGAAAATTGAAGAAAATAATTAAACATATTACAGTTTGTACAGTAATTAAAGTAATTCTATCTATCTATCTATTGCCTGACGCTAATTAAAGTAATTCTATCTATTGCCTGACGCTGATCCCCGAATGGGTGGCCACGAACGAACCGCCCCCATGCACCTCTGTCCCCAGTCAGTCGACGCCCCTCCCCCCAACCAGCACCGCCTTCGTTCATGTATTTCCTCACTCCATCCTTCCACCTCTCATTCGGTCTACCTCTCCCTCTCTGTCCCTCCACCTCGCTCTCGTACACCCTCTTAGTCATTCTCTCGCTTTCCATACGTTCCATATGGCCGAACCATCTCAAGTTGTTCCTTTTCACACTTTCCAGCACATCTACCTCCACACCACACCTCCTTCTTACTTCCTCATTAGTCTGTCTATCCCTTCATGTAACTCCGCACGCACTCCTTAAGTAATTCATTTCCACTGCTCTCACTCTTGGTCTGAGTCTCTCAACCAACGTCCATGCTCTAAATAAATATTTAATGTTTATTACAGTATCTTTTAAGATGTATATTAATGCATCTTAGTACAGTACACTCATCCCGAACAGAATAACAGAATATGTGGCACAACTGTGGGGACGACCCAATTTCTTGTGTTGTTGTTGAATTCTGTGCAAATGGATTATGGCTGCTCTTGCGAATGTGTTATTATCTGGTATTTACACCATAAAAACTGAACCACTTGTTGTAGAGAGTGTTAACATAGGCAAATATGTTAATGTGCGTGGGAGTGCACACTGGATTATATGTGTGAGCAGACGACACAGGAGTTTGCTCTACTGGTTTCCCGCCAAATTGTGTGGTCTGCTGTCAGCTGACGTGTAAGAGATGACGTCACTACGGGACCGAGGTGGCGGGTAACTGGCAAGACAGGGGCAGTCGTTTACACCGCCATTTGGACAATTTAACATTGGTAGCAGAGTGTAGTTCGGAAAACAATGGCGTGTTCAACTAAGTGGCCACCTAAATTGGAGAATGAGGATGGGTATGAAAACTGGAAAAAAGATATAAACATTTGGTGTGAGTTGACAGATTTGGTCAAGAAGAAACAGGCATTAGCCTAGCGATTCACTTATCTCTAACGGGGCGGGTAAGAGAGGCCTCGTCAGAAATCCCCGCCGCGGACTTAAACAAAGACAACATATTATTGTATCCAAAGGCAGTCAAAATAAACGGGTCAACGGGAACATGATGGTGAAGGTCCGACGTCACTACGCGTAGCGTAAACAAGGCTGGCGGTACACCCGCTCTTAACAATTGATACCTGATGATATGAAGGCATAATGGTTAAGCTTTAAGATGAGACCAAATTTGAATGCCCAAGTGTTGTCATATCCTGTGGAGAGGTTTTTAAATGCCAAGTGCGTACCCATTGGACCGGTGCATACCGGTACCTATTGGTTGATGTTGTTCCCTAAGCTGCCTGGCCGAACAGCCCCGAGTGACCGAGTCCTTAAGGAAGGCCATGGCCACGATCGGGCTTTCCCACAGAGCTCTCAATGAGTGTAGATTGTGTTACGGCAAGAATGTAGGCTAGTTACCGGGTGTAGCCTACCGCCTGTCTTGTTTACACTACACGGACGCTCACCATCATGTTTCCGTCTATTTTGACTGCCTTTGGATACAAAAATACATTACCCTAACCAAACAAAACCTAGTAGGGCCTAGGCCTATTATAGATTTATAAGTATTTATTTTATTGGGCTATCCTTAGTTGGAATTATGCAAGGCTGGTACATGTCATATTTGTAACAAACTATGTGGTACCAACTCTGTAAATTGCTAACTGAATAAATATTATTATTATTATTATTATTATTATTATTATTATTAGGCCTATTATAAGTATTTATAGATTAAGTATTTATAGATGATTTAGGCCTATGTTGTGTCGGTAGTGGTACACCCGGCAACTATATCCTTCCCTGTGTTACTTACAAAGTACAAACCGCAACTGTTATAGGCCTATGGCCAGTGGAAGAGCCGTAGCGGGTGGTCATGTCACCCGAGGTGCTCGTAATTTCCCTTAAAACTTACCAAGAACCAAGAAAGATAATGTCTGGGTGCTGTAAACATGACAAGTGAAAGGCATAAGCTATTATTAGACAGTGAGTCATAACCTAGGTCTAGTGAAGTCACACGTATAGCAATTGCAATTTGCAAGGACAAATTATCATAATCAGATACAGATGACATAGGCTAGGCTAATAAACAAATTATCACAGTTAGGCCTAATAAATAATAATTTAATTCATACCAAAGTATTTCGAAACCATACCTGCCATCCAAATACTGGGTTGACAAGGCTCCTAATGGGTCTAATGGCTGAAATATGACGAAAAACTATCGCAAGCCGCCTCCCTGCCAGAGCCATTGCTAAAGGGCTGCCTGCAGCTGGGGCGCGTTCAAGAGCAAGACTTCAGACGCTTCCGTAGCGCGAATTTGGCCCTATTGAACGATTTCGAAGCCTCTTCCACACTACGTAAACAAACAGGGTGGTTGCCATGGTTACGTTTATACCAGCGTCTTCACTTGACGCTCTAAACAATGACAATGACCGTTCTGTGGTTTGTGAGAGATGGTCACCGACCGAAATTTTTGGGCTCTTTGGTCGCTGTCTACAAACACACCCCAGTTGTTAGGTACATTTTGGATGGATGTAGCCTAGTAACACTCAGATGTAAGTAATTAATTTTCAGAGTAAATATACAATTTGTTTTACCTTTGGATACAGGATGGGGGGGGGGGGGGAGCGCTTTGCCTCCCCTCACCCCCTATGATTTATTGAAATCAGCGTCTATTTTAACATTAAGGGGCTTAATAAGAGTTTCACTGTTGTCAATAGGGAGAGTGTTTTGTTTTTACAGTAGGCTACTTTAGGCCTAGGCTATATAGGCTAGGCCTAGGCTAGTGCACTGCACATAAAATGTAGGCCTATCTCCGGAGGTTGAAACACATTTTAATATGATCTTTGCAACATCCTTATTCTATAATAGCCTAGCCTTCAAATATTGAATAATAATTAGTCACGGTAGTTTCGGTAATAAGTAGCCTAACCTAATGTCCTTACAGTCCTTTCAAAGGGATATAGGCCTAGGCCTAGTAAACACTAGGATATACCCGGTGTCCCGGTCAGACTCGTCAGACGTAGGTGATACACCCGATAACACAACTCTTGCCCCCAGCACCCCCAGGGCCAGGGGACGCAGGTCAGCTCCTACGCTGGGTCCTGCAGTTCCTCACTGCTCACGACCTTCGGACCTTGCAAGTTGCAACCACCATGTCTCAAGCACAGGCGGTAATTGCGGCCCAGCAGCGTGCCATAGAATCCCTAAGCCAACATGGTCAACCTTGCCACACAGGGCCATGGAGCCAGATCAAGAGGCTCTGCTAGCCTCTGCCGCTCAGTGTATGCCCCTGAAAAGTGTGAGTTGGTAATGTCGAAAAAACTCCAATTTAGCCTAGGCTAATGTCACAAATTTTCCTATGGATTTTTTTTTTTGGAATCTGTCGTTTTTTATTAATATAGGCTATAGGCCTAGTGTTTGTATTTAGCCTAGGCTAATTACAAATCTCGGAATAAAAGTTTTCCCCATTATCCAACAATCTTAAGTTACGCCGCCCGCCGCCCGATAGTTGTGAGGGCTATGAAGGTCAGGGAAAATGAGGGGTTAGGCTAGGCTAAATGCGTAAAACGGCGATAATAGGGCCTAGCGTATTTCAGCCAAACTTTGCTAGTATTTTAAGGTTTTGGAAAGGCATAGGCTAGCCTAAAACCCGAGCCAAGTTAGCTCAGATTTTGCGATTTGTTGTAGGCCCTAGTTGAAAAAGACAGTAACCTAATTTTGAAATTTAGCTCGGGTTTTCACAATTTACAAACCCATAAAAACCCGATATGGCAAAAGTTGGCTTGGATTTTGCGAGTTTCTAGCCTAGAGTAAAAAAAGACTGATGTTATTTCGATAATTGGCTCGTGTTCTCTTGATTTACAAACCCATAAAACCTGATTTTTCCAAAACCCGAACCAAGTTTTGGCAAAAGTTTAGGTAATTGTTTAGTGTATGGCCTCCTCCTAAAGAAAATGGATTTTTGAGCACAGACTAAACCAAATGTTCACTACTGTATTTACATAGCTGGTCATTAACCAAACCTAACCTAACCTAAGGTAACCTGAGCATCCTGGGGGCTGCTGCCCCCAGACCCCCGCTGGTCTTAGGTTGAAAAGTGATAAAAAACACATATCTCTTACCTCATTATTCAAAGTTTTGTATTTGGTATAATATACACTTCCCAGGTCATTTGAACAGTTCTATTGCTTCTATATATCATATAATACACCATAGAATACGTTTTTAATAACTAGAAAAAGAGGACTTCGATTAAACAATTACGAAAGTTTACTCGGATTTTGCGATTTTTTAAGAGTACAAAACGACAGTGACGTTATTTCGATATTTGGGTCGGGTCGTCTTGATTTAGAAACCCATAAAACCCGACCCAAGTTTTGGCAAAAGTTTGGGGATGAATGTAGATTCCGGGCGTACGGTCGTCATGTTTACATAGGGCGATCGCCGGCGCCGCGGTTAACTTCGCGTCTATTTTGACGGCGATTTTTTTTCGGTTATTTGCCCCTGCTGGCAATACCTGTATAGGCCTATATGATGATGATAATATGTCATGGGGGGTTGAGGGGGGGGCAAAGCCCCCCCTCAACATATTATTGTATCCAAAGGCAGTCAAAATAGATGGGAACATGGTGGCAAAGGTCCAACGCCTCCCCCGCCGCCGTCATATTTACATTTGTCGATCGCCGTGGTTAAGTTCGCGTCTATTTTGACGGTGATTTTTTCGGTAGTTTGCCCCCTGCTGGCAATATATATGATGATGACAATATGTCATAGGGGGGTGAGGTGGGCAAAGCCTCCCCTCAACATATTATTGTATCCAAAGGCAGTCAAAGTAGACGGGAACATGATGGCAAAGGTCCGACGCCACTACGCGTAGTGTAAACAAGGCTGGCGGTACGCCCGAACTCTACATTCTACCCAAAGTTTGCTGGGATGTTGCGAGTGGAATAAAGAGAGTAGCCTAACGTAATTTCGAAAATTGGGTCAGGTTTTCCCTTATTGCAAACCCATACAACCCGATTTATCGAAAACGTAGAGGTTTTGGAAGTCATAAATACCCATTTGCTGTTGATGTTGTTGTTCCCCAAGCTGCCTGGCCGAACAGCCCCAAGGCCATAACCGAGTGCCCCCACAGAACCCTCCCCGCCGACCACAATAAAGCCTGGGTGACCGAAGCCACTCCATGGTGGGGGGCTGAGGAGGGTGCGGAAACGCCCGGGAAACCAAAGCCCCACCCAGGGCCCTGTGCCCCTCAGCAATTATGAAGAGAAAGTTGAGGGGCAAGGGAAAAATGTGACGCTTTGGCTTCCAATTTTGGTAGATTGGGAGGTCAATCCACGGAAGAGACGCCGTCACTTGAGATCTAGAAAATATATAAGTTAAAGGAAAAGTCAGAGTAAGCTATGGGTATGGCAGAGATTGCTCAGCTCTCACTCTGATAGACCAGCCCATCACCACATGACTAGAACCCAATCCTCTCAGCATCAGCTAGGAAAGGCCCTAGAAAGCCGCCTTTGGCGGGGGGATAGCTCCCCTATTTCAACCCCTTTCGGGGTTGGGCACCCACCCAGTAATGTAGGACTACTACATTGGATACAAGACTAACCCTCACCTAACACCTACAATGTGTCCGTAGTACCTAGTACGTGGGATATATACAAGACGAACCCTTACCTACCAGGTAATATAAGTTCATAGTACCGGTACAGTACTTACTTTATTCTATACCTACCACCTGATCCCTTGTCCTTAACCTATATGTCAATATTTACGAGACACACCACAGCTATTTTCGAGGTTATTATTTTCTTTCTTGGCTTGGTTATTTTTATGGTTTATAAACTTTCTATAATAAGAAATATTTCATGGAAATTAGTATTTACCCATTATCCAAGAATCTAAAAACACGGCCCCCGATAGTGGGAAGGGCTATGAAGGATAGTTCAATAGGGAAATTGAGGGTTAAAAAACTTATAAAGCGAATAAGCTATATTGCGCATTTGTAAATATAAGTTGGCTCAGGTTTGTGCATTTTTGAGACTCATAAAACCTGAGCCAACTTTTGACGAAACTTGGCTCGGATTTGACAGATTTCACTGGGTGGAGTGGGTAATAGCCTATGTAGTCAACTTTGAGGAGACATTAGCCTAACCTAACAACCTTACCTAACCTATCCTAGTATTATGGGTGGGGGCTGCTGCCCCCACACCCCCGCTGGAGTGAGTAATAGCCTATATTATAAAAATGAAGTAACTTTGAGAAGACATTAGCCTAACCTATCTTAGTATTATGGGCAGCCCCAAACCCCCGCTGGTTGGGTAACAGTGCAAAAAACACAGTATTATGGGACATACGTTACTCTGCAAAAGAGTGGCAGCGAGGGGTTCACAACAATAACTAACCAAAGAACCTAACCTAACCTAGACCCAATATGTGGGATACAAAGCTAGCCCTCACCTAACACCTAGTACAGTATATGCCGCTAGTACCCAGTACGTGGGATACAAAAGTAGCCCTCACCTAACACCAAATATACTTTATGTCTCTAGTACCCAATATGTGGGATACAAAAGTAGCCCTCAGCTAACACCTAGTATACATTATGTCACTATAGTCTATTCGCTGAAAGTAGGCGAGAAATCATGACTTCTATCCTCTGTAACTCAAAAAGAGCTAGAGCAAATTGGCTGTAAATTTCCACATCTACAGCATTCCTTGACCGACTCTTCCCAAATGGTAAAAATATTAGTTCGATTACTCTAGTAGTTTTTTAATTACAGAGGTTAGAGGTCATGATTTCTCGCCTACTTACGGCGAATAGACTATAGTACCTGGTACGGTATCTGGACACTTCGAGCGTAGGCACCGAAGAAGCATACAAGCGAATTATTATGGTTTCTATTATATTTACGAAAACGGCAGGTATTGAATACTATTATCTTGGATAGTATCACGGTATCTTACACATACAAAGGTAAGTGTCACCTAACACTTACTATATGTCCCTAGTACTGTACCTAGTACATTGGGTGGATAACTAAACCCGACAAAATATTAAAGCGTAATAGCATACCTTATTGAGATGATGTGGAGGGAGTAGGCTGTGAAGACTGGTGCGTCCACGTTTTCGACGAGGAGGTCGCCCACGTCGACCTGTTGCAAGACGACCTGCACGTGTAGATGAATGGGTGGAGGGACCCGTTCGTGGAGGTGAAGAGGTCGAAGGACAGTGACGTGGAGGTGAAGAGGTAGAGAGGCAGGCACGTCGAGGTGAAGAAGTCGAGGGACGTGGAGGTGGAGAGAGGTGCGCGTGGAAGTGAAGCGAGGGACGTTGAGGTAAAGAGGTGGATGTACTGGGCAGTGAGTGGGGTGAGTCAGGACGTGGGCTTTTTGCAGTGGGAGAGCTTGGAGAGGATGATGTAGCATGGGCAAGACAGTGTGAATCAGGAAAGTCAACTTCACGGTGAGGGAGTTGAGGCTGAGGTGGAGGGTAGGGAGAGTGTGGAGTCTCAAGTGTTCATCGAGAAGGTCTCCCACGTCGACCTCTTGGATGTCTAACTCCACGTGTAGGTGAACACGTCGAGGGGCCCGCACGTGGAGGTGAAGATGTTCTTGGAGACGATGATGCAGCACCATGATGAGTCTGTGACTGAGGATCGTCGGCAGGGTATGGGGCGTCAAAATCATAAAAATCGGCACAGTCTGAATCTTCTAAGTCAATGTCTGGGTCGTGAGGCTGATGTGAAGGCTTATCTGATTGTGGAGAATACAAAGTAGCAGCCTCAGTGAGAAAAGCGTGTAGAGCTCGGCGGCAGCTATACATACATACATACATACATACATACATACATACATACATAACAATTTAAGACTGAGTGCTCCACATATACGTGCAGTTTCAGTCTCTTGTCCTAATGGCGGCATTCCAGGCAATCCTGTTAAGGGCTGCTTCACTTGTCAAGTTTTTTTCTTTGAGATCGGCACGTATAGTCCGATCCCAGGTCTTTCTCGGTCCACCCCTTGGTGCAGCTCCCTTCACAATCACAGACCTGCATTTTTTCACCCAATTTTGTTCATCCATTCTCTCCACATGTCCATACCATCCCAGTCTACTTGTACGCATCACCTCGCTAATACTCTTTATACCTAAACGTCTCCTCAGCTCATCATTTGTTGTTCTATCCTGCAGCCTGGCCCCACACATCCATCTCACCATTCTCATCTCATTACGTTCCATTCTGTTGACATCCTCTACTTTAATGGCCCATGTTTCTGAGGCATACGTCATTGCACTTCTAACACATGAGGCATACCGGTACACCTTTCCCTTCAGGGGGAGAGGCATTCTTTTCATGGTCAGAATTGGCAGCAGTTCTCTGAACTTCCCCCAGCCACATCTAATTCTAGCGACAGTGGCAGCCTCGGCTCCACCACCGGCAGAGATGGTATCTTCTGATCACTGTCTGATACAGGCCACCTGTCTATCACCTACCACACCTTCCCACTCTGAACCTGTTTTGGTGACTAAATGGCATTACGATAGGGCAGACTGGGAGGGTCTTCAGGGTTTCTTTATTGATATTCCCTGGACCTCTTTCTTTTCTAATGATGCACACTCCACCTTGAGCCACATACAATATTTTGTAAAAATTGGAATGGAAACTTTTATTCCTCATCAAAAGTACAGTAAAAGATCTAATTCACCTAAATGGTTTGACCATAATTGTGCTAGAGTAACTGAACAAAAAGCAATAGTCTACAATGCATACACAAGATCAAAAACTCATGAAGCCTTTAATTACTTTAGAAACATCAGAAATCATGCCAAAACTGTATTAAACCTAACTAAATCAAACTTTCTCCACAAGCAGGCAAATAAACTTCTAAATAATCCAAATGATAACAAAATATTTTGGTCTACTCTTAACTCATTTAAATCCAACTTCACTACTGCTTCATCCATTCCACCATTAAAATCTCCGACTGGCAATCTTGTAAGTGACCCACGAGGTAAAGGTAACCTTCTTGCGGATATTTTCTCCACCAACTCAACCTTAGATGAAATAAATCAAGATGTCCCTGTACTTAATTTTAATTCGCCTGAAATTCCCTCACTTAAGATCCACACCAGACATGTCAAAACTATTTTGCAGAATCTCTCAGTAGATAAGGCTCCTGGTCCAGATGAAATTCCTCCAATAGTACTTAAGAATTGCTCCTTGGTGCTCGCTCCTGTATTGGCAAATTTTGTCCGTCTGTGTACTCATACCTCATGCTTCCCAGTACCCTGGAAAGAAGCAAACATCCATCCAGTTCCTAAAAAAGGTGCCTCTTCAGATCCATCAAACTACAGACCAATAGCTATAACTTCCACTCTTGGTAAAGTCTTTGAAATTATATTAAATAATCACATAATTAAGCATCTTGAGAATAATAAATTAATCAGTGATAGGCAATATGGTTTTAGACGATGTCGATCAACTGCAGACATGCTTTGCCTTCTTACGCATCAAATCAACCAAGCTACAGACCAACATGGTGAAACACATACAATAGCACTGGATATATCAAAGGCATTTGATAGAGTCTGGCATCAATCCTTATTGTCGAAGATGTCACACTACGGCCTTGCATCATTAGTTCCACTAATTTCTTCTTATCTTCATAACAGAAAAATATGTGTAATGGTAGATGGCCTTTATTCTCAATTTCACTCAATAAATGCTGGTGTTCCCCAGGGATCAGTTTTGGCCCCAATTCTGTTCCTCATTCATATCAATGATCTCATATCTACCACTCATAATCCAATACATTCCTACGCAGATGACTCAACACTCCACAGTTCCTTCACATTTACCAATTCTTTCACCCAACCCGATCTTATAAATTCAAAAATAAACACTGCAATTTCTCTGAACCAGGACCTTTCTAGAATTGATGGATGGGGACAAAAGAATCTAGTTTCCTTTAATGCACAGAAAACCAAAATACATTCAATTTTCTAACCGACAGAATCTCACTGACTCCCATATATTTTTTAATGATGTAAATATTCCCACTTCCCCTAGTATTGACATTCTCGGTGTAACATTAACTACTAACTTGAGCTGGACACATTATGTTAGAAGCATTGCTAAGAATGCCTCTAAAAAACTGGGACTCCTGTACAGAGTTCGAGAATTCTTCGCTGACGAGCAGTTGGCCATGATATATAAAAGTCATGTGCGTTCTCAGATGGATTACTGTTCACCTCTGTGGGGTGGAAGTGGAGTGGTTGCATTGAGGCAGTTGGACAAAATTCAAAATAAAGCTATTAGATTAATCAATAACCCTGCAATCACACAGGACCTTCCTACATTATCCATACGAAGAAACGTTGCATCCCTTGCATTATTCTACAGATATTTTCACAGCAATTGTTCCGAGGAACTTGCTTCAATTGTGCCGCCTCTCCACATCTTTCCCCGTAGAACTAGGGCAGCTGAGAGCGCCCATGAATTTACACTTTCTCCTCCACAATGCAGAACTTCTGCTTATCAGAATTCATTTATCCCCAGAGTTACTACTCTTTGGAATTCACTTCCCTCGAATTGCTTTCCATAAACTTACAATCTGCAAATGTTTAAATCCAGTTGTTACAAACATTTTATGAATGGAGGATGCCTTTAGGCACATGGACCTTTTTGTTTTATCTGTGTTTTTCCTTCCTCCGTTCATTGTCTCTTTAAAAAAATAAAATAAAAATCTCCTAGGTAACAAAACTTGACCACCAGCTCCAATGACTCATTTCCAAAATTCACAGCCACAGGATCATCACTTAACACAAGCTCACCTTTGCACACTACGCACTTAAATTTCTCTATTTCTGACTTATCCTTCGGCAGGGATCCTTTTATTCTAGGCTACTACAGCGCTTACTCCCATGGTGCACCCAACATTGACAGATGCTACAGCGAATCGAGATACCGCCCACACCCTTTCCACACACTGCACATGGGTATGCACCGTTCTTTTCCACATTGCCTCGTCTCAATCTACAATGCATAACTTTGGTTTTGTTAATATTGACTCTTAAACCCTTGCTCTCCATCTTCTGAATTTAGAAAGAGATATCTTGCAAGATATTGTTGCAAAAAATGAGGATGGATGCCAGGCTTCTTAATTTATTCCATGACGTCTCGCCATAGGCGCTCGACCGTCTGCGTGTGAATTTGTTTATTGTCAGGGTTGATGAAGTTGACTTTGTGATTGACAGTTCCGTGTTCATACCCGTGCTCACCAATGCTGCTGTAAGCCCTCCAGCAATCCGAGTAGATAATGGAACCGGGCAAAATAAATTTGTTTATTTTAATGGCAGCAAAACATCTCGACTACATGGGAGCGGGTTGAAATTTTCATCAATCAGCGGCACCACAAAGCGTTTCCCCGACACTCGCTCAATGCCCATAAACAACCAGTACTGCTTCTTGCCCAGTTCCCATCCCACATGAAACTTCACCTTGCTAATTATAATGTAAAACTTGCAAAATAAAAAACAAAAACGTAGACGAACACAGTAAAAAGACAAAATGACTAATCAAAATCGCTATGTGGAAACAACGCTTAACCCGGCAAGCGCGATAGGCCTAACGGAAGGCTTCCTATAGGGAACGCGATAGGCCTCATGGAAGCAAGACCATAAAAAAAGCCTTCCAAAAAAAAAAGGGCCTATCAAAACAAAGGAATTTGTCTCTAGGTGAGATAATTCCCCTCCAGTACTCATCCATGTAAATCTCACCCACCCCCCTCCCCTCCTTCCCCACCTTATTCCCCCCTCCCTCCCCTCCTCAATTATCACCTATTTTTCCTCTTATTATCATCATTTATCGGTTATTTTTCTCTCCCGCGATAATGTAGCACAAGTGGGTTGCAGAAAAGATCGTTATGTAACACCCAGACACCGGCACACACCGCCCCGCTCGTCTCAGTTACCTCACAGACAGCGAGAGAGGAGGGTTGCCTGTGGCTCTCTCTCGCCTGAGATTATGACCGGGTGGCCAATATCTTCGTTTTTCACCACCCAAATGCTTTTCCCACTTATTTTAGTACTCTTGAAGGTTCATATATACATCATATATGTAAAATAAAATCACACCGAAAACAAATAATGCTCTATATTGTAAATATAACGAATTCTGTCAGAATCCAAGGCTAGAAATGCACAAATAACTACCCTAGCCCCTAGGTCTATTTCGCGCTTGTCAGGTTAAGTAAAATAATAATTTATAAATAAAAGAACACAATCCACCACATAGGGTGTACATTACTACATGAGCAAGTTAATCTGTTTCCCAAGCAAACTAATCGCACACATAACAACGCGCTATCGTCACGTTCAAGGAATTAGTCAATTTGGGAAGTCGGGGATGTTTTGGTAAATATTACTAAACTCTGCATGAATTAAGAAACTACAATTAGTGTCAAAATGTTCTATTAAAATCAAATTTGCAACCTGACAAGACATCAACAATAGTACAAAATACAAACAACACTCACTAACGATAGTGCTATCGGGTAGGTACCTGTAAGCATAGCATGCCTCAAGTGACCCCTAACAATTACTACCCTACAAATAACCTACATTTATTGTACAAATAAACTAAGGAAATCGCAAAAGCGAGCAATTGATACTATCGGCAATGAATAGACACAATATAATAAAGATAAATACTGTAATTGCAAAATATGAAGAAGCAATAACATATTTTAACAAAGAGTACTCTTTTAACATGAACAATTATTCTAAAAAAATATTATACAAAATTAATAATAACAATAGAAAAAGATAAACAATTAATTCATACAGACAAAAAGTAAGCAGAGGTTATACTGTACTGTACAAGAAAGTTCAAATTAACCCTTAACCCGGGAACTGCGGGAAGACTCTTAAGAGTTCCCCCGGCGGACTGCGGGAAGACTCTTAAGAGTCAGAAAAGAAAAAAATCAACTTTAAACATCGAAAAAAAAAAAATATATATATATTTTTTTATATTTTTTTTTTTTTTTTGCCCCTGGGCCATGCAAAATATCAATCCTCTACCTCCCCTCCTTCCCCACTTTCCTCCCCTCCTTCAGTTATCACCTATTTTCCCTGTTATTCCCTTATTCTGAGGTATATTTTCGTGCTAACATTAGCGAGTTGCAAGCAGGGCCTTGTCATCACTGTTAGCAAGCGAGTGCAAGAGAGAGAGAGAGAGAGTATCGATCGACTGTGTCTCAGTGGCCTTGGGGGAAATTGGCGGGAAAGCATGTTGCCTCACCCATACATTATATAACTTGCGGCCTGTATCTCCGATTTTGACCATCCAAACGCTGTTTTCACTCGTTTTATTGCTGTTTCAGGTTAATACCTTTATAATCAACCCATAATAGGCGCGTTAGGATAAGTATTAATGCTATTTATGGTAAAATTAATATTTTAGTGATGGAAACAGCTCAAATACGTCAGCGCAGGGAGAGGTGTCTAATTACCCCCATGCGCACTTCTTAGGTTAAAGAGCGGCGCTCGACTTAAGTCGTGCACCAATTTGCAGCAAGTTAGGAGCATTATTAAGGCTTTTAAAGGGGTAAAATCGAGTGCAAATGGCCGGGAGAGCAGCGGGCCAGACAGCCGACTCCCAGGGCTTACCGCCGCCCATTAACTCATGTTCCCTGTGTTCTCGAGAGGCCGGCAGTGTAGCCAGTAGTGAGCATAGCTGGGAAAAATATACCGATATATGCTAAACTTCCATGTTCGTGGCACCACTGCAAGAGAACCACGAGTGCTACGTAGCTCGTTCTGGTCTCATTTTGAAGCTTTTAGTGCCTAGTTTTTTGCTAAATATTTTTTTTTTCATGCAGATGCTTGATTTATCATGCAGGAGGGCCTGAATATGCCCAAATGAGCCCAAAACACCCCGCTAGACAAGGGTTAATAATGCTTGATTAAAATTATTGATATCAAATTTTAAAATACAGTCACAATAAAAGTTTTGTCTATCTCGACAACAATATTTGGACCCCCAATGGGTTGCTGATTATCAAACCATGCACTTGTGACTTTGCAACAAAAACTTCACCAGTCTACACTAGTAGTGTACCGGTAAGTTATTCCTAATTTCATTATTGCCTCCAAGTGCTCGAAGTTTTTGTTCAGCCATAAATTGATATACCCCAGAATTTGCCATGGTTCAAGATTGGCATTTTCCAGAAATGTCCCTTTTCTGTGGAAAGTGCAAAAAACACAGTTAGAGCAAGTAGTGGTTTTCTTTAAAAAAAAACAATAATGACCGCATCGCCAGTGGTCTGACGGTTCATAATAATAACATGGTTTATAGCACAGCTTGCATGAAACAGAGGTAGGCAAACAACCATGTTGAGTAAACATTTTAAGGGCTGCACTATTATTCCGTGTTGTGTCAATGTCTCAATGATAACTGAATGTGAGAGGGGTGAGCAACCATTACAAGCGGCGTACATGACTGAAGTGAAGAGAGACTTCAATGAAGGTGTGTATCTGTGATTGGTTCAGTGAAATGACGTAATCAAGTTCAATAAACTCACCTGATAGGTTGCTGGTTGTATACGTGATGTACGGTAATCTAAGACTTTAATGACGTGTTAAAAAAAAATATAAAAAATACAGAAGGAAGTGTCTCGTGACGTCTTGCGCAGGAGTTGGGAAATGAAAATCAGAATTTCCAGTGGGGCTTGGCAGATGGCGTGATAGTATTAAAAAAGTTGAGGGATAGAGCTCTCCAGTTGACGAAAAAATGGCGTCGCTGAAAGCCGCGCCGTAAATAAGAGAGTACTGTACCGGGTACTGTATTGATAACCGTTTTACCGTAGGCAAGCATTATTGGTAGACATGTTGTTACCGTTTTTTTAATAGGTTTTGCCGAGGGTTGAAACTAATTTTAATATAATGTTTAAAGCATATAGGCCTACAGTAGATTAAAATGTAAAACTTGCAAACTAAGCAAACCAAAACTTGGACAAAGACAATATAAAGGCAAAATAACTTATCAAAATCGCTATGTGGAAACAACGCTTACTAAAATATAATTTATAAAATAAAAGAACACAATCCACCACATAGGATGTACATTACTACATGAGCAAGTTAATCTGTTTCCCAAGCAAACTAATCGCACACATAATGCACTATGAGAAATAAGTAACATGCTTATTATTATTATTATCATCACGTTCAAGGAATTAATCAATTTGGGAAGTCCGGGACGTTCTGGTAAATTTTACTAAACTCTGCATGAATAAAGAAACTACAATTAGTGTCAAAATATTCTACAGTATTAAAATCAAATTTGCAACCTGACAAAACATTAACTATAGTATACAATACAAATAGCACTCACTAACGATAGTGCTATCGGGTAGGTACCTGTAAGCATAGCATGCCTCAAATATGTCAACAAAATTTGTGACATTAAAATGGGGTTATACTAAAAATGTCATCTTCTGCCTTTAGGTCTTGGAGGCGGTCAATGGCTTGCTGGCTACAACTCTGCAAGTGCCCCCCCCCCCCCCCCCTGGAGGCTGTCCAACACATCAGACTAAACTGTGTTCCAGCCCTTCAGCGAGCTGTCGACGCCAGGTTCTCCGACTACCAGTGGAGTGCCCTCACATCAGAAGCAGCATTTAATGCCACTGCCAAGATAGTTCTTCGTGCTTCAAACTAAGCAGTACAGTGGTCGGAATTCTTCAGTGTGTCTCAGAGCTAAAGTGAGTCATTCAGTGAATTTGTTATCAGAAGTTCTCAGAAAGCTACTGATTGTGAGTTCCAGTGCCCTAACTGTAGTTGTGATTTATCCGAGTACATGCTACTACGCAAGTTAATGGTTGGCCTCCGTGATCCAGCATTAAAGAGGCATATCTTTCAAATGTGTGATTCTTTTGATGATGTTGATGCCTTTAGAGGGATTTGCTGTAGGGTAAGACACCGATAAAAGTACCATCGGTCAAGGAAAGTACCGATTTTCATTTACACATTACGTATATATAAACTTTCTGTATACTGTACAACCTTCATTGGTATATTTGTAAAGAGCACACTCTAAACTATTCATAAGTCACTTAAAACACTAAAATCGGCTTACGGCAGCCATGTAATAACATCGTGAACCTTCGTGAAGTTGGCGCGAAACGGCGAATTTAACGGTGAATGGAAATGAGTGCTTTCATTCCGCCTCGCGGTACCACCCTTATAACGTTGGTAATTTAATTCATATTTTAACTTAAACTCCTACATATGATTCAGAAAGCCTTCAGCTTTGCATATACTGTATATGCATATTTTGTACATATGACACATAATAATACGTAATTCGAATACAGTACTTACCAACAGGTCGCTCTAAGCACATCAGAATCGTCTCGATATTTTCCTATTTTCGCCATTTTAAGCAGCTCCTTGTTGTCATATCTGACTCATATAAGACGTTCAGTTATTCACAATTGTAAATCATGTGTGGAAATGCTGATACTGAAGCTACATTCTCCATATTAGCCTGTAAAATGACGAGACCAAAAGATATACAGGGACATTTCCGAGAGGCCGATGCCATTCCGAGAATTGCGGGTTTCCGAGTAAAAAGAGTCCGAAATATCGGGGGTTTACAGTAACTCATATTTATTAGGCTACACAATTAGTATACTGTACAAATAATAGAATTTGAGCGATTTATAGCCATTATTTCCCAAGGTAACTACTAAAAATCACCACTAGACATTGTGATAGTGGTCCATGGCTTTGGCTTTGACTTGATACACTTATGGTGACCGTATCTTACTTTGAAATATATGAAATATGACATATAAGAGGTAGATTTATGTGATAAAACTAGCATCAGGCCACCCAAAACAATGGCACTTTCATCGCCGCACCGCAAAAATCGAGTACAGTACGGTACATTTTTATAAAAATCAATAGTTTGCCACAGGATGCATTTCATAACTCAAAGTATCGAACACATGATAGACTTTAGCTGCTAGTTCGGTCCCGACATCAATCTTGAGACAAGGTAATGTAGTTTTATCAATATTTAGACAGTTTTAGACCTTGTCGGCACCGACGAATCGGCGAATCTTGTTCTGTCGGCACACATATTAATTTCATAACTAGTAAGACCTATGGAAATGCTTAAATTATAGGTTTGAGTCCCGAAGGGAAGAAGGAAAACCTAATATTGAATCCCCGACGACATCTTGCCGGAGGAGGTGACTGCGACTTACACTAGGTCATTGCTGAAGGCTGCCGTTGACACCCACCAGAACTGTATCAGGGTGTGAGGGGGGGTGGGGGGGACATATGAGTCTGATGTCTTCTATGAGGTAGGGTTCGTCGGATTCATTATCATCATAAATTTTTGTTTTGCAGTGTCTTAACTCTCTTGCTATCCTGTGGACTCGGGGGTTGCCGTTTACCATTCAGAAATAGAGTTCTCTTAATCTCATAATTACCTCTACAAGATTAATTTTCTGTCCACAGCTCACTCAAAGACAATTGCAGAGGTTGAAGTAACTATAGTAAACAGAAACAGATTAACTTGCTCATGAGTAATGTACACCCTATATGGTGGATTGTGTTCTTTTATTTCATAAATTTTATTTTAGTAAGCGTTGTTTCCACATAGCGATTTTGATCAGTTATTTTACCTTTATATTGTCTTTGTCCAAGTTTTGGTTTGTTTACTTTGCAAGTTTTACATTTTAATTTAAACTAAAGGTTTCTAAACACCCCTGATGGTCACAAAGGCTTTTAAATATCCCAGAAAGGGCACAAATCACGTCCTGTGCGTGAAAGGGTTAGTAGGCTCAGTTGGGTTTGTGCTACCCTATCCATTTAATCACTACCTCACCTCCATACTTCAGCATCTCGCCTCACACACTCCATCTACCCCTTATGCTTGACCCATCTTCACCCTCTTCACTGTCTCTCTCACTGCTTTTCTTCTTCTTCCTATTTCTCATCCAATTATGTCTGCAGCTCGTTCATTCTCTTGCATTATTTTAATTAAAGTGCTCTCTCTCTTGTCGCGAGCCGTAGCATAGTCAGTAGAGCGTCGGCTGCTTATCAAAAAGGGTCGGCGGATCGAGCCCATACTGTCAAAATATTGGTTGATGTCCAGCCCGGGCAACTTGACTTAGCGATTCGTGACAAACGCCTAATGTTCATGGCCACCCCTTCTCGGGAATAACGGCGTCTGGCAAAAGAAATAAAAAAAGTGCTCTCAGTAAGTACTTGTATATTATTGTATATTAGGAGGTCAGAAGTGTGGGAAGCCATGAAAAGAGTGAAGTTCGGGAAAGCACCAGGAACAGATGGAGTGTGTGGGGAAATGTTGAGGTATGGTGGTGAGATAGTGATCGACTGGGTATTGAAAATTTGCAAACTAGCTTGGGAGAAGGGGAATGCACCCGATGACTGGAAGACTGGCATAATAGTCCCCCTATATAAGGGCAAAGGGGAAAGAGGAGTGTGTGGTAACCACCGAGGAATATGTCTTTTAAGCGTAGTAGGGAAGGTGTACAGTAGGGTAGTGATTGAGAGAGTGAGAGTGAGAACGGAGATATGGATAGGCGACGAGCAGGGAGGTTTTAGGAAGGGAAGAGGATGTGTAGATCATATTTTTACCCTGATTTGTGTTGTGGAGAAATATCTGGAGAAGAAACAAAAGGTGTATGATGCCTTTATGGACTTGGAGAAGGCCTATGACAGAGTGGATAGAGAAGGCATGTGGAAAGTACTTAGAATATACGGAGTAGATGGCAAGTTGCTGAAAGCAGTGAAGAGCATGTATGAGGGTGCAAAGGCGGCAGTACGTGTGGAGAATGAGTAGAGCGAGTTCTTTGACCTGAGTGTTGGGTTGAAACAGGGGTGTGTGATGTCCCCGTGGTTGTTTACTGTATATATGGATGGAGTCATGAAAGAAATACTAGGAAGAGCAGTGGATGTTGGTGTATCGCTGAAAAGGGAGAGAAATGAGTGGAAGCTGCCTATACTGCTGTTTGCGGATGATACAGTTCTGATGAGCGATAATGAATGGGAGTTGCAGGGTCTGGTAAATGAGTTTGGAACAGTGTGCGAAAAACGGAATTTGAAGGTAAATGCGGGGAAAAGCAAGGTTATGGTCTTCGAAAGGGGTGAAGTTGAACGGTCAGGCTATGGAGATTGTCAGCTCTTTTAAGTATCTGGGCAGTGTGTTGAGTAAAGATGGGACTATGGATGAAGAAGTGCGGGAGAGGGTGCAACAGGGGAAGAGGGTTGTAGGAACGTTGAAAGCAGTAACAAGAAATAGAGTGGTCAGTATGGAAGTGAAGAAGTCCTTGCATGACAGTGTGGTAATCTCGACACTAACTTACGGAAGCGAAGCATGGACGTTCGGGAAGAGACTCGGACCAAGAGTGAGAGCGGTGGAAATGAGTTACTTGAGAAGTGCGTGCGGAGTTACATGGAGGGATAGACAGACGAATGAGGAAGTAAGAAGGAGGTGTGGTGTGGAGGTAGATGTGCTGGAAAGTGTGAAAAGGAACAACTTGAGATGCTTCGGCCATATGGAACGTATGGAAAGCGAGAGATTGACTAAGAGGGTGTACAAGAGCGAGGTGGAAGGACAGAGAGGGAGAGGTGCACCGAGGGAGAGGTGCACCGAGGGAGAGGTGGAAGGATGGAGTGAGGAAGTATATGAATGAATGGTTGAATGGTTGGGAGGAGGGGCGTCGACTGACTGGGGACAGAGGTGTATGGCGGCAGTTCGTTCGTGGCCACCCCTTCGGGGATCATGGCGTCAGGTAATAGATAGATAGATAGATTATACTATGGGGCTAGTTTAGAATTATTTTTAATTACTTACATCTTAATTTATGTTATGGTGTTGGCCTTTTGACATTTGTAACTACAGTACAGTACTGTACATTGCACTATGAATAAAAACACCATATGAGGAGAACTTTATTGACGTTTCGCAGATAGCTTCTTCAGGTAACGTGACCTGAAGAGAGAGAGAGAGATGCAAAACGTTGTCAATAAAGTGCTCCTCCACAAGTGATGTTTATATTCATTCTGTTAACTTTTCAGAGTTAATTTTTACATTACACTATTTGTATGTTAAGTTTGTTTTATGTATATATATTTCATAATATAAATACTATACTGTATGTTTGTATGTATATACTCAGGCACATACCCCATAGCTAGAGGTGGCTGACAAGAGACAGAGCTCAACTCGAACAGGAACAACATTCTAAAGTTCTAATTCTTGAGGTCCGGGACCACTTTCGCATTCCCTCGCCCCTTTCTCTCGTCGAGTAGGAAAATGGAGGACGATTCCTAGCCCATAATAATTATAGTTTTGCTAAATCTTCAATGCATTATTTCCACATAGTGATTTTGATAAGTTCTTTTGTCTTAATATTGTGCCATTCCTGTTTTGGTTTGTTTGTTTTGCAAGTTTTACATTATATCTCCTTTCCAACAGATTGCAGATGAGTTAGGGATACTGATCTGGGAGGACCTGATGGTCGCGTGCAGCATGTACCCCGTCGGGGACGCGTTCCTGGATAGTGTGAGGGCTGAGGTGGTGACCCAGCTGCGTCGCCTTCACCACCACCCCAGTACAGTATACTACTATGGGCCGGGAATAATGAGAACGAGGCGGCACTTAGAGATAATTGGTATGTATGTATGTACTGGGTATGTGTATATGTGTGTTTGTATGTACTCAGGCACATATTGCATAGCTGGGGGTGGCCGACTCAAGACCGAGACCGAGCCCGAACAGAAGCAACCCATTTTCCTGCAGTTTTTGTCTGGCAGTTTCTTAGTGGGCGGTTGGGCTTGAACGACCCTCCTCCTTGAACTGGAACTAGCTAGATAATTGAATTAATTTCCTCAGCATATGGAAGCATATGAAAGCGGTTCATTCGTGGCCACCCCCTTGGGGATTAAGGTGTCTGGCAATAGATAGAATTATTGCGTTTCTTTAGTTGTATAGGAATAGGTCCACTTAAATTAATTCTATCGAAAAATCTACATATTTATCTTGAATGGGGATCTTGAGGATAATTTATTAAGTTCAATGGTGGTCTAGGGAGGAAGCTATAACCATGATAAATGAATAGATAAATAAACAAATAATTAAACCCTACCCACTTAACTCTTCCACGCACAGGATGCGATTTGCGCCCTTTCTGGTCATCAGGGGTGTTTAGAAATCTTTAGGTTTAGTTACTTCAACCTCTGCAATTTTCTTTGAATGAGCTGTGGGCAGAAAACTAATTATGGAGAGGTAATTATGAGATTGAGATAACTCTATTTCTGAATGCTAAACGGCAACCCCTGAGTCCACAGGACAGCGAGAGGGTTAACTGTCTATTCTATTTTCAGGTACGGGACATTCAGCAACTTTGAGCAGTACAAGGAGGACTACTGGTACGTGAAGCTGTACGTCGACACCATACGTAACACCAGCTTGGAGGTGGATGACACAAGGCCGTTTGTGGTCAGCTCACCCAACAACAATATAGAGTCGGAGGAGGAAGTTTTTTTGGCTGAGCATCCCTACAGTAACTTCTATGGGGACGGTAAGGGCTGTTTTGAGACGGAAAATTTAGAGGAGATGTAGTACAGGTCTTCCTCGTTTTATGATTGGGTTACATTCCTGAAAACCCAATCTTAAGTAGAAAAATCATAAACAAAAATGAAAACCCGAAAATTAATGAGGTAAATGGGGATGCGTTCTGGGACCATAAGTACTATCTATCTATCGTCGGATATCTTACTCCCCTTTATGAGGGTGGCTATATACAAAATGCCCCCAAGCGGATCTGTCCACCTTGAAAAGGACATCAGTTTATTCAAGGACTGACAGGATTGACCAACTTAGAGTTCATCCGACTCGGAAACCCTCTATGAAAATATTTAATAATTAGTTTGTTGTTGTTGTTGTTGTTGTTCCCCAAGCTGCCTGGCCGAACAGCCCCAAGGCCCCGAGCAAGGCCAAGGCCATAACCGAACGCCCCCACAGAACCCTCCCTGCCGACCACAATAAAGCCTGGGTGACCGAAGCCACTCCATGGCGGGGAGCTGAGGAGGGTGCGGAAACGCCCGGGAAACCAAAGTCCCACCCAGGGCCCTGTGCCCCTCAGCAATTATGAAGAGAAAGTTGAGGGGAAAAGGAAAAATTAGTTTGTACTTATAATAGACTAGAGGTAGAAAACCCTATATGAAGTACTGTATCACTATAGTCTATTTTTTTCCAGCTGAGGGTAAATCGCTATCTCGCCGTCCTGATTACTCGGCTATTACCAGGTTTTTGTAGCTAAATATGTGTATAATTATCAAAACTTGGCAATAATGTGATGCGGAGACATAGCAACATCATATTTTTTCCATCTAGAATCGATAAATCAGACGCTAAGGCAGTGGTCTTCATTGCGCGGCTCGCGAGCCAGTGGCAGCTTGCAATGACCTGATTGGTGGCTCGCAAGGGAGAGAGAGAGAGAGAGAGAGAGAGAGAGAGAGAGAATCAATCAGTAATCAGAGAAAAGTCCAAAGTATTAGATATAAATTGCATCATTATGCCATATCAGACGTATCACTTAATATAATTGCTAATGGGAATAGGCCTAGTAGCCCTGGCAATACTTTACTTTTCATAATTATTCAACACAAAGAGAAAAGGAGAAAAGAGAGAGCACCCATTATACAGGAATGAGAGAGAGAGAGAGAGATAGAGAGGGGGGGGGGGGAGAGCCTTCTGTACAGGAACTCTACGTGTGGGTTACGCAAGTCCAACGCTCGGCGGCCCAATGCCCATACTTACTAAGGCAGTCTTGTCCATTCACTTGTATTATTAACACCACATCAGAAAAGTGAGTTATGGTGCTTCGTAAATTAGTGTTATTTTATAAGAAAAAGACTTCGATGTATGCATGAAATGTATGGACCCAAAGTTATGATGCAGCTATTTTGTGAGCACATACGCTTGTGAATCTACATTTTCAACTATGAATATTGTGAAGAGGAAACAGATAAATAGAGTCACTAGTGCACATCTGGATATCCTAACAAGAATAGCAGTGACAAATTACAAGTACAGCATGGAGAACGTAAAAAAACAGCTGGCTAATTTCCGGTCATCACACCATTAAATAAAAGTATTTATTTTTTAAATTATATTAGTAAAGTCAAGAATTTCGATATAATATATTTTTAATAAAGAATTTCAATATAATAATTGTTACTAGTCTTGTTCTATAAATCTTTGGCTATGGAAACCCACCAAAATATGTAATTTAGTTCCTATATATATTTGTTTCTGCTTATCCTTGAAATTAGTGAATAACACTGCGCTAAGGGATTCAATTTACCATCAGCTGGAAAAAAAATAGACTATATAATGAGAATCTTTGTGTGTTAAAACTGATAAGTGGACAAATTAAACCTGTAGATCATTTCAACAAGTAGTTTTGTGTTTTATTTATTACATAGTATTGTTTAGTTAAATCTTCAATGTATTATTTCCACATAGTGATTTTGATAAGTTCTTTTTGGTCTTTATATTGTGCGTTCCTGGTTTGGTTATTTGTTTTACAAGCTTTAGATTTTAATTATAGATAGATGGGTAGATAGATCAATAGATAGATGAAGATTCTACATGATCAAAAATAGAGTATAATCTTGTTCTTTTATAATGGATATATATTGTAGGCTTGTGCATAAACCTTTAACTGACTTGATAGCGTAATGGTTAGTGCGCAGAGTTTCGGTGTGAGTATCCTAGGTTGGAATCCTTGGAGTACCACATGTATTCATTAGTTTCATTGATTTGATTAGTTAAGTTTATTTGCAAGTTACAGTAATTGGTGGGTTGGTGATAATATGAATAAATGAGGAAACATAATGGCATCTAAAGAAAACGCTAACCACTCTCTTTTACAAAACATCATAGAAGACTGCATTCCACACAATCACTTACCCCAACAACATAATCTACACTCCTTTAGGGCCCTGTGGGAAAGCGCGACTGTGGCCATGGCCTTCCTTAGGGACTCGGGGCTGTTCGGCCAGGCAGCCTAGGGAACGATTACAACAACAACTTGGTTTTAATATGATGCAGAGACATAGTAGTTTCATATTTTTCCTTTTAGTATCAAGAAATTAGCTGCTAAGAGATTCATTTTATCGTCAGCTGGAAAGAAACAGAGTAATGTATAATTGGCCACTTGCGAGTTTCAGGCTATAAGGAAGTTGGAGCTGTAGATATTGATATTAAGCAGAATTACCAGCTAAAATATGGTCATAATACATATATAAATACATAAAAATACATACAGTATATAAATACATAACCCCAATTGATCATACTTTTTATCCATCAGAAACCCACATTATTATTGCATTTCTCTTTAATATCGATGTCCAAAACTCCAACTTCCTTATAGCCTGAAACTCGCAAATGGTCAATTGAGGCATCAAAATGACCTGCAAAGAAAAATCTGGTCACTCTATCTTGCAACAGGATCTCTACTTGACCTCATTTTCCCATTACAGTTCACTACTGTACAACTACTTACTGGACGCCTGGCAGGGGGAGAACTTCCCGCGCTGCCGATTTGCTTCAGTGTATGGCTTCTTGTCCTTGCCTTCCTTCAAGTATGTCTGTCCTTTATATTGTACAGTCGCGCTAATAAGTCATGTCTCAGCTGTCATTACGTTTGGCTTGTTCTGTGCTGTATTAATGTCTGTCGGATGTTGAATAGAGTGGGTAAGTGTAGGCCTTCCTTCAAGTGTGTGTCTTCTTTATACAGGTGTGTACGGTTGCACTAATAAGTCATGTCTCAGCTGTCATTACGTTTAGCTTGCTCTGTGCTGTATCAATGTCTGTCAGATGTTGAATAGATTGGGTAAGTGTAGGAACATGTTTGTATATCTCACTCAAAATTAATAAATAACGTTTAGATATTGCTGATACCAATTATGTATCAAAATATACTTGGTACCGAGACATCACTTATTTGGCCGATTGTACTTCACCTGCTTTTATAACCTCACAATGTCTTCATGGTGTAATGATTAGAGCGTGTGGGTTCTGTATGATCTTGATAAAGCATGGGAAGACAAGATTTGAAGTTTGATTATAAAGCAAAAATACAGAATAGTAAAAATGTTGCGTCTGCTGCTGCCGCCGCCAACACAGTGAACGACCGCAGTAGTGCAAGTACTGGCACTGAGCTGGATACACAGGCCTAGTTTGCCTTTTTCCAGAGGATCTACTGTAAGAAACTGTAAGTATGTGATATCCTGGGAGAATCGTATGCTTTCATTATTTTATTTTGAGTGTTATTGGTGTTAAGAACGATGTTAATAATAATGTATATTATTTTTAACACAAACTCGATGAAAACTAGAATCATGCACCTAATGCCGTTCTTCATCCTTTAGAAACTTGGATTTAAACTGTTGTGCACCTAAAAGCGGTATCACACGAGAGCTTTTATAGTCAACATTCGATGGTCAATATTTATCTGGCAAAATTTATGGAATACTTTGCACTGGCATAGGAAACTAGATTGATGGTAGATGAATTTAGCAGACCGAAATATTGTAAATCTGAACCTCATAAGCGGCCAGACCAGTGTTTAGGATACATTTTGAGGGAAAAAGCGCTTGTGTGATGCCGGCTTAAACCTTGTACAGCTACTGACAAATGTTTGTGAGCTCTTGCAATTTTCTTTATGCAAATATATGCATGTAGATTGATGTTCAGATCAAAGCCGCTATGATGCGTTTTTCCCAGCATGCACTCTCTGCTTAAATTAACCCCTTTTGTACCGACGACGTCTTTGTAATATTAGTCTAGCTATATTTAGACGATTTTGTGTAATTTCGGAAGGATATAATTATGGTGGCGAAAGGATTCATTGAGATAGTAACCTGTAACCTTTTAATTTGGTAGACGTCCTCCCTACGCTGAATAAAATAGTTTTATAGTGCACAAAATATGATTACAAATTTCGTCGGTACAGAAAGGGTTAAGAGCTGGGCTAGGGTGGGTGCCCTGATGTTTCAGGGGCTTCAGTGGACAGTTGTTACAGATTGCTAGACCAATTGACCACTTGCGAGTTTCAGGCTATAAGGAAGTTGGAGGTTTTTTACATTGATATTTAGCAGAACTACCAGCTAAAATGCGGTTGTAGTACATTTATAAATAGGCTAGTTAAATATATACAACTAATTTCAACATACGTTTTATCCATTATATATCTACTATATTATTGTATTTCTGTTTAATACTGATGTTTACGTCACCAACTTCCTTATAGCCTGAAACTCGCAAGTGGTCAATTGTTCCACCAACAACGCTGATGTCTTAAAATGTAGAACTTGCAAACTAAACAAACCAAAACTGGGACAAAGACAATATAAAGTCAAGTTAACTTATCAAAATCGCTATGTGGAAACAACGCTTACTAAACACACATAACACATAACTTCAAATTAACACACACTGGCTGGCCCGAGTCTGGAACCCTTGACATCACAGTTATCAGGCGAGTGCTCTACCAACCACGCTACACCCTGTGGCTATTCCTAGTGCAGTTGGGTGCGGTACGGTCGAGGTTAATAAGTGTTTTCAGATATTTCACAAAGTTTCGAACACTGACTAAGCACTTTTCCCAGTAACTATAAAGATACCAATAAAACTTTTTCCCACTCTGAGGGATAAGCACTTTTCCCAGTACAGTACTTAACTATAAAGATACCAATAACACTTTTTGAGCGAAAGCCACTGAAATCTAGGGCAACACTTAATACCCCCTATCGTACATGATTAGATTAAGGGGAGATGGTTCACTTTTTAGGCGATTTTTGCATGTATTCATTATTTTTCTAGTTTCCTCCTTAGACCTCCATAAAATTTAAAAAAACATTCATTGGATCCCCCTTCTAGATTAGTTTGTACATTTTTCGGTAGAAAAATGTCCCAGCCGAAGGCCGTCTTCCAACATTACAGGCTCACTATCGTTCGCCAGGAAAAAAATTGACACCTAAATAGCACGAAAGGTCTAAATATTGACGAAGAAATGGGGCGGAATGTCTTAAAATCAACTAACTAATGGAGCAAACAATTTTAACATCTGAAAACTAATGGGGCTAAACACGAGGGAGAAAGTGGTCCAGAAAACCGGCCCATGTCCCTTTAATAACCACTGTGATGACATGATGGGGCTGTGTTGTGCCAAGTCTTTATTGTACTGTACTGCACTACAGTAAAGAGACTAAAACCACGCTCTCTGTGGATGAAGTGGTCTTTAAACTTGTATGTATGTATGTATGTATGTGCTATCTTGATGGTGTAATGATTAGAGCATGTCTAGTTCTGAATGAGATACTGTATCCTAATTTCGAATCTTGGGAGAATCACTTGCTTTCATTAATTTAATTTAGGGTTCATTGGTATTAAGAACAATGTAAAAAATATAAAAATAATACAAATAATATAACTATAGTACAGTAATTGTTGTGTATGTATTCAGATCTATGAGTGAGGTGACTATTGAGCAGGACTGGGGCAGGAGTTCGGCCATGTCTTACCACCGTCAAGACCATCCCCTCGGACAACAGGAACTGGAGATGCAGATAGGGCTACATATGGTCATGCCACCGGACGATGGACAGACGATCACTTACCAATACTCGACCTCTATCTCTCACAGGTACCGATAATACGTTCGTTGTTCCTATTTTTTTATATTATACAGATCTTCCTCACTATCCAATGCCCCAATTTACGATATTATTATAGGTTTTTATGTGTTTGGGTTTTGGCTGGTCCGATAACGCATCCCCATTCGCCTCATTAATTTTAGGGTTCGCTATACAATTTTTCTATTTAAGATTGGGTTTTCAGGAAAGTAACCCAATCGTAAATCGAGGGAGACCTTTATTTATTTATAAGTTTTTGTTTCTCTCTTTTCTCTCTTTATTGTTCTATCTCTTTTTTTTTTTTTTTTTCTCTCTCACTTTCTGAATGGAATTTGTGACACTCCACAATTTTGATGTCATCCTACCTCCTAGAAATGTTGGCCTGTATTTATTTTGTTTTGTTCATTTATTCTTTCACCTACATATTGTTAAACCATTGACATTAGTTTGCATAACCACCAGTAATACCAAATGTGTATACTGTACAAAGAAAAACAAGGGAGGTTAACAAACTTTTCTCTTACTTACATTTGGAATCCCATTACGCCGTTAGACAGTACACTATAGGTAGCGCCAACGAACTTGACAATAATATTGATCCTTGGCCTCTCTGTAACTCAAAAGGGCCTAGAGCAAACTAGCTGTAAATATCCACACCTATTTCCTGATGGACTCTTCCCAAATGGTAGAAATGTCAGCCCGATTGCTTTAATTCATTTTGAGTTATAAGAAGTTAAGGGGTCAAGATTATTGTCAAGTGCGTTGGTGCTACCTATACTAGTGGTGCTCAACAGTTACCAGGCTAAAATACTGGAATCTGTTTGTATTACCTTAACCCTCTCCGACATATGACGCAATTTTGAGCCTATTGGGGATACTTTAAAGCCTTTGTTACCATCAGGGGTATTTAGAAACCTTTAGTTTAGTTACTTCAACCTCTGCAGTTGTCTTTGAGTTAGCTGTGGGCATAAAACTAATTCTGGAGAGGTAATTATAAGAGAGATAATTATATTTCTTATTGCTAATCTGGCAACCTCTGCAGCATAAATGTGTGAAAGGGTTAATTAACTTTCTGCAGAGCTGCAATGGTGTACAGGGCAGCATTGTATAGAAGTCTTTGGAAAATACCACGGTCCACTTACCTTTACCTTTTTATTGTCAGCTATTAAACGTACTGTATACTGGTAGCCCTACTTGTACAATGAAAAACATGGGAGATTCACAAAGTTATAGAGTGACTGTGTACTTGTGTATTGTTTAGGTTCACCAAGCCATGGCAGTCAAGGCGGAGACAGAGTTCTACCGGCGCTGGAGGAGTTCAGTGACGGACGAGGGTCAAGGGTACACCATGGGAGCGCTATACTGGCAACTCAACGATATGTGGCAAGGAGCGTCATCCGCATCTATTGGTTAGTTCTACAATCGTACAGAATTTACCAGAACGTCCTGAACTTCCCAAATTGACTAATTCCTTGAGTATGACGAGAGTACGTTGATATGTGCGTGATTAATTTGATTGGGACTCAAATTAACTTACTCATATAGTGATGTACGTTCTATGTGGTGGTTTTGTGTTATTTTATTTCATAAGTGTATTTTGTTAAATCGTTATTTCCACATAGTGATTTTGATAAGTTATTTTATCTTAAATTGTGCGGTTCCTGTTTTTGGTTTGTTTGTTTTGCAAGTTATACATTTTAATCTAACCTAGAGCTGTGTTGTTGTCATCCAAGCTGGAGCTTGAGCAGTCTTGGACCTTCCAAGACATGCTTGGTGCTATTGGTAACCAGTCTGCCAAATCTAGTGTCAATTTGATGAGCCACAAAGCTTTGATTGTTTACGCTTTCCTAATGTCCTAATATAATAATCTGATTTGTATACTTTATGTTCATGTTCACACTTGGGAATCTCAACATAAACAACACATAAAGATGTTACATGGCACTGGCTGCCAGGAAAATTTTGATCATATAAAATTAACTGTAAAATTTCCTATGTGATACCCCCTTAATACATGATTGATTTTACAGAGTACAAAGGGCGTTGGAAGATGCTGCACTACTACGTCAAGAACTTCTTTGCTCCGGTTATTACTTCTGTATACATGGATGTAGAAAAGTTAAGTCCAGCATTCATTTTTTGGCCTGGATACACTTTAGTCTATTTATTTCCAACTGATAGTAATTTGAATTATACCACCTGATTTCTCGGTATTTAACCCCTTCCATACCGGTGTCGTACTTTTAACTATATTCAGGCTATTATTAGACAATTTTATTCAGCATATTACCAGGCTTCGAACTATCTCACTTAACCATTTTTACTATTATCACAGATCCTTCTTAAACTGAACAACATCGTCTAAATATAGATAGAATAAAATTGAAAATAGTTCGCCGGTACAGAAGGGGTTAATGGAAAAGCATGTAACTGTAACATGTAACTGCGTCTTATAAATTAAAATGTAAAACTTGCAAACTAAACAAACCAAAATTGGGACAAGGACAATATTAAGTCAAATTAAATTATCAAAATCGCTATGTGGAAACAACGCTTACTAAAATGAAATTTATGAAATAAAAGAACACAATCCACCACATAGGGTGTACAGTCCCGGACAGATGAAACAGCAACACCTCGTCCACCCGCTATGTGGTGAGGGGCTCTGCGGATTTGGTAACACTGGCAGGAGGTGGGAGGAATGTGGGTGGGTGGGTGATGAGGGGAGGTATGTGGGGGGTTTAGGGGGGAATTGGGAGGGTGAAGAGGCAGCAATCATGGTGTGGCTGGTGGGAGGGGGCAAACAAGTGACAGGGTAGGGGAGAGCAGACTGTTAAATTTGTTAAATGTAGCATACAGTGATATTGTAGGTGTGTGTAATATAAAATCCTGTGGGAGTAGCTTGTTCTATAGGAAAATTTGCTTGTCACTCTGTTCTCCCCTACCCTGTCACTCGTTTGCCCCCTCCCACCAGCCATACCATGATTACTGCCTCTTCACCCTCCCACACTCACCCCTAAACCCCCCACATCCCTCCCCTCATCATCCACCCACATCCCTCCCACCTCCTGCCAGTGTTACCAAATCCGCAGAGCCCCACACCACACAGCTGGTGGACGGGGTGCTGCTGTTTGATCTGTCCGGGACTGTACATTACTACATGAGCAAGTTAATCAGGTTTTCATAATTAACAACCTATTCTGCTACAAAATCTTTGTAATAACCGAGTAATCAATATGAGAGTGTCAAGTTACCATTAGCTGGAAAGAAACAGACTGTAGCAGTACTAGCAGACTAAATATTCTATAGTTTTACTGAAAATATATCAAACCCAAATGAAACACTATAGATTTCTATCATTGTATTCTATCTATCTATCTATTGCCTGACGCCGTGATCCCCGAATGGGTGGCCACGAACGAACCGCCCCCATGCACCTCTGTCCCCGGTCAGTCGACGCCCCTCCCCCCCAACCAGCGCCGCCTTCGTTCATATACTTCCTCACTCCATCCTTCCACCTCTCATTCGGTCTACCTCTCCCTCTCTATCCCTCCACCTCGCTCTCGTAGACCCTCTTAGTCATTCTCTCGCTTTCCATACGTTCCATATGGCCGAACCATCTCAAGTTGTTCCTTTTCACACTTTCCAGCACATCTACCTCCACACCACACCTTACTTCCTCATTAGTCTGTCTATCCCTCCATGTAACTCCGCACGCACTTCTTAGGTAATTTATTTCCACTGCTCTCACTCTTGGTTTGAGTCTCTCAACCAACGTCCATGCTTCGCTTCCGTAAGTCAGTGTCGGGATTACCACACTGTCATGCAAGGACTTCTTCACTTCCATATTGACCACCCTATTTCTTGTTACTGCTTTCAGCGTTCCTACAACCCTCTCCCGCACTTCTTCATCCATAGTCACATCTTTACTCAACACACTGCCCAGATACTTAAAAGAGTTGACGATGATACTTAAAAGAGTTGACGATCTCCATAGCCTGACCATTCAGCTTCACCTCACACTAGACTGTGACTTCACCCCTTTCGAAGACCATAACCTTGCTCTTCCCCGCATTTACCTTCAAATTCCGTTTTTTCGCACACTGTTCCAAACTCATTTACCAGACCCTGCAACTCCCATTCATTATCACTCATCAGAACTGTATCATCCGCAAACAGCAGTATAGGTAGCTTCCACTCAATTCCCTCCCTTTTCAGCGATACACCAACATCCACTGCTCTTGATAGTATTTCTTTCATGACTCCATCCATATATACAGTAAACAACCACGGGGACATCACACACCCCTGTTTCAAACCAACATTCGGGTCAAAGAACTCGCTCTGCTCACTCTCCACATGTACTGCCGCCTTTGCACCCTCATACATGCTCTTCACTGCTTTCAGCAACTTGCCCTCTACTCCGTATATTCTAAGTACTTTCCACAAACCTTCTCTATCCACTCTGTCATAGGCCTTCTCCAAGTCCATAAAGGCAACATACACCTTTTGTTTCTTCTCCAGATATTTCTCCACAACACAATTCAGGGTAAAAATGTGATCTACACATCCTCTTCCCTTCCTAAAACCTCCCTGCTCGTCGCCTATCCATATCTCCGTTCTCACTCTCACTCTCTCAATCACTACCCTACTGTATACCTTCCCTACTACGCTTAGAAGACATATTCCTCGGTGGTTACCACACACTCCTCTTTCCCCTTTGCCCTTATATAGGGGGACTATTATGCCAGTCTTCCAGTCATCGGGTGCACTGCCCTTCTCCCATGCTAGTTTGCACATTTTCCATACCTATTCGATCACTATCTCACCACCATACCTCAACATTTCCCCACACACTCCATCTGTTCCTGGTGCTTTCCCCAACTTCACTCTTTTCATGGCTTCCCACACTTCTGACCTCCTGATCCCCACCTCCTCCTCCACTACTTCTCTTCTTCTCCCTATCCAGCTATGTTTGCTGGCTCTTCATTCCTTACATTTAGCAACTCATTGAAGTACTCCCTCCATCTTTCGACTCTCTCTTGCTTCTCGGCTAGCATTCTCCCATTCTTATCTTTCACACCCTTACTGTTTCCCTTGCTACCTTCCCTCACTTTCTTGACTTCTTGCCAGAACAGTTTCTTACTCTCCCCCCATTTTACACTCAGATTCCTCCCAAATTCTTCATCTTCTCTTCTCTTACTTTCCTTCACTACTCTCTTCACCACCCTCTTACTCTCCACGTACCTCACTCGTTTCTGGTCTCTCGAAATCTTCATTCCCTCTACTACCCAACCACTCTCTATATGCTTTCTTCTTTTCTTCCACAGCTATTCTTACCTCTTCTGTCCACCATGCTGTACCTTTCACTCCCCTCCCCCTTCTCCTCACTCCACACACCTCCTCACATGCTGCACAGATCTCATCCTTAAACACCTTGCTCATCTCCTCCACTTCCTCCATAACTTCCAGGTCGAACCCACCTAGTCGTCTTTCCACTGCTCTCCTGTACTCCTCCCTGACTTCCTCCTCCTGCAACCTCTCCACCCTCCTCACCATTCCACCCTCCTCTCGCCTCCCTCCAGCTCTCCTCACCCACTTCTTTATATCCTAACCTTAGCTATCTATCTATCTATCTATATGCTCAGGCCCAATCCCCATTTTGGGGGTAGCCGACTCAAGACAGAGCAAGAACAGGGAAAACACAAAAACAACATAAAACAAAAATAAACACAGATAAAAAACACAAACTCTCACACATCCAGGTCACCCAGGAGAAGACCCAGAGACCAGGGTTACCAAGGTCGCTCCAGCACTCCCCCGGCCCCTGACCACCAGGAGAGGTTCCGATCTCGGCAGGCAGACATGCAGCGGAGCCAAAGCGACAAGCCCTCCCACCACACTTCCAGGCACACCCTTCATATTAATCGTCTCCCCGGGCCAGCTACCACCTTAGCTACCACTACATAATGATCAGACAGACCCCCTCCAATACCCCTATACACCCTAGCATGGATCACAAATTTCCTCATTCGTTCATCCACACATACAGAATCAATTATTATATTCCATTCATTATTTTTACTTAAGCGTTATTTCCACATAGCGATTTTGATTAGTTGTTTTGTCTTTTTACAGTGTTCGTATAAGTTTTGGTTTGTTTATTTTGTAAGTTTTACATTTTAATATCAGTAAATGGAGATATAGGTGATGTGTAAGGATCAAAGTAGGTATAAATGAAAATTATGAGACTTGTGAGAAAGAAGTCTGTTATTTTTTCCAGGTGATGGTAAATTGAATCCCTTAGCAACTGATTTCTGGATTCTTACTGGAATAATATGATACTGCTATGTCTCTGCGTCACATTATTACCAAGTTTTCATAATCTATTTTTTATTAATTTCACCACAACACCAAACACCTCCAATGAAATTAATGAAAGCATATATGTGGCCCACCCGGATTCGAACCCGGGTTATCACATACAGATTTTTAGACACCTTAACCATTACACCACCAAGACGGTTAAAGGTTTTTGCACACGTCTACGACTTATTATCCATTCTCGAATACTGGATATTAATCTAATCATGTTCATATTCCCACCGCACTATGGTAGCCTAATGTTTAAGTGAGAGGAAAGAATGTTCATGGGGCACAGGTCATATAGAACGGCCTCGCTACTAAATATCCCTGAACCTACTGATAATCTTAGCAACATATTAAACTATAAAATCTTGGTAATAGCCGAGTAATAAGGATGGTGAGATAGCAGTTTGCCCTCCGTGGTGTTCGAGTGGTGAGCACGCTCACGTGTGAATTTGCAAGACCCGGGATCGAATCCCTGCCACGGCGGACATTTAGTGGGTGTGGTAGTATGTCCTAGCATGTTTCACATGCTCGCACCCAGTCAGGGGACATCCTGAAGACGTATACAGACTAAACACACATAACAAAGCCACTCCAACAGCTTCTCCCTTCTCTACACGCTTCAGAAAAATAGGAAAAGTAGAATGTAGATACGAGGTACCGTTGTAAAGGCTTATCCCTCAATACTTCATCTGATCTGCTCATCAGCTGGAAGAAAACTTACTATACTATACTGTAGGTCAGGTCAGGGATGCTTGTAATTTTATTTGCCCGAGCTATTTTGAAAGGTGAATGTAAAAGTACAAAAGATATTTTGAAAGGTACAGTAATATTTGCTGTATTGTTTAAGGTTGTTGTTGTTTGTAGTTCCCTAAGCTGCCTGGTCGAATAGCCCCGAGTCCATGGCTATGGCTACTATCGGGCTTTTTGTTTATGGTATTTGGTAATACTGTACATAGAAGTAACTTGTTGGATTGTTAGAACCTACTTTTAATATGGAAGTTGTACTTAGAACTGTCTTGATGGTGTGATGGTTAGAGCGTGTAAGTTCTGTATGTGATATCCTACGTTCAAATCCTGGGAGAATCACATGTTTTCATTAATTTAATTTGAGGTGTTATTAGTGTTAAGAATGATATTAAAAATTACAAAGTAAAGAGAGTTAGTTTGGAAGGTATTATATCTTAGATAAATTGTGCTTTATTTTAACTTCTGTAAAATCCTATAGCAGTAACAGAAATATCATTACGTCCTCATTATACTGTACAAGTTGATTTTATTTTATCCTTCAGATGAAAGTGTACGTGGTGAGTGACCTGATGGATGACGTTGAAGGAGCGACTCTCACCATCAATCTCCATCGCTACCACCAATTGTTTCCTGTATCATCAATCCAACACCACTATCACTGTGGTTAGTTACAGTCTCGCTAATAAGTGGATGTCTCGGTACCAAGTATGTTTTGCTCAATAATGGGCATCAGCCTTATCTAAGCTTCATTTCTTCATATTGAGTGCAATATACAATCATGTTCCTACTCTTACCCACCCTATTGAACATCTGACAGACAAAAATACAGCACAGAGCAAGCCAAACGTAATGACGGCTGAGACATGACTTATTTTGCGCGACCGTACAATAATGGCTCTAATAGTACTACTGTACTTCTCTTTTCTCAAACAAAATAACTATCACTGTGGTTAGAGGTAGCACCAGCAAACTTAACAATTATATTGACTCCTTAACTTCTCATAACTAAAAATGAATGAAAGCAATCAGGCTGACATTTCTATCATTTGGAAAAACCCCACCAGGAAAATAGGGTGTGGATATTTTACAGCCAGTTTGGGCTCTAGGTCCTTTTGAGTTTGCAAATAGGTCAAGGATCAAGATTTTTTGGTCAAGTTCGTTGGTGCTACCTATAGTACACTCAGATACAATAGTCCACACATACATGATGATGATGTGAATTTTTATACTAGCCTTCCTTCTGAGCGAACGCCACTTATTTCCTCATACACATTCGTGGACATTCACCTATTTCTGGATTATGGACGTATAGCACTAGACACTAATTTATGAATACTAATGTTTCTATAAATTTTTTCCAACCAATAAAACTACAAGTCTACCGGTTATGTATAATAATTATTGAGATAGCAAGTAATATATTCTCTCAAAAATCAATCCAGAATAGTCATAATTGCATAAAGGAGAAAAACATAGGGGTCTACAAATTCTTCTAATATGTGGGCTAGAGACGATGGTATCCGAGTGATGTAGTCTACAACAATATTTTATAGCTGAAAATTAAAAACACTACTCTTTATGTGTCATCAATCAACCAAACTATCACTGTGATAGTTTAGTAAATTTGTAGCTCTAACAATGCTGCCTCTTTCCTATTCTCTACCAACAAGACTATCACTTTA